>OX467328.1:8750000-10000000 GCA_950108535.1 Agriphila straminella
ACTTGCAGTAATGTACTAATTTAACTTTGTTGGGTTAATTCTATAACGTACTAGTGTTTTATATATTATTGCACGCGTTTGTTATAGCTCGGTTTATGGCCCTAAAAGCGGTGTATTAGGGCTCACTTTACGAGCAAGTGTGTTGAAAAATATTTTACTACACAATTACCTAACGTATCTATTGTGTGTGTTGTTAAGAGTCCGTACACATTTCGCCGCTGACTGCCGCTCTCTCGCTCGCACATTTCATGTTTTTCAAGATTTCTTAAAACTGAGTGCCTAATTGTAAAATGTGTCTCGGCCACTTTTCGCAATATAAGATTACGGATATTTCAATATATATTTCAGTTTCGAGTTGCTGAAGTACAAAAAGTTATCGTATTTGCCAGTTCAAATAACTGTTAGAAACGATAACCTTTTGTACTTATTTTTAAATTTGAGATTTTTGCATTCACAATGCTATTTTTACACAATACTAAATAATATACTAGAAAAAATACGACTCGCACCAGATCAATACTCAGACGGGAATCGAACCCGCGACCTTTGGATGTCCGGTCCAATGCTCTGACCGCTGAGCTACCGAGTCACTAGTGACATCGTCGAATTTCTTCTAGTATATCCTACTCTTACGCTGCAAGCCAGCGTTATTTCACCAATGTGAAGAATTACCTCGACATTCAATTGAAATATCTTTCCAGATATTTGGCAATCGATTAAGATGAAATAGCTATATAATTTTTAAATTTGAGATTTGTACTTAGCAACAAAAAACTGAAATATATTTTAAAATGTCTGTAATCTTATATTGCAAAAAGTGTACGAGACACATTTCTTCAATTACGCACTCAGTTTTTAGAAATCTGAGAATATATAAAATGTGCGAGCAACAGAGTTGCAGTCAGCGGGTTCTTAAGTATATTATTATGTGTTGAAATTCATCACTTATTCGTATCGTTATTTATGTTATTTCATTTATAGACAACCTATAGCTGATGTCTCATTCCATAGACAATCCCAGGTAGAGAACTTCAAGTGTTTCTGTGCGGCTGTGTGCGTATCCCGTCCACCTGAGAAACACTACGGTTACCTGTTCGATGCCCGCGTGTGGGAGAAGATTGTGGACCAAGATGTGCGATATGAGCTGCCGTTGCAGAGTGTTTGGGTAAGTTTAGTTATATCTCTTAGGGCGGATTCGACCAAGAGAGAATAACTGTTATTCTTAGATAAAATGACCAGTTATTCAAGAGTAAATCGAAATTACGTTTTACCACACACTATTCTCAGAGTATTTTGCCTATTCGGGAATAGTCGCTATACCACCATTTCGCGGGGAATAACAGAGTTAATCCGCGAGTATTTATTTATTATTTTTTTATTTTAATGGCGTCCGCGTGCCATATGTCAGTGACATTTGTTTGACATTTGACTTTGACCGCTACAGATACGTACAAGGCGACAAAATAGAGTTGACAAGACTTTGCCTTTTAAATAGTTTGTTTAAAGAACAATGACAATTGGCCAGATAATACGTTCATTCACATATTCACTCACTAATGAAGGAATAAGAATCCCAAGAGTAACTTATCTTTGGATTACATGGAAAAATGACCATTTCTTTACTCGAGAAAAAAATCGTGGAATAGATGTATTCTTGGTATAGTTATTCCCGTTTATATTGAAGTTTGGACGAATCCACCCTTAGAATGTTGATCAGATCAGTTGGGTTTGTATAACCGATCTGAATCTCCTCCATACACTCCCTGGATGGCCATCATCAGATCACAGCTAGGTCAATCCCTGGCGGAGAACCAAGGCTTCAAAGTTACCTCGTTTGTATGAAAATCGACTGGTGTCCTGGCCACCACTGTATATACTTCCATTAATTTATATAACGGCCGTACTCAGAGACGTCAATTAAGAGGATTGTCAACCACGTGGTCTCCATACAAACGGCGATAACGTTTCCCACTCTCTAAACCTTAACCTACAGCAATGAATTTTTGGTATGTTTTTGAAATGCCTAAAAACTAGGGCTGTACGTTTTGATTTTTAAAATATTCATTGTATTTTTGAAAATATTGGCACTTCTGTGTTTTGTATGAAATCACTAAAATGCAAATATTTCGAAATCTATTATAGATATTTAAAAAATCAAAACGTGCAGCCCTAGTATTTAGGCATTTCAAAAAAATACCAAAAATTAATTACTGTAGGTTAAGGTTTAGAGGGTGGGAAACGTTATCGCCGTTTGTATGGAGACCACGTGGTTGACAATCCTCTTAAGTTTAATGTTTCATTAAAATTGTTGCTATCTCTTTCTTTTCCATAGTGATAGTATAAGACGACAAGATACTTAATGTAGCATTCAACTTAATTGACGTCTCTGAGTACGGCAGTTAGTGTAACAATCTTTTAATTTTTAACTGTTACAAAACAAAATTATTAACTTTGATTCTTGTGACGCAATAAAGGCGCATATATTAGTTGCGGAACATGTCAAAAATATTTACTTAATTTTGAACCTTAATGTCCTCGTATTTAAGTTTATAAAATCTTGTGTTCTATTTTTTTAACACACACACAAAAATGTTGAGTTTAAAATTTAAACTCAATATTTTTTTTGACATGTTCCGGAACAATGTCTCCTAATATATTGCGCCTTAAGGCGCTGTAGGTGGTGAAACTAGCGCCGCCACTACATTTATTTTTATTACTCGTAAACCAAGTCAATATTTAAAAAAAGCTCATGTAATAAATTCTTAAATTGTGTCTAATATTTTTTGAATAACTCTTCAACAGTTTTCATTCTTTCTGTAAGTTTTAAAATCCATTTTAGCTCAAAGTGGCCACTTTTAGCAATCATGGATTTTATAACTGTTGAAGAGTTATTAAAAAAATATAAGAGACAATTTAAGAGATTATTACATGAGCTTTATTTATATATTGACTTGGTTTACGAGTAATAAAAATAAATGAGAGACAGCGCTAGTTTCACTACCACAGCGCCTTAATTGAAAAAGAAAGTGAAATAAGCTTTATTCAAATAAACTTAATTATTAAGTACTTTTGAATCGTCTATATTTTCCTACCACCCGTTCCAGACTTTTTTATCTGACAAGAAGAACGGGCGCAAGAAACTTATCAGCTGTAACAGCCATAAGTAACGATATTTACAAACTTGAATATATCGTTACCAGGGTAACATAACATAATTACAACAGGGTGACAGAATTATTGGCAACAACATAGACTTATGATATTACTTCAACACAGTACTTATATTCAATCAATTTAATCGTCAACTTTATAATAACCTTTACCCATGAGCGTTTTTTTAACATGGTTTTTAAATTCATGCAAAGGAAGATCAATCACTTGTTGTGGAACTTTAGTAATAAAGGCTATGCCTTTCCCCATAAATGAACCTCTCGTTTTTGCAATTGTTTACCTTACCTTAAAAGACCTTTAATAATTTGACTTCATTAAAATTTGTTTTCATTAATATTTTGTATGCTTCATTTCACAAGTCTTCGACATAATCATATCATAGTCTGTTAATATACCATTGTTCTAGAACCAATCTCGAACATTCCACGCGACAGCTGCGAACATACTACCGGAGGGTACCAAAGTATACGGCACAACCGGGACTCGAACCGGCACTCTACACACTAGGGTGTTCCTGCGCACGTTGTCTGTGGACCCGCTGCAATACGACCTGCTGACAGTACCGGAACAGGTAGATGGTGTTGATACTCTTCGAAGCTTAGTAAAAAAATCACATTGTCACCTATTTTTAACCGACTTCATCAAAAGAAGGAGGTTCTCAATTCGATTGTAGGTTTTTTTTTATATTGTTCGCGCGTATCTTCGACATTTATGGACCGATTTAGATAATTCTTTTTTTGTTCGATTGAGTTTTCTTGCGAGATGGTCCCATTTAATTTTTTTTCAAATCGGTTCAGTAGTTTACAAGTAATCCTGAAAATACTATGATATTAAATCAACTAACTTGTCAATTTTGTTATTTATGAACCGAATTAAATGATTTTTTTTGTTGGGGAAGGGATACCTTTGTGTAGTCTTTTTAACCGACTTGAAAAAAGGAGGTATTCAGTTTGTATGTATGTATGTTTCTCCGCGATTATCTCACGTTTGGCTGAGCCAATTTTTCTATCTAAATAATATACCTACACTACCTAATACAGAAGGTACTTACACTAAAAATAAAAAAATAAAAAAATTGTTTAAAAACAAAAAAAACCGACTTCAAAAAACCTGCCTCTAAAAAAAGTAAGAAATAATATACAAATCATTAGATACGCATTATCATTGTTATAATAAAACACGTCAATTGAAGTCGGGTGGGGCTTTTAGAATAAAAAAAGGAAGATGTACTCCAGCCCCACCCGACTTTAATAGACGTGTTTTATTATAACAATGATAATGCGTATCTAATGATTTGTATATTATTTCTTACTTTTTTTAGAGGCAGGTTTTTTGAAGTCGGTTTTTTTGTTTTTAAACAATTTTTTATCAACGCCATCTATCGAGCCTACAGTTTTTTGTCATTGTGAAAAGCCCTCATTATGTGTATTTGACGTCCGGCCCCTTAATTGCATAGTAATATTTTAAGCATGTAATTTTTTAATTTTCTAAAATTTTTAGGTACTTAAGTAGTAAGTACTTAAGTAAGTAATTTATATATTTGCAAGAATATGGTTACAAAATGTTCTTAAATTAGGTTATGTCCAAAATATTCTATCAATAAACAATCGATGTGCAAATATTTTAAAATTATTGATAAGTTATGTAGGCATAGTCCAAACCGTACATAATTAAAATCAAATTAAAAAAATAAATATAATACCGGGTGTAAGAAGACACACAACGAAGCCGAGGTCTACGTATTCTGCCCATCATCAGGACCATGTCTGTTCCAAATTATTTCTGGGAAACGATTTCAATTTTTGGTGTTAAAAAGCATTGCATACATTACCACGCAATGTAACGCGGACTAAAGACCGCGCCTGCGAGTAAATACTGCACAGCTGCGAGCGGCCGAGTTGAAAGGCAATGTTTATGTGCGTGCTCATGAAATACATTGAGTGATGACGTTTAGAAGCCATTGTTTGTTTCGAAATACATAAAATTTTGATAATTTTTCTGTAGACAAAAATTAGGAAATAACGAATAAAATAAGATTTCATAAAAATTTTGAAAAAAAAAAATTGACTTTGACCTTCAATAACTTCGTAGCTATTGGTTTCCCAGGTATAGTCTAAAAGACAAAAATGATCCTGATGATGGGCGGAATGCGTGGACTTCGGCTTCGTTGAGTGTCTTGTTACACTGGTTAGAGTTAGAAGTATTTTTTTTTCCTTTTTTTAGGAGGACAACGCCCAAGATTTCACCCTCGCAGTAAACGAGCTAAACAGTCAAGACTGTATCATCCCGTTGACTGCACTAGTGAAGCACGCGGCTTCGCTCACACATTACGAGTGGAGGGGGAAGCTAGCTGAGGCGGTGGTGGGGGCAGGAAGTAATAATGTGAAGTGGACGGTAGCTCAGGTAGGTGAATATTAACACCCAGACACACACACACCCAGACACACACACATTGAATAACACAACAATAGGGATGATGACTAATGAATAAAATAACGAAATACTAATAAAAATCGTAAACACATTAAACTTTTAGAGTAGCTTGTATACCTCTTGGTTTTATATAATAATAATAATAATAATTTCCAGCCGAGATACAATAATAATAATAAAACACATTTGCTATCCCGATTTTAACGTACTCATTTGGTGTAATTAAGTGGACAAAAACAGATTTAGAACAAATAGAAAGGACAACACGTACACTTTTGACAAAACATAACAATCTGCACCCCAAATCCGCAATAGAAAGAGTCACAATCAAAAGAGAAAATGGAGGTAGAGGTTTAATAGATGTACATCTTTTTTGGCAGAAACAAGTTCACAGTTTAAAAAAGTATTTTTTCAATACAGTTGCTCGAAAATGTAAGTTTACTATGACAGTCGAGCGTGCGGAAAGTTGATTTTACCGCACGCCGTGCGTTTTTGTTTACGGAGTAGTACAGCGTGCGGAAAGTTGATTTTACCGCACGCCGGCGCCGTGCGTTTTTGTTTACGAACGTTTTTTTTTAATTTCTACTAGCTTCCGCCCGCGACTTCGTCCGCGTGGACAGTAGAAAAATATTGCAACCAGTTTAAAATGACCCCTTTAGTGTATGAAAGCTAGTACTACGGAGAGTTCAAGCTGTTTCCCTGGTTACACCCAACTGAATTTGATGAAACATAGCTTAGATTTTAAGTTGGACCTCAATCTACTAAATTGTGAAAAATCCATCAAAATTCGTTTAGCGGTTTTTGCGTAATTCGCGCACAAATATTTAGAATTTACAGTTTTATTATATGAATAAATTACAATTTCAGCAGTATCTATAATGTTTTCTCGCAAATGTATTGAAAAATGTAGTATGGCACACGGTTGTTAAGGTTTTTTAAAACTCGTGACGATTATAAACCCTCGCCTGCGGCTCGGGCTTATAAAGCGTCAACTCGTTTTAAAAACCTCCTTACCAACCTTGTATCATAAACTACTATTTCAATACAGTTGCTCGAAAATGTAAGTTTACAATGACAGTCGAGCGTGCGGAAAGTTGATTTTACCGCACGCCGTGCGTTTTTGTTTACGGAGTAGTACAGCGTGCGGAAAGTTGATTTTACCGCACGCCGGCGCCGTGCGTTTTTGTTTACGAACGTTTTTTTTAATTTCTACTAGCTTCCGCCCGCGACTTTATCCGCGTGGACAGTAGAAAAATATTGCAACCAGTTTAAAATGACCCCTTTAGTGTATGAAAGCTAGTACTACGGAGAGTTCAAGCTGTTTCTCTGGTTCCACCCACCCGAATTTGATGAAACATAGCTTAGATTTTAAGTTGGACCACAATCTACTAAATTGTGAAAAATCCATCAAAATTTGTTTAGCGGTTTTTGCGTAATTCGTGCACAAATATTTAGAATTTACAGTTTTATTATACATATGTATAGATTACAATTTTAGCAGTACCTATAATGTTTTCTCGCAAATGTATTGAAAAACGCAGTATGGCACACGGTTGTTAAGGTTTTTTAAAACTCCCTTACCAACCTTGTATCATAAACTACTATTTCAATACAGTTGCTCGAAAATGTAAGTTTACGATGACAGTCGAGCGTGCGGAAAGTTGATTTTACCGCACGCCGTGCGTTTTTGTTTACGGAGTAGTACAGCGTGCGGAAAGTTGATTTTACCGCACGCCGGCGCCGTGCGTTTTTGTTTACGAACGTTTTTTTTAAATTTCTACTAGCTTCCGCCCGCGACTTCATCCGCGTGGACAGTAGAAAAATATTGCAACCAGTTTAAAATGACCCCTTTAGTGTATGGAAGCTAGTACTACGGAGTGTTCAAGCTGTTTCCCTGGTTCCACCCACCTGAATTTGATGAAACATAGCTTAAATTTTAAGTTGGACCTCAATCTACTAAATTGTGAAAAATCCATCAAAATTCGTTAAGCGGTTTTTGCATAATTCGCGCACAAATATTTAGAATTTACAGTTTTATTATATGTATAGATTACAATTTCAGCAGTACCTATAATGTTTTCTCGCAAATGTATTGAAAAACGTAGTATGGCACACGGTTGTTAAGGTTTTTTAAAACTCGTGACGATTATAAACCCTCGCCTACGGCTCGGGCTTATAAAACGTCAACTCGTTTTAAAAATTTCCTTACCAACCTTGTATCATAAACTACTATTTCAATACAGTTGCTCGAAAATGTAAGTTTACGATGACAGTCAAGCGTGCGGAAAGTTGATTTTACCGCACGCCGTGCGTTTTTGTTTACGGAGTAGTACAGCGTGCGGAAAGTTGATTTTACCGCACGCCGGCGCCGTGCGATTTTGTTTACGAACGTTTTTTTAATTTCTACTAGCTTCCGCCCGCGACTTCATCCGCGTGGACTGAAGAAAAATATTGCAACCAGTTTAAAATGACCCCTTTAGTGTATGAAAGCTAGTACTACGGAGAGTTCAAGCTGTTTCCCTGGTTCCACCCACCTGAATTTGATGAAACATAGCTTAGATTTAAAGTTGGACCTCAATCTACTAAATTGTTAAAAATCCATCAAAATTAGTTTAGCGGTTTTTGCGTAATTCGCGCACAAATATTTAGAATTTACAGTTTTATTATATGAATAAATTACAATTTCAGCAGTACCTATAATGTTTTCTCGCAAATGTATTGAAAAACGTAGTATGGCACACGGTTGGTAAGGTTTTTTAAAACTCGTGACGATTATAAACCCTCGCCTGCGGCTCGGGCTTATAAAACGTCAACTCGTTTTAAAAACCTCCTTACCAACCTTGTATCATAAACTACTATTACAGCAAATCACAAACCAGTAATATCCATAAAGTAATAGTTCAAAATCATAAAAACTACACTCCACTTAATTTAGAAACAGACACAGAACAAGGCAACACAATAACCACAGACCCACACAAGAAGAAAACAGAAGATTGGAAGAAGAAAGTGTTACATGGCCGGCACCCTCATGACCTAAATCAACCCCACATTGACACAAAAGCCTCTAATATGTGGCTAAAAACAGGCAACTTATTCCCCGAAACAGAAGGGTTTATAATAGCTATACAAGACCAAGTTATCAATACAAGAAATTACAGAAAACACATAATTAAGGACCCCACACTTTCAAATGATAAATGCCGCAAATGCCAAACCCAATCAGAAACCATTCAACACATTACAGGAGCATGCATAAATCTCACACAGACAGACTACACACACAGACACAATCAATTAACACACATAATACATCAAAAACTAGCATTCAAACATAAGCTCATTCCACAGGAACCAAACACTCCATATTACAGATATACACCACGAACTGTCTTAGAAAACACGACATACAAAATGTACTACGATCGCGCCATCCTCACTGATAGAACTATACACCACAACAGACCAGATATCACCCTACAAGACAAAACAAATAAAACTACATACTTAATAGACATCGCAGTACCCAATACACATAACCTACAGAAAACAATAGCTGAAAAAATTAGTAAATACATAGATCTAAAAGAAGAAATAACCAGATTATGGAAACAAGAAAAAGTCTATATTGTACCAATAGTAATTTCTACAACAGGTGTAGTACCAACTAATCTCCGCTCAAGCCTTAACACTATAGACCTTAATCCCAGCATCATTAATACTTTACAGAAAGCCGCCATATTAAATACCTGCCGTATAGTGAGAAAGTTTATGCAGATCGACGAAAACACCATAACTCCACACCTCTCATCACACATATCACAGAATCACCAAACCCTATAATTTACTTGGCCTAGGCCCGTAATTACAGATAAACCAGCTTTAAGCTGAGAAAAACAAAATTTAACGTAAATAATAATAATAATCAACTTTATTTCCAAATATATTGTAACTCTTTGTTAAAGAAAGTCAAAAGGAATTACGATAGAGAATTGATAGGGAAAGCTGGTAAAAACAATAAAAAAATATGGAGTGCAATACGCGAAGTTGCTAAATTAAACAAAACAAATAGCGCTACCCAAGATCTTCTTCGTTGCAAGAGTACCCCAGAAGAGTCTGTGGACTATGTTAACTCTTTTTTTTCTGACGTAGGTAAGTCCCTTGCGGAAAGTATTCCCGCATACCCTAATGAGAGCTCCTCCTTTTCGGAAGATAATCCTTCTTCCCCACAGTCCTTTGTTCTTTTTGACACTACCATTGACGAAGTTGATAAAACCATTACTTCTCTTCGAGATGACTGCGCAGTGGGATGGGACAACATTTCTACAGGATTTATTAAGCGGAATAAAGAAATCCTAGCTCCAGTGATCGCTTACATTTGCAACCTCATTTTTGAAACAGGTTGCTTTCCGTCTGCTTTTAAAAAAGCCATCATTCTCCCAATTCACAAGTCTGGAGATAAGAACCTTCCCAACAATTACCGTCCGATTTCTATTCTCTCGGCCCTGTCTAAAGTAATTGAACGCATCTTAAATAAACGGCTGATGTGCTTCTTGGAAAACTCACATGCATTGTCACCGGGACAATACGGTTTTAGAACAGGGAAATCAACGGCAGACGCGGTTCATGAGCTCACTGGTGACATCGTCAAGAACTTGGATGGGGGTCGAAAGTGTGTATCCATCTATTTAGACCTGGCCAAGGCCTTCGATACCGTGTCAATCCCTATACTGCTGAGCAAACTTGAGGGACTAGGAATCAGAGGTAATCAACTGGCTCTGTTTCGTAGTTACCTCTCAGACCGTACACAGCGTGTCATGGTTAATAACACCAAGAGTTGTGAACGTCCTGTTGAGTATGGGGTTCCTCAGGGAAGTATTCTTGGGCCTTCCCTCTTTCTAGTTTTTATAAATGGACTGGCCTCTTTAAAAATTCCTCACTGTAAGATTATAGCTTACGCCGATGACACTGCGTTACTATTCTCTGGTGCAACTTGGCAAGAAGCCTTTTCACATGCACAACATGGCCTTGATATCGTATCTTCCTGGCTTCGTGTGAATCTTCTATCCCTCAATACTCAAAAGACCCACGTTATTGCCTCATCTATTCGGAATACCCCTCCTAACATCCTTAATAATTTTACACTTATCGCTCACTCCCATCCCAACGACCCAAATTATCCCTGTACCTGTTCTCCTTTAAAGATAGTTGAGTCGGTTAAGTACTTGGGCATTTTTATTGACAACAGACTTACCTTCCAACGTCATGTGGAACAAACTGCGAATAGGCTCCGTAAATTAATGTTCGTATTTAGGAACATTCGACATGTTGCTGACCCTTACCTCGTAAAGACTATCTATAAATCTCTCTGTGAGTCTGTGCTAGTGTACTGCATTACCTCATGGGGAGGTGCCTCCAAAACAGTCGCGATTAAACTTGAAAGGGCTCAGCGAGCCGTGCTGAAGGTCTGTACAAAAAAGCCCATGTTATACCCTACTTATGACCTATATCAGTTTTGCCAAGTCCTCTCAGTCCGTCAGCTCTTCATTTTACACACTGTTCTCAAACAACACGGTGTTATAGATGTCAACGTCTTGGCATCACGACGCAACCATCTTGTAGCTACTTTACCTTGCACTAGAACTTCGTTTTCCCACCGGTTCTATCACTATCTTGGCCCCTTCCTTTACAATAAACTGCACAAAATATTAGATCTAGCTCCTTTGCATAAATTTAACTGTAAAATAAAAATCTTATCTTATTTGGAAAACTTAAATTATCAAGAAACGGAAGATCTTCTGGGTCACTTTTGTTAATTAAATAACACACACACACACACACACACACACACACACACACACTCACAACACTATACACTCACAACTTACACCCACTTTGTATGATTTAAATAGGTTCTTAAAATCTATAATCCTTAATAGTATTAATATTTAATATTTAAATTCTTTCACTGTTACTATGTATAACGTAAATGCTTCTCCAATTGTTTATGTTTCTATTATACTTTTGTTTGTTAACTGCACAATTGCTTCGTCAAGAGGGGAGGGAACTGGTGCTCTGAACCACAGGCCTATGGCTTAGCTCGGGTGCCAGTCTCTCGCAATCTTTACACTTAATTAGATCTTAAATGTAATATTAAAAATGTAATACTTAAGATTGTTGGAGAAAACAATAAATAAACATTATTATTATTATATTATTATATTGCATATTATTTATTTTATGACCCTTCAAAGTTGGGTGGACAAGTCCATTTAAAAAGTATAAAATTTATTAAAATAAATGATACCTTTAATTAGTCCGTAAAATGTATAGCAAATTTGTCTAAGAAACTATTTTTATAAACACAATATTTAATATAGCTGCCGAACAAATTTCCTACGCGTTGCATAACAAACTAGCAAGGCGTGACGTCATCACTTAGTAGCCGTTAGTATGGAGCATTTTTGGGCATTTGTCCATTTGTGTGCATTTCACACTGTGATATCTCGGGCAGTTTTCATGCTAGCGACTTAATTCTTTTACCAATGTTTCTTTTTTTGAGAGGTAATTTATGTAACATAAAATAAAAAAAATAGTCATCATGCCTATTACTTTCAGCTATTAGTTTTAAAAGGAGATGACCCAATTGTTTCACAATACTTAAAAAATTTAACCGCCTCTGTGGTCTAGTGGTTCTCCACCAGTGTAAGACGCAGGGGTCCCAGGTTCGATTCCCAGGGGGGTACAATTTGTGCTCGGTTTGGTTGGAGGTCGGGCTTATTTCAAGTGCTAGCTACCACCATCATACCTAAGCCTGACGCCATAACAACAAATTCAAAATTGTTGTGTTCCGGCAGTTAGAGGTAAGATAGCCAGTTCCTCAGTGGTGAGGATTCCGGGTGTAGTGCGCTTCCACCTTCTAGTCGCGGTTGCACAAAAAAAATATTCGGCGTTTTAGTGATCGAGGGGGATGTCCTTTGGCAGGACCTTCTGAACCCTTAAATCGTTTTAAGAAGGGGAGCCATCTTGTATTTTTGTATGGGAGAGAGTTATAACACAATCTTTTTTTTGTATGGATTTTGATTTTTTTCCAAATCCCATCGTGTGGGATATCCAATGAAAGGGCTTCTTGAGCTGATTCCAAATATATACAATATTATTACATTGCAGCTACTGGTTTGAAAAAATCAGAAAAACATTTTCCAAACATATTAAGTTTGGGCTCTTGCAGGAGGAAAACGACTTAATGAATTCTTATGAAACATACGCAAAATAACTTGTAATATACTCTTATCTAACGTCCTGGAAGCAATTTTGAAAATATTAACCTTTTTAAATTTGAAAATATTTTGATCCTATTTTTCTATGAGCTAAAGTACCAGAATCTAAAAAAAAAAAATACTAAATGTTAGTATTTTCAAAAATGCTTCCAGGATGTGAGATAAGAGTTTATTACGAGTTATTTAGGCTGGTTTAGATTAAATAATTTAATTTGTAGCGAAAGTAACTTTTACATATACACACTTACACACACTCACACACACACATACACACTCACACACTCACACACACACACACACACACACACACACACACACACACAAACATACATACAAGCATACATTCAACATACAAACGCACACATGCATAGCGCACACAAACCATTTGTTAATAAAGAGCATAAGGGCCTATAAGAACAGAGGGCCTAGCCAAAGTAACATTTGCAAATCTTCGTTATCGCTTCGCTTTCGAAACATGTATGGGATTGACGTAAGGTTTCGTTAACTATCGAAATTTAAAACGTCAAATCCATACATGTTTCGAAGCGAAACGATAACGAAAAATTGCAAATGTTACTTTGGCTAGGGGGGCAGGTTCGACCTAGTTTAGTGTACTTAAGTGTCAATTTATTAAGCTATGTAATATTTTTTGGAACAATAAAATATTTTTATTATTATTATTATTATTTGGCGTATGTTTCATAAGAATTCATAAAATGGTTTTCTTCCTGCAAGAGTCCAAACTTAGTTTGTTTTCGAAGATTATTTTCTGTTTTTTTTTAAACCAGTAGCTGCAATGTAATCATATTGTATATATTTGGAATCAGCTCAAGAAGCCCTTTAATGCGCATAAAAAATCAGCAAAATTTTCCTGCCATTATTCAGGTAATAATCAACTGCAGAGAGGAACTGATTCCGCACGCTAGCGCTCTGCGCCCGGCGTTGCTTCAGTTAGTAGCAGATACACCATGTGTCTCAACCGGGAAGCGAACTCTGAACGGGCTACATGTTGATGTGGTGAGTTCATCCTAATCCTAATACTTAAGGTGATTAGTACCCTCAAGTGGCGCCCTCATCTTAATTAAGTTTATTGCTCGCTAAGTACATAATGTATAAAAAATTCAAACGTTGAGATTAAAGAGAAAAAAGTGGCTACTTTTTGCTCTTTTGCCTACTACTACTACAACCAGGGCTCTGTCACTCCGCGCGCGAGTCTGAACCGCTCGGCGTCCTCTGAGAGGACAAATGTCATACATCAGAAAAGATAAGACCTACGCGATAGAAAGAGAGGCAACTACTAAGTGAATGGTTTGGAGCGAAGGGAGCGCTGTGCGACCTGAATTGTACGTTATTGTGTCGGAGCAAGAGTCGCAATTTATTTAAACGATTTTGCGGAGTGCAACTTCTGTACGCTAGTACTATTATCTATTCTGTGCTACAACAAACTATATTTTACAAAGGTTATTGTTTGTAAATAAACTATAAAACCTTAGCTTCAATCTCAACGTTTGAATTTTTATACATTATGTACTTAGCAAGCAATAAACTTATTTAAGGTGAGGGCGCCACTGTGAGGAAGCTAATTACGAAAGTTGAGTTTGATTGTTTGTAACGGCTTCACATCTTCTGGCCGAATACTCAAACGCTACTCAACTTTGAGGTGCTCTCAAACATCGCGCTGTCTTTCTCATATCTTTGACATTTAATGCGAGAGGACGATGTTTGAGAGCCTCTCAAAGTAAAGAGACGTTTGAGTATTCGGCCACAAACTACTCGGCCAATCATCATGAAATTTTGCATACACGTTGTCAGGGGTACAGAGAAAGACATAGGGTACCTTTCATCCAGACAAAAGTACTGTTCCCGAGGGATAGATAGAGAAATAACTGTCCTCGCAGACGAAATCACGGGCGGTCGGTAGTATCGTGTATTGTTAAGGACACCACTCTGAGGGCCTAGCCAAAGTAACATTTGCAAATCTTCGTTATCGCTTCGCTTTCGAAACATGTATGGGATTGACATAAGGTTTCGTTAACTATCGAAATTTAAAACGTCAAATCCATACATGTTTTGAAGCGAAACGATAACGAAAATGTTACTTTGGCTTGGGGGGCAGGTATCGTTAACAATATTTTTTGCTAACCAAACCACCGTAGTGAAATTCTAATACTAAACTTTCATTTTTTTATTTTTTTTTCGACATCCCAGTGGTGTCGTCCAGTGGTATCGTTGACAATACATGGGTAGTATCTGTATAAAGATTAAAGAAAAGTATCTCTCTAATTTCTTATTGTAAGAAGACGGTGGTAATACAAATATTCATTTGAAAATTAATAACTGAAGACTTGGCTGTGCGGACATAGATGCCTTTGCTTTTGTAGACTAAAAACTATCACTGTCAGAAGTCAGATTTGAATGCAATATTTTAAATCGAAGAAAAACGTTATGATTCTTTCTTTCGGGCTGATTGTTCAATGTCTAGATAGAGCTTTATCCGTTTGATAGCGTATTATACTGCCAAATTGAAAATGCTTGTCATTCATTTGTCTGTCACATTTTCGAATGACTTTTATTAGATTTGGTTAATATTTAAACTGACTGATATCTGTTATTTGAGGATTGAAAAATCAGCCCTTACTAGTTTACAATTATTTCTTTTCTTTCTATTAGTTTTTTTCTCTTTTTGCGTCTAAAATAAAATAAAAAATTTCAGCTTGACACAATATTGTACTGGCAAAGTTCTCCCCTCCCGGACGCCTCTTACCCCCACCTAGCAACCGCCATAGAGTATCTTATAAACACAGCCATAGACAACGGACATAGAACGTCCATATTCAGCTCTGTTTTGTCTATGGTCGGCAAGCTAGCTGAGTTGTACGGCCAGAGAGAATTAGCTTGGGAAGGGTTTGAGGAATATTTTGATGGTAGGTACTTAATGTCATTTTTTTTGTTGGACTTATCCAAACTGTCAAAAATATCACCAACTTTTTTTTTTTATTTTGTATTTCAGATCCAATAAAACTAAAATATCTGTTATCAGTATTTCTAAACATAACTAAACACAAAATCAGAATACCAACTTTACATCCAACATTGGCCCAACTGGATCACAAACATTGGTTAGAACCGAGACTGTCGGAATTGTTCGGGTATGCGCTCGCGTGTGAGAGCGAGAGGGGTGTATATGTGTCGCAGCATAGGAAGTTTTTGGCTAGAAAAGGTGGAGTAGAATATGTTAAATTGGTGTATAACGCGCAGAAAGGATACCCGATGTTGGTTGATGAAAATATTTTCAAGTGAGTGTCTTTCTTAACACGTTTTTAATAGGTTACTTTCTAGTTTGTTTACTTGTTTGCTTGTTTTTACCTCTTTCTTTGATTAGCATCATAAAGCGGGAACCACACGTGACACACGTGGACGTGGGCCACGTACGCCGATCGGCCCCCTAGCATGACCAGCATAACACGCAGGCTGATTATCTAAATATAAACTATTTAGCGACTGGTTTCATTTGACATACATTGCTACTTTTCTTTGGTATGTTTTTTTACCCCAAGAAGAAGAAGTAATGTATCACATTCATCTGTCAAGTGAGACCGGTCGCTTGGTAGTTTCTAATTAGATAATCAGCCCGCGGATTTGTATCGCGTGATATAGCGTTTTATCACGTTTAACTGTCAAAAAGACAAAGGAGTTTGACAGTTGAGTGTCGATAAAATGCTATATCACGCGATATAAATCGGTCATGCTAGGCAGGCTGGGCACGTTGGAACCTAGATCGCGTAGATATTATATCGAAAAACAACTAGTACTAGTTGTTTTTAGAGCTATAGTTACAACGTATTACAAAATACCCAAATATTTGCAAATAAATAAATTACTAATAAATAATAAATAAATTACTTACTTACTTACAAATGCCCAATATAGTAGATAGGGACCATCAAACTGAATAACTTTAACTATGGGACTAAATCTGATATCGCGAAAAAAACAGCTGTTTCATACAAAAAATAATAACGAAAATATTAAAATGGGTACGTATCAGAATGTCTAAAGTTAGAATGTCTAAACTTAAAATGGCAAAGTTCAAAATGTCATAAATTTGAATGTCTAACGATTAAAATGTCGAAAGTTCAAAATGTCAAAAACGAAAATGTCAAATGGTCCGATAGTCTAAACTAAAAATGTCTAAGTTCAAATGATCAAAACTTAAAATGTCTAATAGTCCAAATACATATAATGACGTATAGAATTAACTTTATGCCTTTCTTTCATTTAGGTACCTAATTAATTAGGTAAATTTATTGCTTGTTAACCTCTGTGTCTCTGCCGCACATCACCATAGCCACACCGCTCCCTGATTTGGTAGCCGGTGCCAGTGACTGATTCAGTAGCCGCCGAACAAAATCCACCAATTGAATTTGAAATAGATTTTTTTCTGGCGCTTCGCCGGCCGCTGCCGCGGCACGCTCGCTTCGCTCGCTCGGCTTGCGCGCTGGGTTCATGTCAACCTAACATGCTCGTCGCTACGCTCCTCACACCTATCTCGTGACCTACAGTCTACGGTTTCTAAGTCCCAGTGGACTAGTTAAGGCTCATCTTCCGGCAGCTAAATTTGCTATAAAGCATTTCAGACGAAGCCCAAAGACCTCCACAGACTCAATTAACCTCAAAGAAGGCGATTCGTTTTAAGATCCAACCCAATTCAAATAAATCATTTCGAACTTAGACTTAATGACCATTGATATTTTAACTCGTCAAGTATTTGATACGTTTGATACTTTGAATTTTGCTATTTTGAAGTTAAACATAATGATTTTCGATATTTTAAACCATTTGAATTTTAATTTTTGACATTTTGAACTTTGCCATTTTAAGTTTAGACATTCTAACTTTAGACATTCTGATACGTACCCATTAAAATGTATAAACAGCTGATTTTTTTCGCGATTTCAGAGTTGGTCCCATAGTAAAAGTTGTTCAGTTTGATGGTCCAATGGGCGTACCCAGGTTCTGGGCCAGAGGGGGGCAAATCTATTGTAGCGCCCCCAGGGGGGGGGGGGGCAAATTTATTATAAATTATTTATTGTAAAATAAATAAAGTTGGAGGTAAACAAAATCCAGGGGGGGCAGCTCTCCCTGCCCCCCCCTCGGTACGCCCTTGCCTATCTACCATATTCTGGTTTAGCCATTTTCTGTTACACGTTGTAGATGGACATATTTTTAATAATAAAATAAATAAATAAAAAAAATATACTCAACATTTTTGTCTAGGGATACAGGTGTGATTTTCATACAAACGAGGTAACTTTGAAGCCTGGTTTTTCTGCCAAGGATTGACCTAGCTGTGATCTGATGATGGCCATCCAGGGAGTGAATGGAGGAGATCCAGATCGCTATACACACCCAACTGATTTGATCAGCATTCTAAAAGATAGAAGGGTCAGAGTTCTCAGTTTTAGGATTTTCATACATTTTCATGCTATTTTCATTTTCATACATTTTCATGCTATTTTCGCGGTTTTTTTAAACATGTCCTCTAATCTTGAATGCTAGAGAAGTTGGGTGTGTATAGCGATCTGAATCTCCTCCATTCATTCCCTGGATGGCCATCATCAGATCACAGCACGGTACATCCCTGGCAGGAAACCAAAGCTTCAAAGTTACCTCGTTTGTATGAAAATACCACCTGTATCCCTAGACAAAGTTGATGTGTGTATTATATATTATATGATTGTTGAAAATAAATGTCACGTTGTAGATGGTAAAATACTGTACTTGAGGGATAGAAAAAAAATGTTGCTGAGATTTTTTTTTTAAACATTATTTTATTATTTTTAGGACCGTTACAGATTTGACTCCTAAATTAATGGGCCATGCAAAATCTTGGTGTTTGAAGATATTGGCATCCTATGTTGGTAAGATTATAAAACACATAAATACTGTATTCTCTTTAATAGAGAGTAAAATGTCAAAGTCAAATAAGCTTTATTCAAATAAACTTAATTATTAAGTACTTTTGAATATATTTTCCTACCACGTTTCAGACTTTTTTTAGCTGACAAGAAGAACAAATGAAAAGATTCTTAAAATATTTACTAGAAAATATGTCTCAAAATTACAACTATAAAACATCAATTTAAATATACAACGTATTACAAAATAATGCCGAATATGGTAGATGGGGACCATCAAACTGAACAACTTTTACTATGGGACCAACTCTGAAATAGCGAAAAAAACAGCTGTTTCATACATTTTTATATTTTCCTTATTAATTTTTGTATAAAACAGCTAACTTTTTTTACGATTTCAGAGTTGGTCCCATAGTAAAAATTGTTCAGTTTGGTGGTCCCTGTCTACCATATTCGGCATTTTGTAACACGTTGTATAGAGTAAGTTGCTTGCGCCCGTTCTTCTTGTCAGTTAAAAAAGTCTGGAACGAAACCTTCATGATCACGCTGCCTAAAAATCAAAATGTCTACGAAGCAAAATAACTAAAATTAGGTCTGGTAGGAAAATATAGACAGTTCCAAAGTGCCTAATGGGGATGACAACGCAAAGCTAATTAGATCAGTAGACGTTCAGAACAAACCTATAGGAAAATAGGTATTTATTTTGTGGTATATTTTTTTTACCGAAAAGGACCCATTGGCCCAAAATGGACATAAAAGACTATTCTACAATGCAAATGCTGGAATTGAAAGCCAAATTAAGAGGATTGTCAACCACGTGGTCTCCATACAAACGGCGATAACGTTTCCCACCCTCTAAACCTTAACCTACAGTAATTAATTTTTGGTATTTTTTTGAAATGCCTAAATACTAGGGCTGTACGTTTTGATTTTTTAAATATCTATAATAGATTTTGAAATATTTGCATTTTAGTGATTTCATACAAAACACAGAAGTGCCAATATTTTCAAATCTACAATGAATATTTTAAAAATCAAAACGTACAGCCCTAGTTTTTAGGCATTTCAAAAACATACCAAAAATTCATTGCTGTAGGTTAAGGTTTAGAGGGTGGGAAACGTTATCGCCGTTTGTATGGAGACCACGTGGTTGACAATTCCCTTAAGGCGTTTTATTCTTAATGAATTTTTTTATTTTTTGTTAGTATTCAGATTTTTCGTAAATTCGTAATTGCCAACATTTTTACAGCTTATTACACAGAATTTGGTAATTTTAAAGCTATAAAACGATTTTTAAAGTAAAAGTCCTTTGTTTTGACAGTGTTTTTGGTAAATTTTGGCTACTTAGGTGCACTTTCGAGTAGCAGACATAGTGATTACTGATTTCTCAACTAGTTAATTTAATTAATAGTTAATTAATAGTTAATTAATTGTTAGTTATTTAACTTAATTCCATTATACTTATTTTAGAACACGCCACAGACTCCTCAAGCGCAATCACAGACATGCTAGATACCATAGACATTTGTTCCCTCCTCCAAGACAACTGTATAGAGGCGCTTGCTATAGTTAAGCATACCTGCCCCATGATGGGTGACCGCCTCAGAAGGAGGGTGATAACGATAGTAGCTACGCAGTGTGAAAGTACGGATAGCAAGATAAGAAAGGCGGCTTTGGATGTGGCTTTGAAGGATTTCGAAGGTAAGTTTTTTAATGGTTGAAAAAAAATATCAGGGTTTTTCAACTCGCTACAAATTGCGGCCCGCTTATTATTTCCCTACAACAGATGCCCGTGGCCCGGACGAAGATATAGCTGATAGTAGTAGGTATAGTCTGCTTGCGGATAGTTGATAATTAAAAACATCAGGGTTTCTTAAATCACAACAAATTGCGGCCCGCTAATTATTTCCCTATAAGGACCGGCGGCGGACAGTTGCGTGCCTTGTACCACAAAATTCGGCCCTCGATAAACATATTATATTATTTAGTTTTTAACCGACTTCAGCAAAAGGAGGAGGTTCTCAATTCGATTGTATGTTTTTTTTTATCGTTGTTCGCGCGTATCTTCGACATTTATGGACAGATTTAGATGATTCTTTTTTTGTTCGATTGGGGTTTTCTTGCGAGATGGTCCCATTTAATTTTTTTTCAAATCGGTTCAGTAGTTTACAAGTAATCCTGAAAATACTATGATATTAAATCAACTAACTTGACAATTTTGTTATTTATGAACCGAATTAGATGTTTTTTTTTGTTGGGGAAGGGATACCGTCAGGGTGAGGGGCAGCCTATTTTTCAGTTTCGTTCTGAAGACGACATCACCCGCGCCTTTGGCCTCCCAGTGTCGGATGCAAAATGATCTGCAATATAAACATTTACTTAAAAAACATTCTCAAATTCTTACTGGTTTCTTGTCATGCTCGTTATATTTACCAGAGCGCACCAATGTTTTCTCTCTTATATCTGCTAAATCACAAATGTCTATCCTTTATGTAAGTTCGTCTATGTGTCACAAAATCATGTGTATGGAACCAGCAAATAACAATATTTATTCTATGCTAAATATTTATTTTGTGATAACTATAACCAACAAAAAGTCAGTGAACAATATATTTTTATTGCCACATATATATTTTCTCTTTTATATAAACATGCAATATTTATATCTTTTAAGACTTTCATCTGAAATTAACTCCTCTTATAGCAAAATATTTGTGAATAACTATCATTGTCATACATTAAGATTGTTATCGCATTCAGAAACAAAATTAACAAATGATACATTCAGATATCAAATGCACGGTTACAATATATTTTTTTACAGTAATCTAAGCTTATATACAATGTTTTCTCTGACCAACATATTTAAACTATTAAATAGTGATGGGTTCTAGGAATTTAAGAGTTGGTATTTTCAATGCTGGGTCTTTAGGCACAAAACATGAGGAATTTATGGTAGCTATTCAGGAACTAGCCCCCGATATTATGGCAATTAATGAGACATGGTTAGGGCCAGGACAGGATGACATCGCACCTAGGCTGCCGGGCTACCGCTTAGTGCACTTGCCGAGGTCTGACGGCCGCCGTGGCGGTGGGGTTGGTTTTTATATTCGCAGAGGCATAAACGTACAGACCTGCCATCACCCCATAGCTGCAGCAGTCGAACAGATGTGGCTGAGTCTGCGTGTGAACGGCAAGGACATAGCCGTTGGAACTGCCTACAGACCACCTACTCAGGACGTAAATGCTTTTCTGGAGGCTATCACCTGTTCTATTATCTCGATGGCTAAGCATGACAGGATAATCTTACTTGGAGATTTCAATATTGATCTTCTTATCCCTAGCTACGGAAAGTATAAACAGTTCACACAATTTTTAGAAACTGTACACTTGACACAGCTAGTTGAAGAGCCGACACACTTCACAGACCATAGCCAAAGCCTGATAGATGTCATTTGCACAGACGCACAAGCCATTAAGGTCAATGTCAAATACTCTCCAGACTTAGGAGGTCATGCAATGGTTGTGGCAGAGTTCAAGTTTAAAAAAGACAAACCAAGCCCACGGTGTGTAACTTATAGGCCTATGAAAAATATTATCGTGGAGCTTTTTGAAAGGGACCTTAGCTGTGTTCAATGGACTGAACTCTGTGGACTGGATGTTGACACCCTAGCCGAGGCATTCACTAACGTTTTGAAAATGCTGTTTGATCTCCATGCGCCTATCAAAATGAAAATCTTCAAACATCCCCCGCACCCGTGGATAACGGACACAGTTAAAGATATGATGCGTATTAGGGACGATTATCACAAAGAAGCCAAAGTTGACAATGCTTCACCTCGGAAAGAGAGTTATAAGCAAATGAAACATATAGTCATTACAGCCATAGAAAATGAGAAAAAATGCTTTTTCAATAACGAAATAAACAAAAATATAAACAACGGAAAAACATTATGGAAAAATTTAAAAAACACTGTAATTCCTAATAAAAAGGGCATGCTAGAATTACCCTCTTTTCTAGATGACCCAAACAACATAAATAATCATTTTCTTAACGTTCCAGGTGACAACAGGGTGTCAATATCACAGTTGACTTTCTTTGAGCATCACAGTTTCAGTGCTGCAACCTTCTCTTTGCAAAAAGTCAGTCAGGACACTGTTTTAAAAATCATAAACAGCTTTAAGTCGAATGCTCATGGAGATGATGGCATATCTCTGGAGATGTTACAATTGACCTTACCTCAATCCTTGTCAACCATCACTACCCTGATCAACAAATCGATTGAGGAAGGTATTTTTCCTGATAGCTGGAAGGTTGCAGTCGTCAAGCCACTTCCGAAGACTAACCAACCTGAGACTGTTCAAGACCTTCGACCTATCAGTCTTCTTTCATGTGTCTCCAAGGTCTTGGAAAGGGTCGTCTGTGACCAGTTTACCAAATACATCGAAGATCATGATATCCTGCCTCGCACACAATCTGGTTTTCGTCGAAGCTGTGGCACTGCTACTGCCCTTGCAGACGTAGTGGACAACCTTCTGGCAAGTCAGGATCAAGGTATGATCAGCGCTATGGTATTACTTGATTTTTCACGCGCATTTGATTCAATAAATACATCACTTCTGTTATCAAAGCTGTCATATTATGGTGTCGACTCTAAAGCAATTAAATGGTTCGATAGTTACCTCACAAATAGGCGACAGTATGTTCAGCTTCCTGGGGCGAATGGTGACAAAAAACAATCCAGCCCTCTCCCGGTCACTCGCGGGGTCCCACAGGGGTCCATTTTGGGGCCAATCCTCTACATCTTGTTCAGCGCAGATATCACTAAAAGAATAACACACAGTCATCATCATTTGTATGCTGATGACTTACAGCTGTACATTTCCTTCTCACCATCGGACCATGCTGCAGCTGAGGCCAAACTAAATGAGGACCTGGCATGTGTGGCCGACTGGTGCGTGTCAAACTGCCTAACCCTCAACCCCAAAAAGTCAAAATTAATATTGTTTGGAAGTAGGTACAAACTGAATAATTTTAAAGAGAATTGTCCTGATTTTACAATATCTCTGAATGGGGAAATCATTGAGCGTGTGGAAAAGGTTAAGAATCTGGGGCTGGTCTTGGATAGTTCCCTTAATTTTGAAACTCATGTAAGTGAATGTGTGCGCAACTGTTTTTACCGTCTTAAGCTACTCTATAAAATAAGGCCCTACTTGTGTGAAAAGCTTAGAATTCGTCTGTGTGAATCACTAGTCTTGTCCAGGCTTAATTACTGTGATACAGTGTATGGGCCATGTCTACTGGCCCGTACTAAAAATCTCATTCAACGTGTTCAAAATGCCTGTGCTCGGTTTTGTTTTCTAGTGCCGCCTCGCTCACATGTGACCCCTTTTTTGAATTCTGCCAATCTTCTCAAGATGGAAGCTCGTAGAAAACTTCATCTTGCGTCATTGTTATTTGAGGTAATTAATACAGGAAAGCCGCGATACCTTTTGGATAAACTGGTTTGGGCGCAGGAGCGTAGCCGGTACCCGAAAAGAAAATGTACTTTTATATTCTGCACCCCGGCACATCGTACCATGGCATTCCGAGGCTCTTTTAGATTTGCTGCCTCTCGGTGCTGGAACGACCTCCCGCCGCCGATGCGTGGTGACCTTAAATCAAAGTATACTTTTAAGAAACATCTCAGAAACCACTTACTGAAGTTGCAAAAATTTACCACTTAACTTCACTTACCTCGGTTCTTTCACGTCAGGCTAGGCGTAGGTATACCTCCAGCTCCCGACGAGGCAAGCTATACAACCACGTACCAGTTGGAAGTCTTTTTGTGGTCACTTAAAAACACTTTCCAATCCCAACCATGCGGTCTTACGTGGCATCGCATTACTCGACGACGTGGCAACATGTGGCAGTTTATTCATGTCATTTTATTTTTGTTTTTTGTTGGTGTCCTAATAAATAATTTTTATGTTTTAGTCCGATACTTCCGAATGTCAATGTCAATTGTCTTGTCAGTCAAGCGCAAAGAGCAGTAAACTACTTCGCGAACCACAGAACCATTTGTTTTCATAAATGTACCAACGTAGTGATTATTTCCTCTGTGAATGTACCTACTAAATGCGTCACTGCACTGACCCTGTCAGAATAACAGCGCCTTTGTGCTCACTCTGCCCAACTGAGACTGGCACAGAGGCTTGATGCTGAGGCAGGGCAATTTATGGGCCTCACACAAAATATATGTGTTTACCTTGATTTTTATTTTTACGTTCTGTTTTTTCTTCTATGTTTGTCTTTTATCTAGGTATTACTATAAATCCTTTTGTTTTATTTTATCTTATTTTAAGTTGTTTTTTATCGTTTTATTTCCTGTAACTTGTGTTGTGTGAGCGTCAATAAATGTTTTTTCTATTTCTATTTTATATTTCTATTTCTATACCTTTGTGTAGTCTTTTTAACCGACTTCAAAAAAGGAGGTATTCAGTTTGTATGTATGTATGTTTCTCCGCGATTATCTCACGTTTGGCTGAGCCGATTTTTCTACCTAAATAATATACCTACACTACCTAATACACAAGGTACTTACACTAAAAATAAAAAAAATTGTTTAAAAAACAAAAAAACCGACTTCAAAAAACCTGCCTCTAAAAAGCAAGAAATAATATACAAATCATTAGATACGCATGCAATGATTTGTATATTATTTCTTGCTTTTTAGAGGCAGGTTTTTTGAAGTCGGTTTTTTTGTTTTTTAAACAATTTTATTCTTTTCAGATCTATTCAAACCGAAATACTCTGAACCCCCTCACAAACGTCGCAAGTTGCCGAGTGCGATACTGTCGGGGGGCGCGTCCGACACTAGTGTCGTGCTAGAGTGTGTGTCGAGAGGGAGTGCCGACACTAGCGCTTGTGTCGCCATCGCACGCTGTCTGAACAATGGCGATATGGGGACCAGGTCAGTCCTGTCAAATTTCATTAATTTCAAATGGTTTCAATCGATTTCAAACGAAAATAGGAATGAATAAAATAACGAAATACTAATAAAAATCGTAAACATATTAAACTTTTAGAGTAGCTTGTATACCTCTTGGTTTTATATATTGCATATTATTTATTTTATGACCCTTCAAAGTTGGGTGGACAAGTCCATTTAAAAAGTATAAAATTTATTAAAATAAATGATACCTTTAATTAGTCCGTAAAATGTATAGCAAATTTGTCTAAGAAACTATTTTGATAAACACAATATTTAATATAGCTGCCGAACAAATTTCCTACGCGTTGCAAAGCGTGACGTCATAACGTGCAAGCCATTAGTATGGAGCGTTTTTGATCGAGTCCATTTGTGTGCATTTCACACTGTGATATCTCGGGCAGTTTTCATGTTAGCGAAGTAATTCTTTTACCAATGTTTCTTTTTTTGAGAGGTAATTTATGTAACATAAAATAAAAAAAATAGTCAACATCCCTAGTGCTCTATTCCAAGCCTCTAAAGTAATGTACTATTGTTCTCAGACTAGCGGAATGCTTCCTTCTAGCTATAAGCATTCCTGGTAGCTGTTCAGAGGGCCTAGCCAAAGTAACATTCGCTAATTGACGACGGCATGTTAACGACTTGAGTGGTGCAGTGGTCAACATGCCGCCTACCGCGCAAGAGGTCCCGGGTTCGATTCCCGGCCGGGCAGGAATTGAAATGATGAATTTTAATTTCTGTGTCGGGTCTGGGTGTTACTATGTATAATAAGTATATATTTAAAAAGTATATAAGTAGTATATCAGTTACTAGCACCCATATTACAAGCTTTGCTTAGTTTGGGGCTAGATGGCGCTGTATGAAATTGTCCAAGCATTTATTATTATTATTATTAATTTCCGTTATCGCTTCGCTTTCGAAACATGTATGGTATGGGATTGACATAAGGTTTCGTTAACAATCGAATTTTAAAACGTCAAATCCATACATGTTTCGAAGCGAAGCGATAACGAAAATTTGCATATGTTACTTTGGCTAGGGGGCTGGGCTGTTCAGCCTTTTAAAAACACTTGGGAATATTGCTCTGCCTGCAATTGCTCTATTTCAAGCCTCGACAGTAATGTACTTGTCTTCAGACAAGCGGAATGCTTCCTTCTAGTTATAGGTATCCCTAGCAACTGTTCAAAGCAGTTCAGCCTTTTGAAATCCCTTGGGAATATAACTCGGCCTGCAATTGCTCTATTTCAAGCCTCGACAGTAATGTACTTGTCTTCAGACAAGCGGAATGCTTCCTTCTAGTTATAGGTATCCCTAGCAACTGTTCAAAGCAGTTCAGCCTTTTGAAATCCCTTGGGAATATTACTCGGCCTGCAATTGCTCTATTTCAAGCCTCGACAGTAATGTACTTGTCTTCAGACAAGCGGAATGCTTCCTTCTAGTTATAAGTATCCCTGGCAACTGTTCAGAGCAGTTCAGCCTTTTAAAATCCCTTGGGAATATTGCTCGGCCTGCAATTGTTTTATTTCAAGCCTCGACAGTAATGTACACTGAGAAAAATGTCATTTTGGGGTAATCTTAAAATATCGTGGCGTACGTTTGAATTAAGTGCGTTGTGCTAAAATAAGAAAATAATAGGTTTATATTACGCTATCTTGAAACGTGTTATGATGTAGTCGAATTATATGGTTAAATAAGGCAATATTATGACACTTATCATCGTAAAAATTGGTCATCAAAAATAATATTATCTTCTTAATATTATAACACTATGTAATAGAAAATAGCCCACTGTCCTATAAATATGTATGATAATCTATAAATAAGATTATAATTCTAAATCACAATGAAAGTGCCACCTTCCATAAAAAGATGTCATAGTATTTGAGAAGAAGCATCTCTAGAATACGATGACGTCCCCTTATAGTAGTATGATAAAATTATGTGCTAGTTCCTTTTATTTTGAGATTACCTTCACTTAAAATAGAAGGAATTGGCATCAAAATTTAAAATGAATCCTACAAAAATACGATTACAGAAACTTATTTAAGAGCTTTGGCCAAAATATTATATCGTAAAAATTGGTCATCAAAAATAATATTATCTTCTTAATATTATAACATTATGTAATAGAAAATAGCCCACTGTCCTATAAATATGTATGATAATCTATAAATTAGATTATAATTCTAAATCACAATGAAAGTGCCACCTTCCATAAAAAGTTGTCATAGTTTTTGAGAAGAAGCATCTAGAATACGATGACGTCCCCTTATAGTATCAAAATTAAAATGAATCCTACAAAAATACGATTACAGAAACTTATTTAAGAGTTTGCATCAATTTTTGTATGATTCCTTAAAAAATACGATGACAGCACGTAAATTCGCCGTTCATTACTCATCGACTTGTCGTTCTTTTTGTATATTCTCTCCATTCATTCAGTCGAAGTCGCAGAGTCGCAAGGACAGTTTTTAGCGTGTACAGAATTTATTTATATTTGACTATTTTTTTAAATGTGAGTGAGTGCAAAGTGCAATACTTATGGATAAAGCAACTCATGACTTGCTAAAATAATGGAATCTAGCTCAATACTTATATACAACGTTTTGAAGGTAAGTTGCCAAGCCTATGTTGTGCGCGTGCGCGTGCACACTTTATTGGGGGGGAAGAAAATTAACTTTTTATCCAAAACGTATTATTTTGGAGGACAAAAAAACGTATTTGGGGTAAATTTTAATTTTCTCTTCATATAAAGTGTACTTATCATTTGAAGGAAAAAATCAAATGATCATATTATTGCCATTGAAATGGACCTAAAACATTGAATTCTTATCACAAATTAAATGTTTGATTTTAGCTTAAAATCCGGCGGTCTCGACAGCTTCGAAGCTTCATCTGACACCATTTAAAAGCTGCCCGGCAGAAGCTGAACACCACAAAGCACAAGTTTCTTCGCAAAAAAATAACAGACACACTAGCAGTTTGTGACGGTAAGGATTTATGTAATTATTCTGGTCTGTCCTCGTTTGACAAAAAAATAAATTAATAATAATGTGTAGTGTTATATACAATAAGCATTTTTTTTTCAGATACAAAACCAGAGACTAAATTTCATTGCTGTCATATTACTCCTCGGTTGCTTATTTAACATACCTCCTGCGGCTCCTGCCCGTCGCTCCAGGAAAGATTGGCAAACATCACGAGCAGAAATATTGGAAGGATTTGACGGAGACGGTGGGTGTAACCCACAGTATCTTGCAGAATGCTGGGTGGTTCTTATCTTAAGTCATTGAAAGCGAATCATGATTTTACTTATTAAATTATTTTGCATATTTTATGGATTTTCCTAAAGATTGTTCTTAGTGTCATGAGTATAATTAGGTACGTAAGTAGGTTGTGACATTCTAAATAGGTATTTATTTTTAACTATGTAAATTATTTTTGACTGACAAATACTGTGATTGTTATAAGCATAAAGGTACGGGATTATAAGCATGGTGTATTAAGCCGAAAGGGGGACATTGTACTCATCCATTAAATAACTTTTACTATCGGGTAAACTCTGAAATCGAAAAAAACTGCTGCTACTTAAGGCGGTTGTATGACCGAAAGTGGCGCCCTCAGACAGAGGTTTTTATTGAATAAGTTATTAATAGAAAATTATTTTAATAATGTTTATCGTGGAGATTTTAGGGCCCTTGGTCTAGTATTTTTAGAAGGTATCACTACATGCCCTCGTAGTCATTCGTAGAAGTAGATAGCAAATGTGTAAAAAACGGCCACTTTTAGCAGTTTTGCTATCTACTTCTAGCAGTGACTACGAGGGAATGTAACGATACCGTCTAAAAATACTAGACTGTGGGCCCTAAAATCTCCACGATAAATATTTTTAAAATGGTGTATTAGAATTATAATATTAAATATAATTCACCGCTGCACCACTTTCGCTCAGGGTACAACCTTAAGTAAATTTCGTCGAATTATGTTGTGCCCAAAGTAAAAGTTGTTCACCATAATGAGTACAATGAGTCCTTTTCGGATTAGTACAACGTAAGCTTATAAGCCTGTGTTATTATAATTAAGTACTATTATGTGCTCAATTTGCGAATAGGTAGGTACATTATTTTTGGTGTCTTTTTTTCTGTTGTACAATACATTTTTTAATAAATAATTATATAAAAGTAAAAAAATAATATTGTAAAAATTAACGTTACTTACTTTCAAAAAGAAATATTGATATTGCAATAACTAAAGTTACTTTCAAAAATAAATAAAATTACTCTTGATTACTATTTCTGTTTTTTTATACACGTGTCTTCCTGTTCTCTTTAAGTTTTTAATGCAATTGCATATTGCCAAGTTATGAAGGTACCTATTACTTTTTCTATATTTCACATGCTTTAAATTGTTATTTTTTACTTATGCGCGATCCTCTTTTTTTAAGTATTTTAGGAATGTGATAATTCACCTAATGGTAAGAAAGAAGTAGTAGGTACAGTCGTCTTTAGATATATTGTAGCAAATAAGGTGACTCATATCCTTAGTTAAGTCCAACCAATTAAAATAGACTTTTCTTGTGTTTTGGGTAAGATCCTACAATTTAGCAACGATTTCCTCATATCTCCGGTTATATCCTATTACTTTACGTACCTACTATTTATTATTAGGTACATCCTCTTACCTTGGGTTATCCTAGTACAGGCGCCATCAGATATACTGTAGCAGAAAAGGTGATCAAATACTTCTGAACAGTTTAAAATATCAATAAATTCCATACACTTCGTTTACACTTTGTATGGAATTTATTGATATTTAAACTTTTCAGAAGTATTTGATCACCTTTTCTGCTACAGTATATCTGATGGCGACTGTACTAGGATAACCCAAGGTAAGAGGATGTAATAATAAATAGCACGTAAAGTAATAGGATATAACCGGAGATATGAGGAAATCGTTGCTAATTAGTAGGATTTAACCCGAAATACGAGAAAAGTATATTTTAATTAGTAGGACTTCACTAAGGATATTAGGAAGTCACCGATAAATAGTAGAAAACGACCGAATATATGAGGAAATAATTTCTAAATAGTAGGAAAAATATTAGGACCTAACTGGAGATATGAGGAAGTCATCAATAAATAGTACGAAAAATAATAGGACATAACTTGAGATATAATGAAAGAATATTATATTTTTTGACATAAGAGGATGTCATCGAGAAATAGTAGGAAAAATAATAGGATATAACTCGATGTACAATGACAGTAACCATAAGTAGTAGGAACGAGCATACAATATTTTATTTTGTAGGACGAGCATACAATATAAAAAATATTGTATGCCCGTCCTACCAAAGGTATGGTGACATGTCATCTTAAATACCGTTATCATCAGCAACAGTAGTATCATCGTACTTTTTGGTGATATCAGTATACTCCGTGCTTTAAGTGAATCCATCTTATTTTAATCTGAATTCACGTCATTTATGATGGGCATTTTTCTCAGTGTACTTGTCCTCAGACAAGCGGAATGCTTCCTTCTAGTTATAAGTATCCCTGGCAACTGTTCAGAGCAGTTCAGCCTTTTAAAATCCCTTGGGAATATTGCTCGGCCTGCAACTGCTCCATTTCCAGCCTCGACAGAAATGTATTATTGCCCTCAGACTAGCGGAATGCTTCCTCCTAGCTATAAGCATCCCTGCGTCCCGCAACCGCGATGTGTCCGTCTGTCTGTCTGCGTTCCTGGAGATGCTGTTCTATGAGATGAGGGGCAACGCCAGGTTTCAGGCCGTGAAGCTCAGTGAGGAAGAACTGCAGATCAGGTAAGAAAGAAAGAGATAGATATAGGTTTTTGTAAGGCAAAGTTGGTAAAAGGTAACCCAGTAGATGAAGATCATTGTTGTAAAGAATGTTAGGATATAACTAATGAGATTTTATAAGTTGTTACCAATATCGACAATATCGAATTTACTGCTCATGTCAAAAGACGAGTAAAAGAGACAAAGTGATAACTGACTGATTATTCGTTTAGAGGGTTAACGCCAGGTTTCAGGCTGTGGAGCTCAGTGAGGAAGAACTGTAGATCAGCTAAAAGTTGGAGAAAGATCATCATCTTTAACCCGGCGAGCATGAGGTGAAAAAAGTTACACCTAGCATGTGGTGGGGTTTGCCATACCCCAACATATAATTACCTATAAATGCCAATTTATTAAACCAAGACTTAAGAATTTATTCGTATTTTGAAATATGGTTTATATTTAGTGTATAAAATAAAAAACAGTGTATATTTATATACTTTTATTGTATTATTTATCAGAAATACTAAAATATAACATTAACAAAAAAACAAAAAAAGGAACTTCTGAAAAAGGAACTAAAATCAACTAATTCTTTAATAAAAATATAAAATCAACTTTAAAAACTTAAAGAATATAAGATTCTCAATAACATATTTTTTTTAAAGAATTAGTTGATTTTAGTTTTAGTATTTTTGATAAATAATACAATAAAAGTATATAAATATACACTGTTTTTTATTTTATACACTAAATATAAACCATATTTCAAAATACAAATAAATTCTTAAGTATTGGTTTAATAAATTGGCATTTATAGGTAGATATATGTTAAAACTAACACGGAGCATGTGGCGGGGTATGACGCACCCCACGAACGTTTACACGCGTGTAGCTCCTGCGCCGGTTGACGCGACACTGCGGTCACGCCACTCTCCCCCCGCGGAGTACATTGGCTCCAGCTACTCGAAGCAACAAACCAATTGAGGGGCAAATTTGAAAAATACACGACTTCGCGCAAAGCATGGGCATGTCACACCCTACCACAAGCTCGCCGGGTTAAAGCAGAAGTCGTAAGACGCCCATCTGCCCAAAGCTTCGATCAAGAATATTGTCCTAGATAAAGCTTCACGAACTAAAACAGTACGCAAAAATGTCACCTCAAATAACTAGCGTCCCACTTACAAACTTGGCGCTCATTTTGTACATAATCACCTCTTATTTTGTACGAACTCACATTTTATATCACTTATTTTTATGTGATTTTGTACAAAATAAGCTTATTTTGTACAAAATCACATCTTTTATCACTTACTTTGTACAAAATAAGCACCCAGTTTGTAAGTGGGACGCTATTTGAGGTGCCATTTTTGAGACTACCCGGACATCCAGGGTATTCTTGATCGAGGGCCCAAAGAGAAACATTTTAGGGTTACATCTGCCTGCCTACCTGATACATTTTTATCAACGCCATCTATCGAGCCAGCAGATTTTTGTCATTTTGAAAAGCCCCCATTGCCAAATACCATTTTTCATTGGTATTAATTTTTTTTAGAGATACAACAGCTGGTTCTTCCAAGCTGCTGACTAAAAGTAGCACTTACCACGGTACCTTTTTAAGTGTTGCCAGTAGAAAAGTTAAGAAGATTAAAGGTAAGACTTAATCATAAAGAATCGCTTAAAGTTTAAAAACATCTGTTTATCATTTTTTTAATAATGTTGTATTGTTTGTTTTAGAACCAGCTTCTAACGGTATTAACGTTCAAATTCCTATAAATGAAATATTAGGAACCATGTTGGAATTTGCGAAGGTTAGTTATACATATACATACAGTAGGTATGTCTATTATAATAAGAATGTCTATTATAAATTATATTATTTTTTTTTTTTCTAGTGTATTAATTAGTATTGTATAAAAATAGCATGCGAATGCAAAAATCTCAAAATTCAAATATTATATAGCTAATACTAAATAATATACTAGAAAAAACACGACTCAAGTGACTCGGTAGCTCAGCGGTCAGAGCATTGGACCGGATATCCAAAGGTCGCGGGTTCGATTCCCGTCTGAGTATTGATTTGGTGCGAGTCGTATTTTTTCTAGTATATTATTTAGTATTGTATAAAAATAGCATTGTGAATGCAAAAATCTCAAAATTTAAATATAAGAATGTCTATTATAATAAGAATTGAATTCTGAGACATGTCAAAATTCCGACGGACGAAATTACCGATTCTACGTAATATAATATAGTAGGTATTATATTATCTGTGGTAATATCGATAATAATGATTCTGTGGAATCGATGGCCATTTTGTTTTATTATGTAATATAAAAATTTGGTAAGGTATTTAAATAAACAATTATTGTTTATTTGTTACAATACACATTCAAGTATTTAATAAAAACATTTGACCTGTTTTTTAAAGATGTTATTTTATTTATTCCTAGGACAAACCTGACGTTGCTGAAGCACTATCTCTACAAGTGATAAAAGCAGTCCTTTCTACCTCCGGTCCCGGGTTCGATGCCCGGCCGCACGTGGTGCGATTAGTGGCCGATGCGATTAGCACCGCGCCGGGGAACCTGACGCCTTTCAACGTGCAAGTTGCGAGGGAGGTGTTAGATCAAGCTAGTACCAACATACAGTGAGTAGATAATGATTATAACTTCATATACAACGTGTTACAAAATAACCCCTTATGCCGTATGGTAGATAGGGACCATCAAACTGAACAACTTTTACTATGGAACCTACTCTGAAATCGCAAAAAAAAACAACTGTTTCTTACATATTGAATTTTTCTTAATTATTTTTTGTATGAAGCAGCAGATTTTATTTGTCCGTCCGTCTGTCTGTCTGTCCGTCAAGACCCTTAATTCAGGAATGCGTGGAGATATCGAGATGAAAAATCATATACTCAGATCTACGGTCCCTTGAAGCTGTGAAAAAATCAAACTTCTATATTTACGTTAAAAAAGAGGAGGCCGGTTATGCTTCAAACTCACGCATATTTCGAAACTCTCAAGGGAATCAAAATTTATAGGGTACTTCCCGTTGACCTAGAACTATTTAGCAAGTAATATTGTCTTATACACACATCAACTTGTCTAGGGATACAGGTGTTATTTTCATACAAACGAGGTAACTTTGAAGCCTTGGTTTTCTGCCAGGGATGTACCGTGCTGTGATCTGATGATGGCCATCCAGGGAGTTAATGGAGGAGATTCAGATCGCTATACATACCTAACTAATCTGATCAGTATTCTAAAAGATTAATGGACATGTTTAAAAAAACCGCGAAAATTGCATGAAAATGTATGGAAATCCTGAAACTGAGAACTCTGACCCATCAATCTTTTAGAATGCTGATCAGATCAGTTGGGTGTGTATAGCGATCTGAATCTCCTCCATTCACTCCCTGGATGGCCATCATCAGATCACAGCACAGTACATCCCTGGCAGAAAACCAAGGCTTCAAAGTTACCTCGTTTGTATGAAAATAACACCTGTATCCAACTTTGTCTAGAAAGTTGATGAGTATAATACAAGTACAGGAAAAAACCTGAATCATAAAACAGTCTTTTTCTTCTATTCCTCTAACTCCTAAACTTCTGAGGATCTAACTCCTGAGGATGCTCCGGGTTGGGGCGAAACACGTGTAGAGTAGCCTAATTGGTGAAGGTGCAAGGTGTGTTGCTGTCTTGCTAAATGCAGGTATTGTGCACTTATATTTTGTGGTGTGCATGTGCATATTATTGCGGGCGGGCGGGCGGTGCATCTTGCATATTTTGTTTGCGGAAGTAAGCTACATATATTTTTTTCAAAATGGTTTGGGACTTCCGCCAAGTGACGCCTGATTCAATCAAATAGACTTTTTCTTTTTAAGTACCTACTAAGGAGAACCGGCACTTGCCATAGAAAAAAACGATTGAATTTGGTCTTAAAATTAAGCCATTTTGCTACATTTATCAAGTTCTGTCTTATTTTTAGTGTAGAACGAAACTTCAAAATATCAGAATGTATGAAACAGCTGTTTTTTTTTTCGCGATTTCAGAGTTGGTCCTATAGTAAAAGTTGTTAATTTTGATAGTCCCTATCTACCATATATGGCATTAGGGGTTATTTTGTAACACGCTGTATAATTATTGAATTTTAAGCATGCAAAATGCAATTTTTCAAGTTGTATAGTAACAATGTAATACGCAGGTTCCAAAACTCGCTAGACAAGTTACGTCGTATTTTGTAACACGCTGTATAATTATGGAATTTTTAGATTTTAAGCCTGCAAAATGCAATTTTTCAAGTTGTATAGTAACAATGTAATACGCAGGTTCCAAAACTCGCTAGACAAGTTACGTCGTATTTTGTAACACGCTGTATAATTATTGAATTTTTAGATTTTAAGCCTGCAAAATGCAATTTTTCAAGTTGTATAGTAACAATGTAATACGCAGGTTCCAAAACTCGCTAGACAAGTTACGTCGTATTTTGTAACACGCTGTATAATTATTGAATTTTTAGATTTTAAGCCTGCAAAATGCAATTTTTCAAGTTGTATAGTAACAATGATATTCACAGATTCCAAAACTCGTTGGACAAGTTACGTCGCCTAACCAAGTGTACAGAAGGCGAGGCTATAGTTACACTGCTATGGGAAGACGTACTACTTAGGGGCGGGGGTGATATATTCTTTTTGGGGTGAGTGATTATTTTATTAATTGACTATTTTCCGCCTGTGACTTCGTTCATGTGGACCTTTGATCAGGATGAAAAGTATCCTATGATTTAAGTTATTTTATTTATTTTTATTTACATATGGTCATTTTGTATTCACCATCCAAATTTTGAGAATGTGTTCAGTCCATGAAACTGAACAACTTTCTCTAAGGAACACATGGCCAAATATGTAAAAAAAAATCGACTATCCATACAAATCAAAGAGATCACGTGATCAATTTAGTATGGGTGACCAAAATTTTGTGGCGAAATTCGACACATGTTTCTTAGAGAAAGTTGTTTAGTTTCATGGAGTGGACACATCCTTGAAAGGATGGTAAGTTCAGGGCCCTGTTTCATATAAGTTACTAATATTAACTTTTTTTCAGTTGTGTAAAATGTGAAGATGTGTGTATGGATGTGGAGCCTACGGAGCCTTCGCTAAATGGTATGATATATTTCGTGACTATGTTATTGGGAATTAATTAATTGGGTGACTGGAAATAATTAAGGGCGACTGTTAACTTAAATACTAAACCTGGCAGCGGTTTATTTTTTGAGCGACAAAATAACTAATCGGGCGACTAACTGTGGACAAAAAAAATACGTATAACGGGCGACTTCATGTGGGAGACAAATAATTTAAGTTAGCCGTTTAAATTCTAAATGAGTGACAAAAATACTGTGAGGGCAACTATTTTACCAAATATATAACTGATTTAAGCTGCCCAACATGGTATTTTTGTCATCTCGATTAGGATAACAGTCACCTTTTTAAATAAAATATATGCCTAATTTTAAATGTTTTGTGTGCCCTAGGTTTGTCGCCCAAATAGTAATTTGGTCGCCCATTCTGAATATTTGTATTTTAAAATCACTCATTTTCAATATCTGTAGTCGCCCTCGGTCCGTCGCCCACTTAGTATTTCAGTACGCTATATTCAGTATTTTTGATACCCAAAATGGGAATTTATTGTTACCCGATAAAATACTACCCTTTGTTTTTTCTTCCCTACTTACTCTCCCATACAAAGTCTAAGTCAAAATTTCTTCATTCAAATAAAACGTAATATGTATTAAGCATTTTTGAATCATTTCCTACCATACTAATATACAGCGTGTTACAAAAATACCCCTAATGCCAAATATGGTAGACTAGCTTCTGCCCGCGACTTCGTCCGCGTGGATATTAGAGAAAATCCTTAGGGAACCTTCAAAATCCTTAGGGAACCTTCAACCAGGATCTGACCAGCCATTTTTACGCATTTAGGCGGGTTCCTACCAAGGGCGCTAACTGGCGAGGCAAGACATTTGCCGCGTGTGGCGGGCCTCGTACGTGGCTTCCCGTTCCCGTTCCGGTTCCGGTTCAGGTTCCGGTTCCGGTTCCCGTTCCCGTTCCCGTTCCCGTTCCCGTTCCCGTTCCCGTTCCCGTGCCCGGTTCCGGTCCCGTTCCCGTATCCCGTTCCCGTTCCCGTTCCCGTTCCCGTTCCCGTTCCCGTTCCCGTTCCCGTTCCCGTTCCCGTTCCCGTTCCCGTTCCCGTTCCCGTTCCCGTTCCCGTTCCCGTTCCCGTTCCCGTTCCCGTTCCCGTCCACGTCCCCGTCCCCGTCCCCGTCCCCTTTCCCGTTCCCGTCCCCGTCCCCGTCCCCGTCCCCGTCCCCGTCCCCGTCCCCGTCCCATTTCCCGTTCCCGTTCCCGTAACCGTCCCCTTTCCCGTTCCCGTCATTTATTTATATTGAATTTAATAATATATATTTATATTATTTAGCAGTGGTTTGACAGACAGAAAAGAGAGTGAGTGACAAAGTCAATATTATGAATTTGGAACTACAGGCTATTCGCATTGACCATGAAGGTTTAACACCCCCCCGCAATGTGAACACCCTGTATCTTCCTATACCTATGTGGTCCAAAAAATATACATTCGACATATCAAAGAACAAACACCCTATCTATACTTTATACAAACACAATTCAAAATTAACATAATTATTTACACCTTACTATTTATTTATATTAGATTTAATAATATATATTTATATTATGCAGCAGTGGTTTGACAGACAGATAAAGAGTGAGTGACAGAGTCAATATTATGAATTTGGAACTACAGGCTGTTCGCATTGACCATGAAGGTTTAACACCGTCCCTGTCCCCGTCCCCTGGATATGCATGTCCTGGTCCAATCATGTCCACCGTGTTGGACTTCAAAATAAATGTCATTTTCGCAACCACCATCCCATGAAACCTCAAGAACGACATCCACATCGATTTTCATGTTTACTTACCCCATTTACACCTTAAGGGAGGATTTTCAAAATAACAAAATATGTGTTTGCCTATTTATTTTTAGACATGCTCCTACGAATTTTAAAGTTGTAATGTCTATTTTATATTATTTTTCCATACAAAATTTAAACCCCATTTTCACCCCTTTAGGGGTTAAATCATGTCCACCGTGTTGGACTTCAAAATAAATCTCATTTTCGCAATCACCATCCCATAAAACCTCAAGAACGACATCCATATTGATTTTTATGTTTACTCACCCCATTTACCCCTAAGTGGTTGATATTCAAAATTACAAAATATATGTTTGCCTATTTATTTTTAGGTGTGCTCCAACGAAGTTTAAAGTTGTAATGTCTATTTTATATTATTTTTTCATACAAAATTTGAACCCCATTTTCACCCCTTTAGGGGTCAAATCATGTCCACCGTGTTGGACTTCAAAATAAATGTCATTTTTGCAATCGTCATCCCCGAAAACCCCAATAACGACATCCATATCTATTTTTGTGTTTTTTACCCCTTTTCATCCCCATTTCATCCCAATAGGGGTTCAAATGCTAACAATAACAATATACGTTGCGTTAGATGCCTATCCATAAGCCTAAATTATAAATTTAGCGATTTTAACTTCAAAAATAAAGGATTTTCTTCAATACACAACTTCATCCCCCTTTTGACCCCTTCGGGGGTAGAATTTTGAAAAACGCTGAGACCCGTATTTATTTATTTTCAATGGTCAGTCTAAACACAAAATTTGAAGATCCTAGCTTCAAAACTGAGGGACTTTCATACAAACTTTGATCCCCTTTTTTACCCCCTTAGGGGGTGAATTTTGAAAAACCCTTTCTTAGTGCACCCCTAGACCTCATAAGGAACCTACGTGCTAAATTTGGAGTCTCTAGACCCAGCGGTTTGGGCTGTGCGTTGATAGATCAGTCAGTCAGTCAGTCAGTCATTCAGTTTACGATTTTATAAATATAGATAGGGACCATCAAACTGTACAAGTTTTACTATGGGACCAACTCTGAAATTGCGAAAAAAAAATCTGCTGTTTCATACAAAAATTATGAATGAATGAATGAATGATATATTTATTTGCATTAATTTTGAGTACAAGATTTGATGTTCTTAAGTTATAGAGTCCGTCAAAATCTACTTATAATTAAACATGCAAAAATTTTAAATTACATTTACACTACACATAAATTCATTATCTACCTACATGTCAAAACCAAAGAAACTATACCCATAATATCATCTATTTTTTATTTAAATATTCTTGAACTGAGTAAAAGCAGTTTTCGATGAGATATTCATGCAGCTTTCTTTTGAAAATTGGTCCATCTAGCTGTCTTAAGTGATCAGGAAGAGCATTCAATAGTTCAACAGCCATCGAATAAGCTAATAAATTAATAAGTTATTAATATATAATATATTAATAACGAAAATATCAAAATGAAACAGCAGATTCTTTTCGCGATTTCAGAGTTGGTCACATAATAAAAGTTGTTCAGTTTGATGGTCCCCATCTACCATATTCACCATTAGTAAAGGTAAATGTTATATATTTTAGTATGCAAGATTGTGGGTCATAGCTTAAGCTATATTTTGACATATTAAAATTTTAATAATATTTATAATAAATTTGATTTTCCTTTTCTTCTTAGTAAAAAAAAATAGAGTAAATTCATGATACTACGATCAAAAGACGTATCTACGCAGAAACGTCCTTTTGTTTATTTGGTTTTGGTACACAAATAGATTAGAGTCAATACATATTTTAAGAAAATTAAGGCATGTCTTGACTTTGAACTATAAAGTAAAACAAAATAATAAGAATCTGGGACCCTATTTTTGAATCGCTCGATTGGCGTCGAGCGCTCGTTTCTACTGATTTTCGTTCGACATATGGCTCAAACGTCAGAAATAGAGTCGCTTGACGCCAGACGAGCGATTCAAAAATAGAGCCCCAGACTTTATATTATACCATTATAACAAATATAATTGTCAAAAACCTTTCTGACCCACTCTTTTACCCCACACAACTAAGAATACGTAGTAGAATAGACGCTACTGCCACTTGCGCCTAGCATTTTTTTTATAATACTAGAATGTAAACACGCATCTACGCAGAAGCATCCTGTCTACTTCCTAAGCATTGTGTTTTGAAGCAGATACGTCTTTTTTATGAGCGAGAATTTGTGGGTTGCTGTCACAATTATGAAATTAAAAAAATACTAGTAAACGCGCCTTTTTTTACTGATTGCGAATATGTATGTAACTCAATCTTGAAAAAAATGTTAGATACGTCTTTTATTCTTATGACGGCAGTATTTTTGTAACCCATTGTATACTAACTTTCTTTCCTATTACACCCTTTCAATAGTCTTTCTCCATGGTTCAATATACAGTGGCGGTCACATAACTAAAAACACCAGTCAATTTTTATACAATCGAGGTAACTTTGAAGCCTTGGTTCTCCGCCAGGGATTGACCTAGCTGTGATCTGATGATGGCCATTCAGGAAGTGAATGGAGGAGATTCAGATCGCTATACACACCCAACTGATCTGATCAGCATTCTAAGAGATATAGGATAAAGAAGGCCTGTGCCCCAGCGGGGACATTAAAAATGATGGTCGTTGATGGTCGTTTAGCATTATATTTTATCCTTAAGTTTTATTCGAACTTAATTAATAATTTGAGGAGTTCGATGGCGCAGTAGTTAAGCGCCTGGCCCAGCGATTGTGACGGTTAAGCAACTTTCGCAAGGGTCGGTCATGGGATGGGTGACCAAAAATTTATTATCTCGAGCTCCTCCGTGCTTCGGAAGGAACGTAAAGCCGTTGGTCCCGGGTACATTTGTAGTCGTTAACACCCACCAATCCGCATTGGGCCCGCGTGGTGGGTTACGGTCCATCCTCCTTATCCAGCCCCAGCAGTGGGGACATTAAAAATGGCTGATGGTCAAGATTTATCCAGTATTTAAACTCAAATCTGAACTGGAACTATCGTGATTCGGAGGACTTATTAGTATGTATAAAATAGCACTTTATAATTAACAAATCGCCAAAAACTTAGCAATCTTCTATAATAGTACGTATTACTTTTAATGACAGATAAGGTAACACTGGCTTGTAACTTATTAAAATATTTGCATAGAAAATAGGGATGTTGACTAATGAATAAAATAACGAAATACTAATAAAAATCGTAAACATATTAAACTTTTAGAGTAGCTTGTATACCTCTTGGTTTTATATATTGCATATTATTTGTTTTATGACCCTTCAAAGTTGGGTGGACAAGTCCATTTAAAAAGAATAAAATTTATTAAAATAAATGATACCTTTAATTAGTCCGTAAAATGTATAGAAAATTTGTCGAAGAAACCATTTTGATAAACACAATATTTAATATAGCTGCTGAACAAATTTCCTATGCGTTGCATACAAACTTGCAAGGCGTGACGTCATAACGTGCAAGCCATTAGTATGGAGCGTTTTTGATCGAGTCCATTTGTGTGCATTTCACACTGTGATATCTCGGGCAGTTTTCATGCTAGCGAATTAATTCTTTTACCAATGTTTCTTTTTTGAGAGGTAATTTATGTAACATAAAATAAAAAAAATAGTCAACATCCCTATTAGCAGTTTGTCATATCTTAAATTAAGTTAGAAGTTTAATACTCTTTTTATTAAAATTTATATTGTCAACGTTGCTGTAGGTACCGCTACATCCAGACCGGATAATTCATTCAAGATTACCACGATACAGGCTAAGCCTAGTGTGGAATTTTAGTTTAAGAATCCTACATGTAATCAATTTTGAAATAAAGAATTTTATTTATTTATTTATATTTTTTGTATTACAATTTCTCCCTTCTTTGTCAGGTATAATGTCAGCATTTGGCACGCTATCCAACTGGGATAATCTAACGATACAAGCGAAATACGACGTTGTTAACGCTGGTTTACCACAGTTGTGGGTGGATGTAGGCACTTTCAAACGATGGGTGGATGATTATGAAGGTAATTATATGACACACACACACACATTACACACACCCATACACACATAAATACACATGAGGTTGTTAACGCTGGTTTACTAACGCCATGGGTGGATTTTGGCCCATTGAATCGATGGATGGAGGATGCTTATAAAGGTTATTAGATAGAATACATACACACATACATACATATTATATACACAAGTTATACACACACACACACGCAAAACATACACACAATATTCAAAATGTGATGGGATAAATATACTTACGCTTTTGTGTCACACAAACACACACATACACACATATACATAGATACATACATACACACACAAACACATACATGTTTACTGGATCCAGTAAACCTATCTCACACTGAAGATAGGTTTTTGGAACTGCCATTGGATTATAAAGGTTTCGTTAATAAAAAAACATGTTTTTTAATAGTTTCAAACACAAAGTCGTGGTTCAACAAGTTAGTGGTGACTTACCGCGATGAGAGCAAGCAGGACGGACTACGATGGGTGAGCGAGACGGACAGATGGCCCAGGAAACAGTTCCACGTTTCTGTAGTAAGTGGTTGTGTTACACATTTACGTCGAGGATCTCCGTAGTCGAGCGGTTTTCATGTTGGTTCCATCGCTGTGGTCCGGGGTTTGATTCCTAGTTGGGTCAATTAAAAAAAAAACTATATCGTCTCAGCCCCCCTACAATGACTGTCAAAAGTAATATCGAAGCGATGTTGTGATTGAGATGGCGCTATACGCGATGTATAGCTCTGTCCCTATAACAACATTACTTTGAGGTTGTCATAAGAGCTCAGAGTACGGCCTCAGGTCTCGGTGTTTGTAGTATCACCGATGTCCCTGACTTTTTATGAAAGTTTTTTCAAAAAAATCTTGTCAAAATTCTAGGTTCATCTGAACACGAGGTGATCCATAATTTCTCGCAAAGTAGAATAGGCACTCGCCGCAGAAAAAATGCTTAACTTGTATACAATTGAATTTGGTCTTAAAATAAAGCCAATAATATTTGCTACATTGATCATAACCTGTCTTATTTTTAGCGCATGTAGAAAAAAGTACTTGGAAAACATTGTTAATATTGATATAAAGTAAATTACACAATACTAAATAATATACTAGAAAAAATACGACTCGCACCAGATCAATACTCAGACGGGAATCGAACCCGCGACCTTTGGATATCCGGTCCAACGCGCTGACCGCTGAGCTACCGAGTCACTAGTGACATCTCCGAATTTCTTCTAGTATATCCTACTCTTACGCTGCAAGCCAGCGTTATTTCACCAATGTGAGGAATTAATGAATGTGAGGAATGTGATGTCACTAGTGACTCGGTAGCTCAGCGGTCAGAGCATTGAACCGGATATCCAAAGGTCGCGGGTTCGATTCCCGTCTGAGTATTGATCTGGTGCGAGTCGTATTTTTTCTAGTATATTATTTAGTATTGTGTAAAAATAGCATTGTGAATGCAAAAATCTCAAATTTAAAAATAAAGTAAATTAGTCAGAAATTAGTTAGTTTTGCTTACTAATAGCTTAATTTCTAGTGCATGCCGTGGCAACCTGTAAGTACGATAGCGCTTTATTATGTAACCTCTAGCATACTTTTTGTTGTATTGAATGTAAATAGCGTTTATTGTGTTCGTTGTCCTAAATAATAAATAAAAAAAAATTATAGAGCTAGATTTGCAGGTTTCAGATTTACTTGACAGATAATTATACTTTTTAATGATATTCTTAAATTAAACAAGAAAATAAATGCTATTATCCTCTGAAACTGTTCCCAAGGAAGATTATATTTAATCACCAGGTAGCGGAGTGTATACAGAATATATCAGAGAGCGAAGATATTAAACTACCAGGACACATACAGCCGAACGACTGCTTGGCAGAGTGGGCTGCTAGGATTATGATGCGGTAAGTGGTGTCTTTGGTGGAGCTCGCTGGCGCAGTGGTTTAGCGCCTGGCCCAGCGATTGCAGAAGTTAAGCAACGTTCGCAAGGGTCGGTCATGGGATGGGTGACCAAAAATGTGTTATCTCGAGCTCCTCCGTGCTTCGGAAGGCACGTTAAGCCGTTGGTCCCGGCTGCATTTGCAGTCGTTAACACCCACCAATCCGCATTGGGCCCGCGTGGTGGGTAATGGCCCGTCCTCCTTACCACCCATAAGGAAGGCCTGTGCCCCAGCAGTGGGGACAGCAAAAATGGCTGATGGACACAAGTGGTATTTATATTTACAACGCCATTATTTATGCACAACGGGGTAGTGCTTGGCCTTCACCTCACCTGATGTTATGTGACGATAAGGCCGAAGGTGGAAGCGCACTACACCCGGAATCCTCATCACTGAGGAACTGGCTATCTTACCTCTAACTGCCGGAACACAACTATTTTAAATTGTGTTTAAGGCGTCAGACTTGGGTAAGATGGTGGTAGCTAGCCAGGCGGAGTTGAAATAAGCCCTACCACCAACCATAACCACAAAACAACTTATTTTACGGCCGAATACTCAAAGGCTTCTTAGCTAAAATCTTAAGTTAAGGTGGTTCGATGAGCTCAGTAGCGCCACCAATGGAAATAAATCATTTACGTTGTATCAAGGGCTTAGAATAAAAGTTTTGATGATTTTGCGCAAATAAAAGACTAAAATGCATTTTCTAAATATAGTTTCAAGAACTCAAAAGTGCTAAAAGTGACCACATTTAGCAATATCGACATTCATAACTTATTGTTTATATTTGAGGTAATGAAAAAATATTTAAAAATTGCACTTTACTATTTGCGCAAAATATCCAAAACTTTTATTCTAGGCCATTGATACAACGTAAATGATTTATTTCCATTGGTGGCGCTACTGGGCTCATCGAAGCACCTTAAGGTCTCCTTAACTTTAAGGAAGCTGTCAGTTTCATAGAGTTTCTGTCAAATCTGACAACTTCTTTGAATTTAAGGTGGTCTTAACTTTAAGATTCCATTGCATAAAAAGGGCGAAAAAAGAATGACAAAGAATTATCGTCCTATAGCTATTCTATCGTGTTTCTCAAAATTATTTGAATCGTTGGTTAAGCCAATTTTGACTAGACATATCAATGTTTCTCTAACATCTCAGCAGCATGGTTTTCGTGCGGGTCGTTCCACAGTCACCAATCTCGTCTCTTTCGTTTCTGATTTGAAGGGTGAACTTGATAAGGGTTTGGAAGTTGACGCAATCTACACAGACTTTGCAAGTGCTTTTGATAAGGTCAGTCATCGCTTGTTACTGAAGAAACTGCAATATTTTGGTGTCCAGGGATCTCTGCTACATTGGTTTCAGTCTTATTTGGCAAAAAGACTTCAGTCAGTCTCTGTATATGGTTATGAATCTCAGTCTTATTACGCAAGTTCTGGCGTGCCACAAGGATCCCACCTGGGACCCGTCTTGTTTACAATATTTATAAACGACATCTCCAATGAATTACATAATTGCAAATTTCAGCTGTTTGCTGATGACCTAAAACTATATAGAACTATAAAAACCCATGATGACATCAGAATGATTCAGGATGACTTGACTAGAATAGCTCAGTGGTGCTGTCGAAACCAAATGCAGCTTAACATTGCTTAGTGCTATCATATGAGGTTCTCCAGGAAGACAAATTCCTTACAGTCATCATTCAACATTTGCAATGTCCACGTAGCTCAGGTTGGTACAATGAAGGACCTCGGCGTCGTTTTGGATAGAGAGTTAAGTTTTCGGGAACACGTTGACGAGGTAGTCACCAAAGCCGTGCGTATGTTGGGTTTTATGAAACGCAACACGACAAAGTTCAGACACGCGTCTTCTAAGATTGTTCTATATAATGCACTTATCAGGAGCCTTCTTGAATACGCTAGTGTGGTCTGGAATCCATTTTATGCAGTTCACTCCCAACGCGTTGAAAGTATACAGCGCGCATTTACTAGACACTTGGCATTTATTTCTAGAGGTATCTCTCATAGATGTAGTTATGACCAACGTCTTACTTTCTTCAAAATGAACTCTTTACGTGACCGCCGCAAAATGCACGATTTAGTGTTTCTTCACAAACTTGTCAATAACGGTCTTGCATGCGATGATTTGCTACATCGCCTTGGATTGAGCGTTCCCCGCACCATCCCGCGTTATCCGATTACAAAAACGTTCTATACCCCAATCTGTAGAACTAATCTCGGCGTATCTTCTCCAATGATTAGAATATGTGACGAGTATAACATGCTTAACTTGACTCATGATAATGTTGATATTTTCCATGATTCTTTGCCTCGCTTCAAATCTAAGATACTGGAATCATTCGTGTGATATTTGGTTTAATTCCATGAGGTTGTATCTTTCTTTTGTATCTTTCTTTTAGTCTTAATATATACAATACATATTATATACATACATACGGAAACATTGTTATACGGATATTGCGAATCTATGTTAGTATTAGATGCCTATTGTTTATTAACTCGTAAATAATTTGTTGACTGTGACTTACTCTTATTTGAACGCTGTACACGCCTGTTATTGGCCTACACATCAGAAGTGAAGTTTGATTATTGTTTCTAAGTGTATGTTTCATTGTGTATGCTGTTGGTGTGTCTTAAATAAATAAAATAAAATAAAATAAGATTCGTTTGAGTATTTGGCCGTAAATCTGTAAAATTTTCTCTTTGCCATACATTCTGGAGTGAAGTTGTTCTATGTCGAAGCGCTCATGGCGGAACTCGACAGACTGATCGTACTCAATCACGTTTGTTAAGCAACGCTCAGTCCGGCCAGGTGTCGGATGGGTGACCGTTAAGTGGCATTACAACTGAGCGCTTCCGTGCTTCGGAGGGCACGTTAAACCGTCGGTCCCGGCTGTTGTCATCTGATAATAGTCGTTATGCCAAGTTAGAGGCCTTACAGGCTGCTTGATAAACTCTTAACCTCTAGTTAACACCAGAGGTGGCCACTATTCCTCATTCGATAATAAGAAGAAGAACTGAGGGCCTAGCCAAAGTAACATTTGCAAATCTTCGTTATCGCTTCGCTTTCGAAACATGTATGGGATTGACATGAGGTTTCGTTAACTATTGAAATTTAAAACGTAAAATCCATACATGTTTCGAAGCGAAACGATAACGAAAATTTGCAAATGTTACTTTGGCTAGGGGGGCTGTTTATTGTCAATTTAATCGCATTGTATGTTTTTCTGTCCGTTATATTTTCTGTTTATTTGGGTAAACAAGCAGTTACAAAAATTGGTTAAGCATTACCCTTATGTTTTTAGCAAAGCATACGCTTCAACAGAGGAATGTAGCGATGATATTTTGCCACCTTCAGACCAAGAGTTGACGTGGTGTAGAGTGGCCAATGACAGGCAATTGCCGCATCTAGCGTTGAACTGTGTAGAGGTTCATAGCAGGTAAGGCATTATTATTATAAATTTTGTCAGTACTGTTGATAGAGTTTGTGTCACCTTCTGACCAACAGTTGACATGGTGTAGAGTGGCCAATGACAGGCAATTGCCGCATCTAGCGTTGAACTGTGTAGAGGTTCATAGCAGGTAAGGCATTATTATTATAAATTTTGTCAGTACTGTTGATAGAGTTTGTGTCACCTTCTGACCAACAGTTGACATGGTGTAGAGTGGCCAATGACAGGCAATTGCCGCATCTAGCGTTGAACTGTGTAGAGGTTCATAGCAGGTAAGGCATTATTATTATAAATTTTGTCAGTACTGTTGATAGAGTTTGTGTCACGTTCTGACCAACAGTTGACATGGTGTAGAGTGGCCAATGACAGGCAATTGCCGCATCTAGCGATGAACTGTGTAGAGGTTCATAGCAGGTAAGGCATTATTATTATAAATTTTGTCAGTACTGTTGATAGAGTTTGTGTCACCTTCTGACCAACAGTTGACATGGTGTAGAGTGGCCAATGACAGGCAATTGCCGCATCTAGCGTTGAACTGTGTAGAGGATCATAGCAGGTAAGGCATTATTATTATAAATTTTGTCGGTACTGTTGATAGAGTTTGTGTCACGTTCTGACCAACAGTTGACATGGTGTAGAGTGGCCAATGACAGGCAATTGCCGCATCTAGCGTTGAACTGTGTAGAGGTTCATAGCAGGTAAGGCATTATTATTATAAATTTTGTCAGTACTGTTGATAGAGTTTGTGTCACCTTCTGACCAACAGTTGACATGGTGTAGAGTGGCCAATGACAGGCATTTGCCGCATCTAGCGTTGAACTGTGTAGAGGTTCATAGCAGGTAAGGCATTATTATTATAAATTTTGTCAGTACTGTTGATAGAGTTTGTGTCACCTTCTGACCAACAGTTGACATGGTGTAGAGTGGCCAATGACAGGCAATTGCCGCATCTAGCGTTGAACTGTGTAGAGGTTCATAGCAGGTAAGGACATTATTATTATTATCTACAGATAGTAAAGTTTGTGTCGCCTTCAGACCAGGAGTTGACGTGGTGTAGAGTGGCCAACGACAGGCATTTGCCGCATCTAGCGTTGTACTGTATAGCGATTGATAGCAGGTAAAGACAATAGCAAATAGACAATAACTTTAATGCTATCATTAAATTGTAAATTTGGATGCTCGAATTCTAAAAATCAGTAAGTCCAATTTTGTGATATTTAAACTTTTTTATTTCTAAAAAAATACGATACTTATTAAAAAAAATATTTTTTTCTTCTATCTATTGTATCAATTTCAATCACTTTAATGCAAAGCTACCATTTAAATAATTTTATTATTTTTATAATTTTATTATTTAAACTATTTTTTTATACTATTAACAACTTTTCAACATGACGTAAATAATTATCATTAAAATAACTTTTTGAAAATGCTTACTTTTTTATATTAAGCAGTTTATTAAATGGTTTATACGACATCTTCATTTGACACTTTGAATTACAAAATCATCTTTAATTGTTGATTTTCATACTTTTTAGCCTGTTGGAAAGTACCCAAGTATTACCTTGGAGCATAGAGAAAGCCCGCGCTTTGAGAACCATTGGCTTGGAGACTGAAAACACAGAGAAACTGACGGAATCACTAGCTATATTGGGTAAGTGTGAAGTTTGGGAACTTCAACAGGCTGGGGGTCTCACTCCGCGCTTAAACTTTTATATTAGCCTACTGCTCGCGGCTGCCTCAGTCGAGCCAGCGCACGCGGGGTGTCGGTTGAGACAGAGCTACGAGACAGAAAGAGAAGGTGCATACAATAATAGGCACGCAGCGCTGTGCAATTTGAAATTGTACTTTATTGCCGTGCAGCGAGAGTAGATTTTTATTTGATTGTCCTCGCGTGGATGGGCTTCTGTATGTTTAGTACTATTATGTATTCTGTATCAAACTTCCTCACTTCTGCACTTTTTCGTTGTTTTTTCATCATTATTTTTATCACAATTATCTTTCTTGAAAAAAGTTATTGGAGCAACTGCACAGTACGTTAACTTGTATTTTGATGTAGAATTCAATACGTTTCCGCTATTATTTACGCCAAAAATATGACCCGCGACAAGCGCTTTTGATGATATTCTGATTTTTTTACAATCATCTGTGATGTTTATACGCAATTTAATACTTGTAGCTGCTAGATAATCTCTTTAGCTTGTCGTATGTTTTTTTGTGGCTACAACATTAAGTTTTCTATATAAAACTGTGGCCTCAATATATCACATTCCCAATTAATTATAATACTATTAGGATTCATGAAATTTCTAGCCTGTAGCACGGATTATAATAATAGTACTAAACGTACAGAAGTCCATCCGCGCGAGGACAATCAAATAATAAGCTACATGCAATAAAGTACAATTTCAAATTGCACAGCGCTGCGTGCCTATTATTTATAAGCGCCTCCGAAGCGCTTCCCTTTCTGTCGCGTAGCTCTGTCTCAACCGCCACACGACACCCCTCGTGCGCTGGATCGATTTAGTCAGCCGCGAGCAGTAGGCTAATGTAAAAGTTTAAGCGTGGAGTGAGACCACCTGCTATTATTCAAATATGTGTGCATATGTGAGTGCATACGAACGTAGGTGCGTGTGTGGGTTTGTGTTATACAATAATTTGTTTTTGTTATAGAATCCTCTTCAATAAGAGTCGACGATTCGGACTTAGATGTAATTGTTCTGAATAAGTTGATGCTCTCTTTACACCAAGACTTGCAATGTAAGTATGTACACATCAAAATACAGGACTTTAAGGTTAAAAACTGTACAGAATTAAAAGACTACAGAATGTTATACCTATGTAACAGTCAAAAAACTTTGATTGCAAAAATCAGCCAAAATCACTATTGGCTACGAACATTAGGTGATACCGCTATTGACTGCAAAAAAGAGTAAAATTCATAGTGTCAAAACTATTTCCGGTCAAAACTACTTTTGCCTAATTTTAGCAGTAAACAGTGGTTTGACAAGTTAAGTAATAATTCATGTTTTCGTAACATCTGGTATGTTTTACTGCACTTGCCTTTCAGCTATCTCAAAGGATAGAGTTCTAAATGCAATAGAAACCATAGATACACATACAGAAAGGCAGAATTTGAGCAAGAGAAACAAGCAAGCTCTATGCGCCATGTACGAACTTGCTATGACATACTACGATGACATTTGGACGCAAGGTAACACACACTCACACAGATATTCACTTACACACATTATTAGCACACACACACACACACATGTTCACATACACATGCTTACTCTATCACTCACACACGCTCTCACTTACTCATACATACACTGGTTTACATACACACATGCACAGAGACTTACACACTCACTCACACACATCCTATCACACACACATCACATTCTCAAGCTTGATTTTAGCAGTTTAGCTTCAAATACACCTTTTTAATTTTGAACTATTGTTCTTTAATTGTGTATACGTTTTTATTTAATAAATAAATACCAAATTGTATGTACTTGTACAGTCCGCAGTACGTCAGGTTATACAAAACTGTAAAAAATCTCCAATTTATTTTGAACCTTAAAATTTTAGTATTTAAGTTTATAATTTATTGAAACTGAAATTACCTTGTTGTGGTGGCCCTGCGTGCCGTTGACTGTTTGCAAAAAAAAGCTAATTTACACACACGATCCCCCGAACTTTCACTGTCAAACACAACAGCAAAACTGATCATTAAATAATTTACAGATGAACTGAAATGCGATTTAATATCAAACATGGCGGACGTCCTAGGCCGAGTGATAGATCTAGACTTGAGTGTTAAATCTAGATTGTTTTTGTCAGTCATATTAAATAGATTGGATGATATGGATGAGTTTGACGAAGATACTGCTAGGAAAATCTTGGAAAAGGTAAAGTCATACTAGTTTTTACACGCCACTTCGTCTGCATGAAACTTCGCTTCCGTCTTCTGTCATTCTCCAAAGCTCAATCTATCTCTGAACTAATAGATTATCAAAATCAGTACAGCAGGTATCTTAGATATATCTTTTTTTTGGTAACTAGATCTGGTTTATAAGTTAATTGTATTACTTTAAGGGTGCATGATAGGAAAACATGGTTTGCGCGGGCCATATTTTTATATAGAACACGTAAAGTTGTAGCCACAAAAAAAACATACGACAAGCTAAAGAGATTATCTAGTAGCTTCAAGTATTAAATTGCGTATAAACCTCACAGATGATTGTAAAAAAAAACAGAATATCATCAAAAGCGCTTGTCGCGGGTCATATTTTTGGCGTAAATAATAGCGGAAACGTATTGAATTCTACATCAAAATACACTTGAACGTACTGTGAAGTTGCTCCAATAACTTTTCCAAGAAAGATAATTATACTTAAGATAATGATGAAAAAACAACGAAAAACTTCGCAAAAGTGCAGAAGTGAGGTTATTTCCCATACTCTTTACACGAAAAGAAAAAGACAGAGACAAGTGATTCCGCATAACGGAGCCTTTAACCAGATAACTGTAGACCCCTCCGATAAAGCACCTCTGAAACCGGGAGCTATAAATACAAGGTGTTACAAAATAACCCTTAATGTCGAATATGGTAGATAGGGACCATCAAACTAAACAACTTTTACTATGGGTACAACTCAGAAATCGCGAAAAAGAAATCAACTGTTTCATACAAAACAAAAATTAATATAATAAATATCAAAATGTATCGAATCAGGAGAACTAAAGTAACCGACATCGCTCGAAGAATTGCTCAGCTGAAGTGGCAATGGGCGGGACACATAGCGAGAAGAACCGATGGCCGTTGGGGCGGAAAGGCTCTGGAATGGCGACCACGCACCGGACGGCGCTCCGTGGGTAGGCCCCCGACAAGGTGGACCGACGATCTGGTGCTGGTCGCGGGAAGCCGCTGGATGCGGGCCAAGCAGGACCGATCGTCGTGGAGATCCTTAGGGGAGGCCTATACCCAGCAGTGGGTGTCGTGCGGCTGATATGATGATGATGATGAAACTGCTGATTTTTCTTACGATTTCAGAGTTGGTCCCATAGTAAAAGTTGTTGAGTTTGATGGTCCCTATCTAGCATATTCGGTATTATTGGTTATTTTGTATCTGTACCAAATTTCGTCAAAATCGTGAAAACGTAACAGAAAGAAATACATAATAACTTTCGCATTTATAATATTAGCATGGATGTCCCTTAATAGGAGTTAATAGCGTATTTTAGAAACAAATTAAAATATTTCGTTGCAGATTTCCCTTCTAATCCAAAATCTAGACGAGTTTTCTATAGAAGCTTTCAAGGAACATGTCGATTTGTTCCCTTCTCAAGTGCTTGATGAATTTAGTAACATACTGAATGCTGTCACACGCAGCGAAGAGGAAGAGAAACATAGGTAAGTTATTATGTGCATTCCAGCAGACTAATCGCTAAATTATTGATCACCACAGTTGCATTGGTACATTCCAACAGACTAATCACAGAGCCATCGATCGCCATAAAGTAAATTTCCGTGGAAAGTAATATAATTTAACATTAAAACAAATTACTTTTACCAAAAAATTAAGTAATACTGTATGAAATTGTTGCTGAAAAATGTGTATTTGACGTTGTACGGCCCCTTGACAGACCCAGTGAATTCTCCATTTTGTATGTGTCATAATAAATTTGATGTTTATTGGGTACAGACGCTGTCTTCAATTGGTGTGCGACCCCCGTTATTCACTATCGCTGAGATGTGCCAAGTTGCTACAAATCAACGGTAGGTATAGAAGTACTAATTGTAATAAAAATGTGAAGGCAATAATCATCATCATCATCATATCAGCCGCACGACACCCACTGCTGGGTATAGGCCTCCCCCAAGGATCTCCACGACGATCGGTCCTGCGCTGCCCGCATCCAGCGGCCCGGCAGGGAATTCCATTCCATAGCTGTGCGCATTATGAACGATGATGACAAGCGTTTGGTACGCAGAAAAGGTATATCAACTAAGAACGGGTGGTAACCTGCAGTGCGTCTGGATGCCTCATTGGTTTTCCGTCTATTCCTCCGTAGCTCTGTCTGTCAGTCTGTCATGATCCGTTTTTCTTAAGAACTTTCAGTATCGAGTTGAAACTACTTATATTATAAAATATATAAAACTGATTTTTTACAGATTCGTCGGAATGGAAAGAGGTTTTCAAACTTATGAAAGACAATATATTTGAGAATCCATACGCTAAATCAAGTACAGAGTATAATCTCCTTAACAAATATAAGAACGACTTGTATCAATGCGAGGATTTCGGTAAGTTAATAAAACTTTATTAACGTTAAATAAAATTATATAAAAAAAAATGTTGAAATGTTATTAGTAAAGGTTTTTTCTTTTCGTCCTATTGGTAAACAATCACCACTAAACTCTTCTATAAAATTTGTTAAGTATATAATTTGTTATAAAAAACCGCTTTCTCCATAAATAAATAATTAATAAAGGCCATTATTAACGATACAAAATATCGAGCCTTTTCAGGAAAAACATTGTAACCGCCAAATGTAGCAAAAAGTGTTTTTATAGTAACCGCCATATCAGCTAATTTGCTCCTTATACCTCTGACTTTAAAGTTCACAGTAGAGAATATTTTATTTATTTATTTTTTTAGGAAACCTCAGCATATAATATACAAACTTAATAATACAATAAATGTTAGCACATTAGCCTAACAGTTTCCACTAGTAGTTAATACAAAAACAATATCTGTTGAGTAACAAAGATGCGAATTATAATAAACGTACTGTTTTTTTATTTATAATAATTAAATTGTATTAAATTTTGAAGTTTTTATCGTAAGTTACAACCCATTCAGTTTTTTTGTCGTCCAAACCTCCATTCACTGATATATCGTAAGTATAGTACCTGACGCTTACGACAAAATGCTAGGTCGCTTACAATAAAATACTAGGTTTATGGTTATATAGCAAGCATCCTACTTGGAGCTTACGATAACAAATTACGCAACATACGTTAAATACTTATCGCTTGCGATAATTCTTCTCCAGTAAAATATGCAAAATGGCGGTTATGATGTTCTTCCTAAAAGGGCTCGAAATTATCTTTGTTGACATCTGTCAAAAACTAAGACAAGTGTAATGAAACTACAGTAATAACGGTGAACCACTTTTACTTTCTCCACAGGAATACACCATGACTTTTATTAACTAGGTTATAGCAACAGTACGTTAACAGTTTTCCCTAACTACTTCTCTTCTCGACGGTTGAACAGTGACCGAGCTCGCAACTGACTTTAATTAACCGTTCCGCCGCCTATCCCCACCACTTACCTCCCCATTCTACTACAAATGGCGGGAAAATATGGCGGGAAACGGTGTTGCCAAGCTATTAAACTAAAATTCTACTATTTTATCATTTCAATTTGACTCAAAATCATAACAATAAAATGGATAATTTACTATCAAACGACAAAACGTCACACAAGTAAGGAAATTAGACCATAATATTATGTAAATATTCTTAATTCACAGAAAGCACAGAGCGTTCCCAAAGAACTTCAATACTAAACAAGATACTAAAAGATCTGTCAGAAAAAGTGACAGATAGAAAGACGCTCCGCCTCTCGCAGCTCTGTCCCGCTCTAACTCAGAAGGAAGTGGTGGGGAGTGAGAGAGATAGAGACAGTTTGTCAAGACTGCTTCGGTTGGGGAAGTTGAGTGTGGTGAAGTTTTATGAACAGGTCAGTTTTTTTAACTATGGCAATATTAACTTTATCCACTTCTTTCGTTTGAACATTCTTTATGAAACACATAATGTAGGTTTGTTTTATTGTGTGCGCTTTTTTTAATCAATAAAAAAAATTGTTTGTGTCCATACAAGTACCTATTTTATTTTAATTTCTCATTAAGACATTTTTTTACGTAACAATTTAAATTACTAGTTTTCTCTAAAATACTTATTAAAAAAAGATAAATAATTTAACAGAAGCAGTGCCTTAAAAATACTTAAATCTTACAAGGTACTACTAATGTCCGGTTACTGAGGTACTTATTGGAGGTTTTAGTGTCCATCAGCCATTTTTGATGTCCCCACTGCTGGGGCACAGGCCTCCCTTATGGGTGGTAAGGAGGACGGGCCATAACCCACCACGCGGGCCCAATGCGGATTGGTGGGGTGGGTGTTAACGACTGCAAATGCAGCCGGGAGCAACGGCTTAACGTGCCTTCCGAAGCACGGAGGAGCTCGAGATAATACATTTTTGGTCACCCATCCCATGGCCGACCCTTGCGAACGTTGCTTAACTTCCGCAATCGCTGGGCCAGGCGCTAAACCACTGCTGCAAAAATTCAATTCTACATTAATAAAAATTCTGCTACACTGTAAAAACTGTGGTCTATTAGAAAATCTTAATAATGATTCATTAAAATTGTTGCTATCTCTTTCTTTTCCATAGTGATAGTATAAGACGACACGATACTTAATGTAGCATAAAACTTAATTGACGTCTTAGAAATATAATCATTTTTTATTTTATTTTTCAATCTTCATCAGGTATCGGTCTTCACCAACGCCATCACCCGCCCGGTACTGATAAAAGTACTTCTAAACGACGGAACCACAAAAAAGTACATCACCAAAAGTGGTGATCGGTTGAAACTAGACGCGTGTGTTCAAACAGTGGTTAAGGATGTGTGCAGCGGCCATTATCAGGGGTATACGGTAAGTTGTATGATATAATGTGTGTATGAAAGCTTGTTGCAATCAAATAAGGAAAAAATGTAACCAAATCACCCATACTTAGTTTACAAAGTATTTTTTTTATTACCCCTTTTTAACTTACTTATGTTCTCCAAGTTCGATATACCGGCAGCGGCGTCCCGGCGGCCACATAAAAACACCGGTCTATTTTCATACAAACGAGGTAACTTTGAAGCCTTGGTTCTCCGCCAGGGATTGACCTAGCTGAGATCTGATGACGGCCATCCAGGGAGTGGATGGAGGAGATTCAGATCGCTATACACACCCAACTGATCTTAAGAGCATTCTAAGAGAAATAAGGATATGTTTAAAAAACCGCGAAATTAGCATAAAAATGTATGGAAATCCTGAAAATGAAAACTCTGATCCTTATATCTCTTAGAATGCTGATCAAATCAGTTGGGTGTGTAGCGATCTGAATCTCCTCCATTCAGTCCCTGATGGCCATCATCAGATCACAGCTAGGTCAATCCTTGTCAGAGAACCAAGGCTTCAAAGTTACCTCGTTTGTATGAAAATCAACTGGTGTCTTTAATTATGTGACCGCCATTCTGTATGTCGTTACTTCACTGAAACTTATATAATTTATGTAACAAGGCAGAACATTTTTGTATATTTCGGAAGAAATTGCGGGACAATCTCGCATATTTCTAGCAACACTAGCTTGATTCCTAGTTTAGTTTAATTATATATTTTTTAATAGGTAACCCCGCTTGGAGAAGACAGTGGACTCATAGAGTATCTAGAAGATAGCACAACATTCAGGGAGCTAATGTCAAGTGTTCACGATTTAGGTAAGAGTAGTACAATAATGTCAAAGTATACCGTTTAGTATATTCATCCAAATCTGTCTGGTCATTTAGGCTAGAAGAGGTAAAAAAACCCACACATACCCACACACATGCACGCACACACACACACATACATACATACACACACACACACACACACACAGAGAGACTTTCGCATTTATAATATTAGTAGGATATTTTGACCAATAAAGTGACTGCCGAAAGAATCCTTAAAAAGTCATGCTTAATACCGGTTTCTGTCTCTCTCTCTTTCTTAAGAGGATTGTCAAGCAAGCGGTCTTCATACAAACGGCGATAACGTTTCCCACTCTCTAAATCTTAACCTACAGCAATGAATTTTTGGTATGTTTTTGAAATGCCTAAATACTAGGGCTGTACGTTTTGATTTTTTAAATATCTATAATAGATTTCGAAATATTTGCATTTTAGTGATTTCATACAAAACACAGAAGTGCTAATATTTTCAAATCTACAATGAATATTTTAAAAATCAAAACGTACAGCCCTAGTTTTTAGGCATTTCAAAAACATACCAAAAATTAATTGCTGTAGGTTAAGATTTAGAGAGTGGGAAACGTTATCGCCGTTTGTATGGAGACCGCTTGCTTGACAATCCTCTTAATATATATTGATTATTTTAGATAAAATGTCGCATCGCTTGAGCAAGTTCATAGTATCTTCCTCGCCGATGGAGAAATACAAGACTTACTGCAACCAAATACCAGCCTACACGCTCAGGTATTTATATACACGCTGAAATTTTAATCATTTAGTTCATTAAGGGTGGATTCGACCAAGTGAGAATAACTGTTATTCCTAGATAAAATGACCAATTATTCGAGAGTAAACCGAAATTACGTTTTACCACATACTATTATCAGAGTATTTTACCTATTCAGGAATAGTCACTATACCACCATTACGCGGGGAATAACAGAGTTAATCCGCGAGTATTTTAATGGCGTCCGCGTGCCGTATGTCAGTGACATTAGTTTGACATTTGACTTTGGCCGCTACAGATACGTACAAGGAGACAAAATAAAGTTGACAAGACTTTGCCGTTTAAATAGTTCGTTTATAGAACAACGACAATTGGCCGGATAATACGTTCATTCGCATATTCACTCACTAATGAAGGAATAAGAATCCCAAGAGTAACTTATCTTTGGATTGCATGGAAAAATTACCATTTCTTTACTCGAGAAAAAAAACGTGGAATAGATGTATTCTTGGTATAGTTATTCCCGTTTATATTGAAGTTTGGATGAATGCACCCTAAATGCAATATATTTGTAGTATTTGCCGAATACAACTTAAGTGTGTACTTATTCACCTATTTGTACACACTCAAGTTGTGTTCGGCAAATGCTACAAATAATGTATTGCATTTAATGAGATAATTTTGCTTTGATAACATTGTCCATCAGCCATTTTGATGTCCCCACTGCTGGGGCACAGGCCTTCCTTATGGGTGGTAAGGAGGATGGGCCATAACCCACCACGCGGGCCCAATGCAGATTGGTGGGTGTTAAAGACTGCAAAATGCAGCCGAGACCAACGGCTTAACGTGCCCTCCGAAGCACGGAGGAGCTCGAGATAATACATTTTTGGTCACCCATCCCATGACCGACCCTTGCGAACGTTGCTTAACTTCCGCAATCGCTGGGCCAGACGCTAAACCACTGCGCCACCGAGCTCCACAATAACATAGTTCATATTAAACAATTGCCGTTAGTTGTCGGAACACGCTAATATATGTTGTATAAAAGCTAAAATATATTGTGTAAAAGCTAAAATATGTTGTGTAAAAGCTAAAATATATTGTGTAAAAGCTAAAATATGTTGTGTAAAAGCTAAAATATATTGTGTAAAAGCTAAAATATATTGGGTAAAAGCTAAAATATATTGTGAAAGCTAAAATATATTGTGTAAAAGCTAAAATACATTGCGTAAAAGCTAAAATATGTTGTGTAAAAGCTAAAATATATTGTGTAAAAGCTAAAGTCCTGGGAAACCACGTTATTTTCCTACAATAGCGAGTAACGTGCTAATGTTTAACCTTAACGTCTTAATAGGATGCTAACAATTTGTTTAAAATATAAATCTTGTGTCAAGTATGAAATAACAATTTTAATTTATTATTAAATCTTCATAGGTCGGCCATAGAGAACAACTGTTGCTCTGTAGAAGATTTCATAAAGAAGAAACAACATTTCACAGAAACTTATAGTACTCTGACGTTGTTTGGTAGCTTATTTGGTAAGTTAAATAAATTAAATAAACTTTAAATGCTAAGGTCATTTTTCAATTTGATGACTGTATGAAATAACCAAGGTTATTATACAACGTGTTACAAAAAACAGCTCTCGGCGTCCTCTGAGAGGACAAATTTCATACATCAGAAAAGATAAGACCTACGCGATAGAAGGAGAGGCAACTACTAAGTGAATGTTTTGGAGCGAAGAGAGCGCTGTGCGAGCTGAATTGTACTTTATTGTGTCGGAGCAAGAGTCGCAATTTATTTAAACGTTTCTTCGGAGTGCAACTTCTGTACGCTAGTACTATTATCTATTCTGTGCTATGGGTTCAACTCTGAAATCGCTAAATAAAATCAGCTGTTTCATACATTTTCATATTTTCCTTATATTTTTTTTTGTATAAAACAGCTGATTTTTTTCGCGATTTCAAAGTTGGTCCCATAGTAAAAGTTGATCAGTTTGATGGTCCCTATCTACCATATTCGGCAATACGACTTGTTTTGTAGCACTTAACGTTTAATTCAAATTGTTTAAAAAGTTTTTGTATATTTATTATTTACTTATTAACATAATTTCTTATTCAGGCCTAGGAGACCGTCATTTAGAGAACCTCTTATACATATCGTCGTCTGGCGCCGCGTGCTGTGTGGACTGGGCCGGCGCGCTGCAGTACGGCAGGGGGGAGTTGCCCCCTGCGAGGGTCACCAGGAACGTGCAGGGGGTGCTTGGTGGGCAAGGTGGGGGTAGCTCGTTTTACTGTTCGTGTTAATTATTGTCCGTGTTTAGGTTTTGACGCAAAACGTCGCTTTCACAAAATGTCACTTTCGCAAATCGTCACTTTCGCAAAATGACACTTTCGCAGATTGTCACTTTCGCACAATGTCATTTTCGCAAAACGTCACTTTCGCAGAATGTCAATTTCGCAAAACGTCACTTTCGCAATACGTCACTTTCGCAGAATGTCACTTTCGCAATACATCACTTTCGCAAAATGTCACTTTCGCAGAATGTCACTTACGCAATACATCACTTTCGCAAAATGTCACTTTCGCAGAATGTCACTTTCGCACAAAGTCACTTTCGCAATACGTCACTTTCGCAGAATGTCAATTTCGCAAAACGTCACTTTCGCACAACGTCACTTTCGCAATACGTCACTTTCGCAGAATGTCAATTTCGCAAAACGTCACTTTCGCTGAATGTCACTTTCGCAATACGTCACTTTCGCAGAATGTCACTTTCGCACAACGTCACTTTCGCAATACGTCACTTTCGCAGAATGTCAATTTCGCAAAACGTCACTTTTGCAGAATGTCACTTTCGCACAACGTCACTTTCGCAATACGTCACTTTCGCAGAATGTCAATTTCGCAATACGTCACTTTCGAAAAATGACACTTTCGCAGAATGTCACTTTCGCACAACGTCACTTTCGCAATACGTCACTTTCGCAGAATGTCAATTTCGCAAAATGTTTTTCACACTATCTCACTTATTAGGTACTAACACTACAGAATATTATTATTAGTAAGACTAATCTTTAAAAAATAATAACAATACACACACACACACGCACAATTACAATTAATTGACATAAAATAACTAGCTCGTGACACAGACCATCATTCACAAGTTTCAGATAGTTACTTTCATAGTTTTCCAATTTTTTTATCACAAATCTGTGAAGCGCGCACTTTTTTTTGTAAAATTACAGCAATGCATTACCCATATTATGTAAATAACGAAAGGTAGATTACATCAATGAAGGTGTATGTATGTATACAGTGGCGGTCACATAAAGACACCAGTCGATATTCATACAAATGAGGTAACTTTAAAAACCTTGGTTCTCCGCCAAGGATTGACCTAGCTGTAATCTGATGATGGCCATCCAGTGGTTGAATAGAGGAGAGTAGTCTTTAATTATGTGACCGCCACTGTGTATACCGGGTGTAACAAGACCTTCAACGAAGCCGAGGTCTACGTATTCTGCCCATCATCAGGACCATTTCTGTTCAAAATTATTACTGGGAAACCATTTTGATTTTTGGTGTTAAAAAAGCATTGCATGCATTACCACGCAATGTGACGCGTACAACAGGCCGCGCCTGCGAGTGTATGCGACACAGCTGCGTGCGGCCGAGTTGAAAGGCAGCGTTTATGTGCGTGCTCATGAGATACATCGAGTGACGACGTTTTGAAGCCATTGTTTGTTACGAAATACTTAAAATTTTGATAATGTTAAGGAAATAACGAATAAAAAAAGATTTCATAAAAATTTTGAAAAAAATTTTTCGACTTTGACCTTCAATAACTTTGTAACTATTGGTTTCCCAGGTATAGTCTAAAACACAAAAATGATTATGATAATGGGCGGAATACGTGGACTTCGGCTTCGTTGAAGGTCTTGTTACACCCATTATATTTATCAATGAAAAACGTACATACGTATGTTTCATACATTAATTGAAATGATCGTGCACTGATAAATTGTTAAAAATAAACTGTTTTGACTCTTAGCTCTAGAAGTCCGCCTGCAACAGTTACTGACAGAACTTCGTGCCTCCCACAAACTGTACTCCAATATGATCAAAATGGTATTCAAATGGATGGGCGAAGAGTTCCTAGATAAGGTAAACACAATCATTATTAACCCGGCGAGCATGAGGTGAAAAAAGTTACACCTAGCATGTGGTGGGGTTTGCCATACCCCAACATATAATTACCTATAAATGCCAATTTATTAAACCAAGACTTAAGAATTTATTCGTATTTTGAAATATGGTTTATATTTAGTGTATAAAATAAAAAACAGTGTATATTTATATACTTTTATTGTATTATTTATCAGAAATACTAAAATATAACATTTACAAAAAAAACAAAAAAAGGAACTTCTGAAAAAGGAACTAAAATCAACTAATTCTTTAATAAAAATATAAAATCAACTTTAAAAACTTAAAGAATATAAGATTCTCAATAACATATTTTTTTTAAAGAATTAGTTGATTTTAGTTTTAGTATTTTTGATAAATAATACAATAAAAGTATATAAATATACAAAGTTTTTTATTTTATACACTAAATATAAACCATATTTCAAAATACAAATAAATTCTTAAGTATTGGTTTAATAAATTGGCATTTATAGGTAGATATATGTTAAAACTAACACGGAGCATGTGGCGGGGTATGACGCACCCCACGAACGTTTACACGCGTGTAGCTCCTGCGCCGGTTGACGCGACACTGCGGTCACGCCACTCTCCCCCCGCGGAGTACATTGGCTCCAGCTACTCGAAGCAACAAACCAATTGAGGGGCAAATTTGAAAAATACACGACTTCGCGCAAAGCATGGGCATGTCACACCCTACCACAAGCTCGCCGGGTTAATATATACTTATTTATTGCACTTTTTAATTAAAAAAGACTGAGTAGTACGTAAGCGTATATGTTTGTGTTTAAGATAGTGAAAATGTGAATTACTACTTACTTGAATTACGTCTCTATTGTGTATGGAAATTACTATTTGTGTAGCACTTTGTGTGAGTATGAGTGTAACTGTGTGTGTGTAATTCTGTGTGTGTGTATAATGTTTCTTAATCCATTCAAGTGTCTACAATCTTTTTATTGTTTTACTTTTTAATGAGCGTTACCATATTTGTCTCACCCAACAGTACAACTACCTACATAATGTTGTTCTTGCGCGGTGAGGCGACCACGTATGACGTCACTGAGATGTCGCTGGCTACAAGTGAAGAAAGCCACAAGTATAGGGAGCAACTGAGCGTACTGAGAGAGATATTTTAGCGACTATGATATAAAATGTGTTGTGAGATATGAGTGTGTGTGTGTGCGTACATTTGTTTGGGTTCGTTATAAATAAAAAAATACTGAGTACGTATGCGTATGTCTATATTTGAGTATAAGATAATGAAAATGTGAAATACCACTTAGTCTCTATTTTTCTGTATGAAAATGTGTGTAGTTACTGTGTAATTCTGTGTGCGTGTGCGTAATTCTGTTTGTGTGTGTGTGTGTGTAATACTTATGTTTCCTAATCCATGCAAATGTCTACAATCTTTTGTATTGTTTTAATGTTTTTTCCTTTTAATGAGCGTCGCCTTATTTGTGTACAGTACAACTACATGACGTTGTTCCTGCGCGGCGAGGCGACCACGTATGACGTCACTGAGATGTCGCTAGCTACGAGTGAAGATAGCCACAAGTATAAGGAGCAACTGAGTGTACTAAGAGAGATATTCGGTGGAGAAACTATGGATAAATATACTGTGGTCGAACAGGTGGGTCCGAGTTAACTAATAGTACATTATGAGACAAGTTAGCTTAGGTTGCTCATTGCACACAAGGCTGTGGGTTGCAGCCCGAGCCGCAGGCGAGGGCGTAACTCAGCCGAGTGTGCAATAAGCAAGAGCTCACGAGTTTCACACAACGTTTTTCAACACATTTGCGAGGAAAAAACAAAGTAATTTATCACACAGCAACAAATACGACAAAAACAAAATATGATAATTATGTGAAAAGGCGCGCAGGTTTTCTTTTGTTTTTTTTTCACACGCCCAATGCAAGAATATTTAAGTGACAAAATGCAAATATTTTAATATTTTATAACAAAATATTGTGAATTATGAATAGTTTGATAATAATTATATATTTATTTGACTTGATTAAGGACATACACATTTATTTATTCCAAAAATGTATATGAATTTTCAGCAGCATAAAACCTCTTTGTTGTCAAAAAAAATAACTGTATTACCCGGCTAAATTGGGAATGCTCTGTTTACTCGCATAGAACTTGCAGTAAGGTACTAATTTAACTTTGTAGGGTTAATTCTATTACGAACTAGTGTTTTATATATTATTGCACGCGTTTGTTATAGCTCGGTTTATGGCCCTAAAAGCCGTGTATTAGGGCCCACTTTACGAGCAAGTGTGTTGAAAACTATATTTTAAGTTAATTTAATCATAAAGTATAATAAAGTATAATAAGTCTAATAGTATAATAATAAAGTTTGTGGGTTTGGATGTTTGTTCCTCAATCACGCAAAAACTACTGAACGGATTTGGATGAAATTTGGCACAAAGATAGTAGATAGCCTAGATTAAAACATAGGATACTTTTTATCCCGATATTTCTACGGGAACGGGAACCACGCGGGTGAAACCGCGGGCGGCCGCTAGTACACATATAAAGTAAGAGAGGTAGCGACAAAACACTGCATGAGGTATCTCAAGGACCTTGCTAATATTATAAATGCGAAAGTCCGTTTGTTTGTTTGTTTCGCTTTCACATCTTAACTACTGAACCGATCATCATGAAACTTTGCTGATGAAACTCAAAATCATTATCTTAAAAGTAATTGAAGCAACTTCACAGTACGTTTAGAGGGTTACTGCGCTACACTAGCGCCGCCGATGGAAAAAAAACATAGTGCTTAAACAAAGACGAAATTGTGAATTGTGTTCTTCTAGTGTACTCCGAATAAGATTTGTGGTACTTTTTATCGCTTAAACTATATTTTCTAGTCTGTCGTTTAGTTTAATGGAGTTTTATTGCTAAAAGTGGCCACTTTTAGCAATAAACTAAACGACAACTAAACGACAGGTTATAAAATATTGTTTAAACGATAAAAAGTACCACAAAGCTTCTTCCGAGTACACTAGAAGAACACAATTTACAATTTCATCTTTATTTAAGCACTACGGTTTTTATTCCATTGGCGGCGCTAGTGTAGCGCATAAACCCTCTTAAAGTGTATTTTGATGTAGAGTTCAATACGTTTCTGCTATTATTTACGACAAAAATATGAACCTATTCAAGCGCTTTTGATGATATTATGTTTTTTTTTTACAATTTTTCTTTTCTTTCAAGGTAAACTGCCTGCTCCGACAGTGTACACACCCCCGTATACTTAGTATCACGAGAGATGGCTGGGAGGCGTATATTTAAATAAAAACATAATTTATATGCTTTATATATTTTTGTAATTATTTAATTTACAAAATACCATTAAAATGTAAGATTAAGTTCTTCAATTGAATAATATTATTGTTACTAATGAAGGAAGTTACTGTGATTTAATGTTTGTTCATAATAAAATTCATTAAAATGCTGTGAAAATCGCAAGATTATATTTGTAAAAATCGTTAGAAATTAGTCCCTTTCAAATGTTTTCCTGAAATATATTTGCAAACATAGAACAGTTGATCCCATGAGTTGATGCAAACTGTTTACGTTACCGTAAACTATCGTTTTGTCTCTTTCACTCGCACTGACTGTGAGCAGTATATCCGATAGTTTACGGTAACTTAAACAGTTTGCATCAACTCATGGTAGGGCCACAGTAACAGTTGTCTTTGTAATAAATGCATTTTTTTATAAATAAATAAATACAATACTAAATAATATATACTAGAAAAAATACGACTCGCACCAGATCAATACTCAGACGGGAATCGAACCCGCGACCTTTGGATATCCGGTCCAATGCTCTGACCGCTGAGCTACCGAGTCACTTCTACCTCGTCCGCGGTCAGAGCATTGGACCGGATATCCAAAGGTCGCGGGTTCGATTCCCGTCTGAGTATTGATCTGGTGCGAGTCGTATTTTTTCTAGTATATTATTTAGTATTGTATAAAAATAGCATTGTGAATGCAAAAATCTCAAATTTAAAAATAAATAAATAGTTTAATTTCACTCTTGTTTTTTATTTTTATTAATTTGAGTATTATTTCTATTTGTTTCCGTCATTTATTTAAAAAAAATGTTAATACTATGAAATGTGAAAGTTTGTATGTTTGTTACTCAATCACACTAAAACGGATTTGGATGAAATTTAAAACACAGGCATAAAATTTAATCTAGGCTATAAGCCTAGAGATTTTGTCGAATGTCCACGCAGACGAAGTCGCGTGTGGCCGCTAGTCGGGGTATAAAAATAACGTTGAAAACGCAGTATTGAAACTGAGTAAATTGCCCTTCAATGCCAGCCACCGCAGAAACTTGCATTGCTCGACACTTTTCATCGCAAAACAGTCGATCAGTTTATTTACTTGTTTTAAAATCATATCACGAAAGTTGCGAAAACTAACGATTCGAACTACACTTGCGAGCAAATTATTATTATTATTAATTGACAGGCAAGCAGTTGAGACAACTGATAAGAGCCTGTATCCAGTTCTCTGGAATCATAGGCCTATTTTCATACAAACGAGGTAACTTTGAAGCTTTGGTTCTCCGCCCAAGATTAAACGGGGTGTGATCTGATTATGGCAATTTAATGGCGGAGGCCCATAATGCTAAAGAAACCTAACGGATTAGATGAGTCGTTTCAGCTCAGGGGGTAAAAAAAAACAAGCTAAAATTACGTTAAAAGTATGGAAAATGTAACTCTAAAAACTCCATATTATTATTGTCTGTAGTGTAAACGACTCTTCTGATTCGTTGGGTTTTTTTAGCGATCTGAGCCATTCACTCTTTGAATGGCCATTAAAATATTGTATTATATTAGGTACCTAACTACTCATGCATAGGTAACATAATTCATAATGAATGAGTAGGTACATTACGAATTGTCGCTACATAAATTTAAATAACCACTATGTCTGTAATTGGCTTTCTATTATTTGTTAACTATTCAGTAACTCTAGCTGTTGAACTCCAATTAAATTAAATAATAATAATCATTAGATCACAGCCCGATTAATCCTTGGCGGAGAACCAAAACTTCAAAGTTACTTCGTTTCTATAAAAATAGGCCTGTGATTCCATAATTTTGCTCGCCAGTGTAATTAAGTTAAGTAATTAGCTAGGCACTGTAGAAAACAAGTGTAGAATATAGTTGGCTGGACCCTATTTCGTAAACATTACGATCGTTGCGTTGCGAAACTAGAAAATAAATAACCGCAATGTATGTGAATTACCTACCGTAGTAATTACAAATATAAGCCAGGAGCTTATTTCACCTTAGCTTAGTAACTTTGAGCAATTTTTAGCTGTTTGTCTTTATAATTTTTAATAGGTAGGTACATTAATGTCTAATGTTGTTACTATTTAGTTAGACGATTATGAAGTCATAATGATGTAGAGGCTACGAAGCTCCGTAGCACCCGTCCGTAGAATGCTACGAGAAATCGTAACGGTAAAATACCGTAGTACCTATATCTATTCTATGCACAGAATAGGACCTACCGTTACGATTTCTCGTAGCATCTCGTCTACGGGTGATACGGAGCTCCGTAGCCACATCCATTATAGCTGGGAGGATTTTTTCTTTGTTCAGGAGCCCAATCGCGGTAATTCTGAACGATAAAACCAAAAACGTTACGTTGTCTAAAATCTTTGGTTTAGCTTCATAATTTTTACCTTAATTGTCCCAGATTGTAATCCTAGACTCCTTAGGCAGAGTATTCAACAATTTTAACAAAATTGGTCCTAACGCCCCGAAAGGAAAGCGAATATTTTTCGGTAAACGAAACTGAAACGGTAACGATTTAGCTTTGGTTTTATCGTTGAAAATTAGCGCGATTAGGCCCCTGTGATGCAACCGTTCGTACCGTTGTACAGTAGGTTTATTCTAAGAGTAGGTATTTCAAGAGGAGCTCGGTGGCGCAGTGGTTTTGCGCCTGGCCCAGCGATTGCGGAGGTTAAGCAACTTTCGCAATGGTCGGTCATGGGATGGGTGACCAAAAAATTATTATCTCGAGCTCCTCCGTTCTTCAGAAGGCACGTTAAGCCGTTGGTCCCGGGTGCATTTGCAGTCGTTAACCCCCACCAATCCGCATTGGGCCCGCGTGGTGGGTTATGGCACATGCTCCTTATCCACCCATAAGGAAGGCCTCTGTGCCTGTGCCCCAACCACTGACCTGAAGTATTTTTTTTCGTAATAATATAGAGGTCAATGGTCCCAACTGTAGGGACATTAAAAATGGCTGATGGTTAGGTACTTCAAGATAAAGAATGGGCTGTTATTGTCATCTTACATTATTTTGTGCTTCGAGCAGCGATGGCTTCGAAGCGCGTCTTACACTAAGTGTTGGACTATCAGCTAAGACAAATTCCATCCGATTAATCTGTTGGTGTGGGGCCATTAAATAAGTGTTTGATAATGGTCTGTGTGTGGGTGGGGCCGATGCAAAAACTATGTATTTTACAGAATATTAATAAAAAATTCTTGGATTTTACGTTCTTCGGCCGATGGCACTGGAATACTGGATGGAACGGTGTGTTGTGCATTATATTGGAACTTTTGGAAGTTTGAAAGAGGCAAACAGTAGAAGAAAGATATCCAAGAAGAGTTTTTCCTTCGTCATAGAGAAAAGTAAAAAAAATGACATTTACTTTCCTCTATGCATTTCATCAACTGACATTTTGGCAAATAAGTAAATAACATTCTTTAATCATTCTTGGTGACTAAAAATAATGTAGGCGAATAGCGAAGGTATTTATTTATATTTTACAGTAAATGTCAATTTCACATAAGTATTGTTATAATTAGTACATAAACCATTAGTTTAAGATATTAGCTATCGAATCTGTGCCTCTACGATACCTCTCGACTATCGTGTGGCTTTAGAACACAGCCATATTAAAACCATAAAACATAGGACTGCATAATCACACTGGATTGGACTGTATTCTAGTTTGAGAATAAATAAATGTGAGTGTTTGGAGTCATTTGCACAGAAGTCATTGACTTATTGTTATCCTTTATTCCCATCTGCCCCCTTCAAGCTCCGCCACATAGGTGGCGTTTACCACCCCGGTGGTCGATGGCACCTATTTATTCCCATCTGCCCCCTTTGAGTAGGGTTCCATAGGGGTGGTGGTTGGCACTAATTAGTGGCGTTTACCACCCCGGTGGTCGATGGCACCTATTTATTCCCATCTGCTACCTTTGAGAAGGGTTCCATAGGGGTGGTGGTTGGCACTAATTAGTGGTGTTTACCACCCCGGTGGTCGATGGCACCTATTTATTTCCATCTGCCACCTTTGAGTAGGGTTCCATAGGGGTGGTGGTTGGCACTAATTAGTGGTGTTTACCACCCCGGTGGTCGATGGCACCTATTTATTTCCATCTGCCACCTTTGAGTAGGGTTCCATAGGGGTGGTGGTTGGCACTAATTAGTGGTGTTTACCACCCCGGTGGTCGATGGCACCTATTTATTTCCATCTGCCACCTTTGAGTAGGGTTCCATAGGGGTGGTGGTTGGCACTAATTAAGTGGCGCTTACCACTCGTATTTTTTTAAATAATAAAAACCCTACTTATTGCCTTGCTTTTAAATCAGTAATTTTGTTCTCAAGACTAATTTCGTCTTTTCAGGTAGAAAATAAAATGTCTTAACGTTTATACCTAGACAAAAAATTAAACATCTCCTCATAAACAAATGATAACCAAATATGTTCACACAATGTATAGCCTTTATAAATTCTCAGTGTTTCGCTCAAGCGTATTATTACACTTACTTTAAAGGTCAACAGATTTATACCTTCATACCTAGATTATTAACTGTAATAGTCAGAAATAAAGGCACATGGGGTTTAAAATAACATATCATGCAACTACCATGAGGTCGATACAACGCAATTAAAAACATCGGTTAATCCATTCCAACAATGTCATATACAAATAAATACAAGTGTTACATAAACAAAAATAAGGTTGAATTCCACTTTCCCAAACTCGTTTTGTGATATCAAAAAATGAATGTAGGTACCTACTTAGATGAAATAAGAAAATTAGACGCAAATATACACACACGAAAAAACCAAATAAGGTTGAATTGTTTCCGAAACTCGTTTTGCAATATCAAAAAATGAACGCAGATGAAATAAGAAAACTAGACGAGGAAACTCTTGGGAAGTTGACAGAGGGGCTCGGTCCGAGTGATGAGTGTCTGTGCTCTATCCTGTCGCCCCCGGAGAAGGAGAAAAAAGGGTTGAGGAACTCTATAAAGAAGGCGTTTGCCTCTATAGGACAGGTCCGGCCTGGTAGGAGCGCGCAGAAGCAAAGGAGACGGAACCCAAAAGCGCTAAACACTATTGATGTGCCGCTCACATTCACAAAAGGAGGAGAAGGTAAAGCTTTACCGCTCGGCCACGACAGCAACGCGACCGCGTCTTGCGTCTCTGCTTCTTCCGCTGCGTCAAGCGGGATCCCGCCGCGGGTACACGGCGCGGGAATATAGATTGCTGGTTTTTGACGGAGAGATGCTTGCGCAGTGCATAAATAAGCTCTAATCTACGTCGCCCCGCGCGCGTGTCATGCTTAACCTAGCCTTACGAACTAAAACAGTACGCAAAAATGGTACGTCAAGCGACCCACTTACAAACATGGCCCTTATTTTGTACATAATGACCTCTTATTTTGTACAAACTCACATTTTAAGTATGGATGTGGAAGTGATACTTATTTTGTAAAACACAATCTTTTATCACTTAAGTAAGTACTTTGCAAAAAGCGCCCAGTTTGTAAGTGGGACGCTATTTGAGGTGCTATTTTTGCGACTCTGACCGGACATCTAGGGTATTCTTGATCGAAGGTCTCTGCAAGCACTGCGCGGTCGCGACGACAAGCTGTCGTGGTGTCGTTGCCGAAACGCAAGAAGAGACGCGCGCACGTTGATGTCGTGGTCGCGCCAATCAAGCATTTTCGCGCCAATTTCAAGTATGTGCCTGCACGCATCGTGAGCGGTGGGTGAGAGAAATTTGAGGGGATTACTGCGCATGTTTGCAGTAACCCCCCACTACGCTCCCCCGCCAATGACACCCAAAAATTACTTCTGCGCATTAATTGTCACCGTTCACGATCCGTGCCGAGGCCAGAGGGCCTAGACAAAGTAACATTTGCAAATCTTCGTTATCGCTTCGCTTTCGAAACATGTATGGCATTGACATTTCGTTAACAATCGAATTTTAAAACGTCAAATCCATACATGTTACGAAGCGAAGCGATAACGAAAATTTGCATATGTTACCACAGAATATATAATAGTACTATTGGCTAGGGGGCTGTACCACAATATAGAGTAGAGTACCTACAGTATTTAAGCTTTGCACTCGCGCGCTCGAGCAACGCTCACATAGGCACTTCTCACCAACACGGAATCTCAAACCAATCTATAAGTGAGAGTACGCAGCGGTGAGAACTGTCTTTGTGTGAGCGATGCTCGAGCGCCCGTAGTACCTACTAAGCTTATAACTTCTGTTACTCTCTCTATTTTGTGCCTGCACCCTCGACGAGATTTTGTTAGCTATTATGGAGAAAAGCAATGCCTCCTGATGTTACAGGGATATACACTACAAAAGAGACTGTTAAAGGAGACCCGAATTGTAGAAAATGCGGCTGCGCTAACGAGAACATAGTCCTGAAGCATTCCTTCGCCAACATCAGAATTTCCACTCCGGACATATCAAACTTTTGCCCGTGTCCGAGTGATTGCCTACCAGGTACAAATTAATGTTACACAACATCACTTCATCATTCATCACCATCATCATATCAGCCGCACGACATCTACTGCTGGGTATAGGCCTCCCCCAAGGATCTCCACGACGCTCGGTCCTGCTTGACCCGCATCCAGCGGCTTCCCGCGACCTTCACCCTCACGTCGGTCCACCTTGTCGGGGGCCTACCCACGGAGCGTCGTCCGGTGCGCGGTCGCCATTCTAGAACCGCCCCGCCCCAACGGCCATCGGTTCTTCTCGCTATGTGTTCAGCCCACTGCCACTTAAGCTGAGCAACCCTTGAGCGACGTCGGTTACTCATCATCATTACAACCAGCGAACTAAAATCTATGGAGCAATGATTCCGCTCAAAAAATAGCACCACACAAAAATTACAACCATGTTGGGCAGGGCTAAAAATGCTGGCATTTAGATTTGCAGCATAATTAGCGACTGAAAACTGGTTGCATAAGAGCGACTATAACCTGCGTCTTGCGTATCGGCAACCACTGCGCGCTGTCTCGATATCGTCCTCTAAGCTCGTCGTCGCGACCGCGCAATGGTTGCCGAGACACAAGACACAGGACGCGCACTCATCAAAATAGAGAGGACAGACGTCAAGCATACACACACTCACGCGCACACACCCACACACACACACCACACACACACACACACACACACACACACACACACACACACAAACACACACACAGCATCAGAACTAGGGTCATGAGCGCCTCTGGCAAGATTTGAATTTTGTGCTCTATGATTTATAGACTTATTTTCTAGTTGTGCTGCGTCATGCAGTTGAACTGTTTTAAAATTCCGTGTCGGTAAGGGCTGTCTATGTGTGCGTTGCTTGAGTGCACGTACTACCTACTGAACTTGACTTCTGTTCTGCCCTCTCTATATTGTGGTTATATCTTTTTTAGCCTCTTATTTTATTTCAGATAAAGCAAAACTAACCAACAATATAAAGGTGACAGTAGAGCGTCTTGCCGTCGATATACCATTGATTCCAGAGCCGGACGCAGGCTTAGAGAAGAAGGGAAGTGCTGATACGGACTCAGGGGAATTGTCTCCAGACACTTTATCCCAAAACGGCGCGGAATTTACTGAGGAGAATTAAAGTAACTTAGCATTTAATTCAGTTTTACAGTTACCCATTTTAAACTGGATTAAGGTAGTTTAATTCAGTTTAAAAAGTAAGACTAAACAGGATAACTTGAGTACCTACCAGCTACCTGTACCTTATTAGTTTTAAACCCACACTTATACTTTCATCTAAAGTTGGAATAACTTGACAATAGGGATGTTGACTATTTTTTTTATTTTATGTTACATAAATTACCTCTCAAAAAAAGAAACATTGGTAAAAGAATTAATTCGCTAGCATGAAAACTGCCCGAGATATCACAGTGTGAAATGCACACAAATGGACTCGATCAAAAACGCTCCATACTAATGGCTTGCTCGAAAAATCTTCGCGTCCGACTTACCTCAGTGTCTCAAGACGAAAGTCTATGAACAGTGTGTGTTGCCAGTGATGAGTTACGGCAGTGAAACGTGGTCGCTAACTATGGGTCTCATAAGGAGGCTCAAGGTCACCCAGCGTGCAATGGAGAGAGCCATGCTCGGCGTTTCCCTGCGTGATCGAATCAGAAACGAAGAGATCCGCAAGAGAACTAAAGTAACCGACATCGCTCGAAGGATTGCTCAGCTGAAGTGGCAATGGGCGGGACACATAGCGAGAAGAACCGATGGCCGTTCTGGAATGGCGACCGCGCACCGGACGACGCTCCGTGGGTAGGCCCCCGACAAGGTGGACCGACGATCTGGTGAAGGTCGCGGGAAGCCGCTGGATGCGGGCAGCGCAGGACCGATCGTCGTGGAGATCCTTAGGGGAGGCCTATACCCAGCAGTGGGTGTCGTGCGGCTGATATGATGATGATGATGAATATACTAGAAAAAATACGACTCGCACCAGATCAATACTCAGACGGACGTATTGATCTGGTGCGAGTCGTATTTTTTCTAGTTTATTATTTAGTATTGTATAAAAATAGCATTGTGAATGCAAAAATCTCAAAATTAAAAAGTTTTTTTAATTCTGAGTAGGATACAGTCGAGTTCAATATAATATTATGTACAATCGCACCTTTATTAAGTATTTAATTTATTATTGTATATTTAATTATTATTTTACAGTTTATCAAACTTTATATCCATCACCCTGTAACATACTTATTAATTAAATCGACTGTAGGTACAGTGAGCAACGAAAGTAGCTGAACACCTTAGTACTTTGTCAAAGCATATTTTTTACAGATGCCGCACAGTTTTAAACAGTTATCAAAAAAACTTGTTATGACAAAGTACCAAAGTGTTAAGCAACTTTCGTTGCTGACCGTACCACGTATTTGACAAATGCCGCCACAAGTAGAAAAAAAATTAGAAGTACAATTTCTTCCCATAGTCCTTTACCAACCAGTATTTTGTTTCTTTTTCAGATCGATCACGACTAAACTTTGATTCTAAACAAGATGGCGTGGAAAAAAATGGTATTTGTGGTGAGCGCCAAATCGTCGGTGTACTTTTAAAGAAAACTGTTTGGAAGCTAATCTTTTGAACTAAGCAAGCAATGCAACTGAGTAATGAACTAAATAAATACTTAGTCAGTTTGGATTTTGTTGTTTCATTCAATTAGAAAAGAATTTCATGATCACGTACTGGTTAAAGTTAAATGAATGTTAAGTCAAAGTAGAGGCGACATGGGAAAACAAAAATTTTTAGGGTTCCGTAGCCAAAATGGCAAAAAACTGAATCCTTATAGATTTGTCATTCGTCCGTATGTTACAGCCATTTTATTCCGAAAGTACTAGGATTACACAGTAGGTAGATTCTGTTTAGCGCTTAACGATTTTAATACAAAAATAAAATAAATGATTAAGGGGGGGCTCCCCAAGTCCCCACCATACATGGAACTGAAACTAATTTTTTTATTCTTTATACCAATACGTGCGGGGTGTCGGTCTTAATAACAAACAAAAAAAAAAAAAAAGTTCAGCCGAACTGGGAACTTCTTCCTTTTTTTGAAGTCGGTTAAAAATGACATTGGGTTTCTAAGACAATTTTTTCTCAAAGTCAACCGTCAAAGTGGTAAGATGTGTCCCGTCCCCCCTCCCCGCACCCTCTGACTTTTGAAATAAGAAAGTGAATAATCTAAAAATCTTAATAAAAACTTTCAACGAAAATTGGTTTGAACGATATATACTTAAGGTGGTACCCTGAGCGAAAGTGGCGCCGCGGTGAATTATATTTAATATTATAATTCTAATACACAATTTTAAAAATGTTAATAGTGGAGATTTTAGGGCCCACAGTCTAGTATTTTTAGACGGTATCGTTACATTCCCTCGTAGTCACTGCTAGAAGTAGATAGCAAAACTGCTAAAAGTGGCCGTTTTTGACACATTTGCTATCTACTTCTACGAATGACTACGAGGGCATGTAGTGATAACTTCTAAAAATGATAGACCATGGGCCCTAAAATCTCCACGATAAACATTATTAAAATCTTTTTCTATTAATAACTTATTAAATAAAAATCTCTGAGAACGCCACTTAAGTAGGTAATTAGTTTTCGAGATTTTCAGAGTTTTCCAAAACCACAAATTTATATAACTTTGTCAATCATACCAACACTGTGAAAAACAAGGTTATTTTTACAGACGAAAAATGATAGTTGTATTAAATAGGTATGGTATGGTATAAGGTAACTACGGAACCCTACTGCGCGTGGCCCGACACGCACTTGGCCGGTTTTTTAAATTGTTGTTATGGCGTCAGACTTAGGTAATATGGTGGCAGCTAGCCAGGCGGACTTGAAATAAGCCCTACCACCAACCAAGCCGTGTAGATTTATCTACCCCCTCCTGGCAATCGAACCCGGGACCTCTGCGTCTGCGTGGGCGAACCACTAGACCACAGAGGCGGTAAACTCATAATACGCCTACAGGGGTCCTACCGGCTTTTCGAACTTCGGCGGGTCTGCCGAGCTTCAACTTAAAACAGATAAAAGCAATGTTTATTCTCATTACGTAAATTCAATAACAAGTCATGCGTTTCCAAGCAACTGTCAAGTCAAGTATATGTCAAGTCTCCCCCGCGAGTTCCTCGATCAGGGAAGCCGGAAGGAGCTGGTCCAGGTGGCGGATCCAGGTTCGGCCGTCGTCAGTCCGGACTCGATAATGTAGGCGGCCCAGCCGCTGGGTGATTACCCCGAACTGCCACTTGGGTCCGAAGGTCGTGTAGTCCCGCGCCTGGATACGATCGCCCTGAGTGAACTGCCAAAGTTATTTGAAAGATTCAATGTTCGTATGACATCATGGATTGGTCTTCGCCATTTTGGCCCAATGAGGATCAACGAGGTTTTTAGTTAAATATGTAGAGTTACAGTCACATCAAAATCAATTATTTTAATGAAAGAATTATTGAAATTGGACCAAAAATTAGGAAGATAGAGCGATTTTCGTGTAGCATTCTTAAAAAATCGCAGATGACGTCATCAGCCACGTTCGCCGCTCAGCGGCGCGGCGGCGCGCGTGGTAGTGGGTGTTTGTTCAGGTGATCGTGGCACGTGACGTCATCGCATGTTCGCAAGATCCGGCCATGTTTTTTAAACTCATTTTTTAAAACTTTAATAATTTTGTCATTTCTTGATGGATTTCAGAAATTTAAACAGCGATTTACTCAGATATTGATATTAGGGTTTGCAATCCCGCATTCCGCGTTCCCGCATTCCAGCGGTTTCCCGCATGTTAATAAGGACTGCGGAATTCCCGCATTTGTGCGGTAAATTCCGCGCGGGAATTTTCTGAAAAAGTAACTTTTATTTTTATGATTTGTGATTTCTTTTCTCGATTTTTAACACGAAGTTATTTCTGATTTATTATATGTTTATTTTTACGTGCTCAAACAATTTAATTGTGCTTTAAAAATGACTTACCAATGACTAACTATTATATTGGCAGTGCAATTGATCTCTTAATTTCTAGTCTAGTAGACTTTTATGTTATTGATAATCCATGTATAAGTTAACGATTAAATTTGATGTTAATTGTTAGTAAAACTGACTCAGTATTGTTATTGTTTGTTACTTACAACCAAAAGTAATGTTATAGATGTCCTGACTGATTTCTGTTAATAAATAGTTTTTACATATATTATGCATACCTGTTTCATTTTTAAATACCATGAACTGTTTATAATAAGCTTAAGTAAAAATAAAAAAAACATTCCGTAGTAATAGCATATGGCTAAGAATTTTTATATACTTTGCGGGAATTCCAGCGGGATCCCGCTGGAAAGGCACATTTCCCGCAAATTTCCAGCTGGGAAAAAAAACACTGCGGGATTGCAAACCCTAATTGATATTGTATTTGATGCGATACAAAATTGATATATTCAATTGTCGTGTTGATCCTCATTGGAGCTCGATTTCTGTTTTAATTTGAAACCCGGCAGACTTTCCGAAGGTCGAGGCGTTAGCTGGTAGGGCCCCAGGTCAAGTAAAATATAATGAGTATGGTTTGCGTACGACACAGTTGTCGCATTAACCAACCGATTGCGTTCAGATCAATAGCCATTTTGTCGGCGTTATGTTTAGATGCACTTAGCTGAAGGGTTTCTTATAAAAGTTTGATTAATAATATGGAGCTAATGATGGTAGACTGTGAAACGGTCTATGTTTGATACAGCTTCAAATGAAACTCAGCCCCCCTACCTGCCTAGCATGACCGATTTATATCGCGTGATATAGCATTTTATCGACACTCAACTGTCAAATTCTTTTGTCTTTTTGACAGTTGAACGTGATAAAACGCTATATCACGCGATATAAATCGGTCATGCTAGGCAGGCTGGCATGACCGATTTCAATGTCAATGATGTCAATACGAAGTGCATATTAATTCAATCCAAAGAATTCAAAACAAGTTTGTTAAGCGTCTAAAATATAAGTTTAAAAATTATAATACTGATGATACTTTTATTCCTTTAAGTCTAAGAAGAGAACACAGAGATATAACCTTACTGTACAAAATTTTAAATAATACTGTAGACTCACCTTACCTTTTAAGTAAAGTTTCATTTAAATGCTCAAGATCACTGCGTTCTTGTGATACGTTTTCTGTACCTTGGTGTCGTACAAAGTATGCAAAAAATCGATTTATTCCAAGAACTTTACGTATTTATAATAAGAAGTATAGTTGCATTGATATTTTCAATCTTAAATTCTCGAAATTGAAATCTGAACTCTTAAATATTGTGTAGTATAAGTATAACCTCTTAAATGTACTGATTAATTCTTGTACTCATTCGTTGTTCGTTGTTATTCAATAGTGCAAAAAACATCTTAACTCTTTAGTACGTACTTAGCGAATTCAATGTAAATTATTATAAGTGGAAACTTTTTTGGCAAATGAGTTAGTATATATTAAGTTATTGCTATGTAATGTATAAGGCTGTTTGTTTCCCAATAAAAGATAAATAAAATAAAATAAAAATGTTATAGGCACACCTATAGCGATTTTGGTATTTTCTTAAGTAACTCGTGCATTTGCTTTCGAAAAGTACCATTTTGGTGAAGTGGAACTGATGATGAAGACCATAGATGATCACCGGAACTATTCAATAGGTACTAAACTAAGTATCTCACTGGTGCGATACGATTACTTTAATACGGTTGCTAGGCTATTTATGTTGTTCGTCATAATGCATATGGTGAAGTGGAGCTGATAGTGAAGTACCAGGAGAACTCCTCAAGAACTAACGCCCCTGCGTCGGGAAAACCAGTATTTTGTAAAAGGTGATGAGCTATTGACATAAGACTATTGTAACTTAGATAATATCGTCGCTAAATATACCATACTTACACAAAAAAGTTAAATTAAAAAAATAAAACTTTGGGTCTACCCATGTTTTATCTACCTAGATAATATACTTACTGGATAAGATAATATAAATAAATTAAAGTCTACCAAATACAGAAGGTACTTACTAACACTAAAAATAAAAAAATAAAAATGTTTTAATAAAAACAAAAAACCGACTTCAAAAAAGCTGAAAATGAAAACAAAAAGCTTTAAAATTTAATACCTCTAAAAAGCAAGAAATAATATTCAAATCACTAGATACGCATATCATTGTAATAAAACACGTCTATTGAAGTCGGGTGGGGCTGAAGTTCAACATCTTTTTTTATTCTAAAAGCCCCACCCGACTTCATTTGATTTATTTAGTGATTTGAATATTATTTCTTGCTTTTTAGAGGTATTAAATTTTAAAGCTTTTTTGTTTTCATTTTCAGCTTTTTTTTGTATAACCTGACGTGCTGCTGCTTGTACCAAGAAAAGATAGCGTAGGCAGTATGATCCAATTTATAAAATATATTTGGAAAACAACCATTTTCATTGGTATCCGTATAAAATATCATAAGCGTGTACCTAAAAGTTGTAGAAGACGTAGAAATGAAAAACTTGCTTCCGAATATTCTTTACGTCTCATGTTACGATAAAATAAAAAAAATAAGGAATTTGGTCTCTCAAAGTATAGGGTAAGGTACGGTCAGCAACGAAAGTCGTTTAACATTTTAGTATTTTGTCATATTAAATTCTTTGACACTAATTGTCTCACAGTTTGAAGCATTTAGTCAAAAAAGTTGCTAAAACAAAGTACTAATATGTGAAGATACTTAAATTTTGTTGTTGACTGTACAATCAACAAAATATACCTATCTGGCAATAGAAAGAAAGACGTCATGCCCTGTTTATCAAAACTTTTCAGTGTTTTTACTGAGGAAAAACATTATAAGTACATACAGAGACACCATACAGAGTCGGCAAAACTGAAAAATTATTTCAATGAGAGCTTTACTTAGCCTAGGATGCAAATCTTTGGGAGGCGGTGCGAGGAGGTTATCCTGCAGAAGGAGGCATCGGAGCGGGTTCGCGAAAAGGAAGCTCATGTGAACCGGCGTAAGGAGGAAGCGCTTTGCGCACCTCATTCCGCTCTGACGGGAACCACGCGGGCGATGGGGGTTGACCCATCGCCTGCATTGCACGGTCCCCGACCGTCTGAAGATATGGCCAAACTTGCCCGGCTGTCTCCCAACCGCGAGGAGGCCCGGGTATCCGGGCGTGCCACCGGGTCTGTGGGGTGATTACCACCCAAGGTACGTACGACCAACAGGTGGCGAGTAGGCAAGTGCCGGGGTTTTTAGTGGGTATTCCCTCCTCCCGAGATCCCATCGAGCCACTGGGCTGGGTGGGATCGTGGGAGGCAGTCGTGGAGGGAGCCGCAACGCTGAATGTTGCGGTCCCCTCCTGGCGAGTCCCACATGCCCCCTCCCGTTCACCTGCGGTCGGGGAAGCGCGTAAATGCGTTTTTCATGACATAGAAAAAAAAGGATGCCAATCTTGGACAATTTAAATGAGAATTTTATTCTACTTATAGAAAGCTAAACCAAAAATATTTAGGCACAACCTAAATGATAACGTAACGGTGTTGGTTAAAACGTTCAGAATAGCGCAATTGGGTCGATCTCCGGTGAATCTTAAGACTGGTTTACATTATCTTTAGTAGAGTGCTTTAGTAGCGTGCGAGTAGATTCGAATGCGAGTGCTTTAGTAGTTTTTGTGCCTTTCCAGTGAGCGTTTACATGCTTCCAGTACAGTGTCATTTGACTAAAGCACTCTACTAAATACGCTCCTAAAATGTCGATTTACATGCTTCCAGTGCGAGGAAAGTGTCGCGCGGGGGGTGAGCGGGCGGCGCGGGCGCGCAGGGGGTTCTACTGGAAAGCAATGATTCCAGTTGAAAGGCTACTAGAACGTTACTCTCTTTAGTCATAAGACGACCGTTTACATGATTCAACTAACGCACTTTATTAAAGACTAATGTAATGTAAACCAGTCTTTAAATCAAACAAAATTTTCATCGATCATTTTTATTTTTAAACTGTCAATTCCATTATCGCCTTGCCCATGCTGTCATAAGAATTCTTGATGATGGAGGTGATATCAATCGCTGGTCTGTTGTTGCTCACCAGCCACACGGAGCCAGGGTTGCCATGTTTGAACATGTCCACCATGCCTCTGATGGCGGATTCTGGCCTGGAAATAAATGGAACATCAGAAGGGAAATGGTATTCAAAACTTTAAAGTTTATAAAAAATATTAGATTATGTATGGGCGTAACAAGACACTCAACGAAGCCGAATTCCACGCATTCCGCCCATCATCAGGATCATTTTTGTCTTTTAGACTATACCTGGGAAACCAATAACTACGAAGTTATTGAAGGTCAAAGTCATTTTTTTTTAAATCTTATTTTATTCGTTATTGCCTAAGAAACATTATCCAATTTTATGTATTGCGTAACAAACAATGGCTTCAAAACGTCATCACTCAATGTATTTCATGAGCACGCATATAAATCAACTCGGCCGCACGCATGCAGCTGTGTAGCATTCACTCGCATGCGCGGTCTTTTGTACGCGTTACATTGCGTGGTAATGTATGCAAGGCTTTTTAACACCAAAAATTCAAAGTCGTTTCCCAGCAATAATTTTGAACAGAAATGGTCCTGACGATGGGCAGAATAAGTACGTAGACCTCGGCTTCGTTGAGTGTCTTGTTACACCCATAAAAGTTCTGCCTCCCTAGCATGACCACCGTAACGCGATTATCACCATTAACTGTCAAAAGACAATGGATTTTGACAGTGAGTTGAGGTAAGGGAGGGGGCAAAGCTGAAACTGACCTGCCCCTTCTCAAATTACGTTTGAACGCTACGCTTACATAAGATGTCTGAATTATATTTTTTTTATTTTATTTTATTTTTATTTTATTTTATTTTACTTTTTATTTAATAGACGATTAAATAACATGTCGCAAACTTACGTAAGTACCTAAATCATAGATTTTGACTTGCATATTGAATGCTCTAAGGATTTTGATGTATTGTATCATAGCCTTCTCTATTGGTATCAAGCCATGAACTTAGGTTTGGCAACGTCTGTTACTGTCAGTTCGTGGTCATGTCGTCGGCCGGTCTCCATACTAAATGTATGGGAATATTTCAATTTTAAAAGGTCGATAACTTTTTTCGTAATGATTGTGTGGGGTTGAAAATATGAAAATAATGTAGTTCTTTTATTGACGTTCTTTATATATTAAACAAAAAGAAAAATATCAATTTTAACCAGGAAAAAATGGCTGTCAAAGAAATCTTTTTTGTTGATTTTTTCAGCAGGGCGTTGATTAACACGCCCTTTAGCTATAAATGATATATCATTAGAAAGGTCTTTTAAAGACAAATATTCGCTGTTAATATACTTTATATCAATTGTTAATACTTTTGGAGTTAATGGTTATTAAAGTATAAAACTGGTTTATTGTCTATGGGAGTTGATCTACCCCACCTCTAGCATTGAATGATATATCATTAGAAAGGTTTTTACATGAAAAACATTTGCTGTTAACATTATTTTTATCAATAGTTAGTGGGTAGTTCTTGGGAGAGCAATTTTTGAGTGTGTGTGACTCATATCTCCTATAAAAACAAATAATTATGATTAAAACTATCATTACATCGTTTCTACATTTCATTAAGCATCGTGTCATATAGATTTCACTGGTTAAAAACTACGTAGATCGGAGTAACTCACCCTCAACACCTCAAAAACGGGGTTATTTTGCACGTTTTTACGTGTCACACGGGCGCCGGCTTATGAGAAATCGCGGATATTTTTGAAATCACCCACGTTTTTAATCAGTTTTGTACACACATTTAAAATAGACATATCACGTTATATACTGATCAAATTTTAAATCCTATCGGAGGGAAACTTTCGATTTTATGGACCTAAGTAAGTATGTCACACGCCTAGCTACTTTTTCACTGCGCCCTCTTGCGAAGGCCATTGCTCTGGACTGGCTAGGCACAGACAAATAGTGATTGATGTTTTCGAATCGACAGTTACACCGCTACTGACAGGTAAGATGACTGTGTTGCTGTTTCCCACGCTTTTGGTGCAAGACTAAGTTCCACGATTTTAAAAATTTTGGTTCTCATTTCTAATGTATTTCCATGTCACATTTTTGCAATATAATTGTGCTATTTTTTGTAAACGGGTTCTGAGGTGCAATACCTTACTCCCAAATGTACTTAACCAGTAACAAAGTAGCAGGTTATATCTTTTCAATGCCGATAAATTTCAAAATTAATGCTTTTTGGTAATTTCCATGGCGTAATTTCCATGTATAAAACACCATGGAAATTACATAAAGCCCATGGAAATTACTTTATTTTATTATATCAGCCGCTCGACACTTACTGTTGGGTGTAGGCCTTCCCCAAGGTTCTCCACAACGATTGGCCCTGTCCTGCCCACATCCAGCAGCTTCCTCCGACCTTCACCAGATCGTCGGACTACTTTGTCAGGGGGTGGGGGCATCGGGTGCGCGATCACTATTCCAGAGCCACCGGTTTGTCTCGCTATGTCCGCCCACTGCCACTTCAGCTGTGCAATCCTTGAAGTGATGTCGGTTACACTTCAGCTGTGCAATTCTTCAAGTGATGTCGGTTACTTAAGTTCTTCTACGGATCTCTTCATTTCTGTCGCCAAACAAGGCAAGTTGGCAACAACACACACACTGTCGTTTTGAGACACTGAAGTAAGTTGGACGCAAACAATTTTCGAAGCTTTGAGTTGGATCTGACGAGAGATCTCTTCCTCGAAATTGGACTTTGGGTGTAAGGGGCTCCAAATAACATCATTCGGAGCCCAAGCCAACTTCTCCTGCTCACGGTGCACCCTGCTGGCTTACGAACGAGGCTCTGGCGGCCGACCGGTGGCGGGATAACCATCACAAACATTGCGAGCTAATGAAATACACAGACCGGTATCAGGCAGCAGTGACATCGGTGCGATTAGCTACGCACTGCGATTGCCAACCCGCATGCCCAGCGTGGCAATTATGGGCAAACCCTCCTAATGGCTACACAAAACGGACCACGGCCCCCAGTTCCCGGCCGCCCTGCTATTCCTGATCACGGCGGCGGTCACGGTAACGGCAGGACAGGGGGTGCGAAGAATCCCCGGGTTACGGAAGGCCGCCATAAACAACTGACCCTGGCGACGTACAACGGACGCACGTTACGGCTCGACGAGCACCTGGCGCAACTCGAGGAGGAACTCGGAAGGATAAAGTGGCATATTCTTGGGCTCAGCGAAGTCCGAAGAGAGGGGGAGGATACTGTGACCCTTGAATCGGGCCACCTTCTGTATTTCCGAGAGGGAGACCAGCTATCCCAGGGTGGCGTAGGGTTCCTGGTACATAAAGCCCTCTGTGACAACGTTGTAGAAGTGTCGAGTGTGTCAAATAGGGTTGCGTACCTCGTGATCAAGCTAACCGAGAGGTATAGCCTCAAGGTTGTACAGGTCTACGCACCGACCTCAACACACTCGGACGATGAAGTGGAAGATATGTTTGGAGACATATCCAAGGCCTTACACTTCACTACCAAGGCACACTTCAACGTTGTTATGGGGGACTTCAACGCTAAAGTGGGAGTACAGAATTGCGACGAATCTGTAGTAGGATCCCATGGTTTTGGGTGCAGAAACCACAGGGGGCAAATGCTTGTCAATTTTCTCGAGAAAGAGGGGCTTTTCGTGATGAATTCTTTCTTCAAGAAACAGCCCCAAAGAAAGTGGACATGGCGAAGCCCCGATGGTAGGACTAAAAATGAGATCGACTTTATCATGGCGGATAAAAAGCATATATTCAGAGACGTCTCAGTGATCAACAGGTTTAATACTGGCAGCGATCACCGACTCGTCCGAGGCTCTCTGAATATCGAGGTAAAGCTTGAACGAGCTCGCTTGATGAAGTCCAGGCTCCGTCATAACCTGCTCCAAACCATCATAGGGTCTGAAACGTTCCAGTCGAACCTGGAGAACCGATTCGTTGCCGTGGAAACCACAAATGCTGTTGACGTCAACCAGGCCCTCGAAAATGTGGTCGGAATACTCAGGGAAGAGGGCACGAAATTTTGCGAAAATCAGCGCAAGGGCAGGAAGAAGAAGTTTTCGGAAGAAACCCTTAGGCTCATGAAGAAGCGACGTGAAGACCCACCTGTCACTTCGTCCGAACAACAGGCTCTCAACAAGAAGATTGGTAAATTGGTGCGCTACGATCTCCGATGCTCCAATACACGCTCGATTGAACGAGCAATTGAGCGAAATCGGGGATCGAAAGTGTTTGTCCAATCTCTTGGGAGAAGTCACTTGACGAAGTTGACTACGGCCAGTGGAGTCATCGTAGCTTCGAAGCCGGAGGTTCTTTCGGAAATTGAAAACTTCTATAGCCAGTTGTACGCTTCGCATGCATCTCGACCTGATCCCGAAAATGAGGATACCCGAGCCACATTGACACGCCACTTTACCGAAGACTTGCCAGAAATCAGCCTGTGTGAAATTGAGATGGCTCTTAGACAGCTTAAAAACGGAAAAGCCCCTGGTGAGGACGGCGTTACATCTGAACTCCTCAAAGCAGGCGGAAAACCTGTATTAAAGGAGCTCCGAAACATTTTTAATGCCGTTCTCTTTGACGGGAGAACTCCGGAGGCGTGGAGTAGGAGTGTCGTCGTCTTGTTCTTCAAAAAAGGAGACAAGACCTTACTGAAGAACTACCGACCCATTTCGCTCCTAAGCCACGTTTACAAGCTGTTTTCAAGAGTCATCACAAACCGCCTTGCGCAAAGACTCGACGAATTTCAACCCCCGGAGCAGGCCGGGTTTCGAGGAGGATATGGCACCATAGACCACATCTTCACATTGCGGCAAATTATACAGAAGTCCGAAGAGTATAACCAGCCTTTGTGCTTAGCATTTGTGGACTATGAGAAGGCATTTGATTCTATCTAAACCTGGGCTGTTTTAGAATCCCTGCAACGGTGCCAAGTCGATTGGCGATACATCCAAGTGTTGAGATGTCTCTACAATGCCGCAACCATGGCCGTCCAACTGCAGAACTAGCAGACTAAGCATATCCCCTTGCATCGAGGTGTGAGACAAGGGGATGTGATATCCCCCAAATTGTTCACAAATGCATTGGAGGATATGTTTAAAACGCTGGACTGGGAAGGACGCGGTATTAATATTAACGGCGCATACATGTCACACTTGCGATTTGCGGACGACATCGTAATTGTGGCTGAAACGTTGCAGGATCTACAATACATGCTGAACAGCCTAGCTGATTCCTCTCTACGCATCGGTCTTCGGATGAACTTGGACAAAACCAAGGTTATGTTCAATGAACATGTAATTCCAGGACCGATGGCAGTACAAGGTAGTCCTCTCGAAGTTGTTACGAAATATGTCTACCTCGGGCAAACATTGCAATTGGGTAGAAACAACTTCGAGAGAGAGGCCAATAGAAGAATACAGCTGGGCTGGGCAGCATATGGGAAACTTCGTCGAGTCTTTGTGTCGCCTATTCCACAGAGTCTAAAGGCGAAAGTCTTCAACCAGTGCGTCCTGCCTGTCATGACATACGGAGCCGAAACGTGGACACTCACTGTAGGGCTGGCTCACAAATTTAAAGTCGCACAGCGAGCTATGGAAAGGGCTATGCTCGGAGTTTCTCTGAGAGATCGGGTCCGGAACGAGGTGATCCGACAGAGAACTAAAGTCATCGACATAGCCCACCGGATTAGCAAGCTGAAGTGGCAGTGGGCCGGCTATATTAGCCGTAGAACCGATGGCCGCTGGGGCAGACGAGTTCTTGAGTGGAGACCGCGTATCGGCAAACGTAGTGTGGGACGCCCTCAGACAAGGTGGAGCGATGATCTTCGCAAGGTGGCTGGCAGAAACTGGATGAGTATAGCCGCGGATCGTGCTCAGTGGCGTGCTCTCGGAGAGGCCTATGTTCAGCAGTGGACGATGATAGGCTGATGATGATGATGACCTTCATGTTTCTACATTGAGTTCCTTTGTAAGTTTTTTTTTATTAATCTACTATTTTTGTTAAATATAATTATAATACAATGTAGTTCTTAATACTACCCCAACTAACTTTTATTTGAGCTTTAATTTCATATCTGACATGATGTTGAGCAAAATTTTATCTGCTGGGTAATTTCCGTGGTCTTTACTGTAATTTCCATGGATCGCAAATTTTCTATATTTTTTTTTAGCAAAAGTATGCATTCGCTACGTGGCGAATTTTGATATAATGTTTGAATTTGCATAAGCTTTCAATTTTTTTGCATAATTCACTTTAATTTAGTGATTTCAAAAATGCTGTGGAAATTACACGGAGAACACTTTTCCGAAGAACTACCCTAGTATTTTCGGAGTTTTAGGTCATTAATGTTATAAAATTTGGTTGATTTCAGAGCGATTTAACTCTCAAAGTACTAATAGTTGACGTTTGCTGTAATACAATAAAATGTTTCAAATTTAAATACCTTTCCAATGATGTAAGATTCATTGCTAGAGAAGGCCTAGATCAAAATCCTCATCGTACTAAAGGACCCCGAGAAAGTCAAACAATTTGACTCAAACCTCACGTCCTAATAAATAAATAATAATAATAAATACAAAATCTTTATTGAAATAACTTACATCACAATTTACAACTAGTTTAAAGATAGATAATATAGGAAAAACAAATAATAAATAATAATTAAAATAATGTTATACCCCGTACTTGACCACATGCGACGTTGCCGTTCCGCTTACTTCATGGCTTGTAAAATATAGAAGGCTTTGATTGTATGGAATTGACAATTGACAAGCTTATGGCAAGTAATTGAATAGTTTACGTAAGCGTAGCGTTCAAACGTAGAATGTTCAGCTGAAGTTTACTTCGTAAGAAAACAAGAAAATAAACTGTTCTAAAATATAGTACGATAAGGCGCAGATTATTTCAAATTGATAATTTTGTTTTTAAACTTAGGTAGGTATTGGTCGTATGATCATTCATTTGATTGGTATGCAGGTGTACCGAACAGCCGCGATCGCAGTTTATTACAATCTTACCCTCCGTAAATTTGTTACAAATATGATACATGGACTTCATTCTAATGTATGATTACTTTATAAAATATTTTGATTGTTTTTGTAATGTTTAGTTATAGGTGGTGAATTTTTGCAACACTGTACGGTCGAAATTATGTTCTGCATCATTGTTTAATATTAAATAAAATAAAAAACCCTACTCCAAAAACTTACGTTTGGTATGGGTTGTCCAGCCTCTGTTCTTCCACTTCTGTTGCGAACGTTTCACCAATTTGCTCATCGTAAGAGCGCTTTTCTAAGTGTTGTAACAGAGCAGTGTCTGTTGCACCGAAACAGATTGTCAACACTCGGACGCCCGTGGTCTCAAAGAAGTCATCACTCTGATAGAGAAGAAAATATTATTTCAATTATTTTCAAATATTCAGAGAATCGCCGTCTCATGGGAACAAAATGATAATCGACAAAAGTAAATTGTTCAGGAAAAATCAATAACATATTTTTTACGATTATTCAATAACTAATAGACTGGAGATTCATGTGTGATAATCTTCAAATTTCAATGAAAGCTAATTTATTATTATTATATTATACAACGTGTAAAAAAAAGGAGGTCAATGTACTCGTGCATCTGTACCCTTAGCACGAACAGCTATCGAGAAAAATAACACGCGTAAGATTTCTCGATAGCTGTTCGTGCTAAGGGTACGGAACAGAAAAAAAAATTAAATCGAAAAAAAAAAAATTGGACTCTCCATAGAAAATTTGAATTTGCCGCCAACATTTTGTGTGGAGGGAGACTGAGAGTTATTTTTTTTAAATTTATTTATTTGTTTTTTTTCTGTTGGAAGGTGTTCAGTCTATTAGTTATTCTGTGGTTCAGTTTCACGAGTACATTGATCTCCTTTTGGGTTTTTTTTTGGACTAATTGGTATTGGGGAAGGAGGATCCAGTAAAGGAAGGGATGGTGAATGGGCTTTGGAGGTGGGTTGGTGGTAATGGATGTTGGAGTACCTTTGGGCTCATTCCTTGGTGATGCTTGTTGCCCGTAAGTACCCCAGCGGGGTGTAGGAAAAGAGTTGAGAGAGGAAGAGACGATAGGATCGGAAAGAACAAGTAGAGGATAGAGGAAGCTCCTTTCGGGTTGATACCACCTTTCTGTTATACATAAAATAATCAATTTTTTAAGCGAGTGAGGGGAGGGGGTAGGGAAGGGGGGAGGGAGAGAGGAAAAGTGGGGGCAGCGCGCTTGGTGGGGTTTGCTATACCTTGGGAACTGTACGTTTTTTCTAGATGAAAGGTACCCTATGGGCGGTTTTCCACTTACCGGCACGGCGACGGCCCGGCGACGGCGACGGCCCGGCGACGGGCCGGCGCTCCGTTTTTCCACTAGACGGCGACGGCACGGCGACGGCGACGGCGCGGGCTACGCTCAGTACAGACACGCACGCCAATTTTACAAGACTTAAAAATGTCCTCGTCTAGTCGTCGTACTATTTATTTGCTCTACCTTTTACATTTAAGGAGAAAATATCTACAACGTACAAAAGTAAATTTTTGGGTCGATCCACTTATTAAACTTAGGTATTTAAAGGGTTCTTACTATACTTTATTTGATAAACTAAAAATGAACAATAAGCAATTCTTTAACTATTTTCGAATGACTCAAGAAACATTTAATTATCTGTTGGAGAATTAATGTGAAACAATCCAAAAGAAGGATACTAAATTTTTTCAAAAACAGTTTTCGACTGAACGCACCGATCGAAAAACAGTTTATCCACTAACGCCATCTGTGCAATCAGTTGAATTTGAATATTACGTATGCCGTACCGTAGAGTTTGCCAAAACTGTGTTGGTATGGCTTATGCAGCGAATAGAATAGATGGCGCTAGCACAATAAAGAAAAAAAGATATCGAAAAAACTGTAAATCTACAGTTGAAACTATATAGGTACTAATAATTATTACCAATTTTTATTATATTTGGAATTTATCAATTAACCTAACTATTACAATAATGTACCTACGTACAAATGACTTTTATGTTGTGGTATAAATAATAAGAATATCTTGTAATATGCTGTAAGTATAAAAAAATTAAATATGGTAATTTGTAATTTATATCACATAAAAATTCAATATCAAACTTATGTTTGTAGTTCATTTCATACAAAATAAGTGCATACGACCTCAAATGTAAGCTTGTCAACAATAAGGTTGCGTTCGCGACTGTACAGGCTGAACCCTGCCCCGCGCGCGCACACACGCACGCACACGGCTACGTACGTATACAAAACACACACAGATTTGCCGGCCGGCGGCGGCATCGGTGGGGGTCAACGGGCCGTGCCGTCGCCGTCCCGTCGCCGTGCCGGTAAGTGGAAAAGCGTGCCATATAAACTCATACATTTATGCTGCCACGGCAGCCGTCGCCGGGCCGTCGCCGTCGCCGTCCCGTCGCCGTGCCGGTAAGTGGAAAACCGCCCAATGTCCTTCTCTGTACCCCTGACAACGTGTATGCAAAATTTCATGATGATCGGTTCAGTAATTAAGACGTGAAGGCGTAACAAACAATCAAGTACATACTGACTTTCGCATTTATAATATTACTAAGGAAGTAAGATGGCTAGACACGATGTGATTCGCATGGTAGTTGCTAATGTTTCCTCCTAGTCATTTCACATTAGTTTTGTAGGGTAGGTAGGTATTAGGTATACGTTCATGGTAGCATTTCATTTTATTTTGATTTTATTACACATTAATTACAATTCAACACGTATTGATTGCATTAATTGTGTAGTACATTAAAAATAAGGGTGTAGCACATTGAAAATAATGTTGTTAGGTTTTTATTTTAGTGTGTTTCAGACAGTCAGTGTATTCTTTTATTTATCTGTCAAAATTAGTGAGTTTGTGTTACTTATTTATTGGAACGCTGTCCCTGTTATTACCGGAGACGGGCGTTAGTGCTGCGACACAGTTTTTATAACTTTTGCGGTCATTAACGTACAATACTAAGTGTAACAATGTAACTTGTTCCAAATAAACTTATTGTTATTGTTGTTATTGTTAAGATGAATTAACACGTTCGCTGCGGCAGGATTTTTCTATACTTTCCATTCCTTCGGTACAAGGCCTATACACCTGGTAATAAAACTTCCATTGTGGCGGCACAAGGCTTATAGACCCTGTAACATTTAAGAAACTTTAAATCCTTTTTTGGCTTCATGCAAAAAGATATATGATTTTTTTGCTTTGAATATAAATAACAATGAACTAATTGACATACACCTGAAAACGTTCGTTAACAGCTTGCTTAGTTTAAAAATTAAAGCTATATTTAAAATACAGGGTTTATGCACCCTGTGCCGCACTGAATAAGGGAAATCTGGTGCGTATTTTAGGGATGTGAAATAAAAACATCGATAGTCTTAATTAAGTTTAATATAATGAAAAAAAAGATAAAACAAATATGAATTAATGTTTTTCAATGAAACATGGGTAACAAAAGATTTTTTTGCACTGAACACATTCAGTTAAAAAAAATCACTTTTTTACTAAAGGTTCGGAGTTTTTCGTCAACATCTGACACAATTCCTCTTCTTAACACCTTTTACCAAATTGTGTTCATCAAGTTTTCGTGCGGATTCTGAAAAGATTAATTTATTAATTAATTTTTATTTGTATGTGTATGTATGTGTTTTTATACATACAAATCTTTCCTCTTTATAATATTAGTATAGAGTAAGTAGAGTAAATGCTACTTTTCTGTAATAAAACAGACTGGGTAGGCAGGTACCGGTGCCGTGGGTACGGGAAACGTAATTAGGTAAATAAAATAAATAGTAATGATGACTCACCTGTCTTTGATTTATCAATCTATGATTAGATTTAATATTCACTGCATCACTGTCCTCACAAACATCGTAGACAATTTTTTTTGGCACCTTTTGGTTGGTCTTGACGCCATGTCGACGCGTTCGTTTCGCGGTGAATGCAAGCCAACACTAGCCGCGCGAAGCGAGCGCGGGGTGCGGTACCAGGTGCGCGGGGTACAAGGTGCTTCGACCAGGTTACGCACTGTGATGAAATTTTATTACATCCATGCGGTGCCAGGTCTAAAAACCTGGTATTAAGGTAGGTACACCATTGGATTCTATTTTAAGAATACATCTTAGATATATATTCATCTCTTTCCTACACCGAACCAAGTTAAAGTTATGCCTTCCGCGTGACAAGGAAGTCTATACTTTTCTTAGTCGCACTGTAAGCGAGGCGTATAGACCTGGTTTCGCACTCAACGTGTTAAAGATGAATAATGCATGTACCTATAGTCACCCTTTTCCAGAAAATAATTGTAAAAAAACACACTTTTACCATGAGTTACATTTAATCGGGTAACAATAACTTCCCATTTTTGGGTATCAAAAATACTGAATATAGCGTACTGAAATAATAAGTGGGCGACGGACCGAGGGCGACTACTGATATTGAAAATGGTTGACTTTAAAATACAAATTGAGTAACTAGTTATTCAGAACGGGCGACCAAATTACTATTTGGGCGACAACCTTAGGGCATGAGTGGGTCTTCAGCTTCCTCATAGGCTATAGAGAAATTCTAAGCATGCCATATTTTAAAGCATAATAGCAGCAATCAAACTTCCAAACATAATAATAGCAGCCATCATAAGCTCGTTACCATGAGTTGTTTTATGTGTGCGAGCTGGCGACACGTGTCTACAGCTTACACATGCCGTTAAGGCGAACCAGTGAGGTTAGGGTTTTAGACTATAGTCAGAAATTTAGAGCCTAATTGCAGCAATAAGATCCAAAAAAAACAACCATCACACTCAAATACTGTTGAAACTACGAGCATAAAACTGTGTGCGAGCTGGGGACCCGTGTCACTGGCTTGCACAGCTGTATTTTCGTAATTATTTAAGCTACGATTATGTACTATACCTCAAAATTTTCAGCCGAATTGCAGCATCAGGCTCCAAATTTTTCAAAACTCTAACTCGAAAGGTTTTTGAGCTATGAGCCGATATCTATGTGTAAGCTGGGGACCCGTGTCGCCGGCTGACACATGGTGAATTGCTGTAACGGTATATGTTAGAGCTTCGTTTTAAAGATCAAATGATATGTTATAATTGCAGCACACACGAGGCATAATTTCAAATCTCTGGGCCTCTTATATTCGAAATTATAAGCCAAAAACCGTTTTCCCGCCAAAAAATTCAAAATAATGGCTCGGATGCGGCTAATCGCGCCGTTGCCGTTCCGTGCGCTACACTATTGCAATCGAATTTGAACCTAAGAGCTAGTATTTTTTTGAGTCATTTTAATTTGTGCTCTCGATCGTTTTAATTTCTGTGCTGAGAATTTTAGTCTAAGAGGTAGGAGCCGATATAACTGGTTACCTAATTTAATAGAAAAGCAAAGTCTATTTATTTAGGAATGTTTATATCGCTAGTACATACCTTTATGTACTTAATTTTATTTTATTAACACGTTTTTATTAGGTTACTTTCTCGTTTGTTTGTTCGTTTGTCCATAAAGTTACTATATTGATATAGATAATATTACTATATTGAGTGCTTTTACCCGCGTTTTTTACCCGACTTCCAAAAAAGGAGGAGGTTCTATGTTAGTCTGTATTTTTTTTTCAAACGTTATTACATTAGGTAAACTCCCAAGTTTGTCCCATTTTTTAAAATTTGGAAATCGGTTTAGTACTTTTCAAGTAATCTTGAAAAAAGCACGAAAATAGTATGATTTTGTGTGATTTACCTCGATGATAATGGTCGTACTACTTCTTTGTTTATGAACTGAATAACATAATTATTTTTAGAAAAGAGGGATATCTTAAGTGTAGGTTCTTTAACCGACTTAAAAAAGGAGGTTCTGAGTTTGACCCGTATGTAAGTTTCTCCGCGATTATCTTACGTTTGGCTGAGCCGATTTTTCTACATATTATAATATACCTTACCTACAAGGTAACTACACTCAAAATAAAAAAATAAAAAATAGTTTAAAAAAAAAACAAAAAACCGACTTCAAAAAACTTACCTCTAAAAAGCAAGAAATATATTCGTAATAATAAAAATACGTCTATTGGAGTCGATGGGGCTTTTAGAATAAAAAAAAGGAATCTGTACTCCAGCCCCACCCGACTTCAATAGACGTATTTTGTACTGTTTTCATTTCTCCGGTGAAGCTAAAAGATACTCTGGCGATAAGATACCTACTACTACAGATGTCACTTGTTACGACGATTACGGTGTGCTTGGTTACGATGTGGAGTGCAGTTTGGTGTAGTGCAGTGCAACGATAACCTATTTTGACAGACATTACAATTTAGCTTCAAAATGCATTAAGATGATAGCGTATTTGAAGGTAAGTAGTAAAATAAGTCGTTTTAGTAGTTTCATATGAGATTGTGTGGTATAGTTAGGATAAAAATATAAGTGGCATTTTTTTGTTGAAAACATATTGTTACGGAAGTGGGTTACGGAATTGGATTTGAGGGAAGCGACGGGGTTACAGAGACGACGCTTTTTTCAGCACTCTGCCCTCGTATTACAACCTCTTAAAACTTGCCAGTTCTGAATGGCTATCGATGGGGCTCTTTTATTTGCTATACAGCGAGAAGAGATGTAACTATAGCAATTCATAAATCTGGCAAGTTTTAAGAGGTTATAATATCCCCCTGGTCCCTCTGAGTGTCGGACAAACGACGCAGTGTTTCCCGTTAGTTAGACGTGGTCTTCCTTCAAGTGACGTGGTGTAGGCTCCGGATGTCGCGGTCTGCCCGTGTGACGGAAGGGTCTTCCTCCGCTCCGAGCGACGACGTAGCCATCAGGGCGGGGCGCTGTTACTCGAGGACATTTCCACTACTTCTCCGTGCTGCAGCTCCAACTACCTACTGCTAGACCTCCCTTTAACCCCATTATTTTCTTCTTCACGTGCTTTTTTAATTTAAGTTTATAGAGTTTTATTGTTATTGTTTAAGAGTTACCAGGGCTTAAAGCAAAGATTGACATTTTATAACACAAAGTTTATAATATTTTGGTTATTTACAAAAAAACATGAAATTAAGAACCCAGTGGTTGAGCAGTTAATTCCAAGGATACACATAACTCAAAATAATCTGAAATTAATACAATAACCAATAATAACAATTTTCGTTTAATAGAATACCTTTGGATTTATTTTGAGGTAAGTAATTTCTGCACATGTCATTTTATTTTAAAAGTGTAGGTTGTACCATGGATTAAAATATATTATATTGTACACAACTTTTCTTAGGCTTTAAGTTTGTGAAGTTCACTGTGTTTTAACTCCCGACGACGCAGCAGCGCAAAGAGGGGTGTTATAAGTTTTTTTTTATTAGTGTGACACTAAAGTTAAAATATTTTTCTTAATACTTTGAGCCCTAGAGCTTATTTTGCACACTAGCGCCGCCATTGGAAAAAACATAGTGCTTAAGAGCCCGTAAACATATTGCCGCTGACTGCTGTTCTCTCGCTCCCACATTTCATGTTTTCTCAAGATTTCTTAAATCTAAGTGCGTAATTGAAAAATGTATCTCGGTCACTTTTCTCAATATAAGATTACGGACATTTTAATATATATTTTAGTTTTTTGTTGCTAAAGTACAAAAAGTTGTCCTTTTTAACAGTTATTTTAACTGGCAAAAAGTATAATAAAGTAATAAAGTAAATAAATACTAAATTGTAAATTATATCTCTGTAGTGTACTCCGAAAAAGCTTTGTATCAATTATTTTTATCTCTTAAACCATATTTTCTAGCCTGTCGTTTAGTTTATTGGAGTATTTTTTGTGAAAAGTTTTTATTTAAACACTGATTTTTTTTGGCGGCGCTAGTGTACAAGAATAAGCTAGCTTTAAATTAGTGTTATTAGTGAAGTTAAATGATATAAGGAATAATGCCACTCTTCCATAGTAATCTGCTGTGGCCCTACCATGAGTTGATGCAAACTGTTTACGTTACCGTAAACTATCAGACATACTGCTCACAGTCAGTGCGAGTGGAAGAGACAAAACGATAGTTTACGGTAACGTAAACAGTTTGCATTAACTCATGGAAGGGTCACTGGTCTAAAAAAATGTGTTGTATAGAACAGTGAGTGATACCTATCAGTGAGTAGATATTATTGTTACTAGTAACTTTATTAATTAATGGAACAAAATAATGAGACCACCAGAAAACACGGGTAAGTACGCATATCAAATATAAAAAATGCCTTTTGAAGCCGCCTCTGAAAATTTCCCCGAATTAAAATAAAGCTTATGATACTCGGTGAAAGGTGAAAATAAAACTTTTTACTTTCTTACCACGGAACCTATAGTGAACTGTGGGATTACTGTAAAATTTAGTCCGTTTTAAAAACGTGTTTAAAAAAAAGTTTTTTTCAGTACATTATTATTTTCAGCTTATAAGTTAACGAGTTAAGACCAAAAATGTACCATCTCCTATCGGAGAACTCGTCAAGACGATTCAAACGAGCGAAAACTCGATAGGGTTGCATATTTTTATTATAGAATTCCCATGGCCTTCTTCCGGCTCTATCATCATATCCTTGAACACTATTTCCCATTAGAGAACTCGTCAAGACGATTCAACAAGCCCAAATACGATGGGGTTGCATGGTTTTATTACAGAGTTTCTGTGTCTTTCGTCCGGCTCCATCATCATATCTTAAAAACTATTGCCCAACAAAGTACTCGTCAAGACGATTCAAACGAGCCCAAACTCGATGAGGTTGCATGGTTATATTACAGAGTTCCAGTTCTGTGGGGAACCGGTTAAACACAACTCGGCGCCTAAGTATCTAGGTGTCGTACTGGACCGATCTCTAACCTACAGACAACACCTGGAAGGCGTAGCACAAAAGTTGAAGACCAGACAAAATATCATCAGGCGTCTTGCTGGCACCAGCTGGGGGGCTCCAGCCACAGTTCTTCGCACCTCAGCACTAGCCTTGGTTTACTCTGTTGCCGAATACTGTGCACCAGTGTGGTACCAAAGCGCGCACACCAACAAGGTTGATACCCAGCTCAATGAAACCATGAGAATCATCACCGGACTTATTAAAACGACCCCTCTACCATGGCTTTCTGCACTGGCGCATATACCACCACCAGCACTTCGTAGGTTTAGCGCGGCGGCTTCTGAATGGGAAAAATGTCAGAGACAAAACATGCCAATCCGGGAAACACTCGACGATCTCCCATGCCAGCGTCTTCCGTCCAGATCCCCCATCTGGGCTAACGAACACATCAGAGCCCCTTTCAACGTGAAAAAAGCATGGACTTCTTTATGGGAAACCTCTGACCACCCGCACAAATCTCTAATACCGAACCCAACGAACAAACCAGCAGGATTTGATACACAACGAGCACTATGGGTCAAACTTAACAGGTTCAGGTCAGGACACGGGCGATCAAACCACCATCTCCATAAATGGGGCATAAAAGACTCACCAACCTGTGAATGCGGGGCCCCAGACCAGACCCTACAACACATCGTTGAGGACTGCCCGCTGTACTGCTTTTCCGGTGGTGGTTTAGGGGAGCTTCACCAACTGACGCCCGCGGCCAAAGAGTGGCTAAGAGACTTACAACTGGAGGTGTAGGATGCTGACGCAGTCGGCCATACGATATGAATGATGAGAGTTCCAGTGGCCTTCTTCCGGCTGCATCATCAAACCCTGAACACTATTTTCCTACAAAGTACTCGGCAAGAGGAATCAAACGAGCCCAAACTCGATGGGGTTGCACGGTTTCAATATTGGGTTCCTATGGCATGACCTTCCAGCTTCATTATCAGACCCTGGACCTCACCTCTTATTGTAGTACTCATCAAGACGATTCTAACGAGCCCAAACGCGATGGGATTGTATGGTTTCATCATAGAGTTCCTGTGGCCTTCTTCCGGCTCCATCATCAGATCAGCTCAATGGCACCATAATACTGCATTGCCTTTTAGTTCTGACGTAATGTTTAAAGTTTTAAGTCTTTAGCTCATCGGGAAGCTATAGTATAAAATCGTTCGCAAACTTTATGGACAAACAAACAAACAAACGAGAAAGTAACCTAATAGAAACGTGTTAATAAAATAAAATTAAGTACATACCTTAGCGATATAAACAGTCCTAAATAAATAGACTTTGCTTTTCTATTAAATTAGGTAACCAGTTATATCGGCTCCTACCTCCTAGACTAAAATTCTCAGCACAGAAATTAAAACGATCGAGAGCACAAATTAAAATGACTCAAAAAATACTAGCTCTTAGGTTCAAATTCGATTGCAATAGTGTAGCGCACGGAACGGCAACGGCGCGATTAGCCGCATCCGAGCCATTATTTTGAATTTTTTGGCGGGAAAACGGTTTTTGGCTTATAATTTCGAATATAAGAGGCCCAGAGATTTGAAATTATGCCTCGTGTGTGCTGCAATTATAACATATCATTTGATCTTTAAAACGAAGCTCTAACATATACCGTTACAGCAATTCACCATGTGTCAGCCGGCGACACGGGTCCCCAGCTTACACATAGATGTCGGCTCGTAGCTCAAAAACCTTTCGAGTTAGAGTTTTGAAAAATTTGGAGCCTGATGCTGCAATTCGGCTGAAAATTTTGAGGTATAGTACATAATCGTAGCTTAAATAATTACGAAAATACAGCTGTGCAAGCCAGTGACACGGGTCCCCAGCTCGCACACAGTTTTATGCTCGTAGTTTCAACAGTATTTGAGTATGATGGTTGTTTTTTTTGGATCTTATTGCTGCAATTAGGCTCTAAATTTCTGACTATAGTCTAAAACCCTAACCTCACTGGTTTGCCTTAACGGCATGTGTAAGCTGTAGACACGTGTCGCCAGCTCGCACATATAAAACAACTCATGGTAACGAGCTTATGATGGCTGCTATTATTATATTTGGAAGTTTGATTGCTGCTATTATGCTTTAAAATATGGCATGCTTAGAATTTCTCTATAGCCTATGAGGAAGCTGAAGACCCACTCATCCTTAGGGCACACAAAACATTTAAAATTTGGCATATATTTTATTGAAAAAGGGGACTATTATCCTAATCGAGCTGACAAAAAATAAACAAAAAAACAAAAATGCGTTGAAAATATAATGTTAGGCAGCTTAAATCAGTTATATAGTTACCTATTTGGTATAGTAGTTGCCCACTCAGTATTTTAGTCACCCATTTGTAGTCGCCCGTTTTAAGTATTTTTGTAATCCAGGTTAGTCGCCCGTTTAGTTATTTTGTCGCCAAAAATAAACTGTTGCCCGGTTTAGTAATTAAGTATCCCATTAACAGTTGCCTTTAATTATTTCCAGTCACCCAATTAATTAATTCCCTTTAGAAATACTTACCGCCAACATAGTACTAAATTGCAACACAGCAGATTTACACCCAGAATAGATCGGTAAGTACTTGAATTTCACAAATGCTGCTACTGATGATATGTTTACTATTGTACCTCCTTTATGGTGGGTTGGTTCCTTCATGTGCTTCAAGCCTTTCATCGTAAAAGATATCAGTCCTTGCTAAAATTTTGAAAAATGTGGGTTTTTTTAAATTTGCAGTACCTACTAAGTAATGAGAACAGATTCCGTACTCGACGACCTTGCCAAGTTATGTTTAAGGGGATTGTCAACCACGTGGTCTCCATACAAACGGCGATAACGTTTCCCACCCTCTAAACCTTAACCTACAGTAATAAATTTTTTTGAAATGCCTAAATACTAGGGCTGTACGTTTCGATTTTTTAAATATCTATAATAGATTTCGAAATATTTGCATTTTAGTGATTTCATACAAAACACAGAAATGCCAATATTTTCAAATCTACAATGAATATTTTAAAAATCAAAACGTACAGCCCTAGTTTTTAGGCATTTCAAAAACATACCAAAAATTCATTGCTGTAGGTTAAGGTTTAGAGGGTGGGAGACGTTATCGCCGTTTGTATGGAGACCACGTGGTTGACAATCCTCTTAAGGTGGATAGCCCACCGAAAGCCTTCATTCTCACTGGATCCATTGGCCAGATCCACAATGGATCTAGTGAGAAAAAGAGGTTTTTATATAAAACTTTACGTGGAGGTTGACCAATAAGTCAATTTTTGACTTATTCGTCAACTCGCCATATCGAATCTGGCCCAGCGACGAGTTGACGAATTTCAATTTGTGAATGCGTCAACTCGCCATCTCAAAATCTAATAAACCAATCTAATTTTATACCAAATTTGAGCAGTTTAGACGTGAATTCGTAACAAACAGACATACACACTTACACTGCTGAAATTTGGTATAAAATAATCTTGATTTATTAGATTTTGAGATGGCGAGTTGACGCATTCATAAATTGAAATTCGTGAACTCGCCGCTGGGCCAGATTCGATTTATGGCGAGTTGACGAATAAGTCGAATTTTGACTTAAGACCCAAGCACAGCCTGTCGATTCTGTAAGAAACTCGCACCTCACTTCGAACTTCACTTCACTTCACGGGAATTTTAAATCTTAAATGAGATATGATAGGCTGTTTTTCTAATCACGAAAGATTTTAGATAGCTATAGTAGCTACCTAAAACCTTTTGCAATCGGTAAAATAGCTTATATTCAGTTGATTTCTAATAACAAATTCAAGCGAAGTGAAGTGAGGTTCGAAGTGAGATGCGAGTTTGGTTACAGAATCGACAGGCTGAATACAATAATAGTACAAGCCTATTAGTCTCGTATTTTTAGAAGGATATTCATGACATTCCCTCGTAGACATTCATAGAGGTACTTAGATAAGCAAATGTGTCCAAAAGGCCACTTTTAACAGTTTTGCTATCTACTTCTGGAAATTACTAAACTATTATAATTCTGACAGTTGTTGATTCCAATGGAAAAAAAATTGCAGCCAATATAATTAAGTAATGAGTTGAAATACAATCTAGATAAACATGGCACCTCAAAATAGCGTCCCACTTACAAACTGGGCGCTTATTTTGCACAAAGTAAGTGATAAAAGATGTGTTTTTGTACAAAATAAGTGATGTAAAAAAACTGAACTGAACTTGAGGAGCTCGGTGGCGCAGTGGTTTAGCGCCTGGCCCAGCGATTGCGGAAGTTAAGCAACGTTCGCAAGGGTCGGTCATGGGATGGGTGACCAAAAAATTATTATCTCGAGCTCCTCCGTGCTTCGGAAGGCACGTTAAGCCATTGGTCCCGGCTGCATTTGCAGTCGTTAACACCCACCAATCCGCATTGGGCCTGCGTGGTGGGTTATGGGCCATCCTACCACCCATAAGGAAGGCCTGTGCCCCAGCAGTGGGGACATCAAAAATGGCTGAGGGACAAGTGATGTAAAATATGAGTTTGTACAGATAAAAGGTGATTATGTACAAAATAAGCGCCAAGTTTGTAAGTGGGACGCTATTTGAGGTGCCATTTTTGAGTACTGTTTTAGTACGTGAAGCGTTTTTTTATTTTTATTTTATTTAATTTCGGACGACCAACAGCTACTATAACATAAAACAAAACTTAAATAGTAACAGAAAGCCAATTATAGGTCATCACAAATATAATGCAAAATACACTTAACGAGCACTATCTTAATAATTAATCATCTTACAATTATACAATTAGGTCGCATTGAAGAAACTGAGACTCATAATACGCTTGGTCGATGCTTCACTTGTCGCAAAAAGATCCAAGTCCACCTGACGCGTTGCCGAGTTAAAGCTATTACAAGGACGACATAAGTATGAATTCTGCCGATAATTTGAAGATGCAGGGGGGACACGCAGCAAGTGGTTGAATCTGAGTGGTTTGAGTGGTCTGAGTGGTTATCTAGGATATTCTTGATCGAAGCTTTACTACTACAATACATGCAATACATTGCTATTCAAATGTGAGACTGATATAACCCGCAATTTTAAAGATAAAAATGTGCAACAATTTTTATACACTACTAAATAATATACTAGAAAAAATACGACTCGCACTAGATCAATACTCAGACGGGAATCGAACCCGCGACCTTTGGATATCCGGTCCAATGCTCTGACCGCTGAGCTACCGAGTCACTAGTGACATCGTCGAATTTCTTCTAGTATATCCTACTCTTACGCTGCAAGCCAGCGTTATTTCACCAATGTGAGGAATTACCTCGACATTCAATTGAAATATCTTTATATATAACGATTGTTAAAAAATAATTACTTTACCACATTAACGTCACACGCCGTCCTCCACCATTCATCAGAGTCGTTCATGATCCCCGCATTGTTTACAATAACATCCAATTTACCAAACTCTTTAACTACTTTATCAAAAGCATCTTTGATATCATCCTCTTTGCTCACATCACACTTTATAAATGTGACTTTGCCTGGGTAGACATTGTTCAGTCGATCAGCTGTTTCTTTTCCTAGTTTTTCAGCTACGTCTAAGATCGCTATTTTCTGCAACAAATAGAATTCGATGTTATGGAGCCCCTAGACGATCAAGCATTTCTTGTCAATCATTTACATTGCATTTGCCATTTGGGGGCGTGGCCTTCTTTTGATTGGCCACGGTAATCTGTGGTGCTTGTCAAGCATCGCTCCTAGACGATCAAAATGTGATTGACAAGCAATGCAATGTAAATGATTGACAAGCAATTTTGATCGTTTAGGGCAGGGGTCTCAAAACTACGGCCCGCGGGCCAGCTTCGGCCCGCCCGCCAGCACCAACAATCCGGCCCGCGTAATTTAAAATGTTGGTATGATGAGCTAGCTAGATCCTATGGCCCTTGGTTTTTCGTGAAGGAGTTAGTCTGGCCCTTATGCTAAAAAGTTTGGAGACTCATGGTTTAGGGGGTCCATTTGAATTCAGCCGCGTCCAAAAAAACACGTAGTGAGGGATGGCCCGAGGCCAGAAAACAAAATTTTAAAAACTTTTGGCACAAGTCCCTGAAAGACTATTAAAAATCTAGATTTTTTTAACTAAATCATCTCGGTGAGTACCAACTTGATGTGGAAACTAATCGACTTTTGAGTTTGACAACTGTAACCATACTGTAAAGAAAAGAATTTTAAAGATTTATTTAATATTGTGATTCTAATAGGTAGGTACTTACACAATTTTAATAAAAATTTTACGTAGAATGTTAGAACACATAGTCTAGTAGACGGTATTATTACATTCCCTCGTAGTCACTGCTAGAAGTAGACAGCAAAACTGCTAAAAGTGGCCGTTTTTGACACATTTGCTATCTACTTCTACGAATGACTACGAGGAAATATATTAAAATACTAGATCATGGGCCTTAAACATTGCAACGTTAAGTTTTACTAAAATCATAATAAGTATTAACAACTTATTAAATAAACATCTGAGGGCGCCACTCCAATCGGTGGCGCAGTGGTTTAGCGCTTAGCCCAGCGATTGCGGAGGTAAAGCAACTTTCGCAAGGGTCGGTCATGGGATGGGTGACCAAAAATGTATTATCTCCGTGCTTCGGAAGGCACGTTAAGCCGTTGGTCCCGACTGCATTTGCAGACGTTAACACCCACCAATCCGCATTGGGCCCGCGTGTTAAGTTATGGCCCGTCCTCCTTATCTTTTTTTTATTTTTTTATTTATTAAGGAAACAAACGGTCATACATTAAGGAAACAAACGGTCATACATATCCACTCATAAGGAAGGCCTTTGCCCCAGCAGTGGACTTAAAATGGCTGATGGACAGAGGACGCCACTTTCGGTGGGGTATTCACCTTGAGTGGTACTTTTTTATTTATTTTTATTTTTTATTTTATTTTATTTTATAAAAATACATGCAGGCTTACAGACTAGGTAATCCAAAACACCAGCAAGTTATACATACAACATGACAGTATCATACTGAAGCAAAGTAAAAATAAACAACACAAGTACAATAGTAGTTTATGATACAAGGTTGGTAAGGAGGTTTTTAAAACGAGTTGACGTTTTAAAAGCCCGAGCCGTAGGCGAGGGTTTATAATCGTCACGAGTTTTAAAAAACCTTAACAACCGTGTGCCATACTACGTTTTTCAATACATTTGCGAGAAAACATTATAGGTACTGCTGAAATTGTAATCTATACTTATAATAAAACTGTAAATTCTAAATATTTGTGCGCGAATTACGCAAAAACCGCTAAACGAATTTTGATGGATTTTTCACAATTTAGTAGATTGAGGTCCAACTTAAAATCTAAGCTATGTTTCATCAAATTCAGGTGGGTGGAACCAGGGAAACAGCTTGAACTCTCCGTAGTACTAGCTTCCATACACTAAAGGGGTCATTTTAAACTGGTTCCAATATTTTTCTACTGTCCACGCGGATGAAGTCGCGGGCGGAAGCTAGTAGAAATAAAAAAAACGTTCGTAAACAAAAACGCACGGCGCCGGCGTGCGGTAAAATCAACTTTCCGCACGCTGTACTACTCCGTAAACAAAAACGCACGGCGTGCGGTAAAATCAACTTTCCGCACGCTCGACTGTCATCGTAAACTTACATTTTCGAGCAACTGTATTGAAAAAGACATTTTGACAATTATAACAAACACAAGAACAGTATATAAAGTTTTTTAACATGGTCGGGACAAATATAAAACAAATTTATTAATGAGACAAGCAAGGCCATCAGTGAATACATCAGCATCTTTAATATTCTTCAAGAACGAGTTAATCAGACTGATTGCGCGCGCTGTGGGACAGTTATTAGCATAACATGTACGCAGTCTCAGGGAAACGAACAATTGGTGCTGCCGCCGACCTGCACCACGCATGTAGTTTTGTGGAACATAAAACCCCAAACGTTCCAGAGTCGCCGGATTGTCAATTTTGTTCTGCAGAAGTAAGCAGTAATGAACAAAGAGGTGCAACTTCCTTCTGAGTTGCAGCGTTTCTACACCCACCATCCCAGCCACAAACAATGAGGGGTAAAGAAAGGGGTAATAACCAAATTTCTTTTTGTACAAGAAGCGAGCAAACTTTTTATGAAGTTTTTCAACAAGTAGCGAATGTTTGGCTGTAGATGGATCCCAGATTATAGAACCGTATTCCAATTTACTGCGTACAAACGCATTATAGAGTAATATTGCAATATTGTAATATTCAATTTCATACCTTGGCGCCTTCCTTCAGGAACGCTTCTGCAAAACCAGCCCCTAATCCTGAAGCGCCTCCGGTGACCAAAAAGGTTTTACCACTGACCAACTTAACTTCACCCATCTTGGCACGGAAAGAGTTTTTACTATCCTTATCTATCTACGATTACCTAATTTATAGTGTTGTGTGTTATCATTATCAGTTTCTTATCTAGGCAATATAAAGCGTGTTCCAAAAGTAAAAAAAAAAAATATTTTTTTTCACTACGTATAATAGCACCGTACAACCGCCATGTTGGTTTTTTTATAACGCCACCTTCTTAAGAACACTTGGGCTGAAAAGACCAATCTAACGATATCTTAATCATAGAAATCCGTTCAGCCGTTTGAGAGATATGAGGTAATAAAGAATATTACATACAAACATACAAACATACTTACAAGATACGCGCGAAATACATAACCCGCAGTCGGGTAAAAAACCGGCCAAGTGCGTGTCGGGTCACGCGCAGTATCTAGGGTTCCGTATATGGCTATAAACCTGATATATAATCCCTGTTTTAAACCAATAGTAGTTCAATTAGTACTCAGTTTGGTTGGTGGTAGGGGTCAAGTCCTCCAGGCTAGCTACCACCATCTTACCTAAGTCTGACGCCATAACAATAATTTAAAAATTGTTGTGTTCCGGCAGTTAGAGGTAAGATAGCCAGTTCCTCAGTGGTGAGGATTCCGGGTGTAGTGCGCTTCCACTTTCGGCCTTATCGTCACTTAACATCAGGTGAGGTGAAGGCCAAGCACTATCCCGTTGTGCATTAAAAAAACAAATTGACTTTTTAAAAATAACATCCGGCCACAGAATATATAATAGTACTAACGTAATCCGGCTTTCGATACACCCTTTATATGCCTAATAATTATGTATTAATAATGGTTATCGTGATTTCGTGATGCTAGTTTATTGTCTGATAAATAAAACATTAGAATAACAATAATAACGATGTACAATACATTATTTTAATCATAAAATGGGCACTTTTTATGAGACCCTATTACTAAGACTCCACTGTCCGTCTGTCACCAGGCTGTATCTCATGAACCGTGATAGCTAGACAAGACAGTTGAAATTTTCACAGATGATGTATTTCTGTTGCCTCTATAGCAACAAATACTAAAACAGAATAAAATAAATAGTTGAAGGGGCTCCCATACAACAATTTGCCGTTTTTCGGTACGAAACCCTCCGTGCGTGAGTCCGACTCGCACTTGGCCGGTTTTTTCTAATGTTATTCCTAAGGTAGGTACGATAATATTAGGTATGAATGCGAAAGTAAGTTTATATGTTTGTTTGCACTTACCTATCATCATGAAAGGGCTTTGGGTAAAGTTGGCGTCATTCTCAAATGTTGCGGCCACTCTTGGAAGTTATTTGTTGCGAAAGAACAGTTTAAAAGAAACAAGTTTTAGTATGGAGCTCATATGGGCTTGAGCTCTGATCCATGAGTAGAAGTGTGTGCTCGGAGAGTTTCTTTAGCTTGGGACGGTGGGTCTTAAAAAACTTGGACCCTACCGTACGGACAGTATCCACCACCATGTTGTCACACCACATACCTACACGTTGTCAGGGTAGTTACCTTTTGTCCAGAAAAAAGGTACCTACTGTTCCCGAGGGATAGAGAAATATCCTGTCCACGCAGGCGAAGTCACGTGCAGTCGCTAGTATTTCATTCGTTTGAAATCTTGCCCGGTCACTCTGCAGAATATTTCTTTAGGTCGAGGTAGGATTATCAAACTATTAAACAAATAACCTTTCTATGCGAATTGTGAATGGTATTGTACGAAACAAGTTTTTGTATGGTTTAATATGCAAATTCTTAATCAGGGTTTGGAGTGATTAAATAGGTCCTTAAATAAAGTAGACAGGTAGAATTGCTTGGCACAAATTGATGTTTACTGTGCACCCACACAAAGACGTTATGGGCAGGCAATTTCAGACTAAACTGGGCTTTTAACCATACTTTATTTTATCCCGTATGCAACCCGTATGGTGCCCGTATGCAACCCGTATGGTGCCCGTATGCAACCCGTATGGTGGCCGTATGCAACCCGTATGGTGCCCGTATGCAACCCGGATAGTGTCCGTCTGCAACCCGTATGGTGCCCGTATGCAACCCGGATAGTGCCCGTATGCAACCCGTATGGTGCTCGTATGCAACCCGGATAGTGCCCGTATGCAACCCGTATGGTGCCCGTATGCAACCCGGATAGTGCCCGTATGCAACCCGTATGGTGCCCGTATGCAACCCGGATAGTGCCCGTATGCAACCCGGATAGTGCCCGTATGCAACTCTTATGGTGCCCGTATGCAACCCGGATAGTGCCCATATGCAACCCGGATAGTGCCCGCATGCAACTCGTATGGTGCTCGTATGCAACCCGGATAGTGCCCGTATGCAACCCGGATAGTGCCCGTATGCAACCTGTATGGTGCCCGTATGCAACCCGTATGGTGCCCGTATGCAACCCGGATAGTGCCCGTATGCAACCCGTATGGTGCCCGTATGCAACCCGGATAGTGCCCGTATGCAACCCGGATAGTGCCCGTATGCAACTCGTATGGTGCCCGTATGCAACCCGGATAGTGCCCATATGCAACCCGGATAGTGCCCGCATGCAACTCGTATGGTGCCCGTATGCAACCCGGATAGTGCCCGTATGCAACCCGTATGGTGCCCGTATGCAACCCGTATGGTGCCGTAATCGGTGGACAAACACACAAAAAAAAAACAATTATAGAACCTCCTCCCTTTTTTGGAAGTCGGTTAAAAGTGGTCATAGTAGTACGTACCTTTAAACTGAACAAGGGGACCAATTCTGAAATCCGAAAAAATCTGCTGTTTCATACATATACTAATATTGATATTTTCGTTATTATTTTTTGTATGAAACAGCAGATTTTCTTTTCGCGGTTTCGGAGTTGGTCTCATAGTAAAAAAAATGTAAATAAGTCCAATTCCAATGTCCAAAAGTACAATTTATCTAATCATAGAAAATAAATTAAAGTCCAATTCCAATGTGCAAAAGTACAATTATTATTAGCTTAGATTAGAACTATAATAAATTATACCTATAGTGTGTGTCGATAACTATTTAATTTATCATTTTTAAATGTCTCTTTAACCGACTTCAAAAAAAGAAGAGGTCAATTATCAAGTCGACGGTATTTTTTATTTGAAATTGGTGTCGATTCGGATAGCACGACTTAACTAAATTGACAGGGCTAAACTTAATTTTAGCATTCTGTTCTTGTCTTTTCGATACAGAAAGAAAAGGATGGGAAACTAATTTTAGTTTGGTCCTGTCAATTTAGTTAAGTCGTTGCCAACCGAATTGACACCATTGTCTCTGAATCATATTGACAAAAATTTTAAAATTTATTTCGTATTCTACCTATGTGTGTAAAACCATTTGTTGTATTTTAAATAAATAAATTATTATTTGAGAGTAGGTTGAAGATTGTATACCAAATAGGACAAGATAAGAATAAATGGACTGCACAAAACAAAAATGATAATTTTCCATCCCTTTTCCTTTTTACATAATTTTATATACAATTTCATTTCTGATTGATGGAAAACATTTCTTACAGTTAATCAATAGATTCCGATCAATCTTTATTGACAATATTTACGTATTCAATAAAAATCATTTCTGGATATTGAACAACCAATGACGTAGGTACCTAATGATGTGCAGAATTGGCTTTTCACATATTGATGTTATCTGTTTTGTAGCAAATGGTAAGTTTTTGGATGGGTGACCATGACCAATTATGACAATGACAAGAGAAATAAAAAAATGACATTTTAATACTTCTCTTTGCTTTATTTATTGAATTAGGTACCTACCTTGTCAACAGTTTTCAAAACGGTTTCCAAAACCAGTTTCAAGAAAAAAATGAAATTAAAAAGTGTAATTTTCATTTCAACGTCAATAAACGTTGAAATTATCTTAATGATTTGAAGTAATTTAGTTAAAACATGATCCTTATTATTAGGGTTCCGTACCCAAACTTGTTATATCTACAATACTAAATAATATACTAGAAAAAATACGACTCGCACCAGATTAATACTCAGACGGGAATCGAACACGCGACCTTTGGATATCCGGTCCAATGCTCTGACCGCTGAGCTACCGAGTCACTAGTGACATCGCCGAATTTCTTCTAGTATATCCTACTCTTACGCTGCAAGCCAGCGTTATTTCACATTCGACATTCAATTGAAATATCTTTCCAGATATTTGGCAATCGATTAAGATGAAATAGCTATAGTCACTAGTCAGGTGGGGTAAGTGAAACACCGGGGTAAGTGAAACACCCAACCATATTAAAGAAACTATCGTAGTTTATTCTCATAGCGATGTGTCGATAAAGCAGGAATGACGAATTACTGCCCTCAAGACAACACAGATATCGCTGCGATCATTAAACTAGCTAGTAAACCAAAATAGTACATTATGAGACAAGTTAGCTTTGGTTGCTCATTGCACACAAGGCTGTGGGTTGCAGCCCGAGCCGCAGGCGAGGGCGTAACTCAGCCGAGTGTGCAATAAGCAAAAGCTCACGAGTTTCATACGACGTTTTTCAACACATTTGCGAGGAAAAACAAAGTAATTTACCACACAGCAACAAATACGACAAAAACAAAATATGATGATTATGGAAAAAGGCGCGCAGGTTTTTTTTTGTTTTTTTTTTACACGTTCAATGCAAGAATATTTCGCGAACAAAGGGGTGAGGAGCATACAGCCTACTTCAAAATCATAATTTTAAGTAAAAATGCAAATATTTTAATATTTTATAACAAAATATTGTGAATTATGAATAATTTGATTATAATAAATATTTCTTTGACTTAATTAAGGACTTACACATTTATTTATTCCAAAAATGTATATGAATTTTCAGCGGCATAAAACCTCTTTGTTGAAGTTTGTTGTTACTAAAAAAATATCTGTATAACCCGGTTAAATTGGGAATACTCTGTTTACTCGCATAGAACTTGCAGTAAGGTACTAATTTAACTTATTCTATTTTATATAATTCTATTACGAACTAGTGTTTTATATATTATTGCACGCGTTTGTTACAGCTCGGTTTATGGCCCTAAAACGATGTATTAGGGCTCACTTTACGAGCAAGTGTGTTGAAAAGAAAATTAAGTTATGTTATAAAATGAAAATTAGGTTTTTTTGATAAATCTTTGAAACTGGACCCTATTAAATTAGAATTTGATACATTTTGGATGTTACGGTTTAATGATCCTTTTGTCCTGTTTTTAATTAAATTGACTCAATATTTGATGATTAATATTTCATGTGGAAAGTTTAAGGAAAAAGGTGTTCGCTGCGTATGGTTCTCTCAACCGACTTCGTAATTTTCTGCCGACCAGCACCAAAATCACTCTGGCGCAATCTCTTTTATTATCCATTATTGACTACGCTGATGTCTGCTACACTGATCTGTCAGAGGAACTACTTAACAAACTAGAGCGTCTACAGAATGTTTGTATCCGCTTCATTTTCAATCTTCGTAAATTTGACCACGTGTCACACTTTCGTAATAAGCTCAACTGGCTCCCTATTCGCCGGCGCAGGGACTTGCATACTCTTACCCTTCTTTACTCCACACTTTTCCTACCAACTTCCCCTCCTTACCTTAAAGAACTTTTCACCTTTCGTTCTTCAATTTCACTTTCTTCTTTGCGTTCTTCCTCTAATCTTACCCTTAATATTCCTCGCCACGCTACCGACTTTGCTTCCTATTCCTTTTCCGTCCATGCTGTTCGTTTGTGGAACTCTCTGCCGGAGGGCATCAGAAAGGCTCAAACTCCAAGGTCATTTAGAGAACAAGTTAGGAGTCATTTTCTCTCTTCTTCCCGCGACTAATATTTCTTGTTTATATTTATCTTAGGAGATAAATATAAACAAGAAATATTAGTCGCATCGCATGGTCTAGGTACCATGGAATTATGTTTTTATTCTTTAGTATTTTTGTATATTCATATTCTGTCTTCTAAAGTGCACCTATTCCCCTTTTATCCTATTTATCTTATTTTATTTCGCCCAAGGTTGCCTGGAAGAAATTGCTATGTAGCAATAAGGCCGCCTATTGTATGTTTTCTTGTTTTTTCTGATTGTATCGTTTTTTCTATCATGTGCAATAAAGTCTTTATTATTATTATGTACGCTTAGGAATTCACGGGCCAAAAGTGACCCGGTCCTTTAAGGCTTGCGTGGGGATATGGATCCAACACGTAGAGGCCATTTTTAGCGACTTTAATCTAATATGCGTGTGGTACACCTGCTGGATCTAATCTCTGACTACATCAGTTTGATATACTCAGAGACTATCCCCAGCAAATGCACAGGAACTATGGAATCTACTGGTTAAGGACTAGTGGGCTATTAGGTTGGGATTGAGATGGACTGGGATTTGGGCTATGGAAGGAGACTACCGGATAGTCTCCCAGACTGAACAATTGGCAGGCGGTGACTAGCCAAGGACTAAATGGGCTCTCCAAAATAGCCGCGATGGCAAGAGAGCAACATCGGTGTCCTCGGCTGCAGGGTGTTCTTATTATTATTATTTAAAGCTATTTTGGCCACTGTTTCACTTCCCCCTTGTCAGGGGTAAGTGAAACACGTTGTCTTCAATCTTCTTCTTCAGAATCGAACCCGCGACCTTTGGATATCCGGTCTAATGCTCTGACCGCTGAGCTACCGAGTCGAGTCGCGGGTTCGATTCCCGTCTGAGTATTGATCTGGTGCGAGTCGTATTTTTTCTAGTATATTATTTAGTATCGTATAAAAATAGCATTGTGAATGCAAAAATCTCAAATTTAAAAATTGTTATATCTAGACCATAAAGATAAGTTAGGTATATTAACTTTATGATCTAGACAAAGACTTATGTTTTGTTTTTAAAAAAATATTAGAAAACAAAGCAAAGCGCCAAAGTCAGCTTTTTAACCAAAATTTTTTCCGAAATATTTTTTAACTTCCCAATAGACCTATGAACTTAAAATTTGGTCATAATGTTTATTAAAACGTCTAAAAACACTATCCCATTGTGCATAAATAAATATATTTTCCTATAAAAATATTTTTTTAGGAAAAGATAAGTATATAAAAATATAAAGAGTGTTCTCCAATTTTTATTTATTTATAATCTTATCAAGATAACTTGGTGAAAATATCAAATTATTCGCAACACCCTATTAATACACGTGTTGCAAATAATTAACAATTTGTGTATGAATAGGCACCCTAATAATACTTACTTGTGTTTCAAATAAAAAAATAAACAATATGTTTGTATTAATACTCTCTCATTCTTGTTTGTAGCAATCAGCAATACTCTCTCATTTTGCATTCCTAACGCATAGAAACAATTATTTTCCAAGGCAAAGGTCAAACAAGACTTAGTTTTAATTGCACTCGATCACACAGCGTAATAGAGGTTAAGCAACTTTTGCATCGGTCGGTCATGGGATGGGTGACCCAAAAAAATATTGTCTCGAGCTCCTCCGTGCTTTGGCCCGGTTGCACAGTCATCAACACCCACTAATCCGCATTGGGCCCTCATTGTGAGTACCCAGCAGTGGGTACACATTAAAAAATGGCTGCAATATGCACGTGCAGTCATTGGGTGCATTCCAGCAGACTAATCGCTGAGTCATCAATAAGGGTACAGGGCTTTCATATGAATAAGGAGGACGGGTCATAAACCACAATGAGGGCCCAAGGCGGATTAGTGGGTGGTGATGACTGTCTGTCCATAGACTCTATGTATGTATACAACGTGTTACCACAGCCGTGACACACTCTGTACGTGAGAGTTCGAGCGCCAGCGACCTTGAGCGAGCGTGTAAGCGCTAGGGTTGATACCGAAACGGAATTTATACTTGTGATAAAGGAAATTACATAGTAAGTATGTTAGGAAATATAAACTTGTGCAAGGACATGATGAAAGATAGGTTTGATTTCTAATAAGTTTTTGTAATCTTTAAATTATATTAGGTAAGTCATAAATTGCAACTCTTACCTATACTTTCTGTTATATTTTTACTATATTTTCTGTTATTTATTTTTTCTGTTATTTATAATCAGTTTTTTAATCTTTAACATGTTTATGAAGGAAAGGTTTGATTTTTAATATATTTTTTATTTATTGACAATTTTATCTACCTACTTGCGAGTTTACGAGTTTAATCATCTGAAATCCTTGTTTTCAGAGCTTTTTTATAATTAATGTCAGGTAAACGGAAGAGTAAAGGCATGACTAATATTTCGTATATTTTAAACTTTTAAAATACGGAGAAACTTGTATCAGGATTTTGTTTTTGGTTGTTGCCACAGCCATAATCACAACAATAACGCCCGCCGACGCGGCGACGGGCATGATTATCTTATGTTGCGTCGCGTAGTCAGTCCTTGCGAAACGCGGTACAATGCGGATTGCAGTGGGACAAGCGAGCGGCGAGCGACAGGGTACAGAAATATAGAACCCTTGGCCGGGCCCGTCGGCGAATGGCGGCTGCACTCCCCGCGCGCCCCCAGACACACACATAGCCGCGAGCGATTTTACGAGCATACATGCTCAAGTGTCGTTTGTTTTCGCGTTAGAGTATATATTCTGTGGTGTTACAAAAATCCCCGAATATGGTAAAAAATTTTTTCGTGACAAACCGCATAGTGGCTGGCAACCCATAGAACTAAATTTTGTGTTGCTTTAATTGCCATTAATGGGATTGATCAAATACAATACCTACTCTATTTGTATTTAAGGTTGTCACTTTCAGTTTTCCATACAAATGAAAAACAAAGTTATAAATCTTTGTTGTAAAACCCGTATAAAACGGGTTAAATGAAATATCCTGTATTTAAGGACTTTAATTATGTCAGTTTGTCTGCAACATGGGAAAATAGTATTTTTCTTCCTATCAGCGGTTGTAACAGTAAAAACTCTTATCGACAACTTAAACTTAGGTACTTAACTAAGTTAAAAGACTGTAAACTAACTTGAAAACAAAGTTGTTAAGTTAGAACGGCGAAGTAAATATTTTGGTCATTTGAAGTAAGTACTTAGATAAAATTGTGACTAATTTTCACGTACTTTTACTTCGTTCTGTTGTGTCTCATTCAAATCAAATCAATTGTTCATTATTATTTGTATATTATTGTATATTATTGTTCATTCTGTAAGTTTTAAAATCCATAATTGCCTAAAGTGGCCACTTTGAGTTAAAAAATGGATTTTAAAACTTACAGAAAGAATTAAAACTGTTGAAGAGTTATTCAAAAAATATTATAGACAATTTAAGAGATTATTACATGAGCTTTTTTAAAATATTGACTTGGTTTACGAGTAATAAAAATAATTGTAGTGGCGGCGCTAGTTTCACTACCTACAGCGCCTTAAGTGACGATAAGGCCGAAGTTGGACGCGCACTACACCCGGAATCGTCATCCATCACTGAGGAACTGGCTATCTTATCTCTAACTAAGTCAACATTTGGTCACCCATCCCATGACCGACCCTTGCGAACGTTACTTAACTTCCGCAATCGCTGGGCCAGGCGTTAAACCACTGCGCCACCGAGCTATACTACTCAATAAGCTCAAATAAGCCGTACCACCAACCAAATCGAGTACAAATTGCACCCCCCTGGGAATCGAACCCGGGGCCCCTGCGTCTTACACGGGTGGGCGAACCACTAGACCACAGAGGCGGTTATTATTACTATGGCGTAAGTGAATGGTAAGTGGGCAGTATTTGAGCGTGATGGCATAATGGTGCATTTAATTAATATTGCGCGTGGCAAGATGGTGGTCGGGCGATTTCTGGCGGACTACCCTGTGCGAGAGCCGCGGGGGGCAAGTGGGCAACGGTGGGATAAGGGTGGGGTGGAGTCGACAAGAAACTAAAGACTTAACTTTTTTGAGTTGTTTTCATTCATTCATTCATTTCAAAATTCTTTATTTCATATTATAAAACAATATGTGACAAGTACTTGGATAAACATGTACATTGATTAATTTAAATATACTGAGGCTAAACTTACCACCTATGAAAGCTTTAGAAATATATTAATCCACTTTACTTTTATTATCTTGGAATAGTTACACACAGTTATTTAATAGCACTGTTGGCAGAAAAATTTATACAAATCATTTGTAAGTGATTTGCTTATTGCATACAGACAAGAGGGTACAGAGAGAGTAAGAGTTGTTTAAAAGTTCTCTTGCGACATTTTTTTGGTACATAATATCTTACTTAATATCTTCATTCCTTTTTAATGAAAATAATCCGCTGAAAATAAGTTGCAGCTAAAAGCTGTAATTTGCGAATTTTTAGCATAATATAAGTACTTTTAATTGATGAAGTTTAGATATAGGTATTTAGTTTTTATACAATACCTACTAAATAATATAGGTACTAGAAAAAATACGAGTCGCACCAGATCAATTCTCGGACGAACCGAACCCTGGATATCTGGTCCAATGCTCTGACCACTGAGCTACCGAGTCACGAGTTACTCACAGCGGTCACGCGGTCAGCGCATTGGAGGCGGATATCCAAAGGTCGCGGAAAAAATCGACTCACCCTTAGCAGCTCAGACGGGACTCGAACCCTTGGTTAGTGCATTGGGCCGGAATCTTAAGGTTGCGGGTTCGAGTCCCGTCTGAGCTGCTACGGGTGAGTCGATTTTTTCTAGTATTTTTTCAACTATAAAAAATCTTGTTGCTACCCATGATAGGTATTGCGTCTTTCAAGTTCGTAATCTGATTTATTGTCCAGACTTTTATAGTCGCAACGCCCTCTCCACTCATCCCTCGCTCCGTGCTCCTCTATTCCTATAAAACGCTCGCATCCTCCGGGAGTGCACTCACTCGCCGCCGTCGCAGGTAAGTGGCTGTTCGTCAACTTTCCTTTGCCTACTTTGAATGTTATTTTACTCTGTGTTCGCGCGCCAATTTCGCGACGTTCCAAGCGATTAAAAAAACATAGACTTTTCTTAAGAGTTAAATATTTCGATAGTTTTATGAGAACAGGAATATTTTTTCCTGTTTTCTTAATGTCATTTTCTATTTAAAATACTTATTGTCTTTATATTTATTTATTGATTTGTGCTGTTAATTCAGGTATTTATTTATAATCTATCATCATTATCTTCGCAACATTCCTATAATTCTAAGCACAAATACCTGCCTTATTTATTAAAATTAACGTGTAATTGGTCAATGCCACTCATAAAAATATATAAATCACATTGCGACGCAACATTTACTTTGCCTAATTATGCGTAAAATGAAACTCATTCTGCTAAAAACAAATTTCGTAATAGGAAACAGACTATATCTCGCTAGAGTTTTAGGTTTCAAAAATATTAAAGATTGTTTTTTTTCGTATATAGTTTCTGCACCATTAACTAAGACTAATACATGAATTTGTGTCATTTTGGGTGGATGCATAAGTGACAATTTAGGTTTTTGTCTTTTTTAACACTATCAATCGAAAAGAAAATTAAAGTTGAAAATTTTACTTTCATGATGATTACGAAGTCATAACCGATGTACATGAGCTTTTTGTGTCATCTTTGTCCACGGGAACACTGTTATTTAACTGACACAATTTGTGTCGTTTTTATCAATGGAATCTTATATCAGATACAGTTGAAGTTAAAGTTACCGTTACCTACTATAAGTCAGTTTGCACTGGACGAAAATGACACAAATTAGGTTTGTACACTACTCAGGCTATCTTAAATACAATACCATTGAGTTTTTTAACTGTAAATCAATTTTGTCAGTTTTGTGTTCAATTATTTATATCGACGACAAATAATCGAATTTCTAAAGATGCATCAGCTAGATGTGACACAAAACGCAAAAATAAACGTTTTATATGCAAGTCTATCGACAGACAAGATTTCATAAACTTTAAAATTTTTTAAGGTTATACCCTCAAAATAACGTATTGGTATCGGTCTAATATCCATAGATAGACGCAAATCTCTATTTAAGTAGAGATCAGAGCTGAGTCTCGACTCAAGCTTTGTTTTGGAATCAACAGGGTGCTTGAGACTAGATTCAGTAATTAAGTAGAGATCAGGTGATTAGAGTTCATGCAGTGCTAGAGTCTCGTTCTATAATACGGACCTAAGTGTTGCTTAAGGGTCCATTATAGGAAAACATTTGTGATTGTTGTTGATGTAATTTTTTTATATAGAAGTTATTTTCCTTACTCTTCACATGTAAATAAAAAAAACACAAACAATTCCATTTACACAAAGGATCCTTAAACTGAACAACTTTCTCCAAGAAACTTATGTCGAAAAACAACTATTTTATTATCTTTCTCCAAGTCCCCTTTAATTTAAGATACCTAAGTACTATACAGGGTGTAACAAGACCTTCAACGAAGCCGAGGTCTACGTATTCTGCCCATCATCAGGACCATTTCTGTTCAAAATTATTACTGGGAAACCATTTTGATTTTTGGTGTTAAAAAAGCATTGCATGCATTACCACGCAATGTGACGCGTACAACAGGCCGCGCCTGCGAGTGTATGCTACACAGTTGCGTGCGGCCGAGGTAAAAGGCAGCGTTTATGTGCGTGCTCATGAGATACATCGAGTGACAACGTTTTGAAGCCATTGTTTGTTACGAAATACTTAAAATTTTGATAATGTTTTTTTAGTCAAAAAAGGAAATAACGAATAAAATAAGATTTCATAAAAATTTTGAAAAAAAAAAATTGACTTTGACCTTTAATAACTTCGTAACTATTGGTTTCCCAGGTATAGTCTAAAAGACAAAAATGATCCTAATGATGGGCGGAATGCGTGGACTTCGGCTTCGTTGAGTGTCTTGTTACACCCGTTATTATTTAGAAGTAATTGAACTTTATCATTGACCCTATCGATTAGTATCATAAAAATACGGGATTTTATTTTTTCGGTTTGTTTGTTTGCCCGTTCGATTCCCGGCTGAAGCGATTTATAAAAAAATCTTTGAATGCAGTTTTACTTATTTTGAAAGATAAAGGAATGATTCCTTTAATACTTTCCCTCCAACTACGTACCTTATTTTATTTCCACCCTGTATGTTTGTGATAAAAAAGCTACTTTTTATTTTAATTTAATAATTTCCACTAAGGCGGTTGTATGACCGAAAGTGGCGCCCTCAGAGGTTTTTATTTAATAAGTTATTAATAGAAAAAGATTTTAATAATGTTTATCGTGGAGATTTTAGGGCCCATGGTCTAGTATTTTTAGAAGGTATCACTACATGCCCTCGTAGTCATTCGTAGAAGTAGATAGCAAATGTGTCAAAAACTGCCACTTTTAGCAGTTTTTCTATCTACTTCTAGCAGTGACTACTGGGGAATTTAACGATACCGTCTAAAAATACTAGACTGTGGGCCCTAAAATCTCCACGACAAACATTTTTTAAAATTGTGTATTAGAATTATAATATTAAATATAATTCACTAAGTATAGTACCTATATAGCTCTGAAAAAAAACACGAGCGTAGTTGCGTTTTTGGTGACATAATGCGTATTTTTAATGCTTGGCATTACGTACAACTTTTGAAATCTCTACAGTTATACCTACGTCATGATTTATGAAACTGTGAGATTTTATAAGCTCACATGCAGTAAATATCACTAATTAAATTCCTGCTAATTATTTGTTTAATACTTAATATCTCTTAGATTATTTATTTATTTTTTCGGCGACCCCGTTGATGTCTTTTCTTTGCAAAATATAAAAAAAGTATTTATTTTTTTACTAAAAACTACATTTTGTACACAGATACCTATAATAGATAAATTATTTACGATCGTAAGAGACTTAATGGTGCAGTGATAGTGAACTACAAATGCGACAAAGGTCCCATATTTGAATCCCGAACAAAACATGGTTTTGTAAAAAGAAAATAAATTGTTTGTCATGATTTTTTATACAAAGTATTAATGAAAAAAAATGGTTAAAAAAACAAAAAATCGACTTCAAAAACCTACCTCTAAAAAGCAAGAAACAATATTCGTAATAATAAAAACACGTCTATTGAAGTCGGTTGGGGCTGGAGTACAAATTCCTTTTTAGGGTTCCGTAGCCAAAATGGCAAAAAACGGAACCCCTTATAGATTCGTTATGTCTGTCTGTCTGTCTGTCCGTCCGTATGTCCGTCCGTATGTCACAGCCATTTTATTCCGAAAGTATTAGGATTACACAGTTGAAACTTAGTAGGTAGATGTATTCTGTTAACCGCTTAACGATTTTAACACAAAAATAAAAAAATAAAAGATTAAGGGGGGGCTCTCCATACATGAAACTGAAACTGAAAATAAAATTTTTCTTCATACCAATACGTGCGGGGTGTCTATAGATAGGTCTTCAAAAATGATGTTGAGGTTTCTAAGACATTTTTTTCTCAAAGTCAACCGTTTGAAAGATAAACACTGCCAAAGTGGTAAAAAGTGTGTCCCCCCTCTAACTTTTGAAATAGGTGAGTGAAAAATCTAAAAAAAAATATAAGCTATGGATCTTAATAAAAACTTTCACTGAAAATTGGTTTGAACGAGATATAGTAATTAGTTTTCGAGATATATCATATTTTCCAAAACCGCAAATATAACTTTGTCATTCATACCAACACTGTGAAAAACAAAGTTATTTTTACAGACGAAAAATGATAGTGGTATTAAATATGGTATGGTATATAAGGTAACTACGGAACCCTACGGCGCGTGGCCCGACACGCACTTGGCCGGTTTTTTTATTCTAAAGCCCCACCCGACTTCAATAGACGTGTTTTTATTATTACGAATATTATTTGTTGCTTTTTAGAGGTAGGTTTTGAGGTCGGTTTTTTGTTTTTTTAAACAATTTTTTATTTTTTTGTGTAGGTACCTTCTGTATTAGGTAGTGTATGTAAAAAATCGGCACAGCCAAACGTGAGTTAATCGCGAAAAAACATATACAAGTATACACGGGTCAAACTGAGAACCTCCTTTTTTAAGTCGGTTAAAGAACTACACTTTAGATATCCCTTTTCCAACAAAAAAATAATTATCTTATTCAGTTCATAAACAAAGAAGTTATACGACTGATCATCGAGGTAATTCACACAAAATCATACAATTTTCGTGCTTTTTTCAAGATTACTTGAAAAGTACTGAACCGATTTCATTTTTTTTTAAAAAAGGACCAACTTGGGAGTGTACCTAATGTAATAACGTTTGAATCATTTCAATCGGTCCAGCCGTCTTCGAGTAATCGGTGGACATACACAAAAAAACAAATATACAGACGAACAGAGAACCTCCTCCTTTTTTGGAAGTTGGTTAAAAATACAAACAATATAGGTATAATACAATAGGGATGTTGACTATTTTTTTTATTTTATGTTACATAAATTACCTCTCAAAAATAGAAACATTGGTAAAAGAATTAATTCGCTACCATGAAAACTGCCTGAGATATCACAGTGTGAAATGCACACAAATGGACTCGATCAAAAACGCTCCATACTAATGGCTTGCACGTTATGACGTCACGCCGTGCAAGTTTGTATGCAACGCATAGGAAATTTGTTCAGCAGCTATATTAAATATTGTGTTTATCAAAATGGTTTCTTCGACAAATTTGCTATACATTTTACGGACTAATTAAAGGTATCATTTATTTTAATAAATTTTATACTTTTTAAATGGACTTGTCCACCCAACTTTGAAGGGTCATAAAACAAATAATACGCAATATATAAAACCAAGAGGTATACAAGCTACTCTAAAAGTTTAATATGTTTACGATTTTTATTAGTATTTCGTTATTTTATTCATTAGTCAACATCCCTATTGAATTAAGAAACTCCTCTTTTTTGAACTTGGTTTAAAACAGCATCCTTTGTTATATTGTACTCAATTTCATATTTTTTACCAGCAAATGAAACGTAGGCATTTGAAATTGAATGATAACAGAAGAAATTATTTGCCCATATACTTCTGTGCTCTTGAAAAGAGTTAAAATTTTAATAGCGTTCCATGCGCCATTTTGATTAAATTTCTTGTTGGTTTTGCAGTAAGAATGAGCTGTTTATATTACTGATTCTGTTTAAATTGACATTATTACCCGACTGCAAAGAAAGGGTTATGTGTTTCGCGCGTATCTTGTAAGTATGTTTGTATGTTTGTATGTATGTATGTATGTTTGTATGTAATATTCTTTATTACCTCATATCTTTCAAACGGCTGAACGGATTTCTATGATTAAGATATCGTTAGATTGGTCTTTTCAGCCCAAGTGTTTTTAAGAAGGTGGCGTTATAAAAAAACCAACATGGCGGCTGTACGGTGCTATTATACGTAGTGAAAAAAAATTTTTTTTTTTAGAATACTGCAATATGGGTGTCAAATTAAAGGGCTTATTATAAGGATTTCAAAAAGGTATATCATGACCATAATATAATTATAATAAAATAAAAAAAGTTAATTATATTACACAAATGCGAGCGGCCGCTATAAACATGTCAATGAGAAATTTATATTTTGTTTGTGTATGTTAGCCACATTCATGATGAAAAAATAGGCTATAATATCATCCCAAAATCCCTCGGGATCGAAGCCTCAGGCTATGCCGCAGGGCACGGCTAAGTTAATCAATAGATGGCGCTGTAGCCGAGTACATCGCGGTATGGTTTTGTATTCATCATCAATAGATTTCTAGTTGCATAGACCGTATCAATAGATGGCGTTGTAGCCAAATACATCTCGGTATGGTTTAGCTCTCTGTAGATTATATAAGGTCTTTTGTGTTTATACTGAAAATATAATAGTAGTTTATGATACTGCCACATAATGAGGGGTATTAAAACATGAGTGTGTGTTTAAAAACCGAGCCGTAGGCGAGGTTTTTAATAGTATCACACGAGTGTTTTAATACCTAGTTATGTGCAGTTTCATACACTACTTTATCTACACTCATACATATAGGATTGAACCTACTAAATAAAAGATCAAGGTTAGAAAAGAGAGTGAGACTTTGTTTGTATTAGCTAGGTATTAGGTACCTTGTAATAAGTCATTTCCTTAGCTGCATCTAAAATATCGAGCAGAGTCAAATTTTCTTCACATTTAAATCAAGAATTAAAAAAACCTACGAAATTCAGTACAACAAAATGTTAAAATTGAAATCAAAAGTTTTTTTGTAAAGCTCTAAAAATGGCGCGCATTCCATTAGAAAAAAAATTATGAGATCAGTGCACTTTGTTGCGTTCAGTACCTACGCTCCGAGCGCAACCGAAAGCTCTAACGGTGTTCCAACATTAGAGCGTGACTTCCGGTTGTAACAACTTTCCCGTTCCAAACGTCAGAGCGTTGCAACTTTTTAACCATCAAAATCGGTGGTTGAAAAACGCTGACGTTTGTCTATAGAAAAAATGTCAATGTCATTTGACATTATTTTGTATTTTAATGTTTTTGTGTCTAATTTTTTAAAATATTCATGGTAGCTCCTCAGAAACAAATTTTATTTCATTTAGAATAAAGGACAGTTTAAATTATTCGTATTCCAAATGGAAAACGAAGAATTTGTACTATTAATGTCATTTAAAGTTCTTGGTCGTTCCGAACCTTAGAGCCAACAACCAAACAAACGCACTCTAAGCCTCTGAACGCAACCCTGCAAACTAATCGCACTTGTCATCGATCACCATGGGAAAATATCGTTGTTTTTTTTTAATATCACGGCACTGCCTTCTTCTTGGATTTGCCCTGTATCGTAATGAGAAAAAAAGTTATTTTATGATTCAGTTGACTGCATCGTAATGAGTTTTTTTTTTAATTTTTCGTGTCCACGAAAATAAAGTACGTGTTTATATTACCTCTTTTGAATTCATATTTGGAACATTACGTTGTGAGTGTAGATAAAGATAATAATAAAAGAATCGAAGAAACGATAACGAGAAATAAGAAGAAACGATTCTCGTTTATGGTCTTTATAACAATTAACAACTTTTTTAATTGATAATTATTTTAATACGATTCCATCTAGCTAGCTAGAGTACATTCATTATTTATTATACTAGATTCCATCTATCTAATTGGAACGCGTGTTGCATTACTTAACTTGCATTAATATTGAAAAAAATATTAAAGAAGTAGATTTTGTTAGGTTTTGTAGCAAGCATAGCATGTTTAGATTAAAGGCAAACTTAAAAAATATTGATGGTAGTGTTTAGATTAAAGGCAAACTTAAAACATATTGATGGTAGTGTTTAGAACTTTTGTTCAACATAATAACATGCAGTCGGAGGCATAGAATTGAATGATAAGTAAAATCATTCATAATGTCACTTTCTTTATGCATGCCTCCGACTGCATGTTATTATGATGAACAAAAGTTCTAAACACTACCATCAATATGTTTTAAGTTTGCCTTTAATCTAAACACTACCATCAATATTTTTTAAGTTTGCCTTTAATCTAAACACTACCATCAATATTTTTTAAGTTTGCCTTTATATATTATCTTGTTTCCATCTTTTCAGTTGACTTGTTTTTTGATGCATGTGGGTTTTTTAGTTTTTCTATTTTATTTTTCTGTTGACTTGTCTTTTTTTTCTAAGTTGTGGATGGAAAATAAAATTTTATAAAATAAAAATATTTTTTTTTTGTCGAGGTTGTATCGAAACTTTTTTTATGAGAAAAAGTTGAAAATGTATAAAACCCGCGATTTCATTCGCGTAGATATTCGCGAAATCCCCAGGGAACCTTTGACTGGGATAAAAACATAGACCATACAACAAATCCAGGTTAAACTTATAACTTTTTAACGAGTTTCGATGAGGCTCTATCGAAGTAGGTAATTTGAATAAATATACCATAGAGTATACCTAAGTAATATGGAAAGCTTAGCATCGGACACGGAAAATTTCGGACGTGTGTAAATACCATAAACTTATCTATACTATTAAGTTTATGGTAAATACACCCCCCTACTCAAACGGCCAACATTCTATGCGTTTGAACGCTACGCTTATTATGTAAGCTTCCATCAAGAATATCCTAGATAACGCTTCACGAACTAAAACAGTACGCAAAAATGGCACCTCAAATAGCGTCCCACTTACAAAATTGGCGCTTATTTTGTACAAACTCACATTTTATATCACTTATTTTGTACAAAATAAGCTTATTTTATAATACAAAAACACATCGTTTATCACTTACTTTGTGCAAAATAAGCGCCCAGTTTGTTAGTGGAACGCTATTTGAGGTGCCATTTTTGAGACTCTGACCTGGCATCTAGGGTATGCCCTAAGTTTGTCAATTTCATACAATACATCAACGTCTGTGATTTACATAAGTTTGCGACGTGTGATTTTAATCGCCTAATGCTCATATTTGAGTTTTAATAATAAACGCAGCGTTCAAACGTTTACTCCTGTCAAAACCGTTTTATTTATTTATTTATTTATTAATTTAATTCAGGCGACTAGGCCCATACAATATATACCTTACAGACTAACATACATATATTTAAATTAAATTTTATAAACTATTTTCCACGTATTGATGGCGGCGACGTGTTGCGCAACGCAGTGTTCGGTACTGATAATAAAAAAAAATAAAAAAATAGTTGAGTCGTGCCAACCGAATTGACACTATTATTGTTGTGTTCCGGCAGTTAGAGGTAAGATAGCCAGTTCCTCAGTGGTGAGGATTCCGCGTGTAGTGCGCTTCCACCTTCGGCCTTATCGTCACTTAACATCAGGTGAGGTGAAGGCCGACTGTGTAGATAAAAATATGTTTTCAATGTACTAATCCTACGCAACTACGCAATATCAGTAGTACATCAATAAAACCACACCACACCCGAAATTGTATTATTGTGCGATAAAACGTTATTACACTATCCGTAATGCTATGTAATCCAATTACATTTTATCACGGAAATGACATTTATTAGTACGCAATGGAGTTTAATAAATTTTACTACTTTTGGCAGTTTAGAAATCTTATTTGTTTATAATTAAGAGGATTGTCAAGCAAACGGTCTCCATACAAACGGCGATAACGTTTCCCACTCTCTAAACCTTAACCTACAGCAATGAATTTTTAGTATCTTTTTGAAATGCCTAAATACTAGGGCTGTACGTTTTGATTTTTAAAATATTCATTGTAGATTTGAAAATATTGGCACTTCTGTGTTTTGTATGAAATCACTAAAATGCAAATATTTCGAAATCTATTATAGATATTTAAAATATCAAAACGTACAGCCCTAGTATTTAGGCATTTCAAAAAAATACCAAAAATTATTTACTGTAGGTTAAGGTTTAGAGGGTGGGAAACGTTATCGCCGTTTGTATGGAGACCGTTTGCTTGACAATCCTCTTAAAGCCGACCACATACCTACAGACTCATTCCGATGGTAATAATTTTGAACGCGGCTAATCCATACAAATCTATGGACCTACCGCACACATGCGAGAATTTTCCGTACTTAATTTTCATACATTATCGATATTTCGTTTCGGAATTAAGATGTTGTTTGTGTTATACAAAATTACTTGTGTTGTCAAAGATAACTTAATTTTTAGAGTTTAAAATTGCAACTTATTACGAGAATCGTAGTCGATGCTACGGCGTAGCACGTAGCATATCAAAGCATATACGAGTAAAAATTTAAATAATTCAATATTTTTTTCAACTAGGTACTATTTATTATTTTTAGTAATAATTTTATTAAAAAATTAAATTATTTAAGTACCTATTGTACTTAGGTAGGTATAGGTATCGTACATATAGCAATCATTTTTATAAAATAAATGTATGACGGTAGGTACATATTTAAAAGCCTAAATGTATATTAGGTAATATTTTTATAACCTAATACTACTTATTTTCCGTCAAAATAAAGACAAAAAAATGTTGGTAAAGTATCTTACTCACTAAATACTAAGGTATATATTTATTTCTTATTTTTATAATCCGTCCAATACATTTTTACCTTTCTTTAATTATTTAACAGAGAAACTTTCAATTAATTCCCAACTGCCCTGTAACTAACTAACAAAACAAACTAAACGACAACTAAGTCGCTAATTTAGTTAGTGACTCGTCTTAATTGCTAACTTTTTTACCTATAACTAGTAAAAGTACTTAAATATTACAATTGATGGTAATTTGTTGAATGAGTGAGACGAAAACTCTCGCTCTTACTTAAATTGATTAGTAGGCATGTTTTCTTTGCAAACTGGACTCTGAACTTTGTAAGAAACTTCTTAAGAGGCCGTACAACGTTACACATTTTTACCCGACTGCGGGTTACGTTTTTCGCGCGTATCTTGTAAGTATGTTTGTATGTAATATTCTTTAATACCTCATATCTTTCAAACGGCTGAACGGATTTCTATGATTAAGTTATCGTTAGATTTGTCTTTTCAGCCCAAGTGTTCTTAAGAAGGTGGCGTTATAAAAAAATCAACATGGCGGCTGTACGGTGCTATTATACGAAGTGAAAAAAATTTTTTTTTTTAGAATACTGCAATATGGGTGTCAAATTAAAGGGCTTATTACAAGGATTTCAAAAAGGCATATCATGACCGTAATATATAGTAACTAAAAAGAGATAAATAAAAAAAATAATTAAAAAAATTAAAAAACCCGCCTGCATAAGACAAGTCGACTGAAAAGATGGAAACAAGATTAAATAAATAGGCAACATGTCATAATAACATGCAGTCGGAGGCATATAATTCAATCATTCGTAATGTCACTTTCTTTATGCATGCAATCAACAATATTGAAATCTATAATAAATAAATCCTTAGTCTCTCTTATCTGGTTATTTATGATTGACAGTCTGTCGATTCTGTAACAAACTCGCATCTCACTTCGAACCTCACTTCACTTCGCGGGAATTTTAAATCATAAATGAGATAATGATAGGCTATTTTTATAATTACAAAAGATTTAAGATAGCTAGGTTAGCTACCTAAAACCTTTTGCAATCGGTAAAATAGCTTATATTCAGCTAATTTCTAACAACAAATTCACGCTAAGTGAAGTGAGTTTCGAAGTGAGGTGCGAGTTTGGTTACAGAATCGACAGGCAGTTCTCCAAAATAAGATATAGTTTTGTGAATTGACAGTGAGAATCTCGTTGTGCATAAAAAAATAAAAATAAATGTATAATAGATTTGCACTGTGTTCCGTCAATATGGACGTACGAAGACGCCCCGCCGCGCACTCCGGGTGTCTTCCATATGAGCCGTCTTGTGAATGCATTTACACGTAAAATTAATTAAATCTTATGATGATATGTCGGTATTAATTTAGTTGGCTTTTAGTGTAGAAAATGCAGCGATCTTTTGTATGGAGACCCCAACATTAAGTCCTCAGTCGATGAAACTTTGCAGGAATGTAATATACCTAGTATGAACCAAAACCTGTACCTACAAATATCCAAAAACAAAAATTAACAGATTTTACAGTCCCCACAAGAATCGGAGCATTGAAAATAAACCCAAAAATTTACGAAAAACCAAAATCAAATCGATTGCAAAATCCTATTATGTTTTTAAAGTTACTAAGGCAGTATCTATATATTTATTTTTACGATTGTGACACGAGGCGAACCCGCTGACTGCCTCGACGCGGCCGAAATATTAAAACCGTTTTTCGAAATTCCAACAAATGCACTTCTCGTAGTCTGCTTCTGCATCTTTTAACACTATTACCATGACGATCGGTTAATAATCATAGAATCTTTAAGCTTTTAGCTACATCACTTTTTATGTACGGAAACACCCGTTTTTCTACAATTCCAAATCTAAAGGTCACAATTATTAACCGATTTTCAAAATATTGTCGCAATTTTGTAGCCAAACTAATACCTTATGACCCATTTTTTTATTTTTTCTTAAGTCGGTTTTTTTCCTGAAATATTTACAATTTAGTAAACAAACACCCCCCAAAAAACCCGAATTTACCCGAATTTTGCAAAATTCCAAAAAAGTTACCAGTCGATTTTTAAAATTCAAACTTTCACAAGTGTCTCGATATATTCCTCAACTTTTGGTACTACTCCTATCTCGATCCTCCCAAAATCCTCGGAGATATGGCCAAAAATACGTCTCAGGCATAGATAGTATTTAAAAAAAGACAAGTCGACTGAAAAGATGGAAACAAGATTAAATAAATATTAAAGGCAATATTTCATATTAACATGCAGTCGGAGGCATGCATAAAGAAAGTGACATTATGAATGATTGAATTATATGCCTCCGACTGCATGTTATTATGACATATTGCCTTTAATATTTATTTAATCTTGTTTCCATCTTTTCAGTCGACTTGTCTTTTTATGCAGGCGGGTTTTTTAATTTTTTAATATATTTTTTTATTTATCTCTTTTTAGTTATTATTATAGTTTACGGTCATAATATACCTTTTTGAAATCCTTATAATAAGCCCTTTAATTTGACACCCATATTGCAGTATTCTAAAAAAAAAATATTTTTTTTGACTGCGTATAATAGCACCGTACAGCCGCCATGTTGGTTTTTTTATAACGCCACCTTCTTAAGAACACTTGGGCTGAAAAGACAAATCTAACGATATCTTAATCATAGAAATCCGTTCAGCCGTTTGAAAGATATGAGGTAATAAAGAATATTACATACAAACATACATACATACATACAAACATACTTAATAATATAATATACATAACCCGCAGTCGGGTAAAAAGGGGGTCTCAGGCGATTTGCATCTGTACCCTTAGCACGAACAGCTATCGAGAAAAAAAACGCGCGTAAAATTACTCGATAGACAATTCTCTATGGATTTCTCATGGGATGGGTCGCCAAATTATCTTGCTTTTCTGATAAATCCCGCCCCATCACAAAACATGAATAATTTGGTACTAGGTGCTCTTGACTGTACCTACAATTTATACTTTTATCATCCTCTTTAATATTAACTTGCCCCCCCCCCTGGGCCATGGGCTGGCGAAGCCCTTGATTGTATGTACAGTCAATGGTGAAATGAACATCCATAAAAAAAAACATCAGATGATAATAAATGTTTACCTCTGGCTCTGATTCCAGGTCCGCCATCTTGCCACCAGCCAACACAAAATGGCGCCCGTCTCCCGCGTGTCGCTGCTCGTAGCAGTCGCCGCCATATTGTTCGTCGACTGCTGTTATACTGCTTCGGTAAATATATTTTTTATCTTTACCTAACGGTTCAGAGCTTCTCCTTCATCTTCATCATTATAAGAAATTAATGTTTAAAAAAAACACTATTGTTGAAATTGTTATTATTTGAAGAGCCTGTGCCTGTCTCTTGTAACACAGGGTACCCTTATATGAGAGCAGTTCATATTTTGCTTTGTTATGTGTTTTCCTGAATAAACTGATTTTATTTATTTATTATGTAAGAAATGATGTATGGTAGGTAGTATAAAGAGAGGTAGCCACTGATAGGAAGGCCAAATGGAAGACCGTCCTCCGGGCTGGGTGGTATTAGCCCAGGGACCGCGGTCCAACCGATGATGGTTGGCAGTTGTATATATGCTGCGTCGCTGACTAAACTTCGTTAGCGAGATGTAGGTTTCTCCGTATATTCTTCATACTACGAGGTGCTACTCCTTACTAATCTTTGTGTTTATTCGACACTAGCGCCATCTAGTCACACGGTGATGAATCTTGTTGCAACCGTGTGTTGGTAATGTGCGGCGTTAGGTAGATGCTGCTACAATTATCATATCAGCCGCACGACACCCACTGCTGGGTATAGGCCTCCCCCAAGGATCTCCACGACGATCGGTCTCCAGCGGCGCATCGCGACCTTCACCCTCACGTCGGTCCACCTTGTCGGGGGCCTACCCACGGAGCGTCGTCCGGTGCGATGTCGCCATTCCAGAACTGCCCCGCCCCAACGGCCATCGGTTCTTCTCGCTGTGTCCCGCCCACTGCCACTTCAGCTGAGCAATCCTTCGAGCGATGTCGGTCTCTTTTAGTTCGGTCTTCATCTTACCTGATGTTAAGTGACGATGAGGCCGAAGCCCTCCACCCCTCCTACGCTAATGTCCACAGAGATAGGTAACTAAGATGCGATTAAATTGACATAAGACAGTGAACCATGCAATTTCACTCGGGGATGTATGGCAAAGAGTTGTATATCCTTGTATCGTGTGGCTGACCATGACCATCAGCCATTTTTAATGTCCTCCACCACGCGGGCCCAATGCGGATTGGTGGGTGTTAACGACTGCAAATCCAGCCGGGACCAGCAACTTAACGTGCCTTCCGAAGCACGGAGGAGCTCGAGATAATAATTTTTGGTCACCCATCCCATGACCGACCCTTGTGAAAGTTGCTTAACCTCCGCAATCGATTGGCCAGGCGCTATACCACTGCGCCACCGAGCTCCTCAGCTGATGATGATAAACTAATAATACTAAATGATATACTTACTAGAAAAAATACGATCGCATCGTAACAGATCAATTCTCAGACGGGAATCGAACCCGCGACCTTTGCATATCCGGTCCAATGCTCTGACCACTGAGCTACTGAATCATTAGTGACATCGTCGAATTTCTTCTAGTAAATCCAACTCTTACGCTGTAAGCCAGCGTTATTTTACCAATGTGAGGAATTAGATAGATAGATAGATATATTCTTTATTGTTCACCATAATAGAAAACATTACAAGGAAAAGAAATACATATTAAGAACAATTTGGCGGCCTTATCGCTAAAAAGCAATTTCTTCCAGGCAACCATTTGTATGACTGGAAGAAAAAAAATAAGAAGTTACCTTGACTAACTAATATAATTAATAAATAAACTAATAATATTAAAAAGTTCTTGGCCTGATGATGGATGTGTACAGTAAGGAATATTGTCATAAATTCCAGATTCCCAGGAGCTATGACCCTCGGCTAACGGATGAAATGGTAATGACACCCAAGAAGAGGCCGTTCTGTAACGCATTTACAGGTAAACTTTACCACTCATTATCTCATTAACTTGTATTGGATCTTTTGTATTATTATTGATGATTCTTTTTAATATTAAAAAATCTAACTACGGAAAAATCTCGTGTTCTAATTTGTACGAAACAAGAAAATATTCGAGTCCGAAATTAAAAAAAACCGGTCAAGAGCGAGTCCGAGGGTTTCCGAATCATCACAATAAATACACTGCAGAGCTGTAGAATAATAAAATTATTATTGCAGTATTAGGTCAGCAACTCAGCACCATCTCTTGGCCGATAGTGGAACTATTATTTTTCTTAGGCCAGCGCCATCTCTTGACCGATAGTGGAACTAATGTATTTATCTTAGGTCAGGGCCATCTGTTGACTGGTAGAGGAACTAATAAATTTTTTGTTTGTTTTTTTGAATTTCTAAAAAGTGTGTTATATTGAGACATCTTTTTATTTTTCCTGTAATCTTTACATAAACTACTATCACATAGAATTATTTCAGATTTTTCTCTTTACAAACTTCGGAGATAAGGGGGGGGGACGGATTTTTTTTACATTTTTCATCATAAGTCGAAAACTATGCAGCCTAAAAAAAGAAAAAAATGTTTTAAAATGTGCAAACAGCGCTTTTTCACCCTACATGTCCTAGTCGCCCCACTTAAAATTTTTAAGACCCCTTTTCAGTCCCTGTTTTAAAAAAAAAAACAGTAATTATTACCAATTTTGATGATAAAATCCATATAGCCTAAAAGCCTGAGTCATATTGAAGCATACCTAACTATTTTGAAATTATATTGATAATTTTCCATAAATCATTCCAGGATGTGGTCGCAAGAGGTCTCAAGGACCGCCAGGGATGCCCGTACAGGAACTCATGAGGCAAAGACAGGTAAATAACTAGTATTTATTGTAAATTGTGAAATGTGACGTCACTATTCTATAACGCTACATTTCACGCCAAATGTGACGTCGCTATTCTATAACGCCACATTTCACGCCAAATGTGACGTCACTATTCTATAACGCCACATTTCACGCCAAATGTGAAACCACTATTCTATGACGCTACATTTCACGCCAAATGTGACGTCACTATTCTATAACGCCACATTTCACGCCAAATGTGACGTCGCTATTCTATAACGCCACATTTCACGCTAAATGTGACGTCACTATTCCATAACGCCACATTTCACGCCAAATGTGAAACCACTATTCTATGACGCTACATTTCACGCCAAATGTGACGTCACTATTCTATAACGCCACATTTCACGCCAAATGTGACGTCACTATTCTATAACGCCACATTTCACGCCAAATGTGACGTCACTAATCTATAACGCCACATTTCACGCCAAATGTGACGTCGCTAATCTATAACGCCACATTTCACGCCAAATGTGACGTCGCTATTCTATAACGCCATATTTCACCCTAAATGTGACGTCACTATTCTATAACGCCACATTTCACGCCAAATGTGACGTCATGCACTATTCTATAACGCCACATTTCACGCCAAATGTCACGTCATGCACTATTCTATAACGCAACATTTCACGCCAAATGTGACGTCACAATTCTATAACGCCACATTTCACGCCGCGGCGCGCGGCTGATAATGTATGACGCTCAAATGGTGAGAATCAATTCTCAAATACCCACGACAGCACATCAAATTAAACAGTTATACCCTTCTTCCATCGGACAACCAGACGTACGAATAAGAAAAACTGTATTAGCTAGTAAGATCATTGTAATACTAAAAAAAAAAAGAGAGTAATAATAAAAAGAGAAAAACGACATTTATAAGTAAAGCTCATAAAGCTAAAGAAAAAAATGATAAAAGAAAAGAAACAAAAGAATGAATTGGCAAAAAAGTCCTGCCAAAAAGCGGGGAGCAGTTGCATAAAAAAAACCAGACGTACGAATCAGGGCCACCGTTTTTTGGTGGATATTCCAAAGACGCGGCACTAAGCGGTTCGATTCCCTGGAAGGCTACAGTAAAATTTTACTTGGTTTGTTTGGTGGTAGAACTTATTTCAAGTCCGCATGGCTAGCTACCACCATCTTACCTAAGTCTGACGCCATAACAACAATTTAAAAATTGTTGTGTTCCGGCAGTTAGTGGTAAGATAGCCAGCCTTTCTTTGTCTAATTTCAAAATCTATCGCAATCCCTTTTAGGATGTAACACATTGAAGCTTCTTCTTGGCACAAATAAAAACTTACCAAAGAAATGCAGCAATGTGTCACATCCATCTGTCAAACGAAAGCGATTGCGATAGATTTTTTAAATTAGACAATTAGCCCGCGGTTCCTCAGTGATGATGATTCCGGGTGTAGTGCGCTTCCACCTTCAGCCTTATCATCAGTGAGGTGAAGGCCAAGCACTATCCCGGTTGTGGATAAAAAAATACAACAGTTGATATTTTTAATTATTTTCCAGTTTGTCGATGATGATGCTATCGGTTCGATTCTCGATTCGGAAAATGCGATCGAAGAGCTTTCCCGCCAAATTCTATCCGAAGCGAAGCTTTGGGAAGCGATTCAAGAAGCCAGCGCCGAAATATCCAGAAGAAAACAAAAAGAGGTCCCATTCAATCAGTAAAAATAACAAAAAAAACAAAAAAAAAAACGAACTGGCTGTACTAAATGCCGTAGCGTTCTGGCTCAATTTAAAAAAAAATAATCTTAAAAAGGCTGTATTGTACGGTTGTTAGTTCCATTAAAAAGTTACTGTCAAACCTAGTATTGAAAAAAGATCTGTCAAATTTTGGCGCCTAATTTTGCGTTTCGATCTTGCAAATTAAAAGTCAGAATTTAGTTTAAAAAAACTAAAAAATATTTTAAAAAGGAGAAATCAAAGATTGATTTTTAATAATTTTAAAATAATGTTTCTTAGATCTAGGAGGTGACGTAGTTATTTGTAAAGTTATTTTGTTTAATTTTTAAGTTTAATTTAAGTAAATGGGTATTAATAAAATTAATAATTTACTTACAAGTTTTTTTTAATGGGACATGTTGGATTTTGTGGTATTTACTTGAAAAATCATTATGAGAGTTAAAATTAAACCTAAATGCCAAAAAAGGTATTGGTTTTTCTACTTTTTAAACTGCACACAAGTACCTCATTGAAAAATAGGTACAAAATAAAACCACAAAGTTTTTAAAAATCATAAAATCCACCACGTAAGTATTTTTCGTAAAAAAATATTGTAAAATTAAGTATTTTTATTATTAAAACAAATGTCTAGAGCTATAATTGTCCATGATTTCTAGTTTTAAGATTAATCCATTGTGAATTTATGAAAGTTTCAAAAAGGGAAATAAAAGATTTCACCGTAACTAATAGATTTTTTTATTTACATTTTAATGATAGGTGACGCTTTTACAGTAAAACTTATCAACATTTTAACTTAATCCTTTTTTTATAAGTAATTATAATTTTTTCGCCATCATAACTAAATTTATTCTTTTACAAACCTACTATTTTGTTGAATTTATAGCTTATTGCATTAAAACTTTATTGGATTCATATAAAAGCTTATGCGTTCTGCACACGATTCTCGGCTTCAAAATCAAAATCATAAGGTTTGAATTCGTTTGTGCGGAACCAGGATTCTAGAATGCTTTTAAGGAACATCATAGGAACCCTTTCTTGTTCTTCTTTCTTCAGTTCTTTGAAATCAGGCATCCAGAACTGAAAAAAAGTCAAACAATGAGCAAAGGAGATTTCATGGCCTTCCTTCAATTTAAAAAGATCGCAGACACAGAGTATGTACATTCGAGCCTTTTCGGGGAGAAAGTCGTAAGCGCCAAAATTAGCAAAGGAGAAGGTCCAATCTGGGCCAGGTATATGTACGGCACACCAAAAAACAGGAAAAAATATAAGGATTCTCAGAAAAATATAAATATTTAAAACTTGCTAGTAATTTTTTGGCTCATCGATGATTTATGTTGAGATTTTCCACGCACTACCTATAGGTACTTATAGGTTAGGTATGTCGCATTTGGGTACCACTAGGTTTATCACTGTTTAAACTATTTCGTCAGTCCAACCAGATAAAATAAATAGTTTCAAATCCATTTCAAAAATTATTGCAAATCATGAGATATATATAGATTGAGTTGTCAAAATGACATTGACATGCCGCCATCTCGGTATAAATGTCACAAAGTATTTTAAAATGCTTTGAGCCAGAAAATAAAGCTAAATCATGAAAATTGAATAGTCTGAATCGACATAAAATTTCATTTCCTTCATTTTTCTATGCCGTACATAGACCTGGCCCAGGCTCCATACATTTTTGGACCATCTCTTTTATAATTGTTTTTATAGTAACCGCCATATCAGCTGATTTTGCATCTTTAACACTGGCTTTAAAGTTTCCAGTAGAATATAATTTAATTTTATTAAATATTGAAGTTTTTTTATCGTAAGTAAAGTTTTTTTGTCGTAACCTGTCATTTTATTTTTTTGTAACTGTTCGATAAGTGTTCTGCTGGTGTACCTATTAAAATAAAAAAAAAATAAAAAAACAAATAACCTCCATAGGCTGATATATCGTAAGTAAATACAGCTGTCGCTTACGACAAAAATCTAGGTCGTTTACTATAAAATACTAGGTTTTAGGTTCGGTTATACAGCAAGCATCCTACTTGGTACTTACGTTACGATATTAAATTATGCAACGTAAGTTGAAATACTTGTCACTTGCAATAATTTTTAAAAAATATTTAAATTATGTAACACTTCTCCTGTTAAATATGCAAAATGGCGGTTACGATGTTCTTCCTGAAAAGACTCGATAAGCCAGGAGACGTTAATAATAAAATAATTCTATCCTGTAACTGTGCTCATGGTGGAGCTTGACAGGCTGGTCGTATCGCACTCGAACACGTTTGTTAAGCAACGCTCGGTCCGGTCAGGTGTCGGATGGGTGACCGTTAAGTGGTATTACAACTGTGCGCTTCCGTGCTTCGGAGGGCACGTTAAACCGTCGGTCCCGGCTGATGTCATCTGATAACAGTCGTTAAGGTGGCTATACCACCGAAAGTGGCGATCCTCAGAGATTTTTATTTAATAAGTTGTTAATACAAAATGATTTCAATAAAACTCTAAGTACCTACGTGGAAATTTTTAGGGCCCATGGTCTAGTATTTTTAGGTATCACTACATTTTTTACTATTGTACCTAAATCTGGTAAAGAATAAATTATAGGTACTTATTATTATTATTTCCTCGTAGTCATTCGTAGAAGTAGATAGAAAATGCCAGAAAAACAGGCGGCTTGAAAAACTCTAACACCAGAGGTGGCCACTATTCCTCATACGACAAGAAGAAGAAAGACAATGCTCACCTCGGCCGCCTCCCCCCTCTTCTTCCGCAGGTAGTTGAAACAGCACGTCCTGAACCTCCGCGTGCCGCACGCGGGCGCACACTCGCTGCCACACGAACTGCACTGGTTAGCCACACACACGCCAGCTTGAAACAAAACAAATATACACGCTTTAGTTAGAGTTTAGTTTACGAAATATGAGACTCGGTTGGAAATGGAACCAATTTTGCGCCTTATTTTAAGGTTCAGTTTCCAATAACTTAACTTACAAAACAAAAAAAGCCATTGTATTTATTATTAGTGACCCCTTCCAAAAATTTCAGGCTGCGTCGGCGCCTGGAGGGTAGTTTACAAAAAAAGCATCGCAAAAAGCATACTACTATTGAATTAACACGTCTTTATTAGGTTGCTTTCTCGTTTGTTTGTTTGTTTGTTTTTAAGTCTATATATTGACTCATGAATAAGGTTCAATATCAAGTAAATTGACCGTCGCATTGCGTCCGACTATCTTGTTTCTTTTGTGTAATAGGCCCTCAGACTAATATAATATATATTAGTATTATTAATAATATACATTGTTAAACGGATATTGTGAATCTATATTAGTATTAGATGCCTATTGTTTATTAACTCATAAATAATTTGTTGACTGTTTTCAACGAAAGTATTTGTTGAATTTAATATAAAATGAAGAAAAACACGTTTTCACAAGAAGATAATATATTTTATAATGACAGCAAACAAAACCTCAGAATTGACAATACTGTTAAGAAACAAATATACAAAAAGGTGGTAGGTATTCGGCCACAACTGTGACGTATATAATAATGTACTCTATGACTGTGACTTACTCATATTTGAACGCTGTACACGCCTGCTGGCCTACACATCAGAAGTGAAGTTTGATTATTGTTTCAAAGTGTATGTTTCATTGTATATGCTGTTGGTGTGTCTTAAATAAATAAAATAAAATAAATAGTAATAATAATAATAGTACCTACTAACGTCCTCAGATGCCAACCCTTTGTAATAAATACCTCGTAGGTGCTTGGATTGTAACTACTAGAAGTGATTTTAATTTAAAGTAAATAGAGACGTTTACTTACCAACAAGCACGAACAAAACGAACAATGTGGCCTTCATCATTATTAAGAAATAAAATGTCAAAACTCCCGCCAAATCTGTCTTGCCAAGTTGTTAAGATGGCGCTGAGCGAACAGCTGATGTGCGAATAATGGATTCCCGAAGGAAACCCTTTTTATATCGTTGCGTTTGTTTATTTAAGTGCGGGGGCAATTGAATACGCCGCAAAAATGTAGAATGACATCTTGTGTTACTTTAGAATAGAATAGAATAGAATAGAAAAATCTTTATTTGAGACAAAACAACTATTTTAAAATACATTGATGGTTACGATTTGTCCCAAATCGGTCCCAACTCAGCATAATACTTGGCCCCTGACCAAGTGCTGATCTTCCGTTGGAACCGGTTTGGTGATGCCACGGAACAATGACCGGCAAAACATACTATAAAACTAAACATTACAATTTAAAGAAAACTAAAAAAATAAAAACAATATAAACCAATGCAGTATGGGTAATCCCCGTGCACAAAAGGCAACACAAAAAAAAAAAAAACAAAAACACAATATTCACTCGTCTTTTTTACTTCTCCAAATAGTTATCTGTGAACGAACAGACTAGGTACCTAGTCTGTGACATTGACATTGACATGAGAGAGGTGTGAGACGCTCTTTATCTAATTATTACACATCAGCGAACAAAATAAAACATGAAGAACAAAACATAAAATTTCATTGATACGGTTCATTGATAATTCAGTTCAATGCAATATAAAAAAATCAACCAACATCGGGAGACAGAATCAACACTACAATGCATATGGGACATACAAACAAGGTAAGAAAAAGTATTGTCAAAGTGCACTTGTATCCTGCACTTGAGTTTCCTGCATTTTCTGAAAGTTATTAAGAAACAGCTTGAGTTTTTTCCTAAAACCGTTGATACTTTGCAGGCCCCTAATCGGTGGAGGAATATTATTCCAGCACTTGGAAGCCGCGTAGCGGAAACTACCTCGGAAGGCAGCAGATGCATGTTGAGGAGTTGCCAGCTGTTTAGCATCTTTTCGGGCCCCATAAGGCTTACGACTTGATAACCAAAAAAGTTTAGTATATAAATAGGAAGGTGCTTTATGTTTAACCACGCCAAACATTAAGCAAGCTAAGTGCAGTTTTCGACGGTGCCTCATTTTCAACAAAGTATGCCTATTTAAGAATGGGGTCACGTGGGCCCTTAACGGAATATCGAAGCAAAAACGGGAGCAAGCATTTTGGACTCGTTGAATAAGTTTTTGTGTTTTAACATGCAAGCGAGGGCCATATACGGTATCCATGTAATTGAGTTTGGATAACACTAGGGACTCCACCAGCCGAATACGTAACTCTTCGCTAAGGTAACGTCTGACTCTATACAATACTTTCAGCCTATAAAAACAATTTCGAATACAATTCCCAATATGATTCTCAAATCGTAAATTACAGTCCATCATTAGACCTAAATTGCGTGCTTCATAGACTCTCTCTATTGATGCGTCGTTTAATTTTACTGACACTGATGAGGAAATTTTTTCTATTTGATGTTTAGTCCCAAAGATCATGTATTTGGTTTTGGAAGGGTTCAGCAATAGGCAATTTTTTCCAGACCAATCCACGATTCCGGATAGATCCTCATTGACTTTTAATATTGCTTGGTCAACATCCTCGGGCTTAAAAGATATGTATATTTGGGTGTCATCTGCATAAATATGGTATCTACAATGAGTTATGTGTCTTGTTATATCCGCAGAATACAACGCGAACAATATAGGTCCTAATATAGAACCTTGAGGCACGCCTCTATCTATGGCCATTTTGTCAGATTCCACAGAAGAACCATTGCTAGAGTTAAGTTTAACACACTGATAGCGGCCAGTCAGATAACTGTGAAACCACCGCAGGGCCTGACAGTCAAATCCATAATAGCTTAATTTGGACAGTAGTAAATTTATATTTAAAGATTCAAATGCCCTGGAAAAATCTAATAAGACCAGTAGAGTGCACATACCTTGGTCTTGAGCATGAAGTATATTATCTGTCACATCAAGGAGGGCCGTTGTGGTACCACGTCCCTTCCTAAAACCAGACTGAAGCTCCGGTAAAATTTTATTTTCTTCGAGGAAGTCATTCAATTGAGCGGCGACAGCTTTTTCGAGGATTTTGGATAGACATGGCAGTATACTAATGGGCCTTAGGTCTTTTAGATCAACTGGGTGAGGGATCTTAGGCAGAGGCAGTACGGTAGCTAATTTCCATAAATCTGGGTATGTTTGGGATGTAATAGACAGATTGATAATATTTTTTATATTATCTATTGTATAAGGAAAGGTCTTAATTAGCATGTCTAGACTAATCAAATCACAACCTACTGCATTTGATTTTAAACTGTGAATTATTTTGACTATTTGTTCTAAACTAATAGGTTTCAGATGAAAAACTGAGTCAGAAAAACGATGGAATTCGAAATAAGTTAACTGTGAAATAGATACATCTGAGCTACCTGGTATATTCAAAAAATAATTATTTATTACATCAGGATCATTAAAAAACAAAGGTATGTCACTCTTCTTCTGGGGCAAAATTGTGTTTTTTAGATTTTTCCATAATAATTTTGGGTTGTGAATTTTACTATTGACATGATATTTAAAGTAAGCTATTTTTTCGAAAAATAGTGCTTGATTTACTAAAGATTTTAAAGATTTGTAGTATAGATTTGAACTGTCTGGTCTTTTTTTCTTTTTTTTGTGGTAGTCTGCTAGAGCCTCATCTCGCAATCTCATCATGAGCCTGACCGTATCTGTGATCCAAGGTAGAGATTGATCCTTGACTTTGATGGTCTTCACTGGTGCATGATGGTCATATACTGTCAATACACACTCATTAAAGGTACCAACCATGTCATTAACACAGTCGGCTCTAGATATGAGATCCCACCGTATATTCTGTAGATCATTGTTAAATTTTTCTGCACAAATGCTTTTTAAGGGTCTATATTTAATAATTTGAGGTAAATGTTTTTTGCATTTAATGTTTAACTCACAGATTATTAGGCAATGACCACAAACGGAACCAACGTGATCCAAGGTGACATTATTTACTTTATGATCCGTACATACAATGTCAATGAGAGATTGGCTATTCAGTGTAAAATGAGTCGGTTCAGATACCACCTGCGATAGATTAAAACAAGATATGAAATTATTGAATGTAGTGGTCCTCGAATCTTGTGAATGTAATAAGTTAATATTAAAATCACCCAGCAATATTAGATTATCATAATTGGGAATGGAACTAATAGTGTCCGAAAGTGCATCAAAGAATAAATCCATATTCATCCAATTTGGACGGTATGCAGTGCCAATAATAAGCTTCTTTCCGTTAAGGGTCAACGCGAGCCACATCTGCTCAACTAACTTGTGCGATGGATCTACCGGGTGGGGCCAGGTGCGCACACTAACGTTTCGCCTTATGTAAAACCCGACGCCTCCACCGCGCTCGCGCTTGTCACGTGGTCGCGGGATGTGACGCAGCCGGTAACCAGGTAATGTAGGTGCTCGACCCTCCTCCCCCTCTCTAAGCCAAGTTTCATTAATAGCTAGCACATCCAAGTCGTGCCGAGCGACTGCCGCAATAAAGTCGTCGTGATTGGTACCGAGGGAACCTGCATTATACAGACCAACTTTTAAATGTTTATTTACCATTGAAGTAAATAAAGTAATATAAAATTAAAATAGTAAACATAATATTTAGAGACCGACATTCGAAACAGCAGAAAAGCGCAGACACATACAAGTACACTGAATAAGTAATAGAAATAAATATTTTACTGTAAATAGTTTTAGGAACTGACAAAATTATTAGTAATATAATAATATAAGATCCCACTGTAATTAAAGAAATAGTCCGATGCATATGATTGTCTCGTCCTCGTCGACGTTTACTGGTAATATTGATAGTCTTTGATGAGTGATAGCTGGTTGCTGATAGAAGGCTTGGTTTTAAATTGTTTACAAAATTATAAGTCAACTTAATTATCATGTTCTTATGAAATAAATTTATAGTTACACTGTTTACTGACAAATGCGTTTCATTTAGTGAACAGTGACCCATGTAAATATATATTATGATGTTGTGAAAATACATAAAAACTAAATAAATACTGGATAATAAAAAAACAGGTAACTCAATCCCAGACAAACACGAAAAAATAATTTTAGCTATTTTACCACTAAAATGTACTGTAGGTAATATGCCGAAATGTTTGTAGGTTGGTGCGGCTGGTAAGAGTCACTTCTCCAGGGCCCCCAGTACTCGTTCCAAATCAGCTCCAGATCGAAGCTGGTATGCGGGTGAGCCGTCAGCCCGCCGGACAAATATGCGTCCCTTCTTCGTCCAGGCATATCGCCACTGCATTTTCTTACACTCCTCTCGAGCCTGATGGAAGAGCTGGCGATTGTGGCGAGTCAGCCGCTCGTTGATAAAGACGCGACTTCCTGCGGCGCCGCCCGCGCCGGTGCCGGTGCGACGCACACGCGCGGCTTGCAGCAGCTCGTCGCGCAGGTGGCGGCGCGCCAGGCGCACTACAATGCGACGCGGGCGGCCCCCCGCCTCGGCCGGCGGCACGCCCACGCGTTCTGCGAACACTACGTCCCGATCCTCCAGCGTCACTCCCAGGCGCGCGGCTAGCACGGTCACCGTCTGGACAACACTCACCCCCTTCTCTTCCGGTAGCTGCCCTATTTCCAGATCGGACAAGAGGGCCTCCTGGTCGCGATCATTTAACTCCTGCTTAAGCTCAGCTATAGTACGCTCCAGCTTCGCTGTCTCCTGCGATCCGGAGGCGGCGTCCGGCTGACGTTGCTCCAGCACGTCCAATCGCCGCTCAATGGTGTCCAGCCGCGCCGAAAAGGAGTCTCGCATGAGCGCCATTTCTTTGCGGAATTCCCGCAGTTCTATCATAAACTGAGCAAGCTCCCGGTCACGACGAGTATCCTCTCCACCTGGTATTTCACAGGCACTGCCTTGAGGAGACTCAACTTCATGATATTGAGGTGAGGCAGGCAAATCGTCCTCTGCAGTCTGATTGTTGTCGCCTCTACGGGTATTTCGCTTACAACTCGGGCAAGCCCAATCCCTGCCTATGGCGGCTTTGTCTGAAGTGGCTAGACAGACTTTATGATATTTTAGCGGACATGTAGAGCAGTTGACCGCGCCCGTCGGAGACAAAAACTTTCCGCAAGCACCGCAGTTGACCATGATGGTTCGTTTCTGAGTAGTTGTTTCACGGTTCAGCAGTTCTTCAACAGATGGCGCACAATGATGCTTTCAATAGCACGCTTTGGCCTGTACGATCTTTGATGTTGCCACTCACCAATAGATGGCGCGGAAAATTTATCGATTTGGAGGCAGGCGAGGATAATCCGAATGCAAATTACCGTCTTGGAAGAGATAATCCGATGATTAACTAAATAAATCGACCGATATCTCCTCGTTTCGTATGCCAAGAGAATTATCCACACTTCCACAACTTAACCAGTGCCGCTAGCTTATAATCACTAACACACCGTTAATTTACGACGCGCGAAAGTATTTTTACCGATATAAAAACTGACACAGTGACTTTCCAGTACAGCGTCCGTGACGTCACTGTCGTCACTTTACAGATTTACATAGTGTCTTGTTACTGTAGAATGAGTGTGATATGCCTAGGTTTCATATTGTAACATCGTCTACGCTAAATCTAGATATTCCAGAGACGCCTGATATAAAAACTTTAATGAAGTCCAATCACTTGTCATTTATAAATTGCGAACATTTACCAGAATTCTCACTTAAGTTAGTTCCAAACTGAGCAAACATAATGAGGGATTTACAGAGACATTTAAAAGTCCTACCTACTAGTTAGTAAGTATTTGCCTCGCTAGATGGCGTTGATGGTCAAGTGAGGGGCTTTGAAAAATAAACGGCCTGTGCTTAAAAAAGTTTTCCTACGTTTTCTACAGTTGACACAACTTACCTTTTTACCAACGCCATCTATCGAACCTATTATCCAATTGCACAATCAACTTTCGTAAGGTGTCGATCATGGGATGGGATGGGTGGCCAAAAATGTATCATCTCGAGCACTGGCGTGCTCCTAGTGGGGATATTAAAAACCGACTTCAAAAAACCTACCTCCAAAAAGCAAGAAATAATATTCGCAATAATAAAAATACGTCTAGGTATTGAAGTCGGGTGGGGCTGGAGTCAAAATTCCTTTTTTTTCATTCTAAAAGCCCCACCCGACTTCAATAGACGTATTTTTATTATTGCGAATATTATTTCTTGCTTTTTAGAGGTAGGTTTTTTGAAGTCGGTTTTTTGTTTTTTTTTAAACAATTTTTTATTTTTAGTGTAGGTACCTTGTAGGTAAGGTATATTATATATGTAGAAAAATCGGCTCGGCCAAACGTAAGATAATCGCGGAGAAACATACTTAAATACGGGTCAAACTGAGAACCTCCTTTTTTAAGTCGGTTAAAAAACTACACTTAAGAGATCCCACTTCCAACAAAAAAATAATTATCTTATTCAGTTCATAAACAAAGAAGTAATACGACCAATCATCGAGGTAATTCACACAAAATCATACTATTTTCGTGCTTTTTTCAAAATTACTTGAAAAGTACTGAACCGATTTCCAAATTTTAAAAAATGGGACCAACTTGGGAGTGTATCTAATGTAATAACGTTTGAATGACTTAATTATAAACTTGCAAAAGACAAAACTAGTGCATTTCTATCAAAGACTACGCCAATCAAACTTTAATGTTAACTATCAAGGTAATGCATTAGAGGAGGCTAACACCACAAAATTTTTGGGCATATTAATTGACAGTCAGCTTACATGGAAACCTCATGCAGATGAAGTATGTAAGAAACTAAGAAAGGCCGCTTATATATTATATTACTTATCAAAGAAAGTTAACTCTAAGACAATAATAATGGCATATCATGGTCTCGTTGCTTCAATTTTAAGGTATGGCTTAATTTTTTGGGGTAATTGCAGCGACAGGGAGACGATTTTCAAAGCCCAGAAACGTTGCATTAGGTCCATGACGGGGCTAAAAATGACTGACAGTTGCGTGCCTGTGTTTAAGTCCTTAAAACTCTTGACATTGCCATCATTATATATTTTGGAAATTGCTCTTTTTGTAAAGTCTAACCAGCACTTATTTACAAAAGTTTCCCAGACACGGAAAAGGTCGATCAAAGTGCGTTCACAGTACCGAAACATGCTAAATTTGGGAAGATATCATACAGCATTGCTTAGGAAAAGTGTGATGGGAATGGGACCGGCAATATATAAGGTGCCTTGTAATTAGTGTCAAATATTTTCAGGGCTGAACATATAAGTCATAAGGATCACATATAAAAAATATTTCGAAATTCTACACGCTAGTTTAGAATTTAATTTTTCGAACAAAAAAAGAATACCCTTATTTTTATAAAATAAGCCCATCCTGTACATGTACACTCACACTATCTAATAGCACGCATAGCATTCATACGCAACACACAACTATCGTGGTGTGCGTGAATGAACTTAAAGACACTCACCCACAGACAGGCTCGTTTTTATAGGCCGATGCGATAATATCGGATGGGTCATTGCGTCCTGCCTGACTCCTGCCTGCCTAGCATGAACGATTTATATCGCGTGATATAGCGTTTTATCACGTTTAACTGTCAAAAAGACAAAGGAGTTTGACAGTTGAGTGTCGATAAAATGCTATATCACGCGATATAAATCGGTCATGCTAGGCAGGCTGCTGGCCCCTGCACGACCACCGCGATACGATATGATGACACTGAACTGACACTGAATGACACTGAACTTTCAAAATACCATTGTATCTGACAGTTATTGCACAATCTGTCAGTCAATGCACACAATAAAACTCACTTGGATTTCATGAACCTCAGTCTCACGAAACAGCCTACGGCTTCTGGTAGGCTGTAGTTGGCGTCATGATTATTATTTAGATAGCCAATTTTATCGCGCCAGCGAAGCCGGACGGGTGATCAGTCACATGTCAGTCACCTTGATCGGAACCATTTCACCCATTTCCCCAAATCCTCTGAAAGCTGAGAGCACAGCACAACACCATGTTTAAATAATCCGCGTTATTATAGCGATAGTTCGGCCTTTTGTGGCTTACAGCTTTACGCACGCACGCACGACAATGCACCCGAACGAAAGAATTTCCGCAACTGACGGGACAAGTAGCGCGCGGCGCGCGCGTGTGCGTGTGCGTGTGCGCTGGGTTGCGTTCCGAACCTACGCTCCGAGTGCAACCGAACGCTCTAACGGCGTTCCAAACATTAGAGCGTGACGTTCGGTTCACACAACCTTCCCGTTCCAAACGTCAGAGCGTTGCAACTTTTTAACCATCAAAATGGATGGTTGTAAAACGCTCTTACGTTTGTCTATTGAAAAATGACAATGTCATGATGTTTTTGTGTCTAATTTTTAAAATGATAATGGTAGATCCTCAAAAAACGGATTTTATTTGATTTAGAATAAAGGAAAGTTTAAATTATTCCGTATTCCAACTAGAAAACGAAGACTTTGTAATATTAATGACATTTAAAGTTCTTGGTCGGTCCGGACCTTAGAGTGCAATGATATTAAATGTAAAGATAGGTTATGCGCCAACATCATTGCTATTTAAAACAGCGCAAAAGTACTATAGATACACACATTGGCCGCTGCATGCGCATTGGCTGCCAATTGACAGCGCGTCAGCTGTCTCCTTCACTCCCACACGCAAAGCAGACGGCTCGCTCTTTGTACAATATGGCCGAATAAAGTAATAGAAAATACATATTTTTATTAAATACAGTACTTACGTGTGAAATAAAGCATTTTTCCGATCTCTGACCGTTGCTGTATAATTTGTACATCGTCTAAAGACGCAAGTAGACATTTTTTAATGGTATTTCACAATTTTATTGCGTCTGATTGACGAGAGCCGCGTGTGTTACCGTGTCGCGAGACTGTGCCTGACTAATTGAAAGTCGGGCAATTACCTGACTTTTGTCTTGCCATTGTGAAGCGCGGGTAACCTATCTTTACATTTAATATCATTGTTAGAGTGAGTTAAAAAAACCAAACAACCGCACTCTGAGTCACTGAACGCAACCCTGCACCCAGTGCACGCTACTACTTGTAGTTATTCTGTGCTACTACGACATACTAGAGATGTGACATGATATGACGTACACAATTGATTAATTGATTCAACGACGATTACATTAAGTAATTTATTTTATTTTTATCTTAAAGGGAGGCAAACTAATAATCATTAGCTAATCTTTCAGATTATAAAAACTATTGTACAAAAACAAAATTCTGTAATGTGATAGTTTTTCCTGTAAATGCCCGATAGTTTTAAGTTTATTCGTACATTGAAACTAGTAAATCAATTGAGAGAATTGGAATAAAGAAGCGATTGTTGTGTTTCCATGACTCAGAATGTACACGCTTGGCAGTCCCAGCTGTTGTTGATTGATGCATGAAAACAATTTTGATGGATTTTTGGAAACGTTTGGCGTTGTCGAAACATCGCTACGATCGCGATTAATAGTAGGATCGAAGATCAACACCGCCCGCAGTTTACTTTTGAATATTTTATTGTGTTATGCCTAAAAATGTAAAAGTTTCCCATGAACTCAGAAAAAATTATAGTAGGTAATATTTTTTTATCTGTTGCATATTACTAAGAGGTAATTTAATCAATCCTATACTGTACATCAAGTAGGTGTTGCCTTTGCAACCAATCCTAAGCTGCTAACCTTAAAAATATACGCTTGATGTGCACTTGATTTTATTAATATTAATCAATCAAGAATCTTTATATCAATAATTACAGCACTATCGGTCGGCTTTTCATTGAGTCAGTGCGGCCGGCCGGCGGGCGGCGCGCGGAGCGCTGATTGACCGCGGCATCTTTCGGCGGCAATCGGCGAATTTGAAGGGTTATTCCCTATTAACACTTTTGTTTCGATAAACGAAGTATGCAATAAATGATGTCATAATTATGATCATGATGTTGTTCAGGTCAGCTCATGTTTTACATAAAAGTACACTCATTAAATCCATAGCTGGGCATAGGCTTAAATTTAATAAGTCTAGACCTAGTTATTTAACTTCCTTTTTGTTTTAGTTGTTAAAAGATGATTGAGTTAGACATTTATTAAAAAGTTAGTCCACTGCTGATCATGAGGTCAAGTTTTGAGTAGGTAGGTACCTATGATTTTTAATATCTGATTTATGATACTCAATTACGGAAGCGCTTTTCGTATCCACTGTCGGGCAAAGTCTAAATTTATTAAGTCCACTGTTGATCTTAAGCCCACTAAGCCATGTTGTAAAAAGCTAGTTTTATTCTAAACAAAGGCGCTTTTTCTCATAGTAAGTCCATAGCTAGACATAGGCTTAGTTTTAGATTGGCATAGTTTTTGATATCCAAAATCCAAGGTAAACTCAAAATTTATTGATACCAATTTAATACTTTTTAACATACCTACGACATAAAATTTTTGTGAGTTGGGAATAACCCGCGCTTCGACGTTTGTGTGTGTGGGGTGGTGTGTAGACAACAGGCGCGTGGCGTTGGCGCATGGTGGTGTCTTTGAAAGCGCCGCGCGCGTCCGCGGTCGATGGCCCGGCGCATGTGTGCAGTAGGCTAGTGTGTGTAAATCGTTGAATGTAGTTGTTGCTCAGCTGTAAAGGGGTGATGTTTTTTGGGGTTAGATGACCAAGTTGTTTACCTTAATATCTCGCAAACTAACCTGCAAATAGTACCCCATTTTTTGCTGACCTATGTATTATGACTTGCATGTTCAGCCCTGAAAATATTTGACACTAATTACATCGCACCTTATATAACAAAATACCTGACGAAATTAAGGAATTGAATAGTTATAAATTTAAAAAGAAATTTACATCTATATTATTAGAAAAATGTTATTATTCTATTACAGATTTTCTAAATGATAAATTTTGACATCATACAATTTATTCCTTATTATTTCTAATTGACATTTCTTAGTTTATGAATATTTGTTTTAAATTATTGAAAAGGTACCTACTATTTTTATTGTAAAATGATCAAGATAATATGCAATTGTATACTTAGTTTACCTGAACTCTAATTTAAATATTTGCATGCTAATTTTTGGCAGAATGTACTGGACCGAAAATTCTTTAACAACAATTATGCATGTACCTACATTCTCAGCAAATAAATGATTCTTATTCTTATTCTTAATCATTTTAATCGGTCCAGCCGTCTTCGAGTAATCGGTGGACATACACAAAAAAAAAAAAAACAGACGAACATAGAACCTCCTCCTTTTTTGAAAGTCGTTAAAAAGGATGACGTGCAAGCAAAGCTTATTATGTATAAGTACATACTATCGAGGAACTTGGCGGTGGTATAAGGCCTGGCCCAGCGATTTAGTAGCCCGGAGATTAAACAACTTTCGCAAGGGTCGGTCATGGGATGGGTGACCAAAAATGTATCGAGCTCCACCGTGCTTCGGAAGGCATGTTTAGCCGTTGGTCCCGGCTAGCGGCTACATTTGCATTTGTTAGCACCCACCAATCCGCATTGGGCCCGCGTGCTGGGTTATTATGGCCCATCCACCTTATCCACCCGTAAGGAAGGCCTGTGCCCCAGCATGGTCATGGTCACCTACTATGGCGACTAAGAAGCGGATAGAAACATTAAACGAATATAAAAATCTATGACTTGGTCAGAAATGCTTAGCAAATTTGTCGAAGAAACCATTTTGATAAACACAATAACAAATTTCCTACGCGTTGCATACAAACTACTCAGGCGTGACGCCATAATAGGGATGTTGACTAATGAATAAAATAACGAAATACTAATAAAAATCGTAAACATATTAAATTTTTAGAGTAGCTTGTATACCTCTTGGTTTTATATATTACATATTATTTGTTTTATGACCCTTCAAAGTTGGGTGGACAAGTCCATTTAAAAAGTATAAAATTTATTAAAATAAATAATACCTTTAATTAGTCCGTAAAATGTATAGCAAATTTGTCTAAGAAACTATTTTGATAAACACAATATTTAATATAGCTGCCGAACAAATTTCCTACGCGTTGCATACAAACTAGCACGGCGTGACGTCATAACGTGCAAGCCATTAGTATGGAGCGTTTTTGATCGAGTCCATTTGTGTGCATTTCACACTGTGATATCTCGGGCAGTTTTCATGCTAGCGAATTAATTCTTTTACCAATGTTTCTTTTTTTGAGAGGTAATTTATGTAACATAAAATAAAAAAAATAGTCAACATCCCTATTGAGTAGCCGTTAGTATATGGAGCGTTTTTGGGCGAGTCCATTTGTGTGCATTTCACACTGTGATATCTCAGGCAGTTTTCATGCTAGCGAAATAATTCTTTTACCAATGTTTAGAGATAATTTATGTAACATAAAATAAAAAAGTTGTCATCATCCCATTGGCCGTAGAACCGATGGCCGCTGGGGCAGACGAGTTCTTGAGTGGAGACCGCGTATCGGCAAAAGTAGTGTGGGACGCCCTCAGGTGGAGGTGGAACATCTTCGCAGGGTGACTGGCAAAAGCTGAATGAGAGTAGCCGCGGATCGTGCTCGGTGGCGTGCACTTGCAGAGGCTTATGTTCAGCAGTGGACGATGATAGCCTGATGATGATGAAGTAAAATTTTGTGTTTTTTTATTGAGTATGTAAAGTTGCAAAGTGACAACCGTTGACGCAAATAGACTATTGTTTTCGATACTTAAGGGTGCATCGCGCGTCCACTAGCGCCGCCAATCAAGAAAAAATCATTACAACGAAATAACTATGTTTAAGGCGAGGCCAGTTCACGAAATTTACTCTTCCACTATGTCTTTAGAATAAGGTTGAATATCGCATAACTTTAATTGACGCTTCGCCAGAAATTTGACGAATTTTAGTACATTTTTATTGATTTCTGAAATACTGGATCATTTATTAAAAATGTACTCGGTTATTGTGTTAGATCGATAAAAAAGCTATCCTTTTTGCATAAAAAATCATATCACTGTCGTTGAAAATTACGAAATCTGACGATTTGAAATTTATTTTTATAAGTTTTTATGGTGTTAATCAGGATTTTTTTACAGATCCATTTTTCAATATTCTGTTCGGTTACTTTGCTTCTTTGTTTCTTTTTCAGTCTACAGTAATTTTTGTGAAGTAGAATTTTACATCAGTTCTTCACATTGGAAGTTCTCCGTTACGCGAAATCACTTGTCTCTGTCACGCCTAAAGTGGCCACTTTGGGCATTAATCTAGGTTTTAGCTACACAAACACATTTAAACTAAGAATTTAACGCATACAAAAATAGTTAATTCTAGTTTTTATATTTTTCAGAATTTTATTTAAGGCGGTTGTATGACCGAAAGTGGCGCCCTCAGAGGTTTTGATTTAATAAGTAATTAATAGAAAAAGATTTTAAAAATGTTTATCGTGGAGATTTTAGGGCCCATGGTCTAGTGTTTTTAGAAGGTATCACTACATGTCCTCGTAGTCATTCGTAGAAGTAGATAGCAAATGTGTCAAAAACGGCCACTTTTAGCAGTTTTGCTATCTACTTCTAGCAGTGACTACGAGGGAATGTAACGATACCGGCTAAACTGTGGAACCTAAAATCTCCACGATAAACATTTTTAAAATTGTGTATTAGAATTATAATATTTAATATAATTCACCGCGGCGCCACTTTCGCTCAGGGTGCCACCTTAACATAGTTATTTCGTTGTAATGTTTTTTTCTTGATTGGCGGCGCTAGTGGACGCAAATCACAACTACCTCCGTGGTCAAGTGGTTTATTTGTACACCGGTTTTCGAAGTGTCTCATCATCTCTGAGGTCCCGAGTTCGATCCCCGGCTGGGTCAATTTAGAAAACGAACTTTTCTACAACGTGTTACAAAATAACCCCGAATGTCGAATATGGTAGATAGGGACCATCAAACTGAACAACTTTTACTATGGGACCAACTCTGAAATCGCGAAAAAAAAAATAGGTCAAGAGCGAGTCGGACTCGCGCACCGAGGGTTTCCCTACCATCATAATAGATACACTGCAGAGTAGAATAATAAAATTATTTTAGCTATTTTAGGTCAACACCATCTGTTGACCAGTAGTGGAACTAATGTATTTTTTGTTGATAGTTTCTAAAAAAGTGAGCTATATTGAGACATCGCTTTATTTTTCCTGTAATCTTTACATAATTTTGATTTTTCTCTTTGCAAACTTCGGACCTACCTACTTAACGTACGAACTATGAACGGTTTTTTTTTATTTTTCATCATATAAGTCAAAAACTATGCAGCCTAAAAAAATGTTTGAAAATGTGCAAACAGCGCTCTTTCATTATGATACCCCACATGCCCACTTTACATTTAAAGTGGTCTCCTTTTCAGTCCCTGTTGTAAAAAAAAATATTCTTTTATTTATTTTTTCTTATTTTGCAAAATAGTTGGGCAAACGTCATCTTAAACTATTCCACAAGTTGATACCATTTGTGCCTTAGTTCTCGAGATATCCAGCTGTAACAGACAGACAGACAGACTGAGTCACACCATAATAGGGTTCCTTTTTACCATTTTGGTACGGAACGGAACCCTAAAAATCTGCTGTTTCATACATTTCATATTTTCGATATTATTATTAATTTTTGTATGGAACAGCTGATTTTTTTCGCGATTCCAGAGTTGGTTCCATAGTAAAAGTTGTTCAGTTTGATGGTCCCTATCTACCATATTGGGCTTTATAAGGCTATTTTCAAATAGGTACCTTGTAATTCCAACTATCGTTTTGTCTGTCGAGTGCAGTGTTTTATCTGTCGAGTGCAGAGTTTTGTCTATTTACTGCTGAGTCTGTCTGATGTAGAGTTCTGCCTATCAATTCTTGCTATACCTACTTACCTATGAATTATATTAATTTTATCTGCTGCAATTAGTGTGACCTAATATTTGCATGCCTCTACCTGTAGGCCAAATATGTGAAACTATAACCATATGTTCCTATTATGACATCAGAAATATGCACTATATTTGTCGCAAATAAATTTTATGTAATTTTTAAATTTGAGATTTTTGCATTCACAATGCTATTTTTATACAATACTAAATAATATACTAGAAAAAATACGACTCGCACCAGATCAATACTCAGACGGGAATCGAACCCGCGACCTTTGGATATCCGGTCCAATGCTCTGACCGCTGAGCTACCGAGTCACTAGTGACATCGCCGAATTTCTTCTAGTATATCCTACTCTTACGCTGCAAGCCAGCGTTATTTCACCAATGTGAGGAATTACCTCGACATTCAATTGAAATATCTTTCCAGATATTTGGCAATCGATTAAGATGAAATAGCTATATAATTTTTAAATTTGAGATTTTTGCATTCACAATGCTATTTTTATACAATACTAAATAATATACTAGAAAAAATACGACTCGCACCAGATCAATACTCAGACGGGAATCGAACCCGCGACCTTTGGATATCCGGTCCAATGCTCTGACCGCTGAGCTACCGAGTCACTAGTGACATCGCCGAATTTCTTCTAGTATATCCTACTCTTACGCTGCAAGCCAGCGTTATTTCACCAATGTGAGGAATTACCTCGACATTCAATTGAAATATCTTTCCAGATATTTGGCAATCGATTAAGATGATTTAGCTATATAATTTTTAAATTTGAGATTTTTGCATTCACAATGCTATTTTTATACAATACTAAATAAAATACTAGAAAAAATATAGAAAAATATAAAAAATATAGATCTGGTGCGAGTCGTATTTTTTCTAGTATATTATTTAGTATTGTATAAAAATAGCATTGTGAATGCAAAAATCTCAAATTTAAAAATTATATAGCTATTTCATCTTAATCGATTGCCAAATATCTGGAAAGATATTTCAATTGAATGTCGAGGTAATTCCTCACATTGGTGAAATAACGCTGGCTTGCAGCGTAAGAGTAGGATATACTAGAAGAAATTCGGCGATGTCACTAGTGACTCGGTAGCTCAGCGGTCAGAGCATTGGACCGGAAATCCAAAGGTCGCGGGTTCGATTCCCGTCTGAGTATTGATCTGGTGCGAGTCGTATTTTTTCTAGTATATTATTTAGTATTGTATAAAAATAGCATTGTGAATGCAAAAATCTCAAATTTAAAAATTATATAGCTATTTCATCTTAATCGATTGCCAAATATCTGGAAAGATATTTCAATTGAATGTCGAGGTAATTCCTCACATTGGTGAAATAACGCTGGCTTGCAGCGTAAGAGTAGGATATACTAGAAGAAATTCGGCGATGTCACTAGTGACTCGGTAGCTCAGCGGTCAGAGCATTGGACCGGATATCCAAAGGTCGCGGGTTCGATTCCCGTCTGAGTATTGATCTGGTGCGAGTTGTATTTTTTCTAGTATATTATTTAGTATTGTATAAATTTTATGTACATATATAACCTATGATTAATTGCAGATATTGTCTATATTGAATACAGAGTATTGTCCATATACTTATTCCAGAGTTTTGTAAGTCGATTGCAGATTTTTGTATATCAATGGGACAGCTTTTTCTATGTTATGTCAATGGCAAATGCAAAGTGCAGTGTTTTTTCTACCTATTGCAGAGTTTTGTCTACGATGGATTGCCTTATAGTCCATCCTCTAAAAATGGTGTTTACTTTCAGCCGTTGGGGCTCTACTCGTATCTCAACAATCAATCAATTAATCAGTGAATAAGAGTTTTATATGTACTTAGGTATATATAGGTTTCTAAAAATTATTGTTAACACCTAATTGTACCATGTTTTTATGCAATAAATAAATTATGATTATGATTATGTTGATTTTTTGCCCATCCGCCCCTTGTGCCCAGGGATTGATAACGTTATTTTTAAATGTAACGTAATTTCTTACTTTTTTTATCGTTACTATTAACATTAACGTTATGTCAATAAATAACGTTACTTTAGATAACGTTACATTTTTATGATAACGTTTAATTAACGTTATTCCAATTAATAATGTTACTTTTTTACCGATAATTTTACTTGTACTATTGTATCGGTAAAGTTTAACGCTATATTTAACGGTAATTTAACTGGTACAATAATTTTAACGTTATTTTTATTGGTAAATTTACCGATAAAATGTTTTGACTGTATTTTTAACGTTATTTTTTTGTATCGTTATTTTTTTAACGGTATTTCAATCCCTGTTGTGCCCCTCCTGGAAAAAATCCTACATTCACCCCTGCGACGAGGATTTTTATTTCTTCAACTATACATAATGTATCAAAATGTAAGCTGCACTGGACGCTAACTCAGACTGTTGAGGAGCGAAATTTCTAGTCTATGTCATTTTAGAAGAAAGTTTGGTTTTGTATTTGCTCTCTGTATTGTGCTCTCTTTGTTCTGAATAAACGTCAGTCATGGAAAAATATTTTTTGCATTTTCGTATTTTATACAGTAATTATCCTCGCCGCATGTGGCGACCGTTAATTTCAATAGTGTGAGGATAAAAACGACTGCAGAACGAGAATCGCGACCACAGGAACAACATAAAATGGAGAAACTCAAACTGAATAAACGTCAGTCATGGAAAAATATTTTTTGCATTTTCGTATTTTATAAAGTAATTATCCTCGCCGCACAGACGCCATGGTCGTGCATACGTCAATCGTTCAATACTGCGGAGACTACGAAGCAGACGTGTTGCAAGTAGAAGTTCACAATAGCATCCACATTGAGCTGAGCTCCGCGTACCAGCAACATAGGTTCGCGGAGCACGAGGTTCGCAAACCTAAGGGGACTTAGCCTTAGAATTTTCTCTATCGAGGGCAGAGTTTTGTCCATCAAGTTCAGAATTTAGCTATCGAGTGCTGCCTGCCTAGCATGACCGATTTATATCGCGTGATATAGCGTTTTATCACGTTTAACTGTCAAAAAGACAAAGGAATCTGACAGTTGAGTGTCGATAAAATGCTATATCACGTGATATAAATCGGTCATGCTAGGCAGGCTGAGTTTTATCTATTCAGTCCAGAATTTGTCTATCAACTGCAGAGTTTTGTCTACCTAGTGTAGAGATTGTCTACATTTCAGAATTTAGCTATCGAATCGAGTGCAGAGTTTTGTTTTCTTAATCAGAATTTGGCTTTGAGTGCAGAATTTGGTCTACCTATTGCAGATTTTGTCTATTATTGACTGCAGAGTTTTGTCTTCCCAGAGCTGAGTTTTGTCTAGCGAAATCAAAATTTTGTCTACGAAGTGCAGAGTTTTGTGTGGCTAATTCAGAGTTGTATCCTTGTACGTGTACTCGATCGTTTTGACAGGGCAAAATGATGATGTCGTGAACGGGGCAGGAGGATGCTCACCCAATCGCTACCGCATTGTATTTAATTAGTACTGGATGGATGGTAGGTACTAATGTAAATTTTCGATGTATTCCGTATTTACCCGAATATTTAATTCCGCTTTCTATCCTAAATGTATTCCATTTTCTTCCTTCGATACAACAAATTATTATATTTCTAAATAGTTTTGTGGGTTGAAAGTGGAATTGTTTTCAAATTTTCAACTCGAAAACGGAATTATTATTATTAGCTAGTGGGTAGAAAATGTGGGTAGGTACAATACAGAATAGTTAAAAATTTCCATATGATACTTATATTGTCAGTGGTATAGAAATAGGCATGGGTGAGTACCTTTTTATTTAGAAAAACAGTAGGTACTGTTCCCGAGGGATAGAAAACCAAAAATATCGGATACCAAAGTATTTTATTCATTAATTTTTATCAATTTAATTAATCTTACAACTAACTTACTTAATAGTTATTGTTGATAATGTAGTATTTTACGCCTATTTCCAGCCAAAATAGACGTAAAATTTAGATATTATAAAAAAAATTATTTCTATGAAACTGCTTGAGAATTCATTCATCATAAGTGTAATTTTGGTTAAAATGTTTTTTATTCAATATCATTTCAATATTTATTTATTAATAAACTTAAGTATATATCGTGCTTTATAATAATTAAATTGACAGCCTTTAAAATTTACATTCTTTTGATTATTCACAAACTTTTACATTAGTTTTTTTTTCACATTTAAGCCCTTTTGTCATTCTCGTTACATTCTTGTTAACGTAATTTTTTACACCCAAACTTTTTTAAAAAGTTCCATGCCGCTCCGTTAACAATTAAAAAAATAAGTATATATATATTTAATGTCACTGTCTTTGTATTGCAGCCTTGTAGAATTAAAAATAAACTTTTTTAAACATCATACACTACTTGAAAATGATTATCAGGCGTATCTTCATAGGGATAAGGTTTGTAATTGTTTGACACGAGGTTGGAGTACCATGGTTCAGTTTTCATGGTGAAAATCGGCAGCAGTTCTTGTTGGTTTTTTCCATCTTGAAGGCTTTGTGACCAGAGCTGTGAAAGAGAAGGAAGATAATACAAATGGCTCTGTGGTATTCCAGATTCGTCGGAATACAGTCGATGACATATTTTTTATTTATATATTTAAGAAACGAGAAGTCACCAAGACATGGCTTAAAGGACTTTGCACCCAAGCCAAAAATCTTTAAAAAAATTAATTATAAGGTACAACAATAGCATAATATAGGGTAGGTGCACCAGTGAATGAACCCTTAAAGCAATGGGTGACACCGCACCGCCGCCATTTTGAAAAATATCGAAAAACTTAATAACATAACATAACATAAAACATATTAATTAGGTACTGTACCTGCTCACAAAATTTCACGAAAATCTGTTAAAAAATGCGACATGGTGGGTGTCGTGCGGCTGATATGATGCGATGATGAAGAATGATAGTGATACTTGCCTTAACCGCGTCAGGCCCTCGCTTCTTCCGCAGGTAGTTGAAACAGCACGACCGGAAGTGCCGCGTTCCGCATGCGGACGCACACTCACTTCCGCACGAGTCGCACGACAGACCGGCGGCCCATAGCGTGCTGCCTGTGGGAAAGAGACAAAAAAAGACGTTTTGATCATTTAGTCTATTTGATTGGACCAAGCTAAAAGGACATTCTGATTATTTCTGATAAAGAGAGTTAACAGTTCCAAAATAGACGATTTTCTGACAGTTTAAATAATAATTCATTCCGGGAGTAACACAGACTTAAGTCGCTATTCAGTTGCGCGACTTTAAGCAAACAATGTTTTTTGTTCTTCACACTCATTACAAAATTAAGTAATAAAGTGCTTCTCTTAGCAAACGAAACAGTTAAAGTTATTTTCAATACCGACAGGTTTTAATCATCTCGAAATCTCTCTAGATGGCATAAACAAAAGCTGACTCCTGAGAAATTAAGAAAACATCATGATATATAAGTAGATACATACATTTTTACGACACCTAATGTTAAAATTATTTATTTTTTAAACTCTAAGTTAGCGAAAGAATTTTAGTACAAAGTTGGATATTGGAAGGAAGCTTTAAAGAGTTACTAAACTAAAGAGATACATTTCTATCAATCATCTACTCTACACACCTAACCTGAAACCTCTACCATGAAAGCAAAATAGTGTGAGAAAGTTCTGATAGGTACAAGAAAAATTTTAAGTTCAAAAAGGCACTACTTACAATTAAATACTGTATAATTTCTACTTTATTTAGGCAAATTCTAGGAGAATACTAAGCAAATCCAGGAAAATACAGAAGTTATCTACGAGTAGGTATCTATTGATATTTTTTCTAAAGTTACCTGGGTCAAAATCTGAAGGGCGTGAATCTCTCTTACTTCTTCTAGAAACTGCTTGCGACCAAGTCGCTGGCAGGAAATTATTTTTCAATTAAAAAATTGCTTATAGAAACGCTTTCTTGCTTAAATAATAATTTTATTGATATTTTTAAGATGCCATTAATTTCCTCGTCATTTGCACTATATGAATCATTGATATAAAAAGAAATTAACGTATTTAATTAAAGATTAAGGTGGTACCCTGAGCGAAAGTGACGCCGCGGTGAATTATATTTAATATTATAATTCTAATACACAATTTTGCAAATGTTTATCGTGGAGATTTTAGGGCCCAGTCTTGTATTTTTAGACGGTATCGTTACATTCCCTCGTAGTCACTGCTAGAAGTAGATAGCAAAACTGCTAAAAGTGGCCGTTTTTGACACATTTGCTATCTACTTCTACGAATGACTACGAGGGCATGTAGTGATACCTTCTAAAAATACTAGACCATAGGCCCTAAAATCTCCACGATAAACATTATTAAAATCTTGTTCTACTATTAACTTATTAAATAAAAACCTCTGAGGGCGCCACTTTCGGTCATACAATCGCCGTAATAAAAAATAAATAATCGTTTTTTTAATAATTTAACGTTTACAAATGGTTTTAAAACTGAGATATTTTTTTAAGGATTATTGTAAATATCTCAGCCTTGACTTTTCCTAATCCAGCAATCATTTATAAAAATAATAATTTAATAAAATGAACAGCTTACCAATAAGCATGAGTGACACTATTGCCGTGATCTTGAACATTTTGAAAATTAATAAAAAGTAAATTGTCAATTTTTCCCGCGCTAAGATGGCGCCCGTTGGAGCAGCTGATCACCGAATGGCGGAGTCCGGTTGCAACCCCCTTTTTATACGAGGAAAAAGTTTACTTAGTTAATGCGTGGGTGAGAAAGACGTGCATAAAATGTTGAATGTTATTTTTTCAAAGATCTTCTTACTTATGGCTAGGCTAATTAGAAATTTAAAAAAGCGATTACCTCTGTGGTCGAATGGTTTGACTGGTTTGTACACCGGCGGGCTGATTATCTAATTAGAAACCACCTAGCGACCGGTCTTCTTCTTTTTGAGGTAAAAAAAAATAGGTACCTACACTAGGTACCTACCAAAGAAAAGTAGCAATGTATGTGAAATGAAACCAGTCGCTAAATAGTTTCTATTTAGATAATCATAATATTTTCATGAACTCACCATCTCTGAGGTCCCAGGCTCGATCCCGGCTGTGTCAATCTAGAACTTACTTTTCTATATTGGCTCATGTCTTGTAATGCCACCGTTGTTTACGATTTCTTAGGTACCTACTTAGCTACTAACTTTGGGATCGGAGCAACGTATGTGATGTTGTTTAAGGCAGTAGCATAAAACAACAACAACGTGGAGCTCGGTGGCGCAGTGGTTTAGCGCCTGGCCCAGCGATTGCGGAAGTTAAGCAACGTTCGCAAGGGTCGGTCATGGGATGGGTGACCAAAAATTTTTTATCTCGAGCGAGCTCCTCCGTGCTTCGGAAGGCACGTTAAGCCGTTGGTCCCGGCTGTATTTGCAGTCGTTAACACCCACCAATTCGCATTGGGCCCGTGTGGTGGGTTATGGCCCATCCTCCTTACCACCTATAAGAAAGGCCTGTGCCCCATCAGTGGGGACATCAAAAATGGCTGATGGATAAAACAACATCACATCACAATACGTTGCGTTTAATCTGTAATACCCTTCGAGCAGCGACGGCTGCGTCTGGTACAGAAGCCCGTCTTGTCTTACTCTAATGTAATATCTATTTACGAGTGAACTTGCCGCGGATCACTTCACTGCCTATTGTCAATTTTAGTACAGTTGTGGGCAGTCGCAAGTACGTACCTATCCTACCTTCATACTTAAGTAAATCAAAGATACCATAAATAGCTGATATTTTAATTTAATAACTTGTGACTTTGTAACGCAAAGTGATCACAACTTTTCCGATAAAAATGTAAAAACATGGCAACTTTAACGTGAACTGATTTTATAATTGGATTAAGATCGCCTGCGATCGGATAACATCGACAAAATTATGGTCATAAAATATGTGAAATCATACAATCATCATTATATCAGCCGCACGACACCCACTGCTGGGTTTAGGCCTCCCCCAAGGATCTCCACGACGATCGATCCTGCTTGGCCTGCATCCAGCGGCGCACCGCGACCTTCACCCTCACGTCGGTCCACCTTGTCGGGGGCCTACCCACGGAGCGTCGTTCGGTGCGCGGTCGCCATTCCAGAACCCTCCGCCCCAACGGCCATCGGTTCTTCTCGCTATGTGTCCCGCCCACTGCCACTTAAGCTGAGCAATCCTTCGAGCGATGTCGGTTACTTTAGAAATCATACATGCACACAACGATATACGATGATAGACGTTGATCCTCTGCAATGCAACTTCACTCGAGCGAGAATGGTATGCACTAGCGGATTCAATCATTTGGGTCCACCCCAACAAATCTGTTGATTACCTTGGTAAAGCCTGCCCTCACCTACGTTAAGCCCCTCCCAAACCAAAATCCTGGAACCGCCACTGTGGTATGGCAAAGAGTGATTTTTCATCTTAAAATAATAACACCTAGAAGGATATAGTTCTCTACAAAGCGCACTGTCAAAAGTGAGGCAACTAAAACAGCCAAAATGGCCCCGTTTTTAGATTTTTACTCTCCATTATTACCTAATCATACCGACTAAGTACAAAACAGTTTCAATTTTCCTACATTTATTAGATAAGTTACTATATTATTGGATTTTAGTTACGATTAGGTAACGTATGAAGGTGGTGAGTATTAATTGCCTCACTTTGAATACGAGGACACGACTTCTAGGTGTTATTATTCTTAGTTTTTCAGATTAAAATACGTTTGGTACAGAGCGCTCTGAAATTGGTCACTTACCGATGTAGGTATATATTGTTAAATTAATCGCATTGTAAAATTATAACCTGGATTAAAAATTAACCGCCTCTGTGGTTTTTGTAGGTACTCAGATTGGTTATAGTGGTAGGGTTTCGAATATTAAAAAAATCCTAAAAATTATCATGAATCATGAATGTTCAACCGACGAAGTCTCGGAAGCTACTGTCCATCAGCCATTTGTCCCCACTGCTGGGGCACAGAGGCCGTCCTTATGGGTGGTAAGGAGGATGGGCCATAACCCACCACGCGGGCCCAATGCGGATTGGTGAGTGTTAACGACTGCAAATGCAGCCGGGACCAACGGCTTAACGTGCCTTCCGAAGCACGGAGGAGCTCGAGATAATACATTTTTGGTCACCCATCCCATGACCGACCCTTGCGAACGTTGCTTAACTTCCGCAATCGCTGGGCCAGGCGCTAAACCACTGCGCCACCGAGCTCCACGACGGAAGCTACTAATATTGTAATATTAATATTGAATTTTTTGATTTCAGCATTCACAATGCTATTTTTGTATATTAAGTTACTTACATACTAGAAAAAATCGACTCACCCGTATATAGCAGCTTAAACGGGACTCGAACCCGCACCCTTAGGTTGGCTTACAGCGAAAACGTAAAAAGTACTAGAAAATTTCGCGACTCCCACTAGCGACTCGGTAGCAATAATTGGTTAGTGCATTGAGCCGGAATCCTAAGGGTGCGGGTTCGAGTCCCGTCTGAGCTGCTACGGGTGAGTCGATTTTTTCTAGTATTTTTCAATTATATTAAGTAACTTAAAGTAATATTAAGTTAAAATAACTTTGACGGATTAACTTTTTTATCATTATCTACGACGTTCGCAATCGCAAAATACTTACTTACGTTTTCCCTATCACTTTACTTAAGCAAACTATTTGAGGAGTTCAACACAGTACGTTACTCAGTCGAGTAAAATATCGTGTTACATCTGTAGTCAAAATAAATATCAAAAGTTGAAGATAAGTATTGTGTCACAACCGCTAGCGCTATTCTAGAAATGACCTATTCTTACGCCAAATTATCTAATAGGGAAAATGCATAATATTTTTTTCACTCCTCTTGCTCAAAAAGTCCGTCATTGTAACGTACAAGAGCCGAGATAAAATAGCATAATAACCCCTAGGGGATAAAGTTTTTTCTTTTTTAATGTTTGTCTATTACCAATAGGCCTAATAAAACGAAAAAGTCTTTAGTCATAATCACAAATAAAAACTCGCTCGACTTAATACTGTTTCTCATTCTTATTTTTGAAAATGGAACTAAAAGCATATCTTCGGTGAAATCATAGACTTATTTATACTCTGTGCACAGAGCGAATAGTAGAATGCGTGGTTGTGTTGCTTAGCTGCTACAGCAGAAATTAAAAAAAGGTACCATGGCGCGTAATCTTTAGAATTTTTCTATAATTACAAACTGATTAAATTGTGTGACTGTAATAGGAAAGAATAATTTTAATCTTTTGCCATCAAGCACAAATCATTTATTTAAATATTGCACAAAAAGTTTATCAAGTGGAGGATAGAAAAAAACCGACTTCAAAAAACCTGCCTCTAAAAAAAAGGAAGAAATAATATACAAATCATTAGATACGCATTATCATTGTTATAATAAAACACGTCTATTAAAGTCGGGTGGGGCTGGAGAACATCTTCCTTTTTTTATTCTAAAAGCCCCACCCGACTTCAATTGACGTGTTTTATTATAACAATGATAATGCGTATCTAATGATTTGTATATTATTTCTTCCTTTTTTTTAGAGGCAGGTTTTTTGAAGTCGGTTTTTTGTTTTTTAAACAATTTTTTTATTTTTTTATTTTTAGTGTAAGTACCTTCTGCATTAGGTAGTGTAGGTATATTATTTAGGTAGAAAAATCGGCTCAGCCAAACGTGAGATAATCGCGGAGAAACATACATACATACAAACTGAAAACTTACCTCCTTTTTTTGAAGTCGGTTAAAAAGACTACACAACGGCATCCCTTCCCCAACAAAAAAAATCATCTAATTCGGTTCATAAATAACAAAATTGTCAAGTTAGTTGATTTAATATCATAGTATTTTCAGGATTACTTGTAAACTACTGAACCGATTTGAAAAAAAAAAAATGGGACCATCTCGCAAGAAAACTCAATCGAACAAAAAAAAATTATCTAAATCGGTTCATAAATGTCGAAGATACGCGCGAACAACGATAAAAAAAAAAAAAAAAAAAAAACATACAATCGAATTGAGAACCTCCTCCTTTTGATGAAGTTGGTTAAAAAAGTAATTACTTTTAGTAATTTATAGGTACCTATAAAGTAATTTATAGGTACCTACTTCCGTAAACCAATTGGTTTACGGAAGTAGGTACCTATAAACTATTTAATATTGTATTTTATTTTCTCGCAATCGTAGTGAAAAGTATAGTGTAACACACGACGCTAAAACCCATTGTAACTCGGTTTCTATTTATTCCCTCGCTAAAGCTCGGGAATAAAACTACCTCGTATGCAATGGGTCATTTTAGCGTCTTGTATAACAATCTACTATTTTAAATCAAAATCGAAAGTATAATGCGTGAGAAAATCAAGTGTAATATTAAAACTTTTCTATTGTGATTTTTTCTCGTGATATAGTTACTTGAAGTTAGCACGCATGAGCACCCGCCGAAAACGCTCTATACAAAACGGTGACGTTACATGTCACGTTTCAGGTGTGTTTAATATGGAGTTAGCCAATAATCTTCAATTATCTCCCTAAATTATGCGTTTAAGTACATAAGTGTCGTACAATATATTATTTCTTATTCGATATTCTATCTGACTGTAAAGTGCATTATATCCGAAAATGAAAAAAAAATATCGTTATTTTCCCCTGATATCATCGTGTGTTAAAACTAAAATAATACATTTTTATTTTACTTTTTTCTGTTCCATCATGTTTTTGTAAGTGTCCGCAGCGATCAAGCTCAAATTCATCAAAATCGGTGACTTATGCATATTCCCTATTGTAGGTATAGCAAGTGAAGTAAGTAGACATTTTGATTGACAGGTACTTAGTCATCGGTGTCTAACTACAAATACTACAATAATACATCTGCTTAACACCTAATAAGAGTGTGTAAACAATAGTACCTACCTAATAAATAAAACTGTGGCATGCCTGCAATAGTGCAATATATCCACGGTGCCAGTTTCATCCACAATATCTGAGCTAGCATGCACGCTACGTTCCGTAAGCATAAGTAGGTAAGTACTCCCGCACAATTACGCCCCGTAGCAATCGTAAAAGTGGCGTAGCCATGTAGCAGTTTTTCGTAGTACGGGCCCAATAACTACGCCGTAGCAATCTTAGAAGTGGCGTAGCCATGTAGCAGTTTTTCGTAGTACGGGCCCAATAACTACGCCGTAGCAATCGTAGAAGTGGCGTAGTCAAGTAGCAATTTGTCCCCTTAATATTTTTCTACTCAAGGTTGCCTGGAAGAGACTGCTACGTAGCAGTAAGGCCGCCTTTTGTGTACTTGTCCATGTTTATTGTTTGCTCCTATGTAATGTCTTTGTCTAGTGTGCAATAAAGCGTTTTATTATTATTATTATTATTATTATTTGTCGAAGTACGGGCCCAATAACTACGCCGTAGCAATCGTAGAAGTGGCGTAGCCATGTAGCAATTCGTTGAATTACAGCTGTAGCTTGTAGCGTTTCAATATTTTACTACTTAATAATTTAATTCAAACTTTTTGTCAACATATTCGTTACAGCCAAGTATCCTTACTAACATACAGGATGTTAATGAATTAAACCAAAAATTGAAAAACCTGATATTTACGTTATCTATTAATTTTTGTATGAAACAGCTGAGTTTTTTTCGCGATTTTAGTGCTGAAAAATTGTTCAGTTTGATGATCCGATGAAACAGTTCCCCATTTTTGGTTCATTCATTAACACGTTTGTATAAATGCGAAGAGTTTGTATGTTAGGTAGGTACTCTTTCACGTATTTTTATCCGACTTCAAAAGAAGGAGGAGAATTTTCAATTCCAGTAAAAGACATCGTCCATTTTGGTCCAAAAAGCAAAAGTGCTTTATTCTGATAGATTTTGTCCGCCTAAGTATATATCTTATTATGACACCGAAGCTGTAGGATTTTAAATAAGTTCAAAAAGTCTGTTTTTTCATAGATTTTGGCACAAAAATAAAAAAGTCGGCCAAAAAGCAACTGATGATTTTGTGTCCGCCTAAGCATTTCTTATTGTGGCACCGAAGCTGTAGCACCGCTGTACTTGATTTTAATTAAGTTCAAAAAGTCTGTATTTTCATACATTTTGATTTTGACACAGATGTTCTACAGTTTCGGTGGCATAATAAAAAATGCTTAGATAGAGAAAATCTATCAGAATAAAGCACTTTTGTCTTTTGGCAGGCACTTTCATATTTGGACCAAAAATTTATGAAACGTGGATTTTTTCATTTGAGGTAGGTAGGTACGAACCGTACAAAGGAAAGGAAAATAAAACCCAATATAAAAAATTGGAATGATTTAATTCAATCACCAACTTAATAACAAAGGTAAGTACTGCGTGATCATAACTTAATCTAGATAAAAATATTTACATAATATGACCGCCATTTTAGGGCCATCACACACTAATGACATGTTGTAAATAAAAACTTTTTATTTTATCATAATGTACTATTACTAAATAACAAATTAGCAGCTAATTTGTTATTTAGTAATAGTACAGTCAGCAGCACATCAGACTATACATGTTGACCTTGAGACCGCCATTATGCCGTACGTACTAAGAGCTGTTTTCGTAGTTCAACTGTTTAACCTAGCGTGCTGTGCGTACATTATGAGAAAAGTTAGCTGTGAAAATTTCAACTGTCTAGCTATCACGGTTCTTGAGATACAGTCTGGTGACAACAGACGGATAGACGGACAGCGGAGTCTTAGTAATAGGGCCCCGTTTTTACCCTTTGGGTACGGAACCCTAAAAACAGAACATAAACTTATAAAATGTGTAATAAGTCTTCAGTACTACCCACCATTAGCTTGCGATTACCCTAATAATAATAAGTACTTAAAATACTCACCTGATCCATTCAATTCAACATTAGTTCAACAAAAATGCTTATCATTTTTTTACATACAATTGTCATTTTTAATTTATCAGCTCAATAGGGATGATGACAACTTTTTTTATTTTATGTTACATAAATTACCTCTCAAAAAAAGAAACATTGGTAAAAGAATTAAATCGCTAGCATGAAAACTGCCCGAGATATCACAGTGTGAAATGCACACAAATGGACTCGATCAAAAACGCTCCATACTAACGGCTACTCAATTATGACGTCACGCCTGAGAAGTTTGTATGCAACGCGTAGGAAATTTGTTTGGCAGCTATATTAAATATTGTGTTTATCAAAATAGTTTCTTAGACAAATTTGCTATACATTTTACGGACTAATTAAAGGTATCATTTATTTTAATAAATTTTATACTTTTTAAATGGACTTGTCCACCCAACTTTGAAGGGTCATAAAATAAATAATATGCAATATGTAAAACCAAGAGGTATACAAGCTACTCTAAAAGTTTAATATGTTTAATTTTTATTAGTATTTCGTTATTTTATTCATTAGTCATCATCCCTATTCTGCTCATTCTCCTTTTAAAAGTAAAAAAATCATTTTTTTTAAGTAAAAATTTAATTTTTGTAAGAAAACTTCATTTTTTGTAAGTACAATTTTCATTTATTAATATTAAAAATGCTTTTTATAAGCTATCTCGCTTTAAAATAAAATAGTATTTTTTATGTAAAGTAATATAAAAAGTTTCCTAATAGATTTTCTTTTTTCACTTTTAACCTTATCGACACAATATGAACGTTGACGAAATATTATTTCTTGAAATGAATGAACTAATTTTAATGAAATTTCATACACATAGGCAGAAAAAAACACATTGATCTAAAAAGTTAATTGAAAACATTTTCGATAAACAGCTAATTAAAGATCGGTTTAAAATTTTCCATTGAAACTGAAATTTCTCATTATCTTTCTTAAATAACACTTATGCGTGTATCGTATAGTTTCATTAAAATCGGTTCATAAATAAGCGATTTAAACTTAATGACGGCTATACACTTTAATATTTTTCAGAATTTCATTAAACATAGTTATTTCGTGAGGAGCTCGGCGGCGCAGTGGTTTAGCGCCTGGCCCAGCGATTGCGGAGGTTAAGCACCGTTCGCAAGGGTCGATCATGGGATGGGTGACCAAAAATTTATTATCTCGAGCTCCTCCGTGCTTCGGAAGGCACGTTAAGCCGTTGGTCCCGGCTGCATTTGCAGTCGTTAACACTCACCAATCCGCATTGGGCCCGCGTGGTGGGTTATGGCCCGTCCTCCTTACCACCACATAAGGAAGGCCTGTGCCCCAGCAGTGGGGACATTAAAAATGGCTGATGGATAGTTATTTCGTTGTAATGATTTTTTTTTTGATTGGCGGCGCTAGTGCACCCTTAAGCGCGATGCACCTGTATGTGTGTGATATGGATTGATCCGAAATAAATGAATTATTATTATTATTATTATTAAGCCCAAAACCGAAACACGTTGTGTTTGTTAAACCCAAAACGGATGCACATTGTGTCTCGATTTTAGGTTTCAGAAACAAGGACAGTGCCAAAAAGCATTACCATTCAAACACCATTGAAACACGATTTTGATGTTACCATCGTTTGAGTAGTCAAGTACAAAAAGATATCGTATTTGCCAGTTCAAATAACTGTTAGAAACGACAACTTTTTGTACTTTAGCAACAAAAATCCGAAATATATTTTAAAATGTCTGTAATCTTATAATACGAAAAGTGTCCGAGACAAATTTTTCAATTACGCACTCAGTTTTAAGAAATCTTGAGAAAACATGAAATGTCCAAGCGAGAGAGCTGCAGTCAGCGGCAAAATCGCTACGGGCTCTTAATGAAGCTTCGATCTTCAGTTTTCTTTTACATTTCAAAGTTAAGAAAAATTATCTTTATTTAAAAAAACTAAAAATAAAGCACTTTCGAACCGTCTAATTTCCTACCACCCGATCCAATCTTTAATAAGACATTTTAAAAACCCATATTGCAATACAGTAAAGGTAACCTCAATCACTACCATACACATCTGAAATAATCCCCATTAAATGTCCCTCTTGACATTTCTTAAGCTTATCATGTCTTTTGGAATGCAACACCAATTTACTTCTCGTCATAAACTTTTTCTTACACACTTCACACTCATACCTCCTATCGCCGATATGCATTTTTATGTGCATAACTAGGTTATTCTTTTGTGTGAAACTCTTCGAACAAATCTCACATGTGTGCGGTTTGATGCCCTTGTGAGCTTTCTCATGTCGATCTAAATCAGCTTTTCGATAAAATGATGAGCCGCATTCGACGCAATTGAAGTTTTTTATACCTGTAAATAAAAGGGGATTTTTTTTTATACATATATTTTTTGTAATGATATTTCCTCGATTGGCGGTGCTAGTGGCGGCTCGGTGCGCCTTAAGGCTTTAAAGCAGGGATTTTTTTACCGTTAATTTTAACATTAACGTTATGTCAATAAATAACGTTACTTTAGATAACGTTACATTGAAATTAACGTATTTCAGTAAATTAACGTTATTTTAACGAAATTAACGTTATTTCAATAAATAAAGTTAATTTTAACGTTATTTCTTACTTTTTGTTTAAAATTAACGTTATTCCAATTAATAACGTTACTTTTTTTACCGAGAATTTTACCGGTACAATAATTTTTACGTTATTTTTACCGGTAAATTCACCGATAAAATGTTTTAACGGTATTTTTAACGTTATTTTTTTTGTAACGTTATTTTTATAACTTCTAAGACATATTTACGACGTCTGAAAAACAACTATGACTTCCGAAAAAATTTCATACTTTTCATACAAAACTCGGTCAGCTGTACAGACATTTGTATGGAAAAAGTAAATTTTTTGTCTGTTTTCTGAAAAGTCGCAAAATGTTGTTATGATGTTAGTATCTACTCCTGCAAGATTGTTGGTGTTTTACATATAATCCTGTATAAAAACATAAAATATACAAAATAGTAGGCTATCCTTTTTTTAGTAACTAAATGTTACCATGTGATGTGACAACTATACTTTAACATTTATCATACCTTTATGTGATAACTGGTGTATACTAAGATGCCCGAGCTGCGTATAAGTTTTCCCGCATGTTGTACACATATACGGTCGTTCACCGGTGTGCGTCCGCTGGTGCTTCCTCAACTCGTACCCAGTTTGGAACGTCTTCTCGCAGACTTCACATGGATGTGATCTGTTTAGGGGCTTACGTCTTTTGCGCTTTCTGTAAAGAGATTTAATTAAATAAGTATAGTTAGGTATTGTTATATAATACCACAGACTAGATAATAGTACTAGCGTTCAGAAGTTGCACTGCTTTGATCTTGACGAAAGCCGACTTATTTTATAAACATTGTGCGAAATTGCACCTTAACACTACACATTAGCGTAAGTTATTAAGCATACACCCAGTGAGAAGCTGCACTCACATTATGAGTTACCAGGTTACACTGGAGCTATACGCTACGCAGGGCGGTGTTAGTAGGGAAGGCGGCGGAACAATTTGACGATTTAAAAATGCGAGCAAAGTGAGCTTATTTGAATAAAGTCTTTTTTTCATTTCATTTCATGTTTTCAAACTAATCAAAACAACAAATAAAAAAAAACAAAAAACCGACTTCAAAAAACCTACCTCTAAAAAGCAAGAAATAATATTCGTAATAATAAAAATACGTCTATTGAAGTCGGGTGGGGCTGGAGTACAAATTCCTTTTTTTTTATTTTAAAAGCCCCACCCGACTTCAATAGAAGTATTTTTATTATTACGAATATTATTTCTTGCTTTTTAGAGGTAGGTTTTTGAAGTCGGTTTTTTGTTTTTTTTTAAACAATTTTTTATTTTTAGTGTAGGTACCTTGTAGGTAAGGTATATTATATACGTAGAAAAATCGGCTCAGCCAAACGTAAGATAATCGTGGAGAAACATACTTAAATACGGGTCAAACTGAGAACCTCCTTTTTTAAGTCGGTTAAAAAACTACACTTAAGAGATCCCACTTCCAACAAAAAAATAATTATCTTATTCAGTTCATAAACAAAGAAGTAATACGACCAATCATCGAGGTAATTCACACAAAATCATACTATTTTCGTGCTTTTTTTAAAATTACTTGAAAAGTACTGAACCGATTTCCAAATTTTAAAAAATGGGACCAACTTGGGAGCGTACCTAATGTAATAACGTTTGAATCATTTCAATCGGTCCAGCCGTCTTCGAGTAATCGGTGGACATACACAAAAAAAAAACAAATATACAGACGAACATAGAACCTCCTCCTTTTTTGGAAGTCGGTTAAAAAGCGGATCAATCCCATTAACTAACTTACTTTTGTGGTGGCTCCTCATCTTCATCAGATATTTCAATAACATCACATTTGATTACAAGTTCTTCAGGAATTTCAGTTTTTTCAAAAATTTTAGGATCATCAGAATCGTTTAAAGATTTCTCAGTATTTTCGACACTGTCAGTACCTTCACACTTTTCAGAATTTCCTACATTCTCCTCCATTACTGAAAGTAAAATAAAAGAAGGTTAATAAATGTAACATCAAGAGATCATGAAAATTTGAACAATATTGTATGTGTAATTAAGAAAATAACCATGATAACTATGCTTAAAGTAAATTCAGCAACGCGTTTTGAAGGTGATATCTTTACCTGAAACTGGTTTTAAATCAATACAGGTTAAAATACCAAACACAAAACAGAAAATGTACAGAAATAAGACAGCAACTTTTAGAAGAGTTTATTGAGTAAAACACTTACTTTATTTACTTATAATGAATACAAATACATTGATTAACAATTAGGCTACGTTAAGTTTTAAACTAATTTCAATTTACAGTTACACATAAAAATCTAAGGAAAAAATAGTTTTTTTACAGGTAAAGAACACAACACAACAAAGCCTTGTGACAGCTGACAGCAAATGTCAATGTCAAATCAAAATAATTCTTTTTTTTTGTTCCGAAGAAGGCTAAGGTCATAGATCATACAGCCACGTCATGCCGTTAAGGCAAACCAGTGAGCTTAGGGTGTTTTAGACTATAGTCAGAAAAAGCCTAATTGCAGCAATGAGAGCCAAAAAACTAACCATCACACTTATTTAATTTTAATTTAATTTAAGTACCTACCTACTGTTGAAACTACGAGCATTAAACTGTGTGCGAGCTGGTGACACGTGGCACTGGCTTGCAAGACTGTATTTTCGTAATTATTTAAGCTAGAATGATGTACTATACTATTTATATTTATTATTATTTAGGCTCCTACCTCCTAGACTAAAATTCTCAGCACAGAAATTAAATCGATCGATAGCGCAAATTAAAACAACTCAAAATGGTACTAGCTCTTAGGTTCAAATTTGATTGCGTTAGTGTAGCGCACGGAACGGCAAAACGGTGCGATTAGCCGCTTCCGAGCCATTATTTTGAATTTTTTGGCGGGAAAACAGTATTTGACTTATAATTTTGAAACTAAGAGGCCCAGAGATTTGAAATTATGCCCCGTGTGTGCTGCAATTATAACGTATTATTGGATCTTTAAAACAAAACTCTAACATATATACAGTTACAGTAATTCATCATGTGTCAGCCAGAGACACGTGTCATCAGCTTACACATGGTTATCGGCTCGTAGCTCAAAAACTATTCGAGTTAAGTGAGAATTTTGAGGTTAGTACATAATTGTAGCTTAATCATCAAAAAACTAGTGTTTTAGCATGGTTTTAGCTCTTATAAGGTTTAAGAGATATCGTATTTTTTTTTAGAGTTAAGTAATCATGTGGTGGCATAAGCTTTCTAATTAGCCACTAAACAAAAATCGTTACTGATCCTCATTGGCGTTAGAGCTCTGTTTTTTTTACTTCGGAGAGGCATTGCCGGATTAACCGCGTAGCAAATGCTACGGGCCCCGCGCACCAATCGATCAGTAAGTATCGATTTAGATAGGTAGGTACATTTCTAAAGTGAGCGCTTTTTACGTCACACTGAGCGCAAGTTGTCAACGCTGCAAAACAAACGGGGAATTCCCTGATATTGTCATCAAGGTAATCGTAATCAGGATTACCATCTGACAGGCATTTGCCGCATTTGACAGGTATTTTTAGTTGTCTAAAGCATTTTTGCATGGGCCTCGCTGAAATTTGAAAGCTCAAGCCCGCAGCCGGATAAGATGCACATATTGCGTACATGATTAGTGAGATGAGATTAATAGACAAAACTGTCTAAAAATCGCGCTACGCGGCCGTTTTTACGATCTCTATAGACAGGAGGTAGCGGATGGAACAGACTAAAAATCGCACTGCGCGACGGATTTTTTTTTTGAAGATAGGCAAAATTGTAATGTAAGATTGTTAGATGAAGCTGTAAAAATCGCGCTGCGCGGCCTTTTTTTCGGGTTCCGTACCCAAAGGGTAAAAACGGGACCCTATTACTAAGACTCCGCTGTCCGTCTATCTGTCACCAAGCTGTATCTCATGAACCGTGATAGCAAGACAGTTCAAATTTTCACAGGTTATGTAGTTCTGTTGCCGCTATAACAGCAAATACTAAAAACAGAATTATATAAATGTTTAAGTGGGGCTCACATACAAAAAACGTGTTTTTTTTTTTGCCGTTTTTGGTACGGAACCCTTCGTGTGCGAGTCCGACTCGCACTTGGCCGGTTTTTTACTATAGGCAGGCAAAAACCTACACTCCGAGTGCAATCTAACCACAACCGAACGCTCTAACGGCGTTCCAAACATTTGAGCGTGACGTTCGGTTGACACAACCGTGTCGTTCCAAACGTCAAAGCGTTGCAACTTTTTAACCATCAAAATGTATGGTTGTAAAACGCTCTGACGTTTGTCTATAGAAAAAATGACAATGTCAAAATGACATTATTTTGTATTTTGATGTTTTTGAGTCTAATTCTTAAAATAATCATGGTAGATCCTCAAAAAACGGATATTATTTGATTTAGAATAAAGAAAAGTTAAAATTATTCGTATTCCAAATTGAAAACGAAGACTTTGTATTGACATTGACATTTAAAGTTCTTGGTCGTTCCAAACCTTAGAGCGAGTTAAAAAAACAACCAAACAACCGGCGCTCAAACGTTCTGAACGCAACCCTGCGCGGCCGTTTTTTTCTTATAAACAGGGGGCTTACCATCAGCAAATAAGAAACCATTCAGTTCAAAAGCAGGCCGTAAAACAGACTGCTTAAGTCCTGCTTTCATACTAACCGTTGAGATCATGGTACGAAAAAGTAAGGCCGTTCAATATAAGTCCTGCTATAAGAGCTCATAGTAAGGCCCCAGGGACCTTACTATGAGCTCTTATAGCAGGGTTTATATTGAACTGCCTTAATGTTTCGTACTATGGCCTCAACGGTTAGTATGAAAGCAGGCGCTAACTGTGCTCGCATATTTAGAGGACCCGACAAGCAAGTCTTCATAGACAAGAGTCCCGTTTGCTCATGCTACGCGTGCTGGGGGCTTACCATCAGCAAATAAGGAACCGTTAAGTTCAAAAGCAGGCCTTAAACAGGACTGCTTAGCGCCTGCTTTCATACTAACCGTTGAGGCCATAGTACGAAACATTAAGGCAGTTCAATATAAACCCTGCTATAAGAGCTCATGGTCCCTGCACGCGTAGCATGACCATTCTCGAGAAAAGACTCGACTCATAGAACAATGGCTTGTCTACACCCAAATGTCACTTTTGTCGGGTTGAGATCGAGATACTCATGCTCGCACTTTTACACTAGTAGACTCGCATTGTTCTTTGTCGTGGCCTTATGTCAAAAGTCGACAAACGACCACTTTTCTCTTCAATTGACATTAATTTGACAGTTGAGTCGGAGAAACTTGTCTACTACCCCTTGGGTAGTCGAGAAGGTCGAGAAAGAATTTTTTACGTATTTTATTTTATGTTAATCTAAATTTCGCAATAAAAACAAATAAAAGTTGCCCGTGCTTATATTTTATTATGGAAAAATAATAAATAATGTGTTGATTTATTTTTTTTATTTATAATTATAATTTATAAAAAATAAAATAAAAAAATTATTAAGTGTTAAACTAAGTATTTAAAAAAATATTTTTATTTTTTTGTAACTTATATTAATAAAAAAAATTAAAACTATAAATAATTCTAAATAATTTATTGCTTAATATAATAATATTGTTTCTTAATATTATCACCCTTTTTACCCAAATTTAGTTTTTTTTATTTTATTTTTTTACATTTAAAAATGTAAATTAACATTTTATTTTCATACGTTGATTTCAATATTTTGTAATTTTCTCGTCAGTTTCCACAGACTACTAAATTAACAAGCGTGTTCAAAATTCTCTTAATAAAAGAAAGGCAAGCGAATCTATATCCATACAGCTAAATTTTACTCAGTTTTAAGTTTTGCGTCTTGAAATGTATATAAAGGAACAGCACTTTATGAGAAACGATGGCAATTATGGTAATTATTTACTATTGGCAACATTATTTCTTCTCGAGCTCGAGAGAGCTTTGTCTACGGAAGTGAACGCTCTCTTGAGTGTCTCTTTATCTTAGAACTTATTTAAAAATAAGAATCATGTTTAAACTAAATTATTTCGGATCATTTTATATAATTTCGACGTTTATTGATGTTGAAATAAAAATGTTACCTTTTAATTTTACTATCGTATCCCTAGCAGTTCTGTAAGAATACGTAACAAACGCCCGCACAAGCTTTTCCATCTGACGCACACAATGACTAACGCAGGTAAACGTGCTCCATTTTACAAAATGATGTCACTGTATAATGATTTTCTGTACGATGTTGATTTGTTTGCATTATCACCACGCTCTTTCAGGAAGGAAGTAGTTGTGGGGCTCGCAGACGACGCACAGATTGTTTTTTGTAAATAATTGATAGGGTTGCACTGATAACAGTTTTTTGTTTTTTTTTTTTAATATTAGATATCTATTGAATATTGATGTTCGTTCATGCATGCATGATAATACATAAACTAGGAATACATACAAGAGGGGCTCCTCTTGTATGTATTTCTTGGTTTAGTTTCTTTTTTGTTTTCTCTTTTATTATTTAAGTACTTTAATTTTTTTATGAAGCAGGTACCTACCTACTCTCTTATTTAAGTTGTGGATAACGGTGTTGATTGTCCTATTAGTATTTTTCATTGTTCTTAGTTTATTTATGTAACATAAATTGGTCAATTGTTTGTTGTCCCGAATAAATTAAAAAAAAAAAAAAAAAAAAAAATTCATATTTGTAATAAAAAGACATTAAAAGATTGTAAAAATCTGAGAGCGAGTCCCACCTGTCTGTCAAACTGTGCTCGCATATTTAGAGGACCCGACAAGCAAGTCTTCGTAGACAAGAGTCCCGTTTGCTCATGCTACGCGTGCAGGGGCCTTACTATGAGCTCCTAAAGCAGGACTTATATTGAACGGCCTTACTTTTTCGTACCATGATCTCAACGGTTAGTATGAAAGCAGGCGCTAAGCAGTCCTGTTTAAGGCCTGCTTTTGTACTGAACGGTTTCTTATTTGCTGATGGTAAGCCCCCAGGCCTTAAGCAGTCTTTTTTACGGCCTGCTTTTGAACTGAATGGTTTCTTATTTGCTGATGGTAAGCCCCCTGGACCCTCTAAACGATCAAAATTGCTTGTCAATCATTTACATTACATTGCTTGTCAATCACATTTTGATCGTCTAGGAGCGATGCTTGACAAGCACCACAGAATAGATAGATTACCGTGGCCAATCAAAAGTAGGCCACGCCCCCCAAATGGTAAATGCAATGTAAATGATTGACAACAAATGCTTGATCGTCTAGGGGCAATGAAATCCATTGAAAACGCAGTTACATTGCTGCTTCATGTAAGATACCTAGTTGTCCTATTGGTTCTCTTACTAAAGCAGCAATATAACATAAATGAAATTTCTGTCACTGATTGCAACTGGGGGGTAATTATGTAACTTATTGTTGCAATCAACTCTGACAGAAATCGCATTTACATTGCTGCTTTAGTTAAGAACCAATGTGACAACTATCTTAACTAAAGCAGCAATGCAATTGCGATTTCAATCGAGAATGGTTAGCAACAGAATTACGTAATCCACGTACAGGTTTTATAGTTGCCTCACTTTGCATACGAGCACACGGCTTCTAGGTGTTATTATTCTAAGCCTGTGCCATGTTTTGTTCTCGATATCTTAAAACATTCAAGCTTATTATTCGTAATTTTTCCAAAGAAAATAACCAACTCAAGTGCACAGACGCTTCATATGTTCAGAGAGCTAACTAGTTACTAGAACAAAACAGTTAAAAACGGGAATTAATTAATAAGGTGACTGGAAATAATTAAAGGCGACTGTTGATGGGACTCTTAAATACTAAACCGGGCATCAATTAATTGGATTACAAAAATACTTAAAACGGGCGAGTACATGTGGCTGACATATAATCTAAATGGTGACTAAAATACTGAGTGGGCAACTATTATATCAAGTGGTAACGATATAACTGATTTAAGCTACCCAACATGGTATTTTAACACGTTTTTATTAGGTTGCTTTCTTGTTTGTTTGTTTTTTGTCAACTCGATTAGGATAATAGTCACCTTTTTATAAATAAAATAACATGCCAAAAGGCATAGAACCTAATTGGCATACCTAAAGTTGCAAGTACCTAAAATGACATATTTTGGTGTAGGTAGTAGGTACACCTATGGCTACGGTCCGCATGGCGATAAAAATCGATTTGAGCGCGAATCCGACCAAATTAAGTAAGTCTCAATCCATTACACATAATAGGGTTTTTGTACCTACTACCTTCGCGATAATATCGATATTATCGCTATGCGGACCGCGCCCTAAGAAACATACGCCAATCGTCAGAGAAGATGATTAAAAACAACAAATAGGTACTCTTGTTGTGTGCCCTAAGGTTGTCACCCAAATAGTAATTTCGTCGCCCGTTCTGAATAAATAGTTACTCAATTTGTATTTTAAAGTCACCTATTTTGGTTTTTCTTCTAAATTCTAAATTTCAGTGACATCTTTTTGTCAAAAAAATGTCACTGAAATTTAGAATTTAGAAGAAAAACCAAAGAGGAATCCAAAAAGGCTGTAGCTGGTGCTGGTCGGCAACATGCACTTATTGAGCAATGGAAAACCTGGTTCCACGAAATAAAGACATTGAACGAAATTTCTATCCCTCGTTGCTATATGCCCGAAACGCGAGATATCGTAAATTTGCAGCTTTACGTTTTTGCAGACGCGAGCGAACGAGCATACGCATGTGGGGCCTATTGGCGATTCACTCTCGCCGACCAAAGCGTACACTTGTCGTTAATCGGGGGAAAAGGTCGTCTAGCTCCACTCAAGCCTGTCTCTGTTCCTAGATTGGAACTTCAGGCAGCCTTAATCGCTTCACGTTTTAGCGCATACATAATCGACGCTCACAGACGGAAGCCCGACCAAACTTTCTATTGGTCGGATTCAGAGTGACGCCTGTACGTTCAAAGCTTTCGTAATCTTTTCGCGTGGGGGAAATCGCCGAAACGACGAACATACAGGATTGGAAGTACGTCCCCACAGCTTTGAACGTCGCAGACGACGCTACTCGTGAGACTTCATTAACATCATCATCTCGCTGGTTCAGTGGCCCTCCATTCCTATTACTTCCCCAGTTGGACTGGCCCCATGAACCACTTATCAATGTCCCTCCGGTTACCGAGGAACTAAAGACAAATTCCGAATCGGTGGGACATATAACCCTAGAGCAGCGGCGTAACTTGCCTTCACCGGTAGTTGCCGACCACCAACGCTTCAGCAGGTGGATGTGTCTCTTACGCGCGACAGCCCGAGCTCTTCAATGCGCGAAAATGTATCGGCCAACATTACGCCAAAATTTGATTTCACTTAGAGATTGTAATAAATTCCTCTTACTCTCTGCCGAGGACTTGAAATTTGCCGAAATACATCTTCTTCTCAAAATTCTATTAGACTCATTTTCTGAGGAACTGATTCGCATCCAAGCAGCACGCCCCATTCTATCCGATAGTACCTTGCTCTCTTCATCGGAGAAGATCGTCTACTGCATCTGTCCGGCCGAACTGCTGCCTCTGAAGACGTCGAATCACACCCGATAATTTTAGATGGTAAACACCCTATCACCAGATTGATTATTCACTTCTATCATATAAAATATGCTCACGGTAACAACGAGCTGGTGGTGAATGAGCTTCGTCGGAGGTTTTACATCCTTGGTTTAAGACCGGCAGTCAGAAGCGAGGCGCAGAGATGTCAAGTTTGTCGCAACCGGAAGACCATAAGCCTGTGTGTCCACCACTAGGTGACTTGCCAGACGCTAGATTAGCGCACTCTCAGCGGCCCTTCACTCACGTAGGACTGGACTACTTCGGTCCCCTAACAGTGACAATCTGCAGGCGCACGGCAAAGAGATGGATCGCCCTGTTTACGTGCCTCACCATTAGAGCAATTCACCTCGAGATAGTCGAGAGTCTTTCTTCGGACTCCGCCATAATGGCTCTTCGGCGCTTTGTTGCTAGACGAGGGTGCCCAGCGCGTCGGTGCCCACTAATTTTGGGTGCTTCACACCGTCGGGGGCCATGTTGCCGACCAGCACCAGCTACAGCCTTTTTGGATTCCTCTTTGGTTTTTCTTCTAAATTCTAAATTTCAGTGACATCTTTTTGTTAAACAAATGCTTGTAGTTGACATTAAAACTTTGTACGGAAAAGAAGTGTCTGTGTGATTTCGTGCCCTATCCTCAACACCTATATTCAATATCTGTAGTCGCCCTCGCTCCGTCGCCCACTTAGTATTTCAGTACGCTGTATTCAGTATGTTTGATACCCAAAATGCGAATTTATTGTTACCCGATTAAATACTACCCGTTAAAAACATCTTTTGCAAAAAGGAGAGAGGACACAAAATTAAACAATTAAGTAAAAAAAGTAAAAACGTTTTTATTTCCTCTCTATGTAAGTAGGTGCTTAACTTAGGTACTCAATTCTATGTAGGTACTTATGTAGTTTAATTATTATCTGCTATTTTGGTAGTATACTAATGTACAGTCAGCAGCACTTTAGGTTATACAAAAGTGTCATAAATCTGCAATTTATTTTGAACCTTAATATTACTATATTAATTAAAAAAAAACTTAATATCCAATTTACGATTGGTTAATATTATATTAACCAACCGTAAATTGGATGGCTCCTCTTAAAAGTACTGTTTGCTCCTTTAGTACGTACGTAGTACCACGTCACGTAGTACTAACATACATTATAACTCAATGACTACACACAACTGCGTAATTATACCACACATACGTTAAGTTTCAGTTAATTGGGTCACCCAGGTTTTTTTTTTTTTTTTTTTTTTTTTTAATATTTGACAACATCACATACATTGCTCCGATTCCAAAGTAAGTAGCTAAAGCACTTGTGTTATAGAAATCAGAGACAACGGTGGTATCACAAACACCCAGACCTGAGACAATATTGAAAAGTTAATTTTCTACATTGACACGCACACACGGGACCTCAAGAGATGGTGACGCCTTGAAAACCGGCGTGCAAACCACTCGACCACGGAGGTCGTCAACGTCACGGAGGTTTTAATAAACTATTGCTCCGAGCTCCTATTGGCACTCATTGAATACTAGGTATTTAATAGTATCTTGTGTAGGTATGTATCCCTGTTGCGATGCTACATAAGTAAAAAAAGTGATTATTGCCTGATATCGTAAATTTAACACTAAGCGCTAATTAATTTAAATTAATTATAAACACTGATACATTATGGTATTCTCAAGGAAATTATAAGTACTTCGAAGTATTATAAATTCCTTGGGTATTCTCTTTTCTCATTATGAATTTGGACATGTTTAGCTCCTTTCGGGGCGTTAGGACCAAGGTGCTAAAATGACCAAGGTTCTGAAATGTGCAAAGTTGCAAAATTACTAATATTTTCGGATCCTAATGACCAAGAAACTGCAATTATTGTATCACTGCTGTCAGAAAAATATTTCGTACAATAACTTACCTTAGCCTTAGTTTAGCTTCTCTCTTGTATGAATTTTCACATGTCTAGCTAAAATACTGTTAGTAGTAAAACATTTCATACAATAACTACAGTTGTATGGTTTCTCTCCTGTATGAATTCTTACGTGATTAGTTAAATCACCTTTCTCAGAAAAACATTTCAAACAATAACTACATTTGTATGGTTTCACTCCTGTGTGAATTCTTACATGTGTAGCCAAATTACCGCTAGAAATAAAGCATTTCATACAATAACTACACTTGTATGGTTTCTCTCCTGTGTGAATTCTTACATGTGCAGCCAAATTACCGTTAGAAGTAAAGCATTTCATACAATAACTACATTTGTATGGTTTTTTCCCTGTATGAATTCTTACATGTCTAGTTAAAATACTGTTAGTAGTAAAACATTTCATACAATAACTACATTTGTATGGTTTTTTTCCTGTATGAATTCTTACGTGATTAGTTAAATCACTGCTAGCAGAAAAACAATTCATACAATAACTACATTTGTAAGGTTTCTCTCCTGTGTGATAAATTCTTACATGTGAAGACAAACTACCGCTAGAAATAAAACATTTCATACAATAACTACATTTGTATGGTTTTTCTCCTGTATGAATTCTTACATGTGCAGCTAAATTACTGCTATGACCAAAACATTTTATACAATAACTACATTTGTATGGTCGCTCTCCTGTATGAAATCTTACATGAGAAGCCAAATCACCGTTATTAGTGAAACATTTCATACAATAACTACATTTGTATGGTTTCTCTCCTGTATGAATTCTTACATGTGTAGCTAAATGACTGCTGGTAGTAAAATTTTTCGTACAATAACTACATTTGTATAGTTGCTCTCCTGTATGAATTCTTACATGAGTAGATAAATCACTGCTCCTAGTAAAACATTTCATACAATAACTACATCTGTATGGTTTCTCTCCTGTATGAATTCTTACATGTGAATCCAAATGATGACGTCGAGTAAAACATTTCGTACAATAACTACATTTGTATGGTTGCTCTCCTGTATGAATTCTTATATGTGTAGCTAAATTACCGCTAGATTTAAAACATTTCATACAATAACTACATTTGTATGGTTTCTCTCCTGTATGAATTCTTACATGTATAGCTAAATTACCGCTAGTAGTAAAACATTTCGTACAATAACTACATTTGTATGGTTTCTCTCCTGTGTGAAATCTTACATGTGTAGCTAAATTACCGCTAGTAGTAAAACCTTTCGTACAATAACTACATTTGTATGGTTTCTTTCCTGTATGAGTTCTTACATGTCTTGCTAAATTATAGCTTCTAGTAAAACTTTTCGAACAATAACTACATTTGTATTCCGTCTCATCGTTACAAATACTATCCTTAGGTTTGTTCTTATTTTTTTTGCTAAGTTTATTTTCTGTCACAATGTTATTTTTCTCTACATACTTTCCTCTCAAAAGATAAGTATTTTTACATTTTTGATAGTTTGTATTTGAATCAGTAAGCAAGTTTGGTTTACTATCAATTTCAATCACATGCCATTTCTTAATATGACTTTCTAAGAGGCTTTTGCAGAGATATTCTTTTTTGCATACATCGCATATGAAAACATTATTTGGAGCTGTAGCCTGATCGTTGCTATTTGCTTCAACTTCAGAATCCTTTATGTCACTGTTAATATTGGAAGTGGTTGTTTCATTTTTCGGTATTATTGTTTTAATAAGAGCTTTGTTTTTCTGTGCTTTGTTTTTCTGACCCTTAACGATTTTTTTAAAGATTATTCCTTGACTTTTCAGTATTTCTTTTTCAGTTTCATTATCCGATTTACACTTCTTGAGTAAGTGCAGCCCCTGTGAAGATTGTTTTAACGATATTTTAACAATAGCTAGTTGTGAAAGGTACATTAAGTTATCTGTAACGCAACATGCAATGCAACACTAGTTTATACTACACACATTATTGTGGACGGCCACCGCGCTTCAACTGCGAACGTCTGTTCCCGGCAGTCTACGCGCGCACGCCATGGAGCCGCTCCAGTACCGTACGAGTAGGTGCTTGTTCGCGGCGCGCACAACCGTTGATAACACACGACCCGACCTCAACCCGAACTCACCTCAACCGTAGCCCACCTTGAAATACGTCGCTTACAATTTTGAGTCTTATGACACATTAATAAGCTCCTGTGTAATGTTCAGGTAACTTTGAGGTAAAGACTGCATTCTCCTCTTGATACAAAAAAAAAGTTTGAGGTGAGTTAGGGACTTAGGGTTGAGTTCGGGTTGAGTTTGATTTGAGTTCGGGTTGAGTTTGAGTTGAGCGCGGGGTGTGTATTTTTTGTCGTTATATTTTGTCGGTGCAGCTACACAGCTGCATTGACAAAATATAACGTAGCTTATTTCTGTGTCGTAAAACTCAAAATTGTAAGCGCTGTATTTCAAGGAGTGGGCCCCAGTTGAGTTGAGTTCGGGTTGAGGTCGGGTTGAGGTCGTGCGTTATCGTCTGAACGCAGCCTAAGTGTACGTCGCAAAAACCGACAATCGGCGGGAACAACGCCCGCGCTACGAACACACATTCAAAAATGTACCATGGAAAATGTTGCATTACATGTTGCGTCGCATCTCGCATCGCACCTGTCCAGCACGCGTAGCATGACCACTCTCGAGAAAAGACTCGACTCACAGAACAATGGCTTGTCTACACCCAAATGTCACTTTTGTCGGGTTGAGATCGAGATACTCATGCTCGCACTTTTACACTAGTAGACTCGTATTGTTCTTTGTCGTGGCCTTATGTCAAAAGTCGACAAACGACCACTTTTGTCTTCAACTGACATTAATTTGACAGTTGAGTCGGAGAAACTTGTCTACTACCCTTTGGGTAGTCGAGAAGGTCGAGAAAGAGTTTTCTACGTATTTTATTTTATGTAAATCTAAATTTCGCAATGAAAACAAATAAAATTTTATTCTATTAAGGTAATAAGAGAAGTTATAGCACAAAAGACAAAAGCAGCTGTCCGGATAGGAAAAATAATAAATAATGTGTTGATTTATTTTTTTTTATTTATAAAATTTATAAAAAAAAAATAGAAAAAAAAATTAAGTGTAGTAACTAAGTATTTAAATTTTATTTTTTTGTAACTTATATTAATAAAAAAAATTAAAACAATAAATAATTCTAAATAACTTATTGCTTAATACAATAATATTGTTTCCTAATATTACCACCCTTTTTACCCAAATATAGATTTTTTAACTTTAATTTTTTAATATTTAAAAACGTAAATTAACATTTTATTTTCATACGTTGATTTCAATATTTTGTAATTTTCTCGTCAGTTTCCACAGACTACTAAATTAACAAGTGTGTTCAAAATTATCTTAATAAAAGAAAGGCAAGCGAATCTATATCCATACAGCTAAATTTTACTCAGTTGTAAGTTTTGCGTCGTGAAATGTATAGAAAGGAACAGCACTTTATGAGAAACGATGGCAATTATGGTAATTATTTACTATTGGCAACATTATTTCTTCTCGAGCTCGAGAGAGCTTTGTCTACGGAAGTGAACGCTCTCTTGAGTGTCTCTTTATCTTAGAACTTATTTTAAAAAAAGAATCATGTTTAAACTAAATTATTTCGGATCATTTTAGATAATTTCGACGTTTATTGATGTTGAAATAAAAATGTTACCTTTTAAAATTCATATTTGTAATAAAAAGACATGAAAAGATTGTAAAAATCTGAGAGCGAGTCCCACCTGTCTGTCAAACTGTGCTCGCATATTTAGACGACCCGACAAGCAAGTCTTCGTAGACAAGAGTCCCGTTTGCTCATGCTACGCGTGCTGGGGGCTTACCATCAGCAAATAAGAAACCGTTCAGTTAAAAAACAGGCCTTAAACAGGACTGCTTAAGGCCTGCTTTCATACTAACCGTTGAGGTCATAGTACGAAAAAGTAAGGCAGTTCAATATAAGCCCTGCTATAAGAGCTCATAGTAAGGCCCCTGGGCTTAAGATAATATAATTTTATTATTATTAGTATTGTATGATCTTCGATCAAGAATATGCTAGATAACGCTTTACGAACTAAAACGGTACGCAAAAATGGCACCTCAAATAGCGTCCCACTTACAAACGTGGCGCTTCTCTTGTTTGACCTCTTATTTTGTACAAACTCACATTTTATATCACTTAATTTGTACAAAATAAGCTTTTTTTGTACAAAAACACATCTTTTATCACTTACTTTGTGCAAAATAAACGGCCAGTTTGTAAGTGGGACGCTATTTGAGGTGCCATTTTTGAGACTGACCGGACGTCTAGGATATTCTTGATCGAAGTGTATGCTACGCAACATACTTCATTGGCAGTCACATCACAGACCGTACAACAAGTAGGTACTTATTCGCGGTAGAAAGAGGCAACTTCTAGGTGAATATAACTGTAGGGAGTTAGCGCTGTGCAACATGAATTTTATATTGCAATTAATTGTGTCGGAGCGAGTCGCTATTAATTTAAATGATTGAGTCATGGATCTTCTGTAATTGTACTATTATGTATGTATTCTGTTCTGCCCCACCCCACAAAGCTGTGACTCCGCCTTAAGGGGATTAGTGTGGCGCCCTCATCTTAATTAAATTTATTGCTCGCTAAGTACATAATGTATCGAAAATTCAAACGTTGAGATTAAAGTCAAGATTCTATAGTTTATTTACAAACAATAATTGAAATTTAAATAAATAAATAGTAAAAAAATAGAGACTTACTTCATCATGTTTTCGCTCGCATCGCTTTTCAGAATTTCCAACATTCTCCTCCATTACTGAAAGGAAAAGGATAGATAAATATAACTTCAAGATAGCTAGGTATGTCCATCAGCCATTTTTGATGTCCCCACTGCTGGGGCACAGGCCTTCCTTATGGGTGATAAGGGGGCGTCCATAAATTACGTGAGGTGTTTTTTTTAATTTTCTGTTAACGACTGCAAATGCAGCCGGGACCAACGGCTTAACGTGCCTTCCGAAGCACGGAGGAGCTCGAGATAATAAATTTTTGGTCACCCATCCCATGACCGACCCTTGCGAACGTTGCTTAACTTCCGCAATCGCTGGGCCAGGCGCTAGGTCTTGAAATTGATCTTGAAAATGTTGATCAAAATTTGTAAGTTTAAGCAAATAAGTATGATAGCGTATGATAAGCTTAAACCATATTCAGCAACACTTTAAGAAGGTGATAGCTTTACCTAAAACTGGTTTTTAATCAATTCAATTCAGGTAAAAATGCCGAAAAAAAACCGAAAATGTACAGCAACAAGACAGCAACTTTTAGAAGAGTTTAATGAGTAAATACTTACTTTAGTTTCCTATAATGAATACAAATACATTGATTAACAATTAGGCTACGGTTACTTTTAAATTAATTTTAATTTACAAGTATTGCTTTCTCTGTGTTAATTAATTTACACAAAAATAAATAAGGCAAAAATAAGAAGAAGCCACACAGGGTGACCAGATAAAAATTTGTCATTATGCTAGCAGCTCCGTTAAATTCTGCTAAATTCTGCTAAACTTTTTTTAACAAAATGCTAAAATTCTGCTAAAACACACATTTTGTATGAAAGTATATAAAAAACTACTTTTTTGTGTTTCGTTGAAGTTACCATGATCTTTTAAAACAGTAAAACTTGATACTAATCCCTCTTATTTCAAAATCTATCGCAATCGCTTTCATTTGACAGATGAATGTGACACAATTGCTAAAATTTTTGCTAAGTTTTTAATTGTGCCAAAATGAAGTGTCAATGTTTCACATCCTGAAAGCGATTGCGATTAGACAAAAGATGGGCAGATTTTGAAATTAGACAATAGATAGGCAGAATTATCGTTCTGAGTTGGAGGAGGATCCGATGTTTTCGTCCAGCCTGCCTAGCATGACCGATTTATATCGCGTGATATAGCGTTTTATCACGTTCAACTGTCAAAAAGACAAAAGAATTTGACAGTTGAGTGTCGATAAAATGCTATATCACGCGATATAAATCGGTCATGCTAGGCAGGCAGCCCCCCTAACATGAACGATTTATATCGCGTGATATAGTGTTTTATCACGTTTAACTGTCAAAAAGACAAAGGAGTTTGACAGTTGAGTGTCGATAAAATGCTATATCACGCGATATAAATCGGTCATGCTAGGCAGGCTGGCTATCGAGAGCCGATGATTACTGTAATGATGCTTTTTGTAAAGCATGTAGGTATTAAAAAAAATATTTTTATATTAGATGTAGGTAGGTACATGCTTTCTCTAAAAAAATATTTAATATTAGATACTTTATGTACTTACTAACAACTGTGAACTGAATAAAATGCACTCTACATACAATAAATTCCTCAGTTTCCCTAAAAAAATGGAGTAAGTACACACTAAAGGGTTGCCACTTGCCAGTTCAACAAGAAAACTCAGACAAATTGAATTCTGCTAAATTTCTGTTAAGGTTTTATTAGATTCTGCTAAAATCTGCCAACTTTTTCTATTCTGCGACATAAATGCTAAGCCCTAAATTGGGGGTCAAATTTCTGCTCTAATCGCAGAATTCTGCTAAATCTGGTCACCCTGAGCCACAACAAAGAAACAAAGCCACAGAATAAATAATAGTACTAACGCATAGATATTACTAACGTAACAAAGCCTCTTTTTCAATTTGTGACAGGCTGACAGCAATGACAGCTGACAGACAGAATGGGCGCATTCTGCTTGACAAATCTTTGAGTCATCGATCGCAGTAGAGTAATGTACTCTAACCATGGAAAGTAAAAAAATTAACATTCTATACAAATTACTTTCCAAGGAATTTATAAGTACTTCGTACAGTCAGCAGCACATCAGACTATACATGTTAACTTAGAGCTATTTTCGTAGTTCAACTGTTTAAACTAGAGTGCTGGGGGCTTACCATCAGCAAATAACAAAACCGTTCAGTTCAAAAGTAGGCCTTAAACAGGGCTGTTTAAGCCCTGCTTTCATACTAACCGTTGAGGTCATAGTACGAAAAATTTAGGCAGTTCAATATAAGCCCTGCTATAAGAGCTCATAGTAAGGCCCCTGTGATGCTGTCGTGCGTACAACAGGCACCTACACCTACTACAACAACCTATTTTTAAATCGCTCGTCTGGCGTCGAGCGCTCTTTTCTACTGATTTTCGTTCGACATTTGACTCAAGAGTCGAATGTCGAATGAAAATCAGTAGAAAAGAGCGCTCGACGCTAGACGAGCGATTCAAAAATAGGGGCCCAGGAAGGTGCACGCCGTATTTCTGTGTATATGTAGGTACTGTACCCGTATCGTTAAGGGATAAGGTTTATATTTTAATGGAAAAAGTCTGCAGTCCAGTTGAGACCGCAAGCACGAGGTGAGGAGAGGGTGTCTAGTCTCTTTCTCTAACATTGGCACTTGCTATCTCAAGTGGACCGTTTTCTAGCCGCAGTGCACTTTCGTAAAATGTACTCTATGGCTATCGATGATGTAGTGTATGCACAGCATACTGTCAATGTCAATGACATATGTCACACACTGTCTCGTGCTCATGGTGGTGGGTGGGGCGAACGTCACTTTACGTCACTTCAGCGAGAGCCATGGGCGAGAGCGGACGTGTCGCCTGCGCATACCGTGTGTTGCCGAGCCAGTGACGCCTGTTACAGGGAGTACTCTACAGATGACTAAGCGGCTTGTCTGTTGGAATGCACCCAATGTCAAATAAAAAAGTAGTTTTTTTTTTGGTTAATTTTTTTTCCGCTTCGAGCAGAAAAGGCAAAGGCTCATTTGCGCCCGTAGACAGAGATTCTCTGTCTACGTTTGCGCCATACAGCCTTCAGAGTTTATTTTTAAAATATTTGTACAGCTTGTTGTAAACTTTTTAGTCTTCATTCTTATATGTCTTCTATAGTGCTTCTTATAAAATTGTATAGAGCAGGATAGCATTTAATTTTTTTAAGTAAATCCGGAAGGGAGCGCGGTATATTTTCAGGGATATTATACAGTTCAAGTAATTTATTTATCAAAATAATCCTTTAAATGGAAAAGCTCGGACAGTCCGAAAAAGATGTGATGTTAACTTTCTTCTTCTTATTTTTGTTTTGGCAATCTACTTTCCTCATGGATGTAATTTTTGCCAGTGTCAAGTGTTAAATAATTCAGTGGTATTGTTTCAGTTTACATTAGAATGCGGGTGCATCGCATTTCAATGCTGCTTGGAGCATTTGGCATCAAATATATCGATACAGTTTACTACTCGGTAAGTTCTGCCGAGGTAGCCACCACTACAATAAAAATCTCAGCTTCACACAACCAAGGTCGCACCTATTTCAATTATCCCACATATTGTTCAGATGCGCAGCATAGAAATATATTACTACGTATAGAAAGGACAGTCTACGGTACATTATTGTCGCAGCGATCGCAAAGATGGCGGCTACGCATGCGCAGAGTTGTCAAAGAAAAAGTAACATGCACACAGATGTGACACTTTCTTCATAATGATTATGATATACCTACTTAGTAATTATTGCATAAAATTATAGTAAAAACGTAATTTAATTAGATAATTAGGTGTATTCTGATACTTATTCAAAAAATAAAAAAGGATGGACATTTAGTACCCGCACTAATAGTACCTAATCACTTGGTGTCGTTGAATAGATTTTTTATTAGGTAAGTAGGTAAATATTACTATGGCAACTTGGAAAAATATTTACTAACCCAGATCCTTGTCCGGAAACAGCGGGAAACTCTCAAAGTGCTAGCTTTATCCTTATAATTAGGCTCTTTGTTACCCCCGTGAAATAGCTGGGTATACCCCCGCAGGGGTAATTACCCCCAGGTTAGGAACCACTGCTATAGAACAATATACTTATATTGTAAAACTGTGTTATTAGTTCACCTGTCCTAATTTAGTACCTACGTATACAATCTGTATATGGTTCACTTTTCATAATCTATGATTTTCATTCAAAATGTCGGGTCAGTAAAAATAATGTATAAAAATTAGTTTTGGTTGGTTTATGTTGATGTTTTGTTTACTTACCGATGATAATAATTATCATTCACTCCACAATTTTTTTGCTTCGTAGTGGAGCGATTTTTGCACGTCTTTAACACACAGGTCGGCATTTTTATCGGCACAATTACACCGTGCGTTCGCGGTGAGCGTTGGCGAGTGACTAAATGAGTTGAGGTCAATTGACCTCAACGCGTGGAGCAAAAATCGGGGCCGCGAGGTCGATTCTATACGTAGTAATACATTTCAATGATGCGCAGACAATTAATTGTACCACAAAACTGCACCAATTTAGAAACAAATATCCACTATAAAACAATTTGCAAATAATTAAAATAGCCACCGAACTAAACCCGACAAAATCGTAGACAGAGAAACCTTTCTCTGTCTACGCGACAAAATGGCGCCAAAAACTCAAAAAAAAGTATTTGTCAATATGTAATTTTTTTGTTCCGAAGAACAGGCTAAGGTCATAAGACCATACTGCCTCGTCATCAGTTTTTATCATAATTATATTTTTTTCTTGATTTGAGTGAGTATCCGTGTAGAAAAGACATACGCTACAGTCGGCGTACAGTATCAGTTTCAGTATGTAGTTGAGCTTCACGGCACAATATCACTTACTTCTATTATATTCTGTGGTAGGTATGTCATGCCCTTTTGTGCCAAACTACGAAGTAGGTACTTATAACTTCCTTGGCCAAACACAAGAACTTGAAATGAAATAATGCTTGCCAAACTTAATTTTCGTCGTTTGAAACAACATTTTTCAAAACCTTGGGTTTTTTTAAAATGGGGCCAAACCGTAAAGAAATATTAACATAACTGAATCAACTTATACTTTCTTTTTTTCATTTTCATGATTTAATTAAAGTTACTGTAGCATAAAATGCCCCAGAATTTTATTGTAATAAAAAGCTTTGGATATTATTATGAAGAAAAATAATACTTTTACGTTTTGTTATTGCTACTTACATACCTATTAGCTTATGCGTTTCGTGATTGAGGTGTATCCTTTGGCAGGGTGAACCTTCTGAACCCTTAGACCATCTTGAAGGGGAGCATCTTGGATTTTTGTATAGGGAGTTATAAATCAATCTTTTTTTGTATGGAATTTGATTTTTTTTTCAAAACCCATCGTGTGGGGTAACTGGGGTATCGAATACTGTATCGTTTTAATGCGACTGTAATATCTTGTTCTTGATATCTATCAAGTCAAGATAGTCGCACCATAATTTTGTATAACAGTGCCATAAACATGACAAAATCGATGATCAAGCACAAAGCCCACGACGTTTCTCTGTCCGAACAGACTCTACTGGTTTTTTATGTACCTAATTATTATTAAAAAAATAAATAACGCCACCTTCTTAAGAACACTTGGGCTGAAAAGACAAATCTAACGATATCTTCAACTCTTCAACGCCCGGAAAATGAGACACAATAGAAAATCTATTGTGTCTCGGTCTCCGTCTCCAGCGACCGCTCCGGCGTTAATGACTTAATCATAGAAATCCGTTCAGCCGTTTGAAAGATATGAGGTAATAAAGAATATTACATACAAACATACATACAAACTTACTTACAAGGTACGCGCGAAAAACATAACCCGCAGTCGGGTAAAAAGCGCGGGAAACTTAAGGCATTGAATTTTAAAAAATTGAAACAATGAATTAAAAAAATGTTCAATATTCTTTATTGTTCTAGGTAAATAAATTTATTGCTCAGTAAGTACATTATGTCACTTATGTATCGAAAATTAAAACGTACAGATTGAATGGGAATCGAACCCTTTGTCTAACACGGGTGGGCGAACGACTAGACCACGGAGGTGGTTTATGTCAAGTAATGCTGTGGTCTCGACTGCCCTGCTTCGAGTCCGTTTGACCGCTGTTCGCAAGACGGTCATAAATATTGTTCAGTTTTTAGAAGACATGTCCGGGTTTAAAATAGCTATGATTAGCTATTAAAAAAAGGTAAATCTGGTTTTTATGGTAAAATGTCCAGCCAAATTAAGCACTGAGTCCGGCTTTTGTTTCCGGACCCGTCAACCCTAGCTCCGCTTGACATTTCATAATCTAATCATGTCTTCTTGAATGCAACACCATTTTGCTTCTCGTCAAAAATTTCTTCTTACACACTTCGCACTCAAATCTCCTATCACCGATATGCATTTTAATATGCATAACTAAGTTAGTCTTTTGTGTGAAACTCTTCGAACATATCTCGCAAGTGTGCGGTTTGATGCCCTTGTGAATTTTCTCATGTCGATCCAATTCGCCTTTTCGATAAAATGATGAGCCACATTCGTCGCATTTAAAGTTTTTTATACCTGTGGAAAAAAAATAAGATTTAAAATAAACTGGACTTTATAAATACAAATTTTGCGAAGCCGTAACGACATATGCCATTTTGTATGTCCCCAGTCCCCAATGCTGGGGCACAGGCCTTCCTTATGGGCAGATAAGGAGGATGGGCCATAACCCACCACGCGGGCCCAATGCGGATTGTTGGGTGTTAACAATTGCAAAGCAGCCGGGACCAACGGCTTAACATGCCTTCACGAAGCAAGGAGGAACTGTAGATAATAGATGTTTGGCCCATCCCATGACTGGCCTTTGCGAAAGTTGCATAACCTCCACAATCCTACTTAAGAGGACCCAGCTTCAAACTTGTAAAAACAATATCCAACAACAACCCACACAGGCACTTTTTGAGCAACAGAGTGGTCCAAGCGTGGAACAATTTGCCAGAACAATTAGTCTCAGCCAACAGCTTGAACCAATTTAAGAATAGATTGGACAAACACCAATTTAAATAAAGTAGAATAGAGCAAAGATTGCAGGATACAGGCACTATCAGTTGCAACAACTGCTCGCCTGTTTAATAATAATATTAATCGCATGGCGCTAAACCACTGCGCCACAGAGCTTCTCGAACGAGGCCATAAACTAAATCTTATTTGATGAATATAAGTTCAGCTCAACGCCTACAAAGCCTTGTAAATGGCTCGGAACTCATTTTATGCACAACAGGATAGTGTGCTTCACCTCACCTGGGGTCTACCGCCTAACTCTATCGCTTTGACTCTGGCTTTGTTTTATAACGCCAGTGCACTGTCCGTCCTTGTCATCGTGTTATGATATGACAAGGACGGACAGAGCATTGCTATCGCTCTGGCTAAAGCTTTGAGTTAGGCGGTAGGGCCCCTGATGTTAAGTGACGATAAGGCCGAATGTGGCAGCGCACTACACCCGGAATCCTCACCACTGAGGAACTGGCTATCTTACCTCTAGCTGCCGGAACACCACAAATTATTAAATTGTTGTTATGGCGTCAGACTTAAGTATGATGGTGGTAGCTAGCCAAGCGGACTTGAAATAAGCCCTGCCACCAACCAAACCGAGTAAATATTTTACTTACCTGCCTGCCTAGCATGACCGATTTATATCGCGTGATATAGCATTTTATCGACACTCAACTGTCAAACTGTGAACGTGATAAAACGCTATATCACGCGATATAAATCGGTCATGCTAGGCAGGCAGGGCCCTATTTAATAAACATGACAATTTGTCACCTGTCATGACAATTTTATATCCACTGCGTCAATCACTGTCAATCACTGTCAAATGAGTACAGTAAAGGAAGAAATCCGCGCTACATCTACAAAATACCAAAAACGTCTTGCTCAACATCCTAACGAGCTAGCGGTCGCACTGACAACGCAATCTTACTGTAACAGGCTTAAAAGGCATAATATCTTGTCACTGCCGGAGCGGATATAGCTCCGTATTACATGGAGAGTAGTGCTTTCAATGGAAGGCACACTCGTCGCAATCACTAAGGACGGACAACGCATTCACTGAAAGTGGCTGACTGATTGTGAATTAACCAACAAAACAAAAAAAAAACTGCGTCAATCAATTTGAAAATAGAACAAACTACTTATAACTACACCGCAATGCAAACCAAATTGTTATGACAATTGACAAATTGTCACGTTATTAAATAGGGCCCTGGGTCCCCTGCCACAGAATAACTTACCCCTGTGTCTTACATGGGTAGGCGAACTACTAGACTATAGAGACGGTTTTTTTTTTCGTAATAAAAAATATATAAGAAGACCTGCAGTCTTCGATCGCATAACTTCAGCATAGTGTCTATACACGTCAAAAAAAATGTATCATACCTTTATGAGACAATTGATGTACTTGAAGATGCCCGGGCTGCGTATAAGCCTTCCCACAAGTGGGACACATATACGGTCGTTCACCGGTATGCGTCCGCTGGTGCTTCTTCAGCTCGTACCCCGTTTGGAACGTCTTACCGCAGACTTCACATGGGAGGGATTTGTTTGAGGGTTTACGTCTTTTGCTCTTCCTACAAAGAGAAGAAGATGAAGTCACATTTCAAAAAATAAATAATATACTTGAAATCACAGATAATAATACTACTGCAGAGGTTAATACGCAAGGGTCGGTAATAGGGATGTTGACTAATGAATAAAATAACGAAATACTAATAAAATAATAATAATCGTAAACATATTAAACTTTTAGAGTAGCTTGTATACCTCTTGGTTTTATATATTGCATATTATTTGTTTTATGACCCTTCAAAGTTGGGTGGACAAGTCCATTTAAAAAGTATACAATTTATTAAAATAAATGATACCTTTAATTAGTCCGTAAAATGTATAGCAAATTTGTCGAAGAAACCATTTTGATAAACACAATATTTAATATAGCTGCTGAACAAATTTCCTATGCGTTGCATACAAACTTGCAAGGCGTGACGTCATAACGTGCAAGCCATTAGTATGGAGCGTTTTTGATCGAGTCCATTTGTGTGCATTTCACACTGTGATATCTCGGGCAGTTTTCATGCTAGCGAATGTCGGGTATTTAATAATATTGTATGAGGGTAAGCACACTCTGTGAATAAACCAGTCAGTTGCCAGCCCCGGTGTTTCATTGACGTTTCACTGGCGACGAGCGGTTTTGCGAATTTAAAACACGCGTTATATTCAGTGCGGCAATAGCTATAATTTATAATGCCGATTGGAAATTTAGAAGCGTTTGACGTGCACTCTAAAAATTGGCCGTCGTATATTCGTCGAGTGCAACAATACATAAAATTAAACGAAATAAAAAATGAGCTGCAGGTGTCCTTACTAATAACCGTAGTGGGTGAAGCCACGTATTCATTAATGTGCGATCTGTGCGCCCCAGTGAACCCTGAAAGCAAAACCTTCGATGATCTCGTGAGGTTAGTCTCCGAACACTTGGAGCCGCAGCGGTCAGAGATCGCCGAGCGCCACGTGTTTCGCTTACGGCGACAGCGCGCGGGAGAAACGATGTCGGAGTACTTGCAGGATTTAAAACATCTCGCTACTACGTGTAACTTTGGCTTCATGCTCGAGGAGAACATTCGCGATCAATTCGTGTCGGGGTTAGCTAGCCCAGCTATGCGATCTAGAATTTTCGCCGAGAAAAATATCAAGTACAAAGAAGCAGTCGAACTGGGTCTGGCACTGGAGGCTGCAGAGAGGCATGCGGAGGTGAGCGCGGCGTCGACGTCCGCGGCTACGACCTCGGGTGCAGGCAGCGAGGCGGGCGAAGGCCTGCACAGTACGAGTTCGAGGCGCGCGCCCCCAGGCGGCAGCGGCGGTAGGCCTGGGCAGCGGGCGCCGCGGGCAGGCCGCACGGGCCGCAACAGGCAGCGACGGGGGCTCAACAATGCTGGCGATGTGGGAAGCCGCATCGGCCGGATAGGTGCCGATACGCGATGTTTTGATGATGACGAAAGATGTTTTGCAATCAAAGAGGTCATTTGAAAGTGATGTGTCGAGTGCGTGGAAATCCTCGTAACGGCAGGCAAAATTACGTAAGTGAGGAATATTCTGAAGATGAGGACATGTTCAGTATCGATCTTATCACGAAAGGTAACAAACCATTTTTTATTAAAGTTAGCATTGACAATTACATTATTGAGTGTGAGGTCGATACAGGGAGCCGTATTTCGGCCATTAGTGAACAATTTTATAAACAAATTTTTCCACACAAAAATATTCACTCTGACAATATAATGTTGCGTTGTTACTCGGGCACGCGGATCGAGTCTTTAGGTTATATCGAAGTTAATGTGAGACTGGGTGATGTCGTAGCAAATCATTTGGCTTGTTATGTCATTAAGAGTGGGGGGCGCCCTCTTTTAGGAAGAGATTGGATTCGAGCTCTCAATATCAAACAAATAAACTTTAATCAATTGCATGAAGACCCGTGTGTAAACGGCTTAGCGGCCGAATTTCCCGAAGTATTTACGGATAAACTAGGCAAATGTAAAAAGTTGCTTCAATTGCAATTGATCGATAACGAACCGGTTTACGTCCGCGCGCGATCAGCCCCCCTAGCCAAAGTAACATTTGTAAATTTTCGCTATCGCTTCGCTTCGAAACATGTATGGATTTGACGTTTTAAAATTCGATTGTTAACGAAACCTTATGTCAATCCCATACATGTTTCGAAAGCGAAGCGATAACGAAGTTTAGCGAATGTTACTTTGGCTAGGCCCTCAGTGCCGCTCGCCCTGCGCTCACGTGTCGAACGCGAGTTGGAGCGCCTCGAAGCCGAGGGAACCATTTATAGGGTTGATCATTCCGACTATGGAACGCCGATTGTTCCGGTCATTAAGGGAAATGGCGATATACGAATCTGTGGTGACTATAAAGTTACTATTAATAAAAAGTTAAAACGTGACTATTATCCGCTGCCTCGTATTGAGGAATTGTTTGCGACCTTAAGTGGAGGTAAAGAATTCACCAAAATTGATTTGACCCACGCATACCAACAAACAGTTTTAACTGAAGATTCACAGCCATGTACTGAGATAACTACTCACGTGGGTACCTTCGTATATCGCCGTACACCTTTTGGACTATCGTGTATACCAGAAAAATTCCAAAAATTAATGGAGGAGACTTTAAAGGGTATTCCATCTACTGTTGTATTTTTGGACGATATATGTACCACCGGTGTTGATAGGGTTGCTCATTTAAATAATTTGAAACAAGTTTTAAGTAGATTGAAGGAAATGGGCCTTACGGTTAAATTAAGTAAATGTAGTTTTTTACAAAAAAGCGTTAAATATGTAGGTTTTATTATCGATCAGTGCGGATTGCATCCCGATCCCAATGGGCGGTTTTCCACTTACCGGCACGGCGACGGGACGGCGACGGCGACGGCCCGGCGACGGCTGCCGTGGCAGCATAAATGTATGAGTTTATATAGCACGCTTTTCCACTTACCGGCACGGCGACGGGACGGCGACGGCACGGCCCGTTGACCCCCACCGATGCCGCCGCCGGCCGGCAAATCTGTGTGTGTTTTGTATACGTACGTAGCCGTGTGCGTGCGTGTGTGCGCGCTTGGGGCAGGGTTCAGCCTGTACAGTCGCGAACGCAACCTTATTGTTGACAAGCTTACATTTGAGGTCGTATGCACTTATTTTGTATGAAATGAACTACAAACATAAGTTTGATATTGTTTTTTTATGTGATATAAATTACAAATTACCATATTTTTTTTTTATACTTACAGCATATTACAAGATATTCTTATTATTTATACCACAACATAAAAGTCATTTGTACGTAGGTACATTATTGTAATAGTTAGGTTAATTGATAAATTCCAAATATAATAAAAATTGGTAATAATTATTAGTACCTATATAGTTTCAACTGTAGATTTACAGTTTTTTCGATATCTTTTTTCTTTATTGTGCTAGCGCCATCTATTCTATTCGCTGCATAAGCCATACCAACACAGTTTTGGCAAACTCCACGGTACGGCATACGTAATATTCAAATTCAACTGATTGCACAGATGGCGTTAGTGGATAAACTGTTTCTCGATCGGTGCGTTCAGTCGAAAACTGTTTTTGAAAAATTTTAGTATCCTTCTTTTGGATTGTTTCACATAAATTCTCCAACAGATAATTAAATGTTTCTTGAGTCATTCGAAAATAGTTAAAGAATTGCTTATTGTTCATTTTTAGTTTATCAAATAAAGTATAGTAAGAACCCTTTAAATACCTAACTTTAATAAGTGGATCGACCCAAAAATTTACTTTTCTACGTTGTAGATATTTTCTCCTTAAATGTAAAAGGTAGAGCAAATAAATAGTACGACGACTAGACGAGGACATTTTTAAGTTTTGTAAAATTGGCGTGCGTGTCTGTACTGAGCGTAGCCCGCGCCGTCGCCGTCGCCGTCTAGTGGAAAAACGGAGCGCCGGCCCGTCGCCGGGCCGGCGCCGTCGCCGGGCCGTCGCCGTCGCCGTCCCGTCGCCGTGCCGGTAAGTGGAAAACCGCCCAATAAGGTATCAGCTATTGTCAACGCCCCTACCCCTTAAGACATTACCCAGTTAAGAAGTTTCTTGGGGTTATTAAATTATTACGGAAAATTTATTCCGAATCTGAGTATGATTTTGCACCCATTACATGAACTTTTGCGGAAAGAAATTAACTGGAATTGGTCCGCCGAGTGTACTAAAGCTTTTAGGGAAGCTAAGGAAAGTTTATTGTGCGATAATGTGTTGGCACATTATGAAGAGGGACAGCCCTTGGTGTTGTCAGTAGATAGCAGCGCGTACGGGCTGGGCGCGGTCCTGGCGCATCGCTTTCCCGATGGAAGCGAGCGGCCGATCAGCTGTGTGTCGCGCACACTCAACGACGCGGAACGTAATTATAGTCAAATTGACAAGGAGGCGCTGGCTATATTTTACGGAGTTACTAGGCATCACCAATACCTATTTGGTAGACATTTTGAGTTAAGAACCGACCATAAGCCGTTGAGTTATATTTTCGGTAAAAATGTGGGTATACCACAAATGGCCGCTAGTCGTCTACAACGGTGGGCAGCGCGATTAGCCGCTTATGATTTTACGATTAAGTTTGTCAATTCAAAAGATAATGGACCCGCCGATGCTCTGTCACGGTTGCCGATAGCTGGGGAGGGGGGCGCAGCTCACTCGATGATGACTTATATTAACTTGGTTCAGGAATGTATGCCTGTTAACTTTCGTGATGTAGCTAAAGAAACGGCAAAAGATACTTTGTTATGTAAAGTACTGGGTTATGTTAAATTTGGTTGGCCGTTAGTAGCAAGTTGTGATGACGAAAAAGTATACTTTATGCGAAAGAATGAAATTACAGTGGATTTTGGCTGTTTGATTTATAAATATCGTATTATTATACCGATGACTTTGCAGCGTCGGGTTTTAGACGAGTTACATCAAGGACATTTAGGAGTTAATAAAATGAAAAATTTATCACGTAATTATGTGTATTGGCCGAATTTAGATCGTGACCTGGAGAATGTGTGTCGTTCGTGCGATGCGTGCCGCGCTGTCCGCGACGCAGCGCCGCGGTCGGAGATGCATCCCTGGGAATTTCCTTTGATCCCGTGGCAAAGATTACATGCGGATTTCGCTGAATTCAATGGAATAAAATATTTAGTTTTGGTAGACGCCCATTCCAAATGGATCGAAGCGGTAAGCATGTCTCGTACAGATGCGAAGTCCACAATTGAGGCATTAATATCTATTTTTAGTCGATTCGGATTACCGTCACAACTCGTTACTGACAATGGACCTCCTTTTCTTTCACAAGAGTTCAAAGATTATTGTGTATATAATTGTATTAAACATGTAACCACTGCGCCGTATAGGCCACAGGGCAACGGAGCAGCTGAGAATGCTGTAAAAACAGTTAAAAAAGCGATTAAAAGGGCTACAATGTTAGGCGAGAATGTGTCGCAAGCCCTTAACAAGTTTTTGTTCCATTATAGAAATAGTGACCATGCGACCACGGGCGTGCCACCCGCAGTGCTTTTAACTGGACGGCGCATGCGCACTCGACTAGATGATTTGCGACCCGATGTTAGCCAGGTGGTGCAAGCCGCGCAGCAGCGGCAAACGGTCAGTGCGGGGGGCACGCCTAGGGCCCCGTTACAAATAGGAGACCCGGTACTCGCACGCGACTACTCCTCCAGAGCGAATAAGTGGGCTGTTGGAACGGTCACAAAAAGGACCGGTCCGGTATCGTATCGCGTTAAATTGGGAAACGGCGTCGAATGGCGCAGGCACCAAGATCAAATCGTACCGGCCGGCAGTAATAATAAATCACGAAAATCTTTGTCGCTGTCGCGCGCTAGTATCGGTACTCAGAATAAAGCTTGTCCTAGTAGTGATTTGGACGATGATTTTGAGGACGCTTCTGATGCCAGTGGGACGGCGGTGGCGGCGTCCGCGGATGTCACCGCGCGCCCGCCGCCGCCGCCCCCGCCAGAAGGAGTCGCAGACCGAGCACTCCGTGCCTACAATCGCACTCTTGTTAGAAATAACACATAAGTTTATTTATTGTGTTTAAGCTTATTAATAGAAAGCCCTATTTACATTTTTAGTTAAGTAGGTAGGTAATGTATAAAAAAAAAATACTGTAATTTAATTACACAGGGGAGCGTATTATGGGTTATCTGTAGTCTGTTTTTATAAACTTATCGAAGTTTACTACTGTAAGCAAATGTATTGATTATAGCTATAGTTTGTTTCGCAAACTTTAGTTTTATAACGTACCTACCTGCATTGATTTAATTTTGTGAGCTATTTTGTTATTACGTAGATTGTTTTAGCTAAGTAAGTATTTAGCTTAAGTAAAGGGGGAAAGGTGTCGGGTATTTAATAATATTGTATGAGGGTAAGCACACTCTGTGAATAAACCAGTCAGTTGCCAGCCCCGGTGTTTCATTGACGTTTCAGCGAATTAATTCTTTTACCAATGTTTCTTTTTTTGAGAGGTAATTTATGTAACATAAAATAAAAAAAATAGTCAACATCCCTATTGTATGGGTGACCAAAAATTTACCCAAAGTGTAAAAATAGGACCCTATTACTAAGACTCCACTATCCGTCTGTCTGTCTGTCACCAGGCTGTATCTCATGAACCGTGACAGCTAGACAGTTGAAAATTTCACAGATGATGTATTTCTGTTGCTGCTATAACAAATACTAAAAACAATAAAATAAATATTTAAGCGGGGCTCCCATACAACAAACATGATTTTTGCCGTTTTATGGTACGGAACCCTCCGTGCGCAAGTTGGAATGTTTTATGTTATGAAAAACTCATTAAATAATTAACTTACTTTTGTGGTGCCTCCTTCTCTTCTTCATCTGATATTTCGAAGACTTCACATTTAATTGTAACTTCTTCTATTTCAACCAATACGGAACCATCAGAAATATTCAGAGATTTCTCAGTATTTTCAAGATTATCAGTACCTTCATGCTTTACAGAATTTTCTACATTTTCCTCCATAACTGAAAGTAATAAAATATTTCAAAATATGTTAGTTTCCCTTAAATTAATTCATAAAAAGTTTGAAGTAAATCATAAGTACTATATAATAAAGCCTGTTACTTTGTAGGACGTTTTAAAATACTTAAGTACAACTCGGGAGACCTATTATAACATGACACCTAGCTTATATTATTATGTGAGAAATAATGTGCCTAGTAGTTTTTGGCAGGGGGCAAGCCAGTATTTTTTAAAGCAGGGACTTCTTTTACAGTGTGAAAACTGTTGACAATGTTTCTCAAAGCTGCTAGATTGACACTAAAGTAGTATAGTAGTAGTAGTAGTTGTAATTCGTCCTTTTGGACAGGCGAAGGTCAAAGCCATACAGCCAGTTTAAATAATAAAAATAAATAAAAATATGTTTATTACGGTTCCTCAATCAATATAACACAATATTTATTGGAACACGACTTTTAAGTATTGTAAAAACACTTGTGTCAGAAGTGTCCGCTCTTCCTAAAACTTATTTCAAACAAATGATTGAGTATAAAAGAGGTTACTATTTCTACAAAGCTATTATTAAGTAACTACGACTACAATGTGTGTGTGAGTGTGGAGTGTATTGTGCGTGTATGTGTATATGTGTGTGTGTGTGTATTTGTGAATGGGTGTGTGTTTAATTATATCATATGTCTGAATTATAATAGGTATTTATGTTTATATATTACTTATAAAAATTTATGTTCATTAATTATGAATAAATTCTATATTATCATTATATTAATACAACTATTTACGATTGAACTTCCAATAGGGATTCAGTTTCTGTATAAGTTAATTGTTTTAACCAGTCTTGAACTAAAGTAGCTGTGGGAGCCCAGGGACTAATCCAGGGGCCCTATTTTTTTAATCCTTCGGCTGGCATCGAGCTCTCTTTTCACAGTGCAGTGTAATGTCACAATTGACAACAGGCACTCGAACAGCACAAACTTATCTGACTCGGTGACGGCGTAACCCAAGTGCCATGTATGCCCGAGTCAACATAATACCATAATCAAGATAAGTAGAACATGAAAATGATAAAAACAAAGTAAAAAATAATGAATCAAATGGTAAAAATGTATTCAACAACGCATTTTGAAGATGATATCTTTACCTAAAACCGGTTTTTATACAGTCTAGAATAAAAAAAACAAAATGTAAATACAGCAACTTATAGAAGATTTTGATGAGTAAATAATACTTACTTTATTGACTTAGAATTAATACGAATATATTGATTAACGATAAGGCTACGTTTATTATAAACTAATACCAAAATAAAATTAAAATACACACCAACCAAACAAAACCAAAACAAAGCTTTTTTGACATTGACATTTGCGTCACAAAAATAGAGAATATGTCAAATGTCAAACCTGATTAATGTTGCTAGAAAAATCATAAAAAAACTTTTTTTTATTAATTCTTCAATGCCTGCCGCATTGTATAAAAAGTAATTTTGCGCGGATGTAATTTTTTGGGTCTCATTGCCGGGAGACATGGTGCGGGGCTACTACAAACATACGCAGTATAATCTCTTCCAATTTCTCTCACCGCTAAAGATACGTGCCGAAGTTTATACTACGCGTAATCAGGGTGACCAGATTAAAATTTGTCATTATGCTAGCAGCTCCGTTAAATTCTGCTAAACTTTTTTTTCAAAATGCTAAAATTCTGCTAAAAACTAACACACATTTTGTATGAAAGAATATAAAAAAAACTACTTTTTTGTGTTTCAATGAAGTTACCATGATCTTACATTTTTGCTAATTGCGTTTTTAATTGTGCCAAAATGAAGTGTCAATGTTATACATCCTGAAAGCGATTGCGATTAGACAAATAGATAAGCAGATTATAAAATTGGACAATAGATAGACAGAATTTTATTATCGTTCTGAGTTGGAGGAGGATCCGATGTTTTCATCCTGGCTATCGAGAGCCAAAGATAATGCTGCTTTTTGTAAAGCATGTATTTAAAAATATTTTTATATTAGGTACATGCTTTACCTAAAAAAATAATTTTATATTAGATACTTTATGTACTTACTAACAACTGTGAACTGAAGAAAATGCACTCTACATACAATAAATTCGAGTGAAAATACACATGAGCCCCCACTCATGTGTTTTTCACTCAGTTTCCCTAAAAAAATAGAGTAAATACACACTAAAGGGTTGCCAGTACAACAAGAAAACTCAGACAAATTGAATTCTGCTAAATTTCTGTTAAGGTTTTATTAGATTCTGCTAAATTCTGCGACATAATATGCTAAGCCCTAAATTGAGGGTCAAATTCTGCTAAAATAGCAGAATTCTGCTAAATCTGGTCACCCTGTACGCGTTCGAACATCGTCATTGCCGTCGACGACCGTTATGACGTCACAGCTAACGGTACTGTTGACAAAAAAGTAATCATGTTTTTCAACTGTTTTTCATTTTTTTCTTGTTCAAAGAGTGTCATTTATTTATCTAACAAGTTAGGTTCGCTATTATGTAGGAACTTTAATCTTTTAATCATCATAACAACACAAATAATGAACGTAATGATTAAATCAACGGAAACAAAAATTAAGCTTTGCATTGCTAGCCGTACTAGAAAGGCGACGCAGGGGGTGCGGTATGACGAAGCGGGCCGGGAGGTAGCGGCAATGATGAAGTGAACGCGTAGTACAATGCGATTAAATAATTGACAATAGACAATGATCCGCTACAACTTCACTCGATAGATAAGATACTTACGTCGTTGGAACATTTTCTTTAAACCTTGCGTTTTTTTCAAAATAAATGAATTATTAGTTCTTACAGCTTGACCATGACCATAGAGAGTTGATAAAAATTGAGGGCGCCACTTTGTATGTAAACCAATGACGAAGGGGTTCCGGTTTTTTTATTCAAAGATAAGATAAGATATATCGTCAAATTCACGAATAATTTGGCAACACTGACTATATTTTGTACTGAAAAATTTTAGTTCCATTTTATTTAATTTCAACTCTTTATGGCCAAACTGTATGTTCTTTTACAATAACTGGATCAATTTCCAGTTTCATTTTCATGATAAAATTTGGACAAAAACAAACTCGGTATAAAAGTTTCTATACATACGGGTAACACTTTTGCGTTTTATTATTGCTAAAAAAACAAGAAAAAAAAGGAAAAATATTAGAAAAATAATTCTGAACTAAGGTGACGATTGCTTGCTGCAATAATTTATATTCTGATTCAAAACTTTATAAAACTAGAAGGTTGTAGAACCAATAGAAGTATCAAAAGTAAAGACGGTATTTTATAAAAAGTTTTACCTACTTACGTGAGTATTGACGACCTTCTACTATAATGCAAACTATTTCAGAAGGTCACACGAGTCGCTCGTTTCTTTTGCTATGTTTTGGCAAATTTAATTTGCCAGCGTTATTTGTAATCGGGTCAATGATGTCATACCTTGCGGCATAATTTTAAATGTGATGCTAACTAAACTATTTCCACATTGGATTTTGTAGGATAGACAGTGTTTCGGTGTCTGTAAACGAGTGCATTTATTAAAATAAAATGAGTTTTTATGAGCATAGAACCGCGGGTAAGTTTATAAATCAATAATGTCTGGATTGTTTCTTTATTTGTAAGAGGTAGGTATGCTTACGTATTCATGTTACGAATTTCAAATTAAAAATCCGTCATATGATTAATGTTGTTCCGTTGTCATGGTTTTCGATCATACAAAAGTATTTTTGTCTTTTTTATAATTTCATGATTTTTTTGGCTATTTTTATTTTCTTTATTTCTTCACAAATCTCAAACTCGATTATTTATTAAAGCCGCTTAGCAAACAGCTGTTGGTATACGGTACCTACGTCACTTTTTATATCGTCATAATGGTTTAGTGTTATTAAGTTTTCAGTTAAGTAAGTACTAAGTAAAGTACTTACTTAGTCATCATCACTTTTTTATACATCTGTATTATTTTTTTAATTTAAAAAGACTAATTTACATTGAAAAGATAATTTCAAGGTGATTATACACATACATACATTTTTAGGAATTACGGCATTGTGTTATTTGATTAATTAACACTTGTTAGGTAAAAAAAAGTAGGTTTGTGGTGACCTGCATATTTCGTTTTATTTTTAGATGTTCTTTTGCAATTGGTGAACATACATCACGTTTATAGCGCGTCTGGAAGCCGGTCGCGAGTATGACGAATCGGCGATGTATTTCGCAATCCGGCATTTAGTAGTTTGTTGTCGTTTATAAATCCTTGACCTGGCACGTTTATGGTAGCTAGCTTCTTGTGTTGCATTTGTTTATAGTTAGTTGCCGAGTAGTTCTTAAAAGTATTTTTGGGTAAGAATCTGACGAATCTATATAATCTAAGTTTGTGGGTTTGGATGTTTGTTCCTCAATCACGCAAAAACGGCTGAACAGATTTGGATGAAATTTGACACACAGATAGTTTATAGCCTGAATTAAAACATAGGATACTTTTCATCCCGCTCATTCCCTACGGATGGAATTTGACTGACGCTGGCATGAGCGTGTAATGGCTGCCTTAGAGCTAGGTAGGTACGTAAGTGCAACACATAAAGTTTGTCACCTACTACTCTATCGTATTGGGTCCGTGTACCTCCCTACCTACTTAATTCCATTCTATTCCTACCTATAAAGATATAAAAAATAGGTAGGTACTTTTTTTTCTACGCGTAAGGTCTATCATCGGGATACCGCGATTGTAACAGTTATACATGAAAACGTAAAACTATCGATTATCGAAAAAAGTAATTAGGTATTACCGATATTATGATAATTTAATTGGTACAATTCATAAAAATCACAGTTTGACTTAAGTTCTGCTATTTAGCATTTCTTATGTCATCATCATTGTGAAATGACGTAATTATTTACAAATGTACGGTCACTGCCTTCTGAGCAGGGAATTAAATAATAATAGCTGTAGGTATTAAGTTAAGTATCATACTTATTTTAGCCAAATAAGGTATTTTGTACCATGTTGACAAATAAATCACATAAATGTACGGAAATTAGAAGTTATAATATAGTAAATATACAGGAGGAGGAGAGGAGCTCGGTGGCGCAGTGGTTTAGCGCATGGCCCAGCGATTGCGGAAGTTAAGCAACGTTCGCAAGGGTCGGTCATGGGATGGGTGACCAAAAATGTATTATCTCGAGCTCCGCCGTGCTTCGGAAGGCACGTTAAGCCGTTGGTCCCGGCTGCATTTGCAGTCGTTGACACCCACCAATCCGCATTGGGCCCGCGTGGTGGGTTATGGCCCATCCTCCTTACCACCCATAAGGAAGGCCTGTGCCCCAGCAGTGGGGACATCAAAAATGGCTGATGGACAAATATACAGGGTGTCCCAAAACTTTGCCACATGGAGGGAAAGCAATGTACCTTATATATTAAAGATAGGAAATTTTACTGAAAGAAGACATCGTTTTGTTTAAAAAAATGAAGCGAACTGCATTCAAAGATTTTTTTAATCGCATTCATTCCCATACAAATTGACACAATACCTACGTAAAAATAAAATTTTAAATGTTAAATTTCATAGTCTTCCTTTTGTTTAAGATGCTTTGTTAAATAACAAAAAATAATTCTAATGTGTAAACCTTTAAAAATTATTTTTTTTTCTAATTTTGTGGGTTTGATTTGTATGCAGTTCCAATTATTTTAAAAATCAAAATGAAGTCTTCTTTCAGTAAAATTCACTATCTTCAATAGGTACTTTCCCTCTTTGTGGCAAAGTTTTGGGACACCTTGTATATTCTGTGGTAATTGGTACTAGGGTTGCCAACTTTGTTTGGATCAAATATAGTAGTTTCAAGATTTTTAGTGTAAAAATATAGTAGATGGCGAAAAAATCCAAAAAAATATAGTAGGTTGCCGTTTTGTATGGAGGATTTTAAAGAAGTTGCATTTTCATACTTAAGTAAGTACTAACATTTTCATAATTTATTCAACAACCATAAAGACAAGTGTTTAATCACAAATAAATATTATGCAATTACTTATTAATGAGTAATAAGTATTATATATAAGTAATGAAATATATATAAGTAATAAGTATTTTTTGTTGCTTTTGTTTAATTATTTCACTTGAAAAAATATAGTAGTTTTGCCTACTATATATTTTTTCAAAAAATATAGTAGGCGAGCCCTCAATATAGTATATTATATATATGGTAGGGTTGGCAACCCTAATTGGTACCCGCATTCGGGTATGGGCTCTGTGGTCTAGTAGTTCTAGATCGAAGAGACGCAGGAACCGCGGGTTCAATTCCCAGGCGGGATTTTGTCATCATCATTATCAGCCGCACGACACCCACTGCTGGGTATAGGCCTCCCCCAAGGATCTCCACGACGATCGGTCCTGCGCTGCCCGCATCCAGCGGCGCACCGCGACCTTCACTTCACCAGACAGTACATTAGCACTAACATTAGTACATTTTGTGCTTGGTTTGATTCGTCGCTTAGTTGTTTTTAACCCGTATTGGCTATAGCTTCCACTCCACCTCTTTACCTAAGTCGGACCTCATAACAAACTTAACATTATTGTTAGATTGTTAGGTACTTAGCTTATATTAGCCAGTTCCTCAGTAATGAGGATTCCGGGTGTAGTGCGCTTCCACCTTCGGCCTTTCGTCAACATCAGGTGAGGTGAGGGCCAAACACTGACCCATTTTGGATTAATATGGGATAAGACGACACGACGACAGATTCTTGTACCCCGTCCATAAGAGTAAATGCCCCGTCTCCTTTATTTACGATTTGGGTCTAATAAGAAGCATAACGACCGACGCCATCTATCTATACTTTTGGCGATTTTTACTTTTTAATGCAGTTATTTTTATGGTTGATTTACGCATCGCTTCCTTTTATCAGTTACCTCAAATTCGCATTAAAAAAGGAACTATGAGAAAATACCAATACCACCTAAGTGACTAATTTTAACTAAATACCAGCTATTTACAGTAATTTCAGAACTAATTAAGCTTTTGTTTGAAGAAAAAAAACTTTTTTTCGTTTTTTTTTGTCTCCTGTGAAGTCGACTTTTTGGAGATAAATGGTCTTGGTTCTTAAGCGTCGATAAGTAAGACCCAAATCGTACATAAACAGGTAATTACGGAATAAATAAAAAGGGCCTGACTACTACTAGTCAAGCTAAATAGACCATCGAGGATTGACAATCAAGAAAAGTTGGCTTTCTTATCCGGGAATCGAATTTGCAATCCTAGAGCTGATACATACTTCACTTTTTGTTTTAATGAAAAGGCAGGCAATAACTGAAACATTTAACAATCTCAATTCTCAAGCGATACCTACATACTCGAAGAGACTTAAGTAAACAATTGTCTTAAAAATGCATTATACAATGTTTGAGTTAGCAAAGCGCATGAGTCATTTACCGTTGGCATGACACAATTAAAAAGATAAGAGAAATTTTGCCACTTTGCGAATAGAATTGCGTTATCAGCTGGTTGTTGAAGTAGAATACCTACCTAATGAGTAGGTTGAGAGAAAAATCCAATTTATCATTTATAAGTAAGTATATAAATTCAGAAAAACTTGCACTCCAAAATTGCAGAAATTAAGGGCCTAACTTAGTCCATTTTAAAGAACATTGGGAAAAAGCGTCTCCACCCCTGTAGCACTTTTTATCATATCATTATGAAAGACTTTATTGTATGGCAGTAAATATGTAAATAATAACGGAAAAAGTTATCATCCTTAAAAGATAAAGAAACTCAATACATTATTTTTAATAAGAAATGTTTGAAGCACACCATACATTAATTACGACCGAGAAATTTCCCCAGTCTACCTGTGGTCTTCACTAACTTCTTTTGGTAATTTGTTATTCAGCATAACATGTTTTTTTTTACGCATGGGCCCATAGTGCTACACTGCTGGGGACGGGGTCCATACTTTTCACATTGTTCTTTACTAAAAAATTAAGTGAAAAAAGGGCATACCTATATAAAACTTTCAGCCCTTACTGCACAAACTCAAAAAAAAAAAAAAAAAACAAAAAATCATTTATTCAGTCTAGGCTGTTACAAGCACTTGTGAATGTCAAAGAAGCTACGCCATCGGTTCGCAAACCCTGAGCGGGAGACCTTGTAACGAGAAGAACCGGCAAGAAACTCGTCAAGGGCTGCTTTTTTCTCCCTGTATATTTCATACAGAGTCGTCAACATTGAAAAATGAGCTCCACATTTAAAGTGAGGTCATTTTCCATCACAATAATTAACAAAAGTTTGTACACAATGGGTAGGTAGGTTGAAATTAAATACCTACTACATATCGGATAGGTAATTGTGAGAGTAAATAACTTTCAACTAGTTGAGAAATCAGTAATCACTATGTCTGCTACTCGAAAGTGCACCTAAGTAGGCAAAATTTACCAAAAAATACTTGAGACAAGACATAAAAAATAACAATAAAAAACCCCAAATAACTGTAATGAGTAGGTAGTTTGATATTCGAGAGATTGTACCGGAGTGTTTGGACTTATGCCGTTTTTGCATTATTCGATTAGGCTATGAGTATGGAACGTTCCGTTTGTCTCGGTTTGTTTTATATTTTGTTGGGCTTATGCCCTTTCTGCGATATGTGATTCAATTAATCGAAAGGGCTTGAAATCGCAACCTACTGGGTCACCCGCCCACATTACCGTCTTTCCTTATGGATCGATAAGAAGGAAGGGTCATACCATAGCTGACGACTCACGACAGACACGACGCGAGCCCATCGAAGCCCGGAGAAACTCGAGATAATAAAGTTTTGGCCACCCATTCACACCTCGCCAATATGACGTCTAATAATAATAAATCATCTTTTAAGCCTTGTGTTCGATCAAAAGGTAAGACTAGAAACAGAAGTAAAAAAAAAACAGTTATTGGTACCTAGTGTAAATTAATAATAATAATATTTTTTTATCTTTAGTACAAATTCCTATGAAGACTCTGACACCCAAACTAGGCTAAAAACCTAATTCACTGTAATCGAACTTATTAATATATTTTTTTATTGTAAAATACGGGTAGCAAACCTAATTGGATTCCTAAATTGGACACTGTAGGTAGATTGGATGCAACCATTTCAAACTCGAAATCATTAGTGGGCCAAATGATTTTAAAGAAAAATAAAACTAATTGCATATATAAAGTGACTTTTTGCGGGCCGCATCAGAAGGATGATTTTAAAATTGTATCGGGCCGGCTGTCAAACGTGTAAAGGGCCGCAAGTTTGACATGCCAGAGGGCTTACCATCAGCAAATAAGAAACCGTCCAGTTTAAAAGCAGGCCTTAAACAGGACTGCTTAAGGCCTGCTTTCATACTAACCGTTGAGGTCATAGTACGAAAAAGTAAGGCAGTTCAATATAAGCCCTGCTATAAAAGCTCATAGTAAGGCCCCTGGGCTAATGTAATCGAGGCTTTACATTGGAATCGCAGAAATGATATTGTTATTGTTCTTTTTTCAGGAGCTTTACCACCCCCCGCCCTCACAGACAAGCTCCGCCTATACCATGTCGACATGAACCCATATGGTCACCGAGTGATGCTGATGTTGGAAGCGAAGAAGGTCAAATTTGAGGTGTACCGGCTGGACCCACTACGGCTACCGGAGTGGTTCAGAGCTAAGAACCCAAGACGTGAGTTGGGAGGGCTTATTGTGTACACTAGCGCCGCCACTGGAAAAAAAACATAATGCTTTTAAATAGATGGCCACTTTTAGCAATAAAAGTCCATTGCAGTAAACAACAGGCTAGAAAATATTGTTTAGGTGATAAAAACTCCGAGAGTGCATTATACAGAGAGATAATTCACAATTTCATCTTTATATAAGCACTAGGAGCTCGGTGGCGCAGTGGTTTAGCGCCTGGCCCAGCGATCGTGGAAGTTAAGCAACGTTCGCAAGGGTCGGTCATGGGATGGGTGATCAAAAATGTATTATCTCGAGCTCCTCCGTGTTTCGGAAGGCACGTTAAGCCATTGGTCCCGGCTGCATTTGCAGTCGTTAACACCCACCAATCCGCATTGGGCCCGCGTGGTGGGTTAAGACCCATCCTAATTACCACCAGTGGGGACATCAATAATGGCTAATGGATAAGACATACCTAAGCACTATGATTCTCGTTTCAATGGCGGCGCTAGTGTGCTGAATGCGCCCTCTATACTATAGAGGGCGCCACCGAAATATACCACCGAAAGTGGAGCCCTCAGAGGTTTTCATTTAATAAGTTGTTGATAGAAAATGTTTTTTTGCTAAAAGTGGCTGTTTTGACACATTTGCTATCTACTTCTACGAATGACTACGAGGGAATGTAATGATACCGTCTAAAAATACTAGACTCTATGGGCCATAAAAAAAATTTCAAGTAAAGTGTCACCGCGGTGCCACTTCCGGTCAGAGTGCTACTTTAAATTATGAATTTCCGCAAAAATTTTGAGATTGCGTTTTGTTTCTCCTCGCGTTCCCGCCAAAATCTGACTGGTAGAGAGCAAGTAGGTTGTTCAAATGAATGATTGTTTTGGCGCGAAGTCGTTTGTCCATCAGCCATTTTTGATGTCCCCACTGCTGAGGCACAGGCCTTAAGGTAAGGAGGACGGGCCATAACCCTCCACGCGGGCTCGATGCGGATTGGTGGGTGTTAACGACTGCAAATGCAGCTGTGACCAACGGCTTAACGTGCCTTCCGAAGCACGGAGCTGGAGCTCGAGATAATACGTTTTTGGTCACCCATCCCATGACCGACCCTTGCGAACGTTGCTTAACTTCCGCAATCGCTGGGCCAGGCGCTAAACCACTGCGCCACCGAGCTCCGAAGTCGTTTGATTAGTTTGTAATTACAGTATGTAATTAATTAGTTACAATTTGTAATTGTTTTCGGTAGAAAGCTTTCTACCGAAAACATAATTTGACTGATAATGTGTAACGGCCCTGACTAACTAAAATTATTTTGGTAAACTTTAAAATAAGTTTTAACCCTAGGGGCCTATTTCATAACCATCAGTGATTCGCATACATTGCGGTGTCTGTGTGTAGTTAATTTTCTAGTTTCAAATTGGCGACGCAATGAACACCAAACGGATCGTTGTAATTTACTACGGTAATGTTAAGCCTACGCAAAAATTGGTTTAACGTAGCTGTGCGTCTGTGGCATCACTGGCATGGCATCGTAACTCCCAAATGAATGGACCGATTTCGATGCGGTATTTTTTGTTTTCAGTAAAAATCCCAGTCCTAGAGATCCCTACGGAGTACGGGGACAGGTACTTGTTCGAGAGCGTGGTGATCTGCGACTACCTCGACGAGAAGTACACTCGGAACCCGCTGCACTCCAGGGACCCGTTCACGAAGGCGCAGGATCGACTGCTGATTGAGAGGTTCAATGAAGTAAGGGTTTTGCCTTACGAGAAATTATCTACGCTGATAGGCTGCTAAGCTTGGCGCAAAGTACCATGGGCACAGGGTCGCTTAACTACCTACTCAAGTCAAGACTAACAGTACATAAGGCTTGGTCCACACTTGTATCATTTTGGCGTATCAGATCACCGTATCTTTGTCATACATCGTCTCTTTGATACAGTATTACTCCAACGTACCACCAACCAAACTAGCGATGTATGCTAAAGATACGGTGATCTGATACGCCAAAATGATACAAGTGTGGACAAAGCTTTACATAGGTTTTTTTTTTAATTTATTTATTTATAATTATACATTACATATTATATCTCGCATTTTTATATCTCGCCAAACTGCAGTGCAGTTTGTTTAGTTCGTGCAGGGGCGATACTATGCGAGCCAAATAAGAATAGTACCTACTTACTGTCAAACGGCAATCTTGATCTTTGTTCCTATTCTTGCACATGCCTCAGTCTTGGTGTGCATGTAAGGGAAAATGACAAATGAATCGACATCGACAATATTTTTCGTCTCACCCACGAGATATGTCACGGCGCGCATCTTAGCCCTACTGAAGTGGGAGTGAAACGCAAACAAAAATGGCAGTTTTGACAGTACTATTCTTATTTGGCTCGCATAGTACGCGCGTACACGAATATTGTTGCTAACGCTGTTGCCCATAGTACATACCTAATGAGTTGTCTAGAATTTCATGTATTATTATGTAAGTACATGGGCGTACCCAGGTTCTGGACCAGGGGCAAATCTAATGTATCGCCCCCAGGGGGGGGGGGGGCAAATTAATTGTAAATCAAATATATTGTATGGCAAATAAGAACTTTTACTGATAACAATTGATAGTTAGTTAGAGGTAAACAACATCCAGGGGGGCAGCTGCTCCTCCCTGCCCTCCCCCCTCGGTACGGCCATGTGTCATAGTGAACATTGCAAACTTTGCTCGAGAATGTATGTGCAAAGAGAAAAATTTACTTATAAAATACGTCGATTTGTAGAGCAAGCGCTCTAAAGTTGCCGCAAATCACTGTCTCGTGTCAATTTAATCGCATTTAAAATCTACTCATTGGGATGCGATCTAATTTATTGTTATTAAATTTATTCTCAAATTTTCTTTACAGTTGATCAAAGGCAGTTTGGAATGTTTCGACACGAATTTCGTGTTTGGCAGCGAACAGATTATACAAACTCTAGATATATTCGAAAAGGAACTCGCGAAAAGAGGTGAGTGGCATATGTTGATAAAGCACAGAAAACGCAGGATTCAGGTTTCTTATATTATTTATTTATTAATGTTTTGATTTGACCATCAGCCAATTTCATGTCCCCACTGCTGGGGCACAGGCCCTCCTTATGGGTGGATAAGGAGGGCAAAATGCGGATTGGTGGGTGTTAACAAAGGCGTCGCCAGCCCATGGCCCAGGGAGGGGCAAGATATGAAAAAGGATGAGAAAAATATGAATTGTAGGTGCAGTCAAGAGCACCTAGTGAATTTATTCATGTTTTGACGGATCGGGATTTATTGGAAAAGCAATTCAATTGCACGACCTTACGACTACGGTTATTTTGCAGTTAGCTACATTTTTGGAGTCTGGGGGGGGGGGGGGGGCAGCTGAATTGGCTGCCCACCCTTGGCGACGCCCTTGAAATCAGAAATCAGAAATCAGAATATTTATTTGCACAATATTGTGTACATTACATTGAGATTGGTGACAATGTTTCTAATCAAGTTTCAACAATATTCTGCCTTAAGTCTGTAGGCATGCAAATGTTAGTAAGTGTCAGCTATCTATAGTAAATATTATTACTACTAAGTACCTATTGCTATTTTAAGACGTCAATAAATTACAAAATTGTCAACAGAAATCTCATATTCAAAATTAAATGTCAATTATGCAAAATTATCATTAATAAGTCAGATTAAGTAGAGATGTCATTTTTTTCTCTCCAAATATTCCTTGGTCGAGTAGAAACTGTGCTGTAGGAGCCAATTAAATAATTTATTCCTGAAAATATTTTTCTCTATTGGTTGATTGATAATGTCTAGCGGTAGTTTATTAAATATTTTGATAGCCATATAATATACATTTTTACGAAATATAGTTAGATTAGATTTAGGTATTACTAGTTGATTCTTTCTCGATGCTCGTAAATTATCGTTTTTTTCACTACATTTTACAAAGTATTCAGGGTGCTTTTTAACCAACAAGCATAGTTCTAATATATATATACATGGTAGAGGTAGTATTCTATGTTTTTGAAATAGGGGTTTACATGAATCTCTTTCTTTTATCTGGCATAAGGCACGAATACACTTCTTTTGTGCTCTAAAAGCTCTGTCTAAATCTACACTGTTGCCTCTACTACTCTGCATCTACTTGGGTGTTAACGATTGCAAATGCAGCCGGGACCAACGGTTTAACGTGCCTGTCGAAGCACGGAGTAGTTCGAGATAATTTGGTCACCCATTCCAAGACCGACCCTTGTGAAAGTTGCTTAAGCTCCGCAACTGCTGGGCCAGGCGCTATACCGCTGCGCCACCGAAGTCAAAGTCAAAATAAGCTTTATTCAAATAAACTTAATTATTAAGTACTTTTGAATCGTCTATATTTTCCTACCACCCGTTCCAGACTTTTTAGCTGACAAGAAGAACGGGCGCAAGAAACTTATCAGCTATAACAGCCATAAGTAACGATATTTACAAACTTGAATACTTATATCGAGCTCCTCATTGAAGTAAAATTACGGAATTCCGCTTGTCCTCAGGCACTAATTTTTTCGGGGGGTCGCGCGCGGGCATGCTGGACTACATGATCTGGCCGTGGGTGGAGCGCCTCTACCTGCTGCGCTGCCTCAACCCTCATAAGTTCGACCAGAAACGATCGCTGTTTCCTAACTTTGTGAGTAAATAAAAAAACCTCTAACATCAGTGGCGGTCACATAATTAAAGACTTCAGTCAATTTTCATACAAACGAGGTAACTTTGAAGCTTTGGTTCTCCGCTAGGGATTGTGATCTGATGATGGTTAAATAAATTTATTTCTACACTGGACTGCCTATATTGCGCTGTTTCAATCCGCACTCGTTCAACAAGAAACACATTAAACTGTAAATCGCATTTATTTTGGTTTGGTATTTTGGATTTTTTATTTAATAGAACCCTAAATAAATACTACATCACAAGAAGAGTTAATTATGCCCAAATCGCAAACCATTTTGGCACCTATTACGTTTGTGTATTATAAAAATTAGAAAGTTTACGGTTCGCGGGCCGCAGCCACTAGACTATCAGCTTTTTAACTTGACACTCTGGCTTGAATAGAATTGAAATTGAAATTCCCGCCAAAATCTTAAATTTGCGTTTTGTTTTTCCTCTTTTTCCCGCCAAAATCTGTATGAGCTAAAGCTAGGTTTTCATAAAGTTTCACAATGAGGGCTTTTCAAAATGACAAAAAACTGTAGGCTCGATAGATGGCGTTGATAAAAAGGTAAGTGTTGAAAACGTAGAAAAAATATTTTTAAGCACAGGCACTTTGTTTATCAAAACTAATTTTGACCATCTACGCCATCTAGTGAGACTTTTTTTTAAATGTCGCTTTGAAACGCCATCGTAGTACAGTAAGTAGCACATCAGACTATTCATGTTGACCTTGAGACCGGCTTTATGCCGTAAGTAATAAGAGCTGTTTTCGTAGTTCAACTGTGTGCTGTCGTGCGTACAAAACAAAATGTTATACTTAATTATAATTATGTTTTATTCCAGGCGGATTGGGGCGACCAAATGCAAGTTGACGAAGCCGTGAAAAAACTCTCCAACTCACCTCAAGAATATTTCGAATATTACAAGAATGCGCGGGCGCACTCTATGGGATATTATCTATAATAAGATTATAGTACTTTTAACTCCAATAAGTGTACCTATAATAAGGTGACTAAAGTACTTATGTGCTAGGAGTCAGATTTTTTTCGTTCATGGTAGGGTTGGGACTATCTCTAGATCAGTGTTTTCTAATTAATGGTACGTGTACCCTCAGTGGTACGCATACCCCCCAGTGGTACGCCTACCTCACGTGGTATGCGAGGTTGCATTAAGCTCTTAACTAATATCATGTTACATCTGATATCATTTTTTATTTATCATTCCTGCATTAAGAGTTACCCGAGTTTGAGGTCTTTCTCAGAGTGGTACGTAACGTAGTAAAAACTAATTGGGAACCACTGATCTAGATTAAATCGGAAGAATCGACAACGTTAATAATAATTAAAAAAAAGTATTTACTTTGAGTTCTAAGCAATGAGGATCAACACGACAATTGAATATATAAATTTTGTATATCACATCAAATACAATATCAATATTTGAGTAAATCTCTGTTTAAATTTCTCAAATCCATCACGAAATGACAAAATTATTAAAGATTTAAAAAGTGAGTATAAAAAATACGGCCGGCCCTTGCGGATAATGCGATGACGTCACGTGCCACGATCGCCCGAACAAACACCTGCCGCGCCGCTGATGACGTCATCTGCCAATCGTGAATATTGGGGAGCGTTTTTGAGAATGCGACACGAAAATCGCTCTATCTTCGTCATTTTTGGTCCAATTTCAATAACTCTTTCACTGAAATAATTTATTTTGATGTGACTGAAACTCTACATATTTAACTAAAAACCTCGATGACCCTCATTGTCCTACTTGAGGTCCAGGCACATAGGTAATTTTATATTATGATAGGTAATAACACAGACCACAAAGTGAACAAATATATCGCGGCCTTAGTTAGTCCCTTAGTTAGTCAACACTATACACTGTTATACAGGGTGGAAACACGTATACAGTGTTAAATTACACCCTATCTGTATAATATACAGGGTGGAAAAAAAACGGTAGGTAGTTGGAGGAAAAGTACTCTAAATTAATTTTAAAAATAAGTAAAATAGAATAAATAAAAGTACCCATCAATCGATAGGGTCAATGATATTATCCTTAACATTTATAAGGTAACACAGTAAGACCAAAAATATTTAAAAAATAATTTTAGCCCGTTCGATTCACGGATTTCACGGCTGAGACATTTTTTCAAAAAATCTAATAATGCAGTTTTACCACAGAATATAGTGTTTTACTTATTTTTTAAAATAAAGGAATGTTTCCTTTCAGTAAAACTTGCCATCATCGATACTTCCCTCCAACTATCGTCTTTTTCCCCGCCCTGTTTATTTAAGTATTGCATTTTGTACATGCACGCGCAGATTAATGGACCCCCTAAACGATCAAAATTGCTTGTCAATCATTTACATTGCATTGCTTGTCAATTACATTTTGTTCGTCTAGGAGCGATGCTTGACAAGCACTGTAGAATAGATAGATTACCGTGGCCTATCAAAAGTAGGCCACGCCCCCAAATGGTAAATGCAATTTAAATGATTGACAAGAAATGCTTGATCGTCTAGGGGCTCCAATAGAATTTAAAAACGGCAGCTCACCGCGCTTTTCCTGATGAGAGGCAGTGAGAGATGAATAGTGTGGCGTTTAGTGTGAGAGCGAGAAGTAAATATCAACGACACGCCTACCTACGCCTTTTTTTTATCTGCGCGGGTCCGGGTAGTAAGTTATTGTTGCAGTTAAAAGTTTTTAAAAATAAAAACGCTTTTATTTTTTTATTATTTAAGATCTGCTAAGCTAAAGTATTTCAGTACTTACTTAATATTTTTCTTGTTTACGTAAGTATTTATGTATTTATTTCCTTGTTTTCTTTATGTTGTATATTTTGTCTAGCTTAGTTTTTTTTTATAAATAGGTAGGTTTAGGTATCATAGAGGAAAGTAAAAAATATGCAGAGATTTTTTCCTGACTCACTTTTCAGTAAAATGCATAAACTAAGTAGCTCTATAGGTACCTACTGGCGCTTTAAAAAAAGATACTTATCGCATTTCCGAGGTCCTACTTTTGGTAAATCAATTACTTATTTACATATTTTACCCTTATATTATTTATTTTTCCCTTTGCAAAATAAGTACCAATTATGCTTATTTTTGTTATTACAACTTACTTACTTACCTACTGTAGTAAGTACTTAAAGACAATTTTTCATAAACTCAAAGTCAAAAGAGCTTTATTCAATTATTAAGTAGGTACTTTTGAATCGTCTATATTTTCCTACTGTAACTGTATTTATTAGTATAAGTAACTACTTTTAAAAAGTACTTACTGATTGTCACAAAGTAGTTATTTTATAAATATTAATATCTCAACTTAGGCTCTATTAAATAGAATTATGGTGCCTAGGTATAAGTCTTAACTGTAAGTTAACAAATCAGTTTGTAAAAATAAAAAATAAAATAATATGGTGCCTACTTATTTATTACCATTGTACATAAACCAAATATTTTAAGATATTTACCTACTTAAATTTTATTTGTATAATTCCCCATGAAACTACCCCCCCCCCCTCTACTCAAACTAAAAAAAAAGAACTATGCACACAGTTCTGCCTTTTTCCTGGGGGTGCGGGGTGCCCCCTCCACTTTAAAAGCCCCTGATTTAAAGGTTATCCTTTAGGGTAGGTATTGCCATTAGCCATTCGTCGTCGACCAATGATGTTATTTCTGTTCAGGTTCAAGTTTTTCCCGATGTATTTCAAGTAAATCTTGGAGAGACTTTACTATTATTCTCATACGTATATAATGTATACCATATTATATAACTTCGCTAAAGTGTGGCATGTATTATGTGGGTGCGGAAATGTATCAGCAAAAACAAAACGCAAATAACATATTCAATATTTCGTTCAGAAACTTGGTAACCTGCTAGGACAGACAAGGATTAAATTACTGAATCCATCATGTATACCGTTACCGGTATTATATTATAATCTGGTATTAAAAATATAGTATAAGACAATGTTTAAAATACCACTGACCGCACGATAAACATGCGTCATGATGTGGCCGGCCACCATTATACCACAGAATACATAATAGTTTACGTGCATTTTGTTTGACAGCAGAGCAGTCAGTTTCTGAACGAACGACGAACGAAACGAAAAAACACAAAAGTCAAAATCGACTGTGATCGCGAATATTGCAAAACTCGGAAAATATTTATTTATTTACATTTAAACACGGATTTCCTTAACAAAAATGCCTTTAATACGTTCAGCAAGCTTCAATTTATTTATTGAAATCGTCGTTCGGATTGCATTAGTCTCCGCTTTCTGGTGAGAACAATCCATATGTTGGCAATTTTTACATTTTCTATTTTTACCAATATCATCAAATAAACTAACGTTACTAACGTTTATTTTACAAAGTAAAACTTTTTACAAGTCTTTAGAACCTAATCAATTGTGTAGCTTTAGAATTTAAATACTTATAAATTATTTATGAATCATTAATTCAAATAATGTACTTTTTAGTCAAACTTCTATTTATTGCTAGTAATATAATAAGTCTATGATTTATTCTGATAATTTGTTCATGTCGGTTTTATCTTAAAACCTGCCTTGAAAGGAAGACTTGCTATCTATGTTGATTTAAGTAGTTTGCATTGCAAAGGATTGCCTTATCGTGGAACTAAACAGTTATCAAAAACTCAATTTGATGCGGTCTTTGTTGATTTTAGGTATATTGCTTAATCTAAGAACTAAATCCTACTTTCTACTATAGTACTAGACTTCACGCACACAGTTGCGCGCGTGAAAAAAGTCACTGTGTAGCGTCTGTGTAGTCAGCGTTGAAACGCGGCGCTTGTATGGAGTGCTCCGGGTGTGCCACTACACCGTATCATACCATGACCTTGCTAGAAACGTGTCAGGCAAAAAATATTCTTTGTATTAAAAAACCATGTCAAGCGAGTGCATGACGGAACGGTCTAAAGGGAATAGTGTCATACAATTTCAATACAAAGAATATTTTTTTTGCCTGACACATTTCTAGCACGGTCATGGTATGGGTTTAACATTCCTAATTTTAAAACCGCTCGCAGGCCGCGCCGTCACAACATACGTTTAGTTTGTGCAGGGGCGATACGTCTGCCGTCCGTTAACTAAAAGGGCGCAAAGCCACAAAATCAAATTTTAACAAATTGTATTTAAACATGATTATGATCATAAGTTTGTAAATTTAACAAGCTTTAATTGAACGTTTAATTTTATTTTGTACGACCTATGGTTTTCAAGTGGCATATTTTTCAAATATTTCCCGCGTTTTTCGCTTATATTTCAAAATTTGATTTTGTGGCTTTGCGCCCTTTTAGTTAACGGACGGCAGACGTGCGCACACCAATTTTGTTGCTAACTGGTTAAGCGACACTGTTGCCCGTAGTACATACAGTGTAGTGGCAGTGAGACCATTATTTAAATATGTGATTGAAATAATAATTTATAAAATAAATTTTCTACACATAGAATATGAAAGACTATGCTATATTTCAGTTACATGGAAACCATGCCCCCATTCGTCCGAGTGATCCACAGAGCAGAGCTGGAGTCCGACTACAAATACCCTAGAAGGGAGTCGTACGTCCCGGGCGGTGCGATGTGGGCCATAGTACTGTCTGTGCCATGTACGCTGTCCTTGCTTGCATGGGCCGCTTGCAACGACTGTAATGATGCGTTTGAGGTAAGCAAGCAGGAGATGTATATAATATGAGTAGTAAAGTACTGTATAAGCAACTCATTGCCACAATATCAATAAAAACAAAATGGGGCTTCATTCAAAAATAAGCTAACCAAATGGCTCCTAGAGAAGTGTTTTTATAGTGCTAAAGAATATTTAGAGTGGAACAAATAGTTTAAATTTGATTAATAAGTTTAGTAAAGTTCTAATTTTTTAAGTAATAGACGTGATAAAAAATGATATTTTCAAAAATTCGCTTCCGACATCCAAAAATTTGTACAAAACAACAAAATTACAGGTCTACACAACACTAGCGCCAAGTTAGCGGTAGTGCGCCGACTGCCATCACAGAATATATAATAGTTGCTGCCATTGTCAAATATCTTGACCACAACTTGATACCTACATATTATTTTTTTGTTACAGATATTACTGGCATGGTCACTATCTTTAGGAATAAATGGATTCTTGACAGATCTCATTAAATTAATAGCAGGTATGTACTTATTATATTCTTTGTTATCCATTCAATAAGTATTTTTAAATGATGTCTAGCAAAAACTTTCAGGGTATGGTCAACTCATAATTCTATAGTCAGTAGTTTTTGTAAGTAAAGGCCTAAGAAAAGCTTTTGGATATTAGTTTTCAATTCAGTGCCTTAGGATGGGTGGCCTAAGTATGTCATGCTCTCTTTAATCATTTCTGCGGTGGTGTCGTGTGGGGCGGGTCGTTACGTTCCCTCAAATATGGTTAAGCGAAGTGATGGCTGGTCCACGCGTCATGCTCGTGAACGGGTGCTGCCAGTAGGAATGGGTCTGCTTATGATTACCTATCTTAACACATATTGAATTGTAAGAATTGCGTTTTTTTATTATTATTTTTTGTCTTGTATCAAGTGTTTTTTTGGTAAATTTTGCCTACTTAGGCGCACTTTCGAGTAGCAGACAGAGTGATTACTGATTTCTCAACTAGTTGAAAGTTATTTACTCTCACAATTACCTATCCGATATGTAGTAGGTATTTAATTTCAACCTACCTACCCATTGTGTGCAAACTTTTGTTAATTATTGTGATGGAAAATGACCTCACTTTAAATGTGGAGCTCATTTTTCAATGTTGACGACTCTGTATGAAATATACAGGGAGAAAAAAGCAGCCCATGACGAGTTTCTTGCCGGTTCTTCTCGTTACAAGGTCTCCCGCTCAGGGTTTGCGAACCGATGGCGTAGCTTCTTTGACATTCACAAGTGCTTGTAACAGCCTAGACTGAATAAATTATTTCGAAATTTGGATTTTTTTCTGAGTCTATCTGAAGTGGAATTTTCCATCGCAAAATTCATGAAAAATTGAGTATTTTTTCCATCACACAGAGTTAAATTTACAGAAATTAAAATTTCAAAATGTTATAAACCCGCAATGTACAACAAGCAGCTAGCTACTAACGCTTAGTAGTCGTCACTAACAACCATCCATGTAAACTTACTCACCTACTGACTAAGCACTTGTTCAGTTCAGTATGTTTACACACAAGGTATAAGTGACAAGTTCTAAATATTAGTAGCTCGTGTGAACATGGCAGATTTATGATAGAAATTATTGTCACCCTGACATTTCAACTTACAAACTATTGTCACCATGACATTTCAACTTACAAATTATTGTCACCCTGACATTTCAACTTACAAATTATTGTCACCATGACATTTCAACTTACAAACTATTGTCACCATGACATTTCAACTTACAAATTATTGTCACCCTGACATTTCAACTTACAAATTATTGTCACCATGACATTTGACCTTCCCAGGTCGACCGAGGCCGGACTTTTTCTACCGCTGTTTCCCCGACGGGCTGGAGACCGAAGACCTGCAGTGTACGGGGGACCCTTTAGACATTATGGAGGGGAGGAAGTCGTTTCCCAGCGGTCACAGCAGTTGTGAGTGTGAAGAACCTAGATCCATACATACAGTGCTGGCCAGATTATTAAAGCCACCAGTCGATTTTCATACAAACGAGGTAACTTTGAAGCCTTGGTTCTCTGTCAAGGATTGACCTAGCTGTGATCTGATGATGGCCATCAGGGACTGAATGGAGGAGATTCAGATCGCTATACACACCCAACTGATCTAAAACGAATACCGCTAGAGTTTTAGGTTTCAAAAATATTAAAGTTTGTTTTTTTTCGTATATAGTTTCTGCACCATTAACTAAGACTAATACATGAATTTGTGTCATTTTGGGTGGATGCATAAGTGTCAATTTAGGTTTTTGTCTTTTCTAACACTATCAATCGAAAAGAAAATTAAAGTTGAAAATTTTACTTTCATGATGATTACGAAGTCATAACCGATGTACATGAGCTTTTTGTGTGATCTTTGTCCACGGGAACACTGTTATTTAACTGACACAATTTGTGTCGTTTTTATCAATAGAATCTTATATCAGATACAGTTGAAGTTAAAGTTACCGTTACCTACTATAAGTCAGTTTGCACTGGACGAAAATGACACAAATTAGGTTTGTACACTACTCAGGCTATCTTAAATGAGTTTTTTAACTTTAAATCAATTTTGTCAGTTTTGGGTTCAATTATTTATATCGACGACAAATAATCGAATTTCTAAAGATGCATCAGCTAGATGTGACACAAAACGCAAAATAAACGTTTTATATGCAAGTCTATCGACAGACAAGATTTCATAAACTTTAGAATTTTTTAAGGTTATACCCTCAAAATAAAGTATTGGTATCGGTCTATCTGATCAACATTGTAAGAGATACAAGGATATGTTTAAAATCCTGAAACTGAAAAATCGGATCATTGTATCTCTTCGAATGTTAGGTTTTATGGGAAAATATAATAGTACATTATGAGACAAGTTTGCTTAGGTTGCTCATCATTGCACACAAGGCTGTGGGTTGCAGCCCGAGCCGCAGGCGAGGGCGTAACTCAGCCGAGTGTGCAATAAGCAAGAGCTGAGTTTCATACGTTTTTCAACACATTTGCGAGGAAAAAACAAAGTAATTTACCACACAGCAACAAATACGACAAAAACAAAATTATGATAATTATGGGAAAATGCGCGCAGGTTTTTTTTTTGTTTTTTTCGCACGCGTTTGTTATAGCTCGGTTTATAGCCCTAAAAGCGATGTATTAGGGCTCACTTTACGAGCAAGTGTGTTGAAAACATAATTATTGTTTAAAAAATATTTTATTGACATTAATTTTCTATTATATTTTCATAGTAGTATTTATTTATGTTTAGCTGCTATGTATTGCATGGTATGCTTTAGGTCTTCCATTTTATTAGTGACTTTGTAAATAAATAATAATAATAAATAAATAAATCTTTTTGTAAATAAACGAAAAAAGGGAAGGACTGGACTTATCAAATCAAATGAACTGACTTATTTATTTTCTTGATTACTGTGAAGATCTCCATCAAATTTATCGAATTGCATCAAAATTGCCATACCCGAAAATGCTGACTTACTTCCTTTTGGTAAATAACCGATTCTATGTCATTCGACGACCTTCGTGGTCGAGTGGTTTGAACGCCGGTTTTCAAGGCGTCAGTCACCATCTCTTGAGGTCCCGGGTTCGATCCCCGGCTGGGTCAATGTAGAAAATGAACTTTTCTATATTGGCTCAGGTCTGGGTGTTTGTGATACCACCGTTGTCTCTGATTTCCATAACACAAGTGCTTTAGCTACTTACTTTGGAATCGGAGCAATGTATGTGATGTTGTCAAATATTTAAAAAAAAAAGAAAAAAAATTACTCTAAGGTGTTTTTTTTTCTGCAGTATCATTCTGCTCCCTGGGCATAGCCTCAGCCTGGGTCTGCGGGCGGCTAGGTGTGCTCTCCCGCAGGAGAGGCAGTGGGGCGAGAGTGGTGTGTTGTTTGGCGCCGCTAGTGGGCGCTGCGTGCGTAGCACTGTCCAGGACTTGCGACTATCACCATCATTGGCAAGGTAAGAAATCAAGAAGAAGAAAAAACCGGTTGTCCCGGTTCTAAAACCGGTTTCACCGGTTTAAAAACCGGCAAGGTAAGAAATCAAGAAAAAAACATTTTTCTCGGTTCCAAAACCGGTTTTCCTGTTAACAAAACCGGATTCACCGGTTCATAAACCGGTTTCCCCGGATAAAAATCGGTTTTACCAGATCATATACCGGTTTCCCCCGTTCGAAAACCGGAACCTGTTCGCTGTGGTTTAAAAAAAACCGTGTCCACACACCGTAAAACTGTTTTCTGGTTCTTAAACTACTGATATTTACTATAATTTTTAAATACTACTAACTGTTGAGGTGACAAAAAGTTGCCATATTAAAAAAAACATATTTCTTCCTTTCAGATATCCTTTTCGGATCCATTTTAGGGTACAGCATAGCTATATTCTGTTACCGTCAATACTACAACCCACTGTCTTCTGATCTCTCCGGTGTTCCGTACGTAGTTTCAAACGCAAAAATAAAATACGCCAACGGCAAACCAGATATAAGCCCCATAAAAGATTGTAAGGAAGTTGAATCAACCCCTTTGCTTAACGGAAGGAAAGAAGACAAGTGGATTTAAAAAGTAAAACGTCAATGTGTGATCTCTATGGCTTTGCCGCCAAATTATTTGTAATGGCGGCGATTATTGATGTTTGAAATTGACTTTGCAGATTTTTGCTTTATTAATAATAATGGTATTTTTGATGTAGGTACTTATCTAACAATTTTCTGAGTATTGAGTTCAAATAATATTTTTTCAGTCGATTTTTATACAAACGAGGTAACTTTGAAGCCTTGGTTCTCCGCCAGGGATTGACCTAGCTGTGATCTGATGATGGCCATCCAAGGAGTGAATTGAGAAGATTCAGATCGCTGTACACACCCAACTAATCTGATCGTCATTCTAAGAGATACAAGAGTTTTCAGTTTCAGGATTTCCATATATGTTTATGCTAATTTCGCGGTTTTTTTAAACATATCCTTGTATCTCTTAGAATGCTGATCAGATCAGTTGTTTGTGTATTGCGATCTGAATCTCCTCCATTCACTCCCTGGATGGCCATCATCAGATCACAGCTAGGTCAATCCTTGGCGGAGAACCAAGGCTTCAAAGTTACCTCGTTTGTATGAAAATCTACTGGTGTCCTTAATTATCTGGTCACCACTGTAAAAGTAAAAGACACATTTTTTGGATATTCAGAATCAAGTCTTATCACTTGGTATTAAGGTTGTTATTATTTTAATAAAGCAAAAAAAACATAATAATATAACATTATATTTATTAATGTAAAATATGTATGGTTATTGCTTCGAAAGCACAAATTGATATAAAATTTACTGATGGAATGTAAAAGTTACTAAATAACTAGTCTTTTTAGTTTTTGACTGAGAATGGATTATTTTTGAGAAAATGATGAAGACCGAAACACGATATACAGGGTGTTTGATAATAGCCTTATTAAGCCGAATATGGTAGATAGGGACCATCAAACTGAACAACTTTTACTATGGGACCAACTCTGAAATTAACGTTATTTCAGTAAATAACGTTAATTTTAACGTAATCTCTTACTTTTTTTTACCGTTACTTTAACGTTAACGTTATGTCAATAAATAACGTTACTTTTTTACCGATAATTTTACCGGTTCTATTGTACCGGTAAAGTTTAACGCTATATTTAACGGTAATTTTACCGGTACAATAATTTTAACAATATTTTTACCGATAAAATGTTTTAACGGTATTTTTAACGTTATTTTTTTAACGGTATTTCAATCCCTGGCTGTTTCATACAAAAATTAATAACGCAAAATATATGAAACAGCCTCTTTTTTACATTTTCAGATTTGGTTCCATATTAAAAGTTGTTCAGCTTGATGGTCCCTATCTACCATATTCTGGTTTAAAGCCTAAGAATTTTTGTTTTTTAACTGAATGGAAAAATGCTAAATGACGACCTAGACGCAAATAGCCTATTCTATTTGATAATCAATCCTATTATTGGGCGGAAGTGAAACACAATTTTGGTCTAGGGTTGCCACTTACTATACATTTTATAAAAAAAATCCGGTGTTGTATACATAGTATAGTAACCTATCTACCATATTCAGCTTTAAAAGGCTATTTCCAATCACCCTGTTTATAGGGTAATATAGAGATTTATCGCCATTTCGTTACGTTACGTTCGTTTTCGTACGTATGTACAGTCAGCAGCACGTCAGACTATACATGTTGACTTTGAGACCGTCATTATGCCGTACGTAATAAGAGCTGTTTTCGTAGTTCAATAACCTACCGTGCTGTCGTGCGTACATGTGACGTTGGGGTTTATTTTTTTTTTAATATAAAGGCAAACATATTCTCATTTATAAGGTAAACTTTGTTAAAATATGTATCAAAATAAGTTCATTGTATTACTTTGTCTATCTAGCGCCACCTATTTATAACAACTGAAACTCATGTTTGTGTCTAGAGTTAACTAATCTGTTGTAATAAAATCAGTCTGTGGTAACCGTATTTCCGTGTCTTTCATTAGGTTATGGGCCGTCCCATTTTTTCATTAAATACTTAGTAATTTGTTTCTAAAACCAGTGTTTAAAGTGATAAAAATGTCGGCGGGCAGTTATATCATAAACGTGCCTAAATTAAAAGGGCGAGATAACTACGACGATTGGGCCTTTGCCGCTAGAAATTTTCTCCTGTTGGAGGGCATCGACATAGACGCCATTCCCAAAGAAATAAGTGCCGCTGAAAACAAAAAGGCCAAGGCGAAGCTCGTCATGACGATTGATCCAAAGTTATATGTGCACATTAAAAATGAGAACAATCTCGCTGATTTGTGGAACAAACTCCAAAAGTTGTTTGATGACAGCGGATTTACCAGAAAAATACATTTACTTAGAACGCTAATCTCGATACGACTTGATAACTGTGAATCAATGACGAGTTATGTATCGCAAATCGTTGAAACTGCACAGAGATTAAAGGGTACAGGTTTTGATATCAACGAGGAATGGATCGGATCATTATTATTGGCGGGGCTTCCAGAAAAATTTGCACCGATGATAATGGCAATAGAACATTCTGGTATCGCCATCAGCTCTGACGTCATAAAAACTAAGTTGCTCGATATGTGTTCTGATGTTGGTAGCAGTGACACAGATGTTGCACTATGGTCAAAACAAAAAGGCAAAGTTGGTCACACTGCAAAAGGCGCACACACCAAGCAAATGTCAAACTATACGTCAAATAGAAAAATAATTAAATGCTATAAATGCAAGAAAACCGGCCATTACAAAAACCAGTGCCCCGAAACAAAAGAAAAAGAACCGAAAGAAAAACATTTGAATGTTTTTAGTGCAGCTTTTTTCAACAGTAACTTTAGTAAAGAAGACTGGTTTATAGACTCGGGCGCAAGTGCGCATATGACGTCGAACAAAGAAAGCTTATTGAAAGTTCGACAAGTACATGATACAAAAGAAATTATTGTTGCAAACAAAATGACTGTGCCAGTTATATGTGCCGGAGATACACAGATCACCACGAAAGTGAATAATTCTCAGTTCGACATTATTGTAAAGAACATTTTATATGTACCTAACCTAACAACAAACTTGTTATCAGTGAGCCAGTTGATAGAAAATGGAAACAAAGTTATTTTTAGAAAAGATGTTTGTCATATCCATAATCAACAGAATGAGCTTATTGGAGTTGCACATTTACAAAATGGTGTTTACAAATTGAAAACAATAAAGTCAGAGATGATTTTGGCAGCAGCAGTTCAAACTATAGAAGCGAAGCAATGGCATAGAAGATTGGGACACATAAATAGTAATGACTTACAAAAGATGAAAAATGGTGCCGTAGAGGGAATATCATATGATATGAAGACTGATATTCAGAAATCCAATTGTGAAGTATGTTGCGAAGGAAAACAGACGCGTTTACCGTTTCAACTAGCAAACCATAGAAGTGAGAAAGAGCTAGATTTAGTTCATTCAGATCTGTGTGGGCCGATGGAGGTTCGATCTATTGGACAGGCAAGATACTTTCTGTTATTTGTGGATGATGCTAGTCGAATGGCTTTTGTTTACTTCCTGAGGGAGAAGAATCAGGTTCTACGATATTTTAAGGAATTTCAAAGTATGGTCGAGAATCAGAAAGGAACAAAGATAAAAACACTGAGAACTGACAATGGAGGGGAGTTTTGTTCGAATACTATGGAGAACTATTTGAAAGAAGCTGGAATAATCCATCAAAAAACTAACCCGTACACTCCGGAGCAAAATGGTCTCAGCGAGCGCTTCAACAGGACTATTGTTGAACGTGCGAGATGTTTATTGTTCGATGCTAAACTGGACAAAGGTTTTTGGGCCGAGGCAGTTAATACGGCAGTGTATCTTAAAAATCGAACGCCAGCCTCAGGTTTAGGCCAGAAAACACCAAATGAGATTTGGACTGGAAGGAAGCCTGACCTTAGCCATATCAGAATATTTGGAAGTCCAGCAATGATGCACATTCCGAAAAATAAAAGATTAAAATGGGACAAGAAAGCAGTGAAATACATTCTTGTGGGCTATTCCGAAACCACGAAGGGTTACAGACTGTATAATCCAGAAACCAAGAAAATCTGTACAAGTAGAGATGTAATCATTATGGAAAGAAATAATGTGATGGAAAGAAAGAATAATGAAACTGCTCAGATAGAAATAAATGAAGAATATGACAAGCCTCAGATATTAGCACAAGAGAAAAGTTCTGAAGAAGAAGATGAAAGCACACTCACAGATGCAAATGACCCTACATATGTGTATGATCCAGAAGAAGAAATAAGTACAGATTCAACGGAAGATAAATCTTACCATACATTATCTGAAGCAGAAGACGAGGAAATTGTTGTGAAAGATGGGGTAGCAGAGGATGTTGTTCAACCATTACAAAAGCGTTCCAGAAAAGCTCCTGATAGATATGTTATAAATTTATGTATTTCAGATGAACTGGAGTCATGTGCCGAAGAGATTACTTATGAAGAAGTAACTAATGGGCCAGAGAAGGAAAAATGGCAACAAGCCATGTCCAATGAACTCCGGGCTTTTGATGAAAACCAAGCGTGGGAGTTTGTGAACAGAAAAGAAGCAGATAGAGTAGTACAGTGTAAGTGGGTGTTTAAGAAAAAGTTAGAAAGTGATAATAGTGTTAGATATAGAGCTAGACTGGTGGCAAAAGGTTACACTCAGCAACAGGGTGTGGATTTTAAAGAGACATACTCACCGGTTCTCAGGTACTCAACATTAAGACTTTTATTTGCTTTAAGTGCTAAATTAAACTTTGAAATAACACATCTTGATGTAGTTACAGCCTTCTTAAATGGCCTCTTAGAGGAAAATGTGTACATGCATGCTCCACCTAGTTTAAATTGTCCAAGTGATTGTGTACTTAAGCTCAAAAAAGCAATTTATGGTTTAAAGCAGTCTGCAAGGGCATGGAATGCAAGGATAAATAATTGTTTAATTGAAATGGGCTATGTAAAGTCTCAATCAGAACCTTGTTTATATTATAAAAATTGTAAAAAAGTGCAGACTATAATAGCTATATTTGTTGATGATTTTTTCATTTTTTCTAATAGTAAAGATATGACAAATGATTTAAAGAAAAAACTTATGTCGACATTTAAAATTAAAGATCTTGGTCAGCTAAAAAGATGTTTGGGTATGCGAGTAAAATTCTATGAAGATAACAGTATTTCTATTGATCAGGAACAGTTTGTAAAGTATATTCTAAATAAGTTTTATATGAATGATTGTAAAACTAAAGACACTCCTATGGAATGTAGCTTAAAATTGGAAAAGGCAGAAAGTGTTGACAAACAGTTTCCATATCAGCAACTTTTAGGAAGTCTCATGTATTTGTCAGTATTAACACGTCCAGACATTTCATACAGTGTTAGCTACTTAAGCCAATTTAATAACTGTTTTAGTTCAATTCATTGGCATCATGCAAGACGAATATTAAAATATTTACAAAAAACCAAATCTTATGGATTGATGTTTACAAAAGATAATTGTAATTTAGAGGGTTTTGTAGATGCAGACTGGGCTTCCAGTAATGTAGATAGAAAATCCTACACAGGATTTTGTTTTAAATTATCTAAATGTGTAGTATCCTATGAATGTAAAAAACAACAAACTGTTGCATTATCGAGCACAGAAGCCGAATACATGGCCATTTCCGAGGCGTGTAAAGAGGCAATGTATTTAAAAAGTTTAATGTCAGAAATTGTTAACTGCGATTATACCATTGTAATATACAATGATAATCAGGGAGCTCAGAAGTTGACTGAAAATCCTTTATTTCATAAACGCACTAAGCACATTGATGTGCGTCATCATTTTATACGAGAAGCAGTTTCTAATAAGCTTGTAAAAATAGTATATCTGTCAACATCTGAGATGCCTGCTGATATATTAACCAAAAGTCTCAATTATATAAAACATAATTATTTTGTGCAAAAATTAGGAATTCAAAATATTGCCTAAAAGAAAAAACAGTGTAGTTTTTAGCTATTTTTTTTGTTTATCATAGTTAAATGCATAATATCTAGCTTATTTTAATAAGTGGTGGTGTTAAAATATGTATCAAAATAAGTTCATTGTATTACTTTGTCTATCTAGCGCCACCTATTTATAACAACTGAAACTCATGTTTGTGTCTAGAGTTAACTAATCTGTTGTAATAAAATCAGTCTGTGGTAACCGTATTTCCGTGTCTTTCATTAAACTTTACACTACCTACAAAAATGTACTTAATTAAAATATTGTATTTTGTATTTTTAGGTTACCCAATTAAAAGATTTTATTCGCTTTTTCTTTGTTATTTGTTAATGTAAAGTTCAGTATTATCAATGCATTTCAGAATTTTACTGTTTATTATTTTGTAAATAGTTAATTATTAATTTTATAATGTTGATAATATAAATAATAATAATTCCACTCACTTAAACTCTCGCGAGCAAAAATACGGAGCAGGCCTATTTTCATACAAACGAGGTAACTTTGAAGAAATTCAACGGATCAGAAGAGTCGTATACACTAGAGACCGTATGGAGTTTTTAGTGTTACATTTTCCATACTTTTGATGTAATTTTAGGTTGTTTTTTAATTTTTTTTATTCAACCTTGAGCTATACGACTCATCGTTATTAGGTTTCTTTAGCATTATGGGCCTCCTCCATTCATTCTTTAAATTGCCAACATCAGATCACACCCCTAGGGCGGAGAACCAAAGCTTCTAAGTTACCACGTTTGTATGAAAATAGGAGCGTGATTCCATATTTTTGCTAGCGAGTGTAGTATAGGTACCTTTTGCACTACCTATACCTAACCTAAGCAAGGATTGAATGAAATACCGTTAAAAAAATAACGATACAAATAACGTTAAAAATAACGTTAAACCATTTTATCGGTAAATTTACCGGTAAAAATAACGTAAATAAATATATTATTTGTAAAAAAGTAACGTTATTAATTGGAATAACGTTAATTTTAAAGTAATGGTAACAAAAAGTAAGAAATAACGTTAAAATTAACGTTATTTACTGAAATAACGTTAATTTCAATGTAACGTTATCTAAAGTAACGTTATTTATTGACATAACGTTAATGTTAAAATTAACGGTATAAAAAGTAAGAAATAACGTTACATTTAAAAATAACGTTATCATTCCCTGAACCTAAGTAATATGTTATTGAAGCATTTTAAAAAAATTGTTAAGACAGACTAGTAAATAGTAATGTGCTTCTGTATGTACTCCATAATAACATTACCAATAGTATTTAATATTACTTATTGTATTTCTTTAAAGACGAATTAAATTATTGTCATAATAGTTTTACTATAATGTGATATTTTCTTTTGTGATTTTATATTGTTATAGTGAATTTATAGGTACAGTCACGAGCAATAATATGTACACACTTTAGAACTATGTCAGGGGGGTATAACTCCGTGCTTAAACTTTTATATTAGCCTACTGCTCGCGGCCCACTCCAAGAGGGCCATTGTCGAGGGATATCACCGCGCCGACCGAAACGCGCGGCCGCGGCGCCGGCGTGTGCAAGCGACGAGAGCGCCGCGCGTGAACGTCACCAACGAAACGAGTCAGTCAAGCGCCGAATGCGAAACTGCATGCACTTCGTTTTTGATACTTAATTACTAACGTACCTACCTATCTACCAAAGTTTATTGTATTTTTCGTATACATATTTACATACTTAGTTGTATCGAAGTTCGAAATATGGCACCAGTAAAGAAAAAAGCTAAAAAATACTATTTTTTTTCACCCATCCCATAACTGACCCTTGCAAAAGTTGCTTAACCTCCGCAATCGTTGGGCCAGGCGCTATACCACTGCGCCATCGAGCTTCTCTAACTACTTAGAAATACTTATTATTTATGCTCTTTAAATATGCTCAGCTCACCTATTAGGTAGATTTATTTTATTTTATAGTAGGTACCTATTAGGAAATGTGTCGGTTGAGACAGAGCTATGCGACAGAAAGAGACGCCTCTCTTTCTTCTTCGTAGGTGCATATAATTTTATCCACGCAGCGTTGTGCAGTTTGAAATTGTACTTTATTGCCGTGCAGCGAGAGTAGCTTATTATTTGATGGTCCTCGCGGGGTCGGACTTCTGTACGTTAGTACTATTATATATTCTGTGACTATGTCTCATTCAAACAATATTATCTTAGTGTGATAATGATATACCTATAATCTGCACGTATCAGTAATAGTTAAATCATTTCAGTGTTGTGCCTATAAATTGTAACGTAGTTTAATTTTAACTCAACTGTATCATTAGTTATACACCTTATTTCTATCAGTGGAGACTTATAAATGACTTTTTGTTGCTATTTTTTTATGTATTTAGAATGTATTAGTCGATAGTCTTCCTAAAATAAATAAATAATAAATACCTAGGTTATTCAAAACGTAATGTGACAAAGTTCTATGGTGTGTTAGGTGTGTACATCTTATTGCTCGTGACTGTACATGCAAATATTAACTACTTATTTTTTTTGTTGTATTGTATAGGTTGGGTATATATTTATTAGTCTTTAGTTACCACAATATTTAAAAGCTGTAAAGGTACAAAAAATCTGTGTTCGAAATTGTTTATAAAGGAGTTGTTACATTTGTGTATGGAGGCTGGGCACATTTGGGTAACCCGTGGCCTACGGTCATAAAATTATATTTTATGGAAAGAGAACAAAATAAGGAATCTGTCCAAGTATATTTTTTTTTTAAACCTGCAAACATTGTTTTTTTTTTAAAGTTGGATAGTTAAAGTTAAAACTTTTTTCTACCATGGCAACTTTGATTTTTACTGTCATATGTCACATTGATGCTGTCAGATGTCAAATAAAATGACAAATGACATATCAACAGCCAATGTAGTCATTTTTATAGAAATAAAAATGCAAAGGAATATCCCTTAACAGCCGGCAGCCGCACAAAATTGATTTTCAGCATTAAATCAACATTAAAAACTTGTAACAAGCATTAGAATTTATTGATATACTCGGGAGAGTAAAATCAATAGTAACACACTTTCATTTTAAAGCGAAAACATTAAGAAATACACGATGAAGAGCACCATTATTCGAGTTTTTAAATATTTTTTTATTTATGTTTGCAGGGTTTTTTTTTTCTTTTTGGAAAAGAAATCTACGAGAAAAAAAAAATTATGGGTGTAGGAAAATTTAAAAAAAGTGAACCCAGGAAAGAACGACTCCTTTAATTTAGTATTTAAAAAGAAACTAAAAAAAATGAGAACGTTATGTTTTACTTTAAGTATATTTTGTTCTAAATTACACGACTGCTCCAAAAGCTGAGTGTATTGTGTTCAGTATTCATGTATGTTTGTGAGTTTTTTAAGTTATAAGTACCTACTTAAGGCTGTATATGCGCATTTCAAAGAAATTAGCGTTTTTTCAATGAAGTTAAATCTAAAGAATGAAAGAATAGGCTTGTTTCCATTAAGAATAAATATAATGGATAGGGGTTTATAATGATTAATTATATTATGGAGAAAATAACAAACAATTTTAATTATTAAAAGCGTTAAAGATTAATAATATTTTTAAAAAATAAATTTCGTAAAATGAAACCTTTAGTCACGTGACAGTGAACACCAATCAGAAAGCGTGACGTCACGCCGTGCGAAACTCCAATCTTGTCTTTGACGTTTCGAGTATCACTACCGGAGGCGCGTTCCAAACCTACACTCCGAGTGCAACCTAACCACAACCGAACGCAAGTTTTAGCCACTTTTTCCGTATTTCTCCATTGTTTGGAACATATATAAATAACTGGTTTGGCGTTTTTATAGTCGTGCTATCACACTGGGGCTCTATACAGTACTTATAATATGAGAAATTCATTTTTTAAACGATTAAAACTAGCTATAACGTACGAAGACACGATCGCTCTTTTGTTTGTTTTGCACGGCGTGACGTCATTCAAGACGCCATGACAGTCTTGTGCGTTTTGGAACTAAATTAAAATTGGTTTTTTAAAACGCGAAATTTATAATGTAAACGCTCGATTAAAAATAAATAAACCTTTTTTTTCGATAATATGCCTAATAAGCTAAAATATTAAGCAGTTATTGAAATTTTGTCAACTAGCCTATTATATTGATGTAAACTTTAGTTTTAGGCAGCAAAATTCTTAAATTAGTGCCGCCGTCTAGAGAAAAACATATTTAATAAATGATCAGCCCCTCTAGCCAAAGTAACATTTGCAAATTTTCGTTATCGCTTCGCTTCGAAACATGTATGGATTTGACGTTTTAAATTTCGATAGTTAACGAAACCTCATGTCAATCCCATACATGTTTCGAAAGCGAAGCGATAACGAAGATTTGCAAATGTTACTTTGGCTAGGCCCTCTGGTATTTTAAAAAGAAGACAATCTATTAACGCCCGCTGTGCCCTATCGGGCACAAACAACAATAGAAATCTATTGTTGTATTGTTTTCCGGGCGTTGAAGAGGAGGATTGTCAGGCAAGCGGTCTCCATACAAACGGCGATAACGTTTCCCACCCTCTAAACCTTAACCTACAGTAATTATTTTTTCGTATTTTTTGAAATGCCTAAATACTAGGGCCTTTAAATATGCTCAGCTCACCTATTAGGTAGATTTATTTTATTTTATAAGTAGGTACCTATTAGTAATTTCATTGTTTATTCATGGGCATAACGAATGTTTTCTATGATATCAGTAACTAGCGAGTAGCAACCCCGAAATGTGTCGGTTGAGAGTTGAGACAGAGCTATGCGACAGAAAGAGACGCCTCTCTTTCTTCTTCGTAGGTGCATATAATTTTATCCACGCAGCGTTGTGCAGTTTGAAATTGTACTTTATTGCCGTGCAGCGAGAGTAGCTTATTATTTGATGGTCCTCGCGGGGACCGACTTCTGTACGTAAGTACTATTATATATTCTGTGGCTGTACGTTTAAATTTTTTGAATATCTTAATAGATTTCGAAATATCAAATCTACAATGAATATTTTAAAAATCAAAACGTACAGCCCTAGTTTTTAGGCATTTCAAAAACATACCAAAAATTCATTGCTGTAGGTTAAGGTTTAGAGGGTGGGAAACGTTATCGCCGTTTGTATGGAGACCACGTGGTTGACAATCCTCTTAATTAAATCATTCCTTTCAAGTGTATTATGTTTCTAATTTATTGTTAGATAATATTATCATTGTGTCTTAAAGACGCAAGTGTGTTACCATCTTTCCAAAAATATCTACTTGGTAGATTTTAATATTGAATAGCATAAAACTATCTTTAAATTAATTAATGAATAATATATATCAGAGTACCTATCTATTAAATGTTAAAATAATATATATTTTCTGTACTTAATCATTAGGTAATGTAAAAAAGATAAATTATACGTTTTTGTGATAACTATTATTAATAAGTACAAGTTAGTAATCTATAATATTAAATATTTTGCAGATTTGAGTCAAGTTTTTTATTGCTTCTAATCTAAGGGTCGGCGCACATGGTGCAGTGGAGAGCAGAACATTTTTGGCGACACTGAAAAAACTTTTTTTTTATAGTTTATTCATGACTTGGATACAAAGTCCTTCAGTCGCATACATTTTAGTAGTTAGTTATATTGTAGAGTACCTACATAAGAAAGATAAGAGCTAACTAACATAAAAATCGCTAACTTAAAGCATCAGATAAGCAAACAAAAGTTAAGATTATGTACCTACATCAAACCTAATTTAAACTATGTACAAAAAGTATTCACAAGAGAATAGATAACTAAATTAAATCTTTTCTACTGTAGTAATAATGTAGGTAGTTAAAAATAGGATTGAAAAATCCCGAAAAATCGTGCTTTATTAGGGTTGCCACCTTCTCTCTCAGAAAAATAAAAGTACCTATATTTTTCATTTGAGCAAAAATAAAGTAAGCAGCCTAAAACAGAGAGGACATATTTATTTCATACTTATTTACCCTAAAAACCCAGTTCATTCAGTACCCTTAGCACGAACAGCTATCGAAAAAAATAACGCGCGTAAAACTACTCGATAGACAATTCTCTATGGAAAATTTCATTTCGCTTATCAGCGATAGATGGCGCTGTACAAATTTCCAATACAAAATTTATTTACGCGCGTTATTTTTTTCGATAGCTGTTCGTGCTAAGGGTACAGTCTCATAATAACTACTTAACTAGTAATAAGCCAATAACAGTTAGAGTTACGTAAATGGAGTATTTGAGCGTACTCTATTGCTGTCGTAGGTTATAGAGTACCTACACCTACACGAAAATAGAGGACAATACCTACTCTATTTTAGTACAGTCAGCAATGAAAATCGCTTAACACTTTGGTACTTTGCCATAGCAACTTTTTTAAAGATGTCTCACGGTTTGAAACATTAGTCAAAAAAGTTACTAAAGTGTTAGTACTATTATATATTCTGTGACTCCGCGCTTAAACTTTTATATTAGCCTACTGCTCGCGGCCCACTCCAAGAGGGCCATTGTCGAGGGATATCACCGCGCCGACCGAAACGCGCGGCCGCGGCGTGTGCAAGCGACGAGAGCGCAGCGCGTGAACGTCACCAACGAAACCAGTCAGTCAAGCGCCGAATGCGAAACTGCATGCACTTCGTTTTTGATACTTAATTACTAACGTACCTACCTACCTACCAAAGTTTATTGTCTTTTTTGTATACATATTTACATACTTAGTTGTATCGAAGTTCGAAATATGGCACCAGTAAAGAAAAAAGCTAAAAAATACAAAAAAAAATTCACCCATCCCATAACCGACCCTTGCAAAAGTTGCTTAACCTCCGCAATCGTTGTGCCAGGCGCTATACCACTGCGCCATCGAGCTTCTCTAACTACTTAGAAATACTTATTATTTATGCTCTTTAAATATGCTCAGCTCACCTATTAGGTAGATTTATTTTATTTTATAAGTTTACCTGTTTACCTATTTTATTAGTTATTACCTATTAGTAATTTCATTGTTTATTCATGGGCATAACGAATGTTTTCTATGATATCAGTAACTAGCGAGTAGCAACCCCGAAATGTGTCGGTTGAGACAGAGCTATGCGACAGAAAGAGACGCCTCTCTTTCTTCTTCGTAGGTGCATATAATTTTATCCACGCAGTGTTGTGCAGTTTGAAATTGTACTTTATTACCGTGCAGCGAGAGTAGCTTATTATTTTATGGTCTTCGCGGGGACCGACTTCTGGGGCCTTACTATGAGCTCATATAGCAGGGCTTATATTGAACTGCATTACTTTTTCGTACTATGACCTCAGCGGTTAGTATGAAAGCTGGCCTTAAACAGTCCTGTTTAAGGCCTGCTTTTGAACTGAACGGTTTCTTATTTGCTGATGGTAAGCCCCCTGTACGTTAGTACTATTACTTATATGTCCCCACTGCTGGGGCACAGGCACAGGTCTTCCCTGTGGATGGATAAAGAGGATGGGCCATAACCCACCACGCGGGCCCAATGTGGATTGGTGGGTGTTTAAGACTGCAAATGCAGCCGGGACGAACGGCTTAACGTGCCTTCCAAAGCACGGAATTCAAGATAATAATTTGGTCATCCATCCCATTACGATATATTCTGTGCTAAAGTGTTTAACAACTTTCGTTGCTGACCGTACCTACGGTATAGGTAATATTGTTTTAATACGGGTGGCAACCCTATCTATAACATTAACAATATAATTACGAGAAAACGCATAAAAGGTTTTTGGCGCCATTTTATCCAGTTCGGTTCGGTGTCTATTTTAATTATTTGCAAATTGATTCTTAGTGGATATTGTGTCTTAGAATTGGTGCAGTTTTGTGGTACAAGTTTCTACGCATCTGAACAATATGTGGGATAATTGAAATAGGCGCGATCTTGGTTGTGTGAAGCTGAGACTCCTGAGACTTTTATTGTGGTGGCACAATGCGGATTGGTGGGTGTTAACGACTGCAAATGCACCCGGGACCAAACGGCTTAACTTACTATCCCCGTCAATTGGTAATGCGCCTGGCGGCCATGATTTAAACCTCAAAAACGAAAAACAATTGTATTTTTTTTATATACCTAGCTAGACCCTATTTCTTATTGAAAATAAGAATTCAATAATTAATATATAAGAATTTTCCTGTTTTTTGTCTTTTTTAGTTGCGAGTGACGTTGATGTGTATGTTAATTTGACAAGATTCCAGCGCTTTACCAATTGACGGGGATAGTACCTTCCGAAACACGGAGGAGCTCGACATAATAAATTTTTGGTCACCCATCCCATGACCAACCCATGCGAAAGTTGCTTAACCTCCGAAATCGCAGGGCCAGGCGCCAAACCACTGCGCCACCGAGTTTTATGATATGAAATAATAAACTCTAATTTTCATACAAATGCAGTTTTATTCTCACTCAATTATTAAAATAATACTATACAAAATTAAATTCAACTTTTAATTTCAAGAGGGTTACTGCGCTACACTAGCGCCGCCAATGGAAAAAAAAATCTTAAAGACGAAATTGTGAATTGTGTTCTTCTAGTGTACTCCGAAAACCTTTGTTGTACTTTTTATAACCTGCCGTTTAGTTGTACTCCATTAAACTAAACGACAGACTACAATAGTAGATTGTTATACAAGACGCTAAAAGTACCCATTGCATACGAGGTATTTTTATTCCCGAGCTTTAGCGAGGGAATAAATAGAAACCGAGTTACAATGGGTTTTAGCGTCGTGTGTTACACTATACTTTTCACTGCGATTGCGAGAAAATAAAATACAATATTAAATAGTTTATACCTATTTACCTACTTCCGTAAACGAATCCACTCGTTTTTCTTTCCTCCACTTTATAAACTTTTTGTACAATATTTAAATAAATGATTTGTGCTTGACGGCAGAAGATTAAAATTATTTATTTCCTATTACAGTCACAATTCAATAACAATTCAATCAGTTTGTAATTATAAAAAAAATCTAAAGATTTCGCGCCATGGTACCTTTTTTTAATTTCTGCTGTAGCAGCTAAGCAACACAAACACGCATTCTACGATTCACTCTGTACACAGAGTTTAAATAAGTCTATGATTTTACCGAAGAGATGCTTTTAGTTCCATTTTCAAAAATAAGAATGAGAAACTGGGGGCCTATTACGAAACTTGGTCACGATAGTCGTCCGCAGTTCGTCGGTTATAGTTATTACAAATATTTTCAATGTAGCTATCGTAGTCCATAGTCTATTGAACGAATAATGACGGATCCACTAGAGAGAAACTGACAAATTTACGCAATCACTTTGCAATATCGCATACGCAAGTGCTTTGTAATAGGAATCAATCAGAACGAAGCACGGACGCAGCCGCGTGTATCGCATTAAACTTTTCGTAATAGACCCCCAGTATTAAGTCGAGCGAGTTTTTATTCGTGATTATGAATAAAGACTTTTTCGTTTTAGTACGCTCATTGGTAATAGACAAACATTAAAAAAGAAAAAACTTTATCCCCTAGGGCTTATTATGCTATTTTATCTCGACTCTTGTACGTTACAATGACGCACTTTTTGAGCAAGAGGAGTGAAAAATATTTTTTAAGCGATAGAAAGTACAACAAAGCTTTTTCGGAGTACACTAGAAGAACACAATTCACAATTTCGTCTTTATTTAAGCACTACGATTTTTTTTCCATTGGCGGCGCTAGTGTAGCTCATAAAGCCTCATAAGATTTACCTATACATTTTACATTATTTATTACAATGTCAAATTCTATTAATTAATTGGTTATAATTATTTGTTCAACAAGTGAGCAAAGTTATTTTAATTTGTTTAATTTGCTTTCGTGTGAAAACATACAACTTTTTACCTCTACCAGCGAGAAAGTTTTTACGAACCAAAAGCGCTCTTTCCGTGCTGGAGAGGTGAAACAAAAATTTCCTAGAATCCATTGACCTCTATTATTATTACACTGGACTCTTTTTGTGCCTACTTGATTTCCACCATTTTGGCGCTGTAGGACGTAGCGTGCGTACAGGGTACTAAATTTAATGATGTGCTTAATATTATGTCGACGCAAATACCGATAGGCCCTTTATACAACTTAAAACTTCCATTCAAACTTGTCAAAAATGACAAAATTAGTTCTTTAGACGCACGCTAGTGGCGTTTCAAAAAGGCACAAAAACTTTGCTGTCAAACCATACAGACAGCCAGTCCAGTAAAATAGAAAAAAAAATCAGGTCAATGCTAGGATCACTGCAGAAATAGGTAGAAAATCACATCTATTTAGTATACAATTTTATTATGGTACAGTGCGCTTCAAACTTAATGGTGATGGCGGCTGTGAAACTAGCCATTGGCATAGGAAGAGACACGATTCTAAATAGTCTTGATTCCCACCCCTAGAAAAAAGCCTTATATTAAGGGTAAAAGAATTGACGCTTTAAAAATGCTTATTCAGTAATAGTAGATTTATACAAGACGCTAAAATGACCCATTGCATACGAGGAAGTTTTATTCCTGAGCTTTAGCGAGGGAATAAATAGAAACCGAGTTACAATGGGTTTTAGCGTCGTGTGTTACACTCTACTTTTCACTACGATTGCGAGAAAATAAAATACAATATTAAATAGTTTATACCTACTTCCGTAAACGAATTCACTCGTTTTTCTATCCTCCACTTCATAAACTTTTTGTACAGTATTTAAATAAATGATTTGCGCTTGATGGCAAAAGATTAAAATTATTTCATTCCTATTACAGTCACACAATTCAATCAGTTTGTAATTATATTCTAAAGATTTCGCGCCATGGTACCTTTTTTAATTTCTGCTGTAGCAGCTAAGCAATATCGCATTCTACGATTCACTCTGTGCACAAAGTATTAATAAGTCTATGATTTCTTCTTCTAATTTTTGTTATGGCAATCTACTCCTCTTCAGGGAGTAATTTTTGTCAGTGTCAAGTGTAATGATTTCACCGAAGAGATGCTTTTAGTTCCATTTTCAAAAATACGAATGAGAAACAGTATGATGTCGAGCGAGTCTTTATTCGTGTTTATGAATAAAGACTTTTTCGTTTTAGTAGGCTCATTGGTAAGAAAAAACTTTATCCCCTAGGGGTTATTATGCTATTTTATCTCGGCTCTTGTACGTTACAATGACGGACTTTTTGAGCAAGAGGAGTGAAAACTCATTTAAAATAAAGGATATTTCACTTTCACATTGCCCTTCAAAACTCCAACGCGTCTCTAACATCCCCCCCCCCCCACCCCCAGCTTTGCCCGGAACCGAAACTGTGTTCTATTATCTCTCGCTCATGACTGTATGAAATATACAGGGAGAAAAAAGCAGCCCTTGACGAGTTTCTTGCCGGTTCTTCTCGTTACAAGGTCTCCCGCTCAGGGTTTGCGAACCGATGGCGTAGCTTCTTTGACATTCACAAGTGCTTGTAACAGCCTAGACTGAATAAATTATTTTTGAATTTTGATTTTTTTTCTAATTTTTATAGGAGCCTTAAATTTGAAACGCACTGTATAGTAGTTCGACCTGTAGACTGAATGTTAATTAAATTTTGAAACTTAAAGCAAACTAATTATCGTTAAGTACTGATTATAATAATATGTACAACTAACTAACTAACATAGTCATTAATTGAGACAGTATTAAAAGAGTAAGTAATTTTAAATGTTAAATATCAAATTTTTTACCTACTAAGATAGAATCTTAAGTTTTAACCTATTTTTTTAATATTTACAATAACTGCTTTTCAAATTTAGACTTTAAGTGTTGTTGGTTGGCACTTTTTAAGTTATGGTAACTTATTTTAAAGCCTTATTTATTCCCTTATCGGGAAAAAAATTATTTCTTACATACTTTTTTTTTTCCCGATATCCCCAAGTGGGGGACGGGAGTAGGCCCTTTTACCTTATTTTGAATACCTATAAGGGTCCCCGCACACGGGCGCAACACGCCACAACCACGAAACGCCGCCACTGGCCTATTCCTGTAGATTTCATACATCGCCGCACATGGTAAACGCCTGTGGTCGCACGCCACACGCTACTACGCGTTCACTTCATCATTGCCGCTACCTCCCGGCCCGCTTCGTCATACCGCACCCCCGCGTCGCCCTGCTAGTACGGCTAGCAATGCAAAGCTTAATTTTTGTTTCTGTTGATTTAATCATTACGTTCGTTATTGTGTTGTTATAATGATTAAAAGATTAAAGTTCCTACATAATAGCGAACCTAACTTGTTAGATAAATAAATGACACTCTTTGAACAAGAAAAAAATTCAAAACAGTTGAAAAACATGATTACTTTTTTGTCTACAGTACCGTTAGCTGTGACGTCATAACGGTCGTCGGCGGCAATAACGATGTGAACGCGTAGGTACTAGTAGGTAGGTTTCTTTAGTATGTCTTGACTTGTAATTTTTTAGGGAGGTAGCCCGGTTACCTCTTCTCTGTTTCTCCGTTTTTTGAAGAAAATTGATAAATTTAGTTTATTGCAAAACAGCTTTGACTATTTAAAACTGTGAAAGCCACACGATACCGCGATATCTATCGACTGTTTGACAAACGAAAAATGATCGCCATCTAGCGAATTGTTCCGCAACTAAAATCTTAGGCCGCGCTCCCTTATAATGAGTCAAGTACTAGGTAAGTGAAAAGCCCCTGCTTTTGTAGCCGCTTGTAGCTTCTAGTGGCAGCCAGGGGCTTTTCACTTAGTACTTGACTCACTACAAGGGAGCGCGGCCTAAGATTTTAGTTGCGGATTGATTTGATAGATGGCGCTCATTTTTCGTTTGTCAAACAGTCGAGAGATGTCGCTATGCCGTGCCGAATCGCGGTATCGTGTGTCTTTCACAGTTTTATATAGTCAAAGCTGATTAGCTATAAAATAAATTATTTTAAATTTATTTCATGACATAGCGGTTACCTCCCAAAAAAATTACAAGTCAAGATTTATATAAACCTACTAGTACCTATATTATAATATCGTACACTTTTTGTCACATTTCGTTAGATGGCGTTGATCATTAAGTCTGACTGATAACTCTATCTCTAGTATAATAATGTACTCTATGGTGGCAGCGTTTGTGGTTGTGGCGTATCGCCCGTGTGTGGGGGCTCTATGGAGTATCTTTGACACAGTTATTAACCTTTTTTGGTGTAAAGCCTATTTTAAAGACATCAAGAAAAAACTGCAGGATTAAATCCCAAATCATTTGAAACTAAATTATTGATTTACATAATAACACAATATAGCTAAAGCAGCTCATCAGGTTATCACAATTATCAATTCCCAAATTAGTTTTAAATTAATAATAACATTGTTATGTTCAAAATTGTTTAATAATTAATCTGTACATTTTTGGTAGCATGATGTGCTGCTGTGTGTACGATCCGGCAACTTACGTGCTTAATCCCCACCCCCCCACGAACTAAACAGAAGTGCTGTCAATAGTACAACATACATTAAACAACATTTGAATTCAATTACCAAATTAATCTCTGTGCATAATCAAAATCAGTCCAATATATTTCTTTATTAAAAAATAGATAATACGTCGCGACATTAATACTCAAATACCATAAAAATTCGAATAAAATCATATAATTGGACGCTTTTACAAATCTTAGCCTCAAAATAATGTACGGAACTAAAAAATACCTTATTTCTATCATCTTCTGTAACGCTAGTACGATAAACAAACAAACTGTGTACGGTAAAAGAAATGAAATGCAATTTTGGTTACGTAAATTGTCATACAAGTTGAACAGTAAAAATATGTACGCCGGAATCATTGCGTATATAGCAAAGTCATATTTACCGAACCATCTATTCCAGATATAGAATGTGTAGTGACGGTTATCAGCTAACAAGTAAGGATGTGTTATTGTATTAAAATGTACGATTACGGCAAATAATATGGCAAAGAAAATTACTATCATTATGTATTTAGCCATTAATTTGAGGGAAGACAATGCCTTATTTACTACATATGGTAAACCAAAAACACCGTAAAACAGCAAGAAATATAACACTTGTGGAATATGTAAGGTTGCTTCATGGGCCTTTCTATCACCTATAACGATTGAACCGTTAATATAAACAAATGCAACGAAAGATGACAATATTATACCATGAGTGAACAGTATCATCCATTCTTGTAACGTAAGAAACTTGAAAAACGTGATCATACCGGTTGACAAGTGATATTTTAAAGCGATAAAGAAATCTTCAAAACCGTAGTACCGTTTCAATTTTGACGAATCAACATCACGGGCTATGAGTGAAGTTGTACTCAATTTTACTCTTGTCAAATTTTGATTTCCGAATACTCGGGAACTCTTGATAAATAGGTCTAGAGCTTTGTGACCGAAAACCATTGCTATCCAGACAATATTTGTTTGTCGCATCATAACACTGCATAAGCCAAAGAATAAAATCAACAATTTATGTTTATTTGTAAAGCACAATCGCGAAAATAACAGTAGAAAAGTTAGTGACAACGTATCTGTGTAATAAACATGTGAAAAGAAGTAAAGAGGTGGTAATATTGCTAGATTTAAAGCTTGCATTGCAGTTTTAACATAGTTACTGGCACCGTAGACGAATTTCAGTATTGTCGAGAATAGCACAAGGTTCACACATGACGCAGCCAAGTTTATGCAACGTAAATGGTAAGTATCGCAGGGGAATAGAGATCCTAAAAAGGCAGCAGAGACGAGATATAGTCCTGGTAGAGTTGTTATTTTGGGATCCCAGTATGTGTAGTTACCCTTACAATAAGCTAATCCTTGTGGTATATGGAATAATTCGTCGATCACTATTTGTATCGTGTCATTCACTTTGTCAAATAGGATTTGGGACACTCCATAATAAACTCCCAACACAAATAACAGTGTAAGATAGTACTTTGTTACAAGCTTCATGTTGGCTTCTTGAATGTTCTGTAAAAGAAGGAAAAATTTGCTTTAGACTCTTCTAATTCTAATCACAACTTAAGGTTAAAGTAATTTAATAATAAGAATTTAAGGTAGTTTAAACATATAAAATACTTCTGTTTTGTTTGGAACTTTAGTCACCTTTGGATTAAAAAATCAATAATTCATCACCATGCTATTTGAATCAGATTTGAGCACTTACAGTGCCAAACACTAATTCCGAATTAAATATTAATATAATAATGATATTTAATGATTTTCGGAGAAAGAATAAATAATTATTTTATTTATTGTAAAATATCCGCCTGCATTTTTTACCGGCCGATAACAATGAAAAATGGCGGTAAATTTGACACTTTGACAGTTAATAACGGGTTGCGTTCCAAACCTAGGTTGCGTTCCAAACCTACGCTCCGAGTGCAACCTAACCACAACCAAACGCTCTAACGGCGCGGCGTTCCATACATTAGAGCGTGACGTTCGGTTGACACAACCGTCCCGTTCCAAACGTCAGAGCGTTGCAACTTTTTAACCATCAAAATGGCACGCACTGACGTTTGTCTATAGAAAAAATGTCAATGTCAATTGACATTATTTTGTATTTTGATGTTTTTAAAGATAATTCTAAAAAAAAATCATGGTAGATCCTCAAAAAACGGATTTTATTTATTTAGAAAAAAAAAAGTTTAAATTATTATTCCAAATGGAAAACGAAGACTTTGTATTGACATTGACATTTAAAGTTCTTGGTCGTTCCAAACCTTAGAGCGAGTTACAAACAACCAAACAACCGGCGCTCTAACGTTCAGGGGCATTACTATGAGCTCTTATAGCAGGGCTTATATTGAACTGCTTTACTTTTTCGTACTATGACCTCAACGATTAGTAAGAAAGCAGGCCTTAAGCAGTCCTGTTTAAAGCCTGCTTTTGAACTGAACGGTTTCTTATTTGCTGATGGTAAGCCCCCTGAACAAGGACCGGATACCGATATATTCTGAATATCGATATTTTAACGAAAATATCGATAACGGTATCGATAACTGAGATAAATACCGATATTTGTATCGGTAATATAAAGTACCGGTATTTTGTATCGATAATTTTATCGATACCCAGTACTGATATTCTAGGCTGCGAAGCGACGTTGCATGTTTGCGCGCTGCGGGGCGGGCGGGTTGCGGAGAGGTACGGTACGGCAACAGCGCTCAAGCAGCTAGCATGCAACTAATTAATTCATTTGTTGTTTGATTATTCACGCGACTACTTTCGTTCGTTATTTTTCAACATTTTTATAATTATGGGACGGGAAGGCAAAAACATAACAATGTTTACAGACATTTTGACATAAATAAAAGATCTTTAAAATCAAAGTGCCTTTTGTGCAAAAAAGATTTAAATGTAAGTACCTACTAACCTATAATTTCGTCGAACCGGTTCAAAGTGAAAGTGAAAGTGAAAGTGAAATAAGCTTTATTCAAATAAACTTAATTATTAAGTACTTTTGAATCGTCTATATTTTCCTACCACCCGTTCCAGACTTTTTTAGCTGACAAGAAGAACGGGCGCAAGAAACTTATCAGCTGTAACAGCCATAAGTAACGATATTTACAAACTTGAATATATCCTAACCTAACCCTACACTCCGAGAGTGCAACCTAACCACAACCAAACGCTCTAACGGGGTTGCGTTCAGAACGTTTGAGCGTCGGTTGTTTGGTTGTTTTTAAACTCGCTCTAAGGTTTGGAACGACCAAGAACTTTAAATGTCAATGTCAATACAAATTCGTCATTTTCCATTTGGAATTCGAATAATTTAAACTTTTCTTTATACTAAATCAAATAAAATCCGTTTTTTGAGGATCTACCATGATTATTTAAAAAATTAGACATAAAAACATCAAAAATACAAAATAATGTCAAATGACATTGACATTTTATCTATAGACAAACGTCAGAGCGTTTTACAACCATCATTTTTGATGGTTGTTTGGTTGCAACGCTCTGACGTTTGGAACGGGCCGGTTGTGTCAACCGAACGTCACGCTCAAATGTTTGGAACGCCATTAGTGCGTTCGGTTGTGGTTAGGTTGCACTCGGAGTGTAGGTTTGGAACGCGCCTCGGCGGCGTTCCAAACGTGACGTTCGGTTGTCAACAACCATCCCGTTCAAACGTCAGAGCGTTGCAACTTTTTAACCATCAAAATCGGTGGTTGGAAAACGCTCTGACGTTTGTCTATAGAAAAACTGTCAATGTCATTTGACATTATTTTGTATTTTGATGTTTTGAGTCTAATTCTTAAAATAATCATGATCCTCAAAAAACGGATTTTATTTGATTTAGAATAAGGAAAAGTTTAAAATATTCGTATTCCAAATCGAAAATGAAGACTTTGTATTGACATTGACATAAAGTTCTTGGTCGTACCGAACCTTACCCCGGTCACTCACATGCGCGCAAAAGTTCGTACATTGTACGAATGTTTTCAATTATGTATGGAAAATCATTTGCGAATATCTGCGAATGTCCGTCCTACACTTGTGGGTTTGCGTATTTGCGCGAATGTGAGTGACCCAAATTGCATTTGATTTTGGAGTATTCAGCAGATATATTTTTCGCAATCGATTACTTAGCGGTCAGTCTGTCAGAAGAATGCACCAAAGTGAAGTGAAGTGACTGACACAGTGTTGCCAAGCGTACTGTAATTACCGTATTCATACGGTAATTACCGTATATTACCGTGTGACAAATGTTCGGTAATTTTAAGACCGGGAAGTAATATTTACAAAAAGTACGGTATTTTGTGATAACTAACGCGCCGGGTTTTTTTTCGTTCCATTCGACGCACACGTTCAATTTGATCACGGCAAACGTGGCTCTGTGGTAGGTGCTGACATTACCAAATGCCTATTTTATGATATGAGACAGCTGATCTCCAATATAAACAATATTAAAAATGAAATCCCAAAACCATCTGATAACGTCTAACTGCCTTACTCAGAGACGTCAATTAAGTTTAATGCTTCATTAAGTATCGTGTCGTCATATACTATCACTATGGAAAAGAAAGAGATAGTAACAATTTTAATGAAGCATTAAACTTAAATGCCCAAGTAGCCATTTTTGGTAGCCGTTACTACTCTTGTCGACACTTTTGTGTGGTAACTTATTTTTTCTAGTCGCGTTTTTGGTCGCTGTTCCGTCGCTGTTTCGTAACGTAGTCCAGAAAGGGGGTAGAGTCGACACAGTAACATTTGGTCACACGGTTACGTCGCCGTGTATAAACATTGTTCCCAGTTTACAACCAGATATTACAAAACATTCGCTCACATTCACTCAATCATTCATTCATTGCTCAAACTTATTGACGTATAATTTTATTGTGACAGTCGATAAATTATATAGGTAATTAGGTATTTTATTTCGCCATCATAGTTTTTATTTACATTTTTATTGATACATATTTAAGATTTTGTATAGATACAATTTTCGCGTGGGAAATCAAAATGATCGTGTGATATGGTAAAATAGTTTGAAATATATCAAAGGGCCACCTCAAAATTGTAATTTTAATTAATATAGTGATATGTGTGCTTGTTGTAATTGAAGAAATCTGTACATTTTGAGTTATCAAAAGTTAAGAAAAAACGGCGTAATTAATTGTGTCTACACGTGTCGACATGTGTCTACTTGTTACTAAATTTCCAAAATGGTGCCATTGTATATTTTTGTTTACAGCGATTCTCAAAGTTTTCATTATTTTTTAAAATGCCGTTTTCCCTCGTGCTGACCAAGGAGGGTGGGTCAGAATTTTTATGTGTGGTGCCAGAGCAGTGGATTATTGAGGAGAATGTAGGTACTTGCCTGGCCAAGAATAAAAAAAAATCTGAATTTAGAAAATTTGTAAAGGACAGAAAACAGTGTTGTGGGTGAAAATTGAAAACGTTTATCATTATCACTGCCTTTTAATAATTGTAACAATGTAAATATTAATTTTAATAAATATTTTTTTTATAAATATTTTCTGTCTAATGAAAAATTCATTTTGACATATAATTATAAATGTTTTATTTACCTCGCATGAATGATGTAAAGTAGTATGCTTACCTCAGTTGTTATTACATCCTCGAACCGTAGCGCCCTTTGCGAGCTACGCTCGCATGGGCGCCAAATTGGATCTTGTTCTGTAATAGCTCTCTTACGTCCCTTGTGTAACAAACTACTATTAACTGTGATTGCCAGCAAAATCTACATATTTCATAGGTAAAAAGCATGTAATTTACAGACAAACATACTTACTCGTAGATATATTTTGTTGATTCACTAATGCATCTACTTTTCTATCAAAGTTCGACGTCAAACGAAATCGTTTAGATACGTTTTCGCTCATTTTTATTTAAATTATAATCAGACCTTCGCGTACGCTGTCGGTACAGTTTGAGAAGCAAAGACTCAAAATAATGATTGTATTCAAATCACAAGGGATAATGTTTAGTAACAGTTAGGGAACGTTACCACACATTATATTTAATTCTAGTGATGCAGTTACTACACAATTACCACACAATAACTACACATTTTTTCTAATGTATACACTAGTTACAAAATGGGCGCAAGAGTGTATGAAATTTAGTGTACGCAAAGATCTAGTAACGTGTGTACACAGCAACCACACATTGTTACTGAAACTTCTTTCGGTCGCATTGTGTATAAACGGTTACCACACTTCATAACCAAAGCTAACACAGTCGCCATGTGTAGTAACGATTACGGAACGGCGACGACTTGTAACTACTTTGGAAATTCTGCGACCGAAAATGGCTACTTGGGTGACGTCTCTGAGTACGGCCGTTAGTACAATAAATTGGGTGGTGTTAGGCGATCAAACTGTACGAGGAAAAAAAACTGTTGCATAGATTTTAAGCCTGCCAATACGCACGAGAACATGAGTTAGGTATCTATATTTGTGCCAAGAAGTGGAACCCGTAAAAATAAATAAGTAGTACTTATTTCTATAAATTGTTTTGTTATCTACCAATTAATTTTGAATTTTTTTTTTGGTCATGATGACACGTTTCACCTGAAAACTGCAACGAAACATCAATTTTCTTTGTTTGGATATAGAAATTTGACGTACGGTAGTTGTACGGTAATTTTAAGATTGACGTAATTCTGGCAGCAATTGTTGGCAACACTGGACTGACATGACAATTATTATTATTATTATTATTATTATTATTTATTTTCAGACAACAAGATCCATTTGTTAGTAACAATAATCCCTAAAACAATGTTAGTATTCTATAACTAATTTTGACATAGTTGTTTGGGCCATATGCCACATTAAAGGGCAAACATGTTGCCTATTTGCAATGACCTTCAGGATGGTGTTGGTGCTGCCCTTCACTCTGTTTAGCAGGGACACCATTTTCTTGCGCAAAACTGCTGAGAAACTGTCCGTGTACGCTTCAGCGAACATGGCAGATGCGCTACAAAAGCGAGGCAGCCCCAACAGCACCCTGAAAGCATTATTGTACTGCACTTTCAGAGCATTGAGCGATTTCTGTGTGTACTTAACCCAAAGACTGCAAGAGTATAGCGACGTGCAGTATGCTTTAAAAAGTGATATTTTGTGTGACAATGAAGAGTTGACATTGACAGACAGGAGACAGACAGACTGACAGTACAGACACCCACCAACGGTTTTGTGCTATTTTTAAAATAGATTTTTATTTAATTAATTATTTGTGTTGTTCTCAGTTCTCAACTTCTCACTTATGCCTCAAAAGTGAAACAAACAAGTGTATTTCTTTCTAACAAGATGGAAGCTAATGATTTTATAGCACGTTTGAAAGCAGAGGGCACCGAAAAAGACTTGTGTGACCTGCACAAAGTTTACGATGATTATAAAGTGATATTGATGAATTTAGGAGCCAAGGATAAAGGAGCATTCTCTTTAAATGTTCTCTGTATATTATGCAGGTAAATTAATAGTTAATTGCTTTTGCTTACACCAAATTGTTTTGACCAAATTCAGTATCAAATTTCAGACCAGTTAACAACACTGTTTTTTATTTAATTTTATGATTTATTCAGAAAACCAACAGCTATATTAGGTACAGATTGAGTAATTACATATAAGTCTTAAATAAGCCAATTATAGGTTTCCATAGCTATAACAAATTTATATCATTATTACAAAATGGATGTTACAGATATCGTTACAAATACCAGAACATTTGATGTTCTTGTAAGATTCAATTAATTGCATTCGTTAAGTAAATTGACAGAAATGTTCACCAAAATTAACGTGTAAAACAGTTCTGGATGTTGATATTAACCATGTACTTAGTTATATGCTTAATGCAAAGTAATATAGATTTATTATTCTTAATTTTTTTTGGTTACAACATTTTAAAAAGTAGGTCTGCACAGAACGAGGCAATCATCTTGACACTTTTTTGACGGAGTGGAAATAAGTTCGCGCATTTGCACTGGCGAGGCTACTGGCTAGACTAGTGCAGGTGCACTGGCTAGTGACCAATAGCGCGCGCCCCTCTCCCGCCGCCCGTGCCCCTCACCGCTACGCATACACAAAATACGCGCTCTGCGCAATCCCAACCCGATTTAAAGATGTTTACCGGCTTCTGTAATAAGATCAATCGTACATCTCTTTGCTTTTTGTCATGTTCTCAATTGCCTCGTAACATTTCAGAAACCTGGATAAAGTTCGGTCATGGAGAGACAAGGTTGACGGTAAGATGCTTGTTACGTTGACCATTGAGTGTGTACGTGAGACACGCGGTCTGCCCCGATCTGACCAAGTCAAGGTGCTAGCGTGCATCTATCATATACACAAGCATGTGATTAAACTGGTATGTACATTATTAATATACTGAATTATCAAAAAAGTACTATAAATTTATCCTAGGTATAGGTGCTGGCACGGATCTTGAGTGGTGAGAGAAATTAGAAGGGATTTCAGCGCAGACCCAAAAATGACTTCTTTAAGGGCATTAACTGTCACTGCTCAAGATCTATGCCAAGGTCTGTACCTACTATTTTTTTTCTCCTTCCTCTAAAGCAATAGAGAATTCTGTAAGTATTGAAAATTTGGTGCACTAATGACTGCATTCATTAATTCAATTTACAATACATGCATATTTTAACTGCCTTATCAGCATTAATTATTTATATTAGATTATTTTAACACCTTTTCCATTTTTGCTCACTATGTTGAAATATACTATTTATACAATACTAAATATTGTGTAAAAATAGCATTATGAATGCAAAAATCTCAAATTTAAAAATTATATAGCTATTTCATCTTAATCGATTGCCAAATATCTGGAAAGATATTTCAATTGAATGTCGAGGTAATTCCTCACATTGGTGAAATAACGCTGGCTTGCAGCGTAAGAGTAGGATATACTAGAAGAAATTCGGCGATGTCACTAGTGACTCGGTAGCTCAGCGGTCAGAGCATTGGACCGGATATCCAAAGGTCGCGGGTTCGATTCCCGTCTGAGTATTGATCTGGTGCAAGTCGTATTTTTTCTAGTATATTATTTAGTATTGTGTAAAAATAGCATTGTGAATGCAAAAATCTCAAATTTAAAAATATGCTATTTATGTTTCAGACCTCATCAATGCCACCAGAGCTTATACTGAAATTGTCTTTTATGCCTTTTGAATGGGACGCAAAATCGTTACTACAAGAATACTGCAAAACCTACTGGAACATTCTAGTCGATCGAATCTCTTACATCGAGAAACTGAAAACCAAAATTTCCATATCAAAGTTACTGCCAAAAATTATCGAAGATGTCATAAAAGTTATTCACATCTACGACTCAGTTCAATTTTGTACGAACATTCTAACATTTTTGATAAAAAAGTTACATTTTCTCTACAATGACTGTAACGCTAAGGAGTTACACCAATCTTTTGGTGATATATTCAAAAGTTTATCAAGTAAAAGCGATCTAACATCATTTAAGAAGCTTCCAGAAAAAGAAATCATAGACATTTACATGAAATTCAATGACTGTTTTTATGTTATCGCTGAAAACTCGTCTAAAACAAAATTTGAGTGTTGCCACCTTAATATTGTTGTACGGACCGCAATAACGATTTTGGGACACAACATAGAAGTTATGAGGTGCTTAGAAACCTTCTTCCTAAACGGTTTTAATAGTATATTTGAAAACTTGACAAACGCAACGAACATTGAAAATGTTTTAAACAATATGGTTGCATCCAGTTTGAGTATAGAAAAGCTTGGTAACGAAAAAGCTCTGAACGCTACGTATCCGTTCCTAAACCAATTTTTGAGATTACTTGTAGAATACACCGTTTCAAATACAAAATTAAATTGGAATTTACACTTTAATGAAAGAATACAAATTGGTTGTTTGAACTTAATGCTGTTTTTGAGCAGTAAGAAAAGCGACCAATTCTTAAAATGCGAGAATTGTAAAGTAAAAAGTGGGTTACATGATTCTTTACGCCTCCTATTTCTTATAAAACATTTCCCTACCTCATCGATAAGACATAAATTAGATATATCCAACGCTTTACCAATTTATTACAAGCTAGTGACTGTTCAGCATACAATTTTGTTTGAATTGAAAAAACTGGGTTGTCCAAACCACGATAAATGCTTTAGGAAGCTACAAACTGATATACACAACACAGCTATCGCATTAAACAAAGCTAACTATTACAATTATTCGATAAAACTCTTCAATCTGTACATTGAATTCGAAATGCGATATTTCAAAGATGGTAATGACTTGAAAAACATAAGCAGAGCTATGTATAATAAAAGTATATGCGAATTGGATAGTAAAATGTATATGGAATCGTTAGAAGATGCGTATTTAAGCTTGGTTTTTTCGTTACCCGAAGGTTTTGAGTCTGAGAAATATATGAGTTTAGTTATGGATATAAAAGCTAAAGCTTTAAAAGGGTATGAAGGCAACCATGATGAATTTCAGTCAACATCCATTTTAGATGTTTGCAAAAATTGTGTTGAGAAGAAAAAGTATGGGAGCTTGAAACATTTCTTCGTTGATTTGAAATTTAGCGAGATTTTGAAGCATGAATTTGAGTTGTACGCTAAACTATGGCCTTCGATTGTTCCCATTGGTGGAGTATGGAAATCATTGTATGATTTGTCAAAAGAAAATCCTTGGATATCATCAGAAAATGAAAATGAGACCGTATTAAGGACTTTATTTGAAGTTATACTAAAAACTTGTACAGTCGTGCGAACTATTCATAATGAACAATACTCTGATATAGTGAACAAGTTACTGGCTAACATAGATAATGATATAGATGATAATCCAAAATTGGAGTTTATACATGCAGCGTTGTTATTTTTGCAATGTGAATATGATTTGGCCGGAGCTAGCCTAAAATATGGATGGAAAACAGCTGAACCGGTAAGTAGATTTCAATTATTATTACTGTATGAGGACCAGGGATTGATAACGTTATTTCTTACTTTTTTACTGTTACTTTAAACATAAACTTTATGTCAATAAATAACGTTACTTTAGATAACGTTACATTGAAATTAACGTTATTTCAGTAAATAACGTTAATTTTAACGTTATTTCTTACTTTTTGTTACCGTTTCTTTAAAATTAACGTTATTTCAATTAATAACATTACTTTTTTACCGATAATTTTAGTAATTTAACCGTGATGTGTTTAAAAATACCGCGAAATACGAATAAAAATGTATGGAAATCCTGAAACTGAAAACTCAGATCCTTATATCTCTTAGAATGCTGATCAGATCAGTTGGGTGTGTAGAGCGATCTGAATCTCCTCCATTCACTCCCTGGATGGCCATCATCAGATCACAGCTAGGTCAATCCCTGGCGGAGAACCAAGGCTACAAATTTACCTCGTTTGTATGAAAATCGCCTGGCGTCCTTAATTATCTGGCCACCACTATATATTATTTAATATTAACATAAGTAATAATAATATATTATTGTATCTCATGAGTATAATGGTTTCAGAGTATGGACCCTGACCAAGTACAAATAATGAGAACAATCCCACAGGAACACGAAGCTTGCAAGAGAGCTATTGAAGCTGTACATATTTTGAGTCGAGCTGTGAAAAACCTTGATGCTGGTATGTCATTTTCATTTTTTTTGTTGGGGGGCGTCCATAAATTACGTGAGATGTTTAAGGGGGGAGGGGGTCGGGGGTTTCATAAATTTAAAAAAAACACCTCACTTAATTTGGTAAGAAAATCAACCTTAAAAAATTATGAATTGTTAAGGTTAATTTCGGTAATAAGAATCGTCCATACTAATTATCTATAATGTACACTTTACGCTTTATTTTAGATGTACTCCCTTAATCGCTTTTAACTGTCAAAAGTCAAAGGATTTTGACAGTTAAGTGTCGAAATTTTAGATTTTAGCATTCACAATGCTATTTTTATATTAAGTTACTTAATATAATTGAAAATACTAGAAAAAATCGACTCACCCGTATACATATTAAGTAACTTAATATATAAAAATAGCACTGTGAATGCTAAAATCTAAAAATTCAATATTTCATCTTAATCGATTGTCTGGCATCTGTAAAGATGTTGCATTCGAATGTTGAAGGTGATTCTTCACATTGATGAAATAACGCTGGCTTACAGCGAAAACGTAAAAAGTATTAGAAAATTTCGCCACTCCCACTAGCGACTCGGTAGCATAATTGGTTAGTGCATTGGGCCGGAATCCTAAGGGTGCGGGTTCGAGTCCCGTCTGAGCTGCTACGGGTGAGTCGATTTTTTCTAGTATTTTCAATTATATTAAGTAACTTAATAGTTAAGTGTCGATTAGTCGCTATATCTCACTAATATCCTGTGTTACCTGCGCCATGTTTTGGGGCTATACAATATATTTTACAATAAATTTGCCCCCCCCCCTGGGGGCGATACAATAGTTTTGCCCCCCCTGGCCCTGAACCTGGGTACGCCCATGTATGTACCTACGCCATATCTTATTTTATTTGTTATACACTTCGACCAAGAATATCCTAGATATAACGCTTCACGAACTAAAACAGTACGCAGAAATGGCACCTCAAATAGCGTCCCACTTACAAATTTGGCGCTTATTTTGTACATAATCACATCTTATTTTGTACAAACACATTTTATATCACTTATTTTGTACAAAATAAGCTAATTTTGTACAAAAACACATCTTTTACCAATACTAAATAATATACTAGAAAAAAAATACGACTCGCACCAGATCAATACTCAGACGGGAATCGAACCCGCGATCTTTGGATATCCGGTCCAATGCTCTGACCGCTGAGCTACCGAGTCACTGGTACTCCAAGTGGTAGGTCCAAGTGACTCGGTAGCTCAGCTCAGCATTGGACCGGATATCCAAAGGTCGCGGGTTCGATTCCCGTCTGAGTATTGATCTGGTGCGAGTCGTATTTTTTCTAGTATTATTATTTAGTATTGTATAAAAATAGCATTGTGAATGCAAAATCTCAAATTTAAAAACATCTTTTACCACTTACTTAGTGCAAAATAAACGCCCAGTTTGTAAGTGGGACGCTATTTGAGGTGCCATTTTTGAGACTCTGACCGGACATCTAGGGTACCTATTCTTTATCAAAACGAATAAAGTATTATTTTCCACAGTAGGTAAACCAACATGGCTTCACAATGCCCTACAAATATATCAAGTATTTGTAATTCATCTACTGCACTTATACAAAGACACGCCTGCGTTGCAATTGGCTCATATATGTTGTGTTATAGCTGAATATATTGGAGATAGGTAAGTTACAAGTTACAAGTGTCAATAATTAATGGATTCAGTTTTTATATTCACACATGTACACTACACAACCCACAAACTTAAGCAAAAAAAGTGGCGGTCACATAATTAAAGACACCAAAAGATTTTCATACAAACGAGGTAACTTTGAAGCCTTGGTTCTCCGCCAGGGATTGACCTAGCTGTGATCTGATGATGGCCATCCAGGGAGCGAATGGAGGAGATTCAGATCGCTATACACACCCAACTGATCTGATCAGCATTCTAAGAGATATAAGGATTAGAGTTTTCAGTTTCAGGATTTCCATACATTTTGCGGTTTTTTAAACATATCCTATCGCTGTTATCGCTTCGCTTCGAAACATGTATGGATTTGCTGTTATAAAATTGAATTGTTAACGAAACTTTATGTCAATTCCATACATGTTTCGAAGCGAAGCGATAACGAAGATTTGCAAATGTTACTTTGGCTAGGGGGGGCAGATCAGCATTCTAAGAGATATAAGAATATGTTTAAAAAACCGCAAAATGTATGGAAATCCTGAAACTGAAAACTCTAATCCTTATATCTCTTAGAATGTTGATCAGATGAATCAGATCAGTTGGGTGTGTATAGCGATCTGAATCTCCTCCATCCACTCCCTGGATGGCCATCATAAGATCACAGCTAGGTCAATCCCTGGCGGAGAACCAAGGCTTCAAAGTTACCTCGTTTGTATGAAAATCTTTTGGTGTCTTTAGTTATGTGACCGCCACTTTTTTTGCTTAAGTTTGTGGGTTGTGTAGTGTACATGTGTGAATATAAAAACTAAATCCAATTATTATCCCCTTTTTTAATTTAGCGAGTCGTACATCCGCAATGCGTCCGTCCTTCTCTCGCACGCGACCTCGAGCCCGGAAGCGACGCTACTATTGGCGAGCTGCAGCAAACTGTGCCCGGAAGTGACGTTGCCCACTTGTCTATGCTTCATGTGTGATGCCGCTGTAAGTACATAGATTATTTTTAAAGGGCATGTAGGTACCTAACGTTTTAGGGCCCTATTTGATGACGTGACAATTTGTCAAATGTCATGACAACTGGGTTTACACTGCGGTGTAGCTATGAGTAGTTTATTCTATTTTCAAATCGGTCGACGCAATAGATATAAAATTGACATGACATGACAGGTGACAAATAGGGATGATGACTAATGAATAAAAAAACGAAATACTAATAAAAATCGTAAACATATTAAACTTTTAGAGTAGCTTGTATACCTCTTGGTTTTATATATTGCGTATTATTTGTTTTGTGACCCTTCAAAGTTGGGTGGACTAGTCCATTTAAAAAGTATAAAATTTATTAAAATAAATGATACCTTTATTTAATTAGTCCGTAAAATGTATAGCAAATTTGTCTAAGAAACTATTTTGATACACAATATTTAATATAGCTGCTGAACAAATTTCCTACGTTGCATACATACTACTTATTTGTGACGTCATAACTAGGAAGCCATTAGTATGGAGCGTTTTTGGGCGAGTCCATTTGTGTGCATTTCACACTGTGATATCTCGGGCAGTTTTCATGCTAGCGAATTAATTCTTTTACCAATGTTTCTTTTTTTGAGAGGTAATTTATGTAACATAAAATAAAAAAAATATTCGTCATGCCTATTGTCACGTTTTTTTTTTTTTTTATTTATCAATATAACATAATACAGAGTAAAAACCAAATTTAAAAAGCACTACGTAAACCACTGAGGTTTATAGTGAGTGCTATTAGAGCCTACAAAGTCGATACTTACTTACTTTATTAAAAGCAAAAAATATGTGTAACAATAAAGAAATAATCTTTAGGTTTTTATCTTTAGGTTACATACATTTATCGTTAACTTAAGTAATAAATTATTTACCTAAATATGTGTTATACTTAATACACTAGTCATTAGGTTAATAAAATAAAGATTTTTAACTAACGCAATGATTATGACAGTTAATTAGTTTAAAAAGTGACTTTTTAGTTTGACTTTACTATTTTGTGCGTTGATAATATTCCGCAATTCAGTAGGTAGTTCATTAATCAATCGAGGAACCAGGTAAGCTGTTGTCCGCTCGCCGCAGATATTGTTCGCCTTGGCTCGGCTCATCGTACTCAGCTGATCGCGTGCATACAGGACGTGCCACTTTATTTTCATATTTTGTGTCAAAATAATTTTCTTTAATTAGGGCGTACTTGATACGAGTTTGAATCGGTATAATTGACTTGAGTAATCTGATTTACGGTTGTTTATGATGATATTATTATTATTATTTTTATTTATCATAATTAAATAAATAAATAAATAAATATAAATAAATAAATATTTGACAACATCACATACATTGCTCCGATTCCAAAGTAAGTAGCTAAAGCACTTGTGTTATGGAAATCAGAGACAACGGTGGTATCACAAACACCCAGACCTGAGACAATATTGAAAAGTTAATTTTCTACATTGACCCAGCCGGGACCTCATGAGATGGTGACGCCTTGAAAACCGGCGTGCAAACCACTCGACCACGGAGGTCGTTAATTAAACGGGCTTATGCCCAATTACATAATTATTATGCTTTAATCAAAATTTACAATATCACATTGAGATGGAAATAATTTCGCACCATCAACAAATACATCGAAATCAGGATAAGCTGACAAGAGTGTGTTGCATACGACAAAGTGGGGACTGTGCCCGTGCCACTGTGCGACATTGGGGTGTTGCGAAAAGCCGGTGTCTACGATTAGAACGAATACGCAAATACTTATCTGGTACATATAAGCGGGACAACGGCTCGACACACTCAGTTGAATCCATACATCCACGCAATATCTAACCTTTGGAAGTGAAAGTTTAAACTATCACGCACTCAAAATACACTTGATACATATACTCACACTTGCATAAACTGTTTAATTAAATCTTAATAATAATAAATTACTGTTTTTTTTCTATCAACATATTTTGTTATTCTGTAGAATAGTCATAAACATACCTAGTTTTATTTACTTATTTGAGTTTCGCATTTCATTATTAAATTTTATATTTAAGATGTAACCAGCACCGTTGAGTTTACAGTAAGTACTGTTCATAAAATTATATATCATCACTGTTACATTAAGCTGCATTGTAAACTTGTTTGTGGTTCATAAATAAATTAAAAAAAAAAAAAAATATCATTGTGGCTGTAACAACCTCTGATCGCGCCCTTCTTACCTCCTCCTTTGGTTGAGCGAAGCGATGGCTGGTCCATGCGTCATGCTCGTGAACGGGTGCTGCCAGTGGGAATGGGTCTGCTTCTGAGTACCTATCTTAACGCATATTGAATTGTAAGAATTGCGTTTTTTATTGTTATTTTTTATGTCTTGTCTCAAGTATTTTTTGGTAAATTTTGCCTACTTAGGTGCACTTTCGAGTAGCAGACATAGTGATTACTGATTTCTCAACTAGTTGAAAGTTATTTACTCTCACAATTACCTATCCGATATGTAGTAGGTATTTAATTTCAACCTACCTACCCATTGTGTACAAACTTTTGTTAATTATTGTGATGGAAAATGACCTCACTTTAAATGTGGAGTTCATTTTTCAATGTTGACGACTCTGTATGAAATACCTATACAGGGAGAAAAAAGCAGCCCTTGACGAGTTTCTTGCCGGTTCTTCTCGTTACAAGGTCTCCCGCTCAGGGTTTGCGAACCGATGGCGTAGCATGATTTTTTGATTTTTGATTTTGAACGAGTTGATTGATATGTTGATTAAGGCAGCCATTACACGCTCATGCAAGCGTCAGTCAAATTCCATCAGTCATGACAGTCACGGCTGTGACTGACGATTAACCTACCGAGTAATGGGGTGACTGATGGTTGCATGAAGTTGATTTGTTCTTTCCATCAGTCAATCAGTCAAACGTAATTCATGACTGATAGAATTTGCCGGACGCTTGCATGAGCGTGTAATGGCTGCCTAACGTTTGAGGCTTGTTGAAAACTGTCTCAAGTAGTTGTTACCATGAACGCTAGTGAGTGAACTGAACAGGGGCTTTTCACTTAGTACTTGACTCACTACAAGGAAGCGCGGCCTAAGATTTTAGTTGCAGATTGATTTGATAGATGGCGCTCATTTTTCGTTTGTCAAACAGTCGAGAGATGTCGCTATCCCGTGCTGAATCGCGGTATCGTGTGTCTTTCACAGTTTTATATAGTCAAAGCTGATTAGCTATAAAGTAAATTATTTTTGATTTATTTCATAATTATAATATCGTACACTTTTTGTCACATTTCGTTAGATGGCGTTGATCATTAGGTCTGACTGATAACTCTATCTCTAGTATAATAATGTACTCTATGGAACTGAATCATAATGAACGAAACGCAGCACTAGTGCAATAATCAAGGCAACATTATTTTACAATGTGACTTTAGAATCTGTCAGTTTACTCGAGTGAATTAATAATGAGACAGTAATATTTTGAATAAAACATTATTATTTTATTTTATTATTTATTTATTGATGTTAAGTTTAGGGGGGCAATAAATTGGGGAGGACAAGGAATGATATTACAAAAACCTCTTTTTTAAATTATATTATAGTAATCATTGATTGTGGGATGGGAATGTGAGTATGGAACCAACCAATAGGAGGGAGGAATGCCATGCTAGGGGGAGATGTAAAATGGCAGGCAGTGACCGACTTCGCTGAAGAGGTCATGTCCGAAAAGGAGGCTGCAGAACGGGTCCGAGAGGCGGATGCGCTAGCGTACCCAATTCGCAGAAGGCGGCCGGGAGGTGCGAGGAGGCGCCACGCGCACCTCAGTCCCCCATTAAGGGCCTGGGCGGCGGAGCCGGGGATTCCGTCGTCCACTTAGGGCCCTTATGGAGGAGAGACGCTCAAGTGTGCCGAGCGCCTCTTCAGGTAGGAGATGTTAAACGTCTGGAGAGCCGGAGTCCGAAGGGACCGGCGCAGGGCGGAGACATGGAGTTGGAGATTGCCATCCTGGTCCCGCTGTCCTCGTCCAATGCGCGGATGGAACACCCCAGGGTTTTAAGTGGATGCACCACATAACCTCCCCCGTGTCCCCCGCGCGGGGGTGATATGCGAAGGCATGTTCCCTGCGTAAAAAAAAAAGGTTTGGCACTCCCCAGCCTTGAAACTAGATAGAATAGAAATGTAAAGTTAAATTTGAATGAACCACCTAGAAAAGTGGTATCCAAAAATTTAGTCAAAGAAAATAAATTTGACATTCAATAACTAAGTGCCGCCACGTTATTTAAACGTACATAAATATTCGGGTACAGCAAAACCATACCGCGATGCAACACAGTACAGCGCCATCTAGTGACAATGTGACCAGCCGTTACATACATTTGATATTTTCGTTATTAATTTTTGTATGAAACAGCTGATTTTTTTTCCCCAGCACGGTACATCCCTGGCAGAAAACCAAGACTTCAAAGTTACCTCGTTTGTATGAAAATAACACCTGTATCCCTAGACAAAGTTGATGAGTATAATATAATGTTGCCTTTAATGTTTAATATTGTTTCCATCTTTTCAGTTAACTTGTTTTTTAAGGCAGGCGGGTTTTTAGTTTTTTAAATTTTTGGATACTTACTACAGACTCTTCTATGTGGTTTAAATTAATTTAGCGTTGTGGCCTTACTTTATTTATATAAATAAATCAAAATCAATGGTTTTGTTTACACCATTTATAACTCAAGAACGTCGAAAATTTCGACAGTCGATATAATATCGTTTTTCGATATCATGCTAAGTGTACGAGGGTGGATTAATAAGTCCATGACTTTTTAATGAAGAAAGACTTTTTTTCGAAATATTTTGTGCTATTTCTTTACATAATCGACTATTATATATTTTGTATATTTTGATATTTTGTGCTATTTTTCGACCTGAATGGTGCAGTAGTCAACATGCCGCCTACCACGCAAGAGGTCCCGGGTTTGATTCCCGGCCGGGCAGAAATTTCTGTGACGGGTCTGGGTGTTACTATGTATAATAAGTATATATTTAAAAAGTATATAAACTAGTATATCAGTTGTCTAGCACTCATATTACAAGCTTTGCTTAGTTTGGGGCTAGATGGCGCTGTGTTAAATTGTCTTTTAAAAAAAACAAAAAAAAACTTATTGTAGCTCTGCGTATTTAGTCCAACGAAGTTTCTACCTCTTTAACCCACAATTTTTTTCTATCATCTCCTGAAAACTGGTAACTGAAATGAGGGCCGTTTTCAGACACCAACTTTTGGTTTGATGAAAATCTTTGCCCTCCAAGACATTTATTCATGTTTGGTAGGAGAAAAAGCTCAGAGGGTTAAATCTAGAGAATAGAAAGGATTCGCATCTTCAGTCGATGAGTTTTGATGTCATGAGTGCCGCCGAGAGGGTCGACAGGGTCATTAAGAAAAGTTAGAAGTCGCTTGAGTTTCTTGTTTCCAAAAGTAATAATCTTTTGCCGAATTTGAAAAAAATGAGGTGTAAAGATGCCATAAGGAGTTTCTTTTTAAGGCGAGGCCAGTTCACGAAATTTACTCTTTCACTATGTCTTTAGAATAAGGTTGAATATTACATAACTTTAATTGACGCTTCGCCAGAAATTCGACGAATTTTAGTACATTTTTATTGATTTCTGAAATACTGGATCATTTATTAAAAATGTACACGGTTATTGTGTTAGATCGATAAAAAAGCTATCCTTTTTGCATAAATAATCATATCACTGTCGTTGAAAATTACGAAATCTGACGATTTGAAATTTATTTTTTTAAGTTTTTATGGTGTTATTCAGGATTTTTTTACAGAGTTACCATGCCATTTTTCAATATTCGGTTCGGTTAATTTGCTTCTTTGTTTCTTTTTCAGTAATTTTTGTGAAGTAGAATTTTACATCATTTCTTCACATTGGATGTTCAAAAATCAGACTTTTCATCAGATCGTGAACTGGCCAAGACACAAAAATAAATTATGAACAAAAAAAAAACTTCTTTCCACAAACCACCCTCGTAATTTCATCCTCTCGTAATTTTTATAAATTGTATGTTTTGTTATAGATATACTACAGTAAATCTGGATCGATGGGTATAGCCGCGAGGTTGGTACAGATGGTGCAAGCGAGGCTGTTGGAAGCCTACGAGGCAAATCCTGATGTCAATTGTGAGTATTTAAAAATAGTTATTTGTTATACAAGTGACCAAAGTCAGTTTGTGCTGTGAGTGCCGACTTTAAGGGTGCATCGCGCGTCCACTAGCGGCGTCAATCAAGAAAAAATAATTAGAACGAAATAACTATGTTTAATGGAATTCTGAAGAATATAAAAGCTAGTATTAGCAGGGCTCTGTCACTCCGCGCGCGAGTCTGAACCGCTCGGCGTCCTCTGAGAGGACAAATTTCATACATCAGATGATTAAATCACATTGATTTAAGGCGGGGCCAGTTCACGATCGGATGAAAAGTCTGATTTTTGAACATCCAATGTGAAGAACTGATGTAAAATTCTACTTCACAAAAATTACTGTAGACTGAAAAAGAAACAAAGAAGCAAATTAACCGAACAGAATATTGAAAAATGGCATGGTAACTTTGTAAAAAAATCCTGAATAACACCATAAAAACTTATAAAAATAAATTTCAAATCGTCAGATTTCGTAATTTTCAACGACAGTGATATGATTTTTTATGCAAAAAGGATAGCTTTTTTATCGATCTAACACAATAACCGAGTACATTTTTAATAAATGATCCGGTATTTCAGGAATCAATAAAAATGTACTAAAATTCGTCAAATTTCTGGCGAAGCGTCAATTAAAGTTATGCAATATTCAACCTTATTCTAAAGACATAGTGAAAGAGTAAATTTCGTGAACTGGCCTCGCCTTAAATCATGATATCATGATTTAAATCAAGTGATTTTTTGAATAAAAATCATTGATTAAATCAAATCGCCTTTTTCTTTCCTATTTGTATAAAAATAAATCATAAATCATATATTCTTAAATTCATTTCGTTCACATTAACAATGGACAATATTTGCTTTAAAACTAGGTTAGTATGCATAAACAAATAAATAAGCAATTAGTTTCTATATAATAGGTACTAAATAATATGACATTCTGTTTAGCTACACATAAAATTACAAATATAGTTTTATTTAGGTAATAAATCATTGTTTGTGCCTGAACTAGGTTATCCTGTGTTTCAGGCGATATGCGCCTATGGAAAACATAAATTATGGTATTACATATTATGGAAAATAATTAAAGTTACATACATTTTTAATAGAATTAATTATTGACTAAACTAATCGCTAAGTATACCTACCTATACTAATACTAATCATCTTAATACTACAAGTAACTCCTCTGTCTCATCATACGTCATCTTTTGGAGAGTGGCTTTAAGGATATTTTTGCAGTTTATGCGATTGAGTGGATAAATAGATATTTTAGCACTTAATTTATTGTAGAGAAACGGTCCTAGAAACTTGTAAAATTTTCTTGTAAAAGCAAGATTATTTCCACCGATAGTACAAACTTTATCTTTCCGTCTTCTGTTAGTAATCTCAGTGCTGTAATGAAGGGCTGCGTGCTGCTTCAGAACTATGCTCAATACAAAAAGTTGTCTAACTGTTAATACTCCACAGTTTTTATAAAGAAGTTTTGTAGGATAAAGAAAAGGACGAAAAGTCGATACTTTAAGAATCGCTCTTTGGGCTCTTTCAGCAGATAAGAGCAGAGTCTTACTCGCTCTACCCCACGTAGAAATACAATAGGTCAGTAACGATTCATAAAGCGCGAAATAAATTTGTTTACACAATTTCGCATCAGCAATATGACGAAGTTTTTTGAACACAAATATCATCTTACGTATCCTACTAGTTAGAGCTTCTATATGTCGTTTAAAGGAAAGAGTTTCATCTAGTACGACACCTAAATATTTTATTTCGGCGGTTGATTTAATTTCTCTGCATACACATTTTTTATCATATCGAGAACAGTAATGAGCGTTTAGTTTTGAATAATTTGATGTTAGTGACGATTTGCGCAACGAAAATTGCATAAAGCTTGTCTTTTCAGCATTAAGTGTTAGTAAATTATCCTGAAGCCATTTATTAACTACGTTAAAACCCTGTTGTGCATACTTAAATACTTCTTCTTCAGACTCAGCTGAAAAAAGGAGAGCAGTGTCATCAGCATATGTTATGACGTAACCATGATCTAGATTTACATTACAGAGATCGTTTATGTAGACCAGGAAGAGGGTAGATCCTAATATGCTCCCTTGTGGAACCCCGAAGGATGTATTATTTTGCTCATTACTGATAACACTGCCAATCCTCACACACTGAGTACGATCTTCTAGATAACTTGCAAATAATTTCAGTTGAGTGCCTCTTATACCTATGTTTTCAAGCATGCAAGCAAATATAAAATTCGTAATTTTAAATAATTGATAGACACATAAAAATGTATATTTAATGCAACTTTGTGTTAGAGTTACTGCTTTAAACTGTTTTTCATCTAAAAAAACTGCCAAATCATCTGTCCTAATATTTAACTTTCACCAGGAATTTTTATTTTGAACTGTTTTATTGATCTTTTTATTTGTGTTTCTTTCGAATTAAAGTGTTAAATAAGTCAAACAAAAGCGCGTTGTGGTTTCACGCACTATATTAAGTGGATTTTAAAGGCTCAAGCAAAAAAATCGAAAAAATCAGATTTTTTCGATTTTTTTGAAAAAATCAGTGATTTTTGATTTTTGCAAAAAATCATGATTTTTTCCAACCCTGCATCAGATAAGATAAGACCTACGCGATAGAAAGAGAGGCAACTACTAAGTGAATGTTTTGGAGCGAAAGGAGCGCTGTGCGACCTGAATTGCACCTTATTGTGTCCAAGCAAGAGTCGCAATTTATTTAAACGATTTTGCGGAGTGCAACTTCTGTACGCTAGTACTATTATCTATTCTGTGGTATAAGTTATAAACGATTTTTGTATGCGTTTTTTTCCTGGTTTAAATGTGTTTGTGTAGTTAAAACCTGGATTAACGCCTAAAGTGGCAACTTTACGCGTTAATCCTGGTTTTAACTACGCGAACACATTTAAACTAAGAATTTAGGCATACAAAAATAGTTGATAGCTAAGTATGTGAGTTTTTATATTTTTCAGAATTTCATTAAACATAGTTATTTCGTTGTAATGATTTTTTCTTGATTGGCGGCGCTAGTGGACGCGCGATGCACCCTTAAGGCGCCGTAGTACCTACTACTAGCGCCGCCAATACATTTATTTTTATAACTTCAAAAAAATAAAAAAAAATCAAAAAAATAATTTATTCAGTCTAGGCTGTTACAAGCACTTGTGAATGTCAAAGAAGCTACGCCATCGGTTCGCAAACCCTGAGCGGGAGACCTTGTAACGAGAAGAACCGGCAAGAAACTCGTCAAGGGCTGCTTTTTTCTCCCTGTATATTTCATACAGAGTCGTCAACATTGAAAAATGAGCTCCACATTTAAAGTGAGGTCATTTTCCATCACAATAATTAACAAAAGTTTGTACACAATGGGTAGGTAGGTTAAAATTAAATACCTACTACATATCGGATAGGTAATTGTGAGAGTAAATAACTTTCAACTAGTTGAGAAATCAGTAATCACTATGTCTGCTACTCGAAAGTGCACCTAAGTAGGCAAAATTTACCAAAAAATACTTGAGACAAGACATAAAAAATAACAATAAAAAACGCAATTCTTACAATTCAATATGCGTTAAGATAGGTACTCAGAAGCAGACCCATTCCCACTGGCAGCACCCGTTCACGAGCATGACGCGTGGACCAGCCATCGCTTCGCTCAACCATATTTGAGGGAACGTAACGACCCGCCCCACACGACACCACCGCAGAAATGATTAAAGAGAGCATGACATACTTAGGCTACCCATCCTAAGGCACTGAATTGAAAACTAATATCCAAAAGCTTTTCATAGGCCTTTACTTACAAAAACTACTGACTATAGAAAGCAAAATGATTGCAATAAAAAAAAAAAAGAGAAATCAAAACAAGGTTTACTTGCCTATTAGTTTTATGTTTTGAGTAAGAAGTGCCATACATATTGATAACATCAAACAGAGAAAAAAAAATATAAATACTCTTAAACCAAGTCAATATTTAATGAAAAAAGCTAAGATCATGCCCTCCTAAATTGTCTCTAATATTTTTTGGATAACTCTTTAGCAGTTTTCATTCTTTCTGTAAGTTTTAAAATCCATTCTAGCCAAAAGTGGCCACTTTGAGCTAGCTTTTTTAAATATTGACTTGGTTTACGAGTACACGAGTTACGACTCTACACATTTCATAACCAATTCTCATGAAATTTTGTGAGCAGGTTCAATAAATTATATAAGTACTTAGTTTTTTTTTTGTCGAGACATTTTTTTTTTCGTTTTTTTTTTTCAATATGGCGGAGATATTTATAGAAACATATTTCAGCCGTTTCGAAACATGATCAAAAATGTAACAAAACTTTTTTTTAGCGGTGCAAAGCAAATTTTGTTTATTTTTGTTTTAGAAGACTCAAAAGTTCATCAATCAAAACATTTCTGCCCAATATTCATGAAAATAAACAAGGTTGTGACAGAACCTAGGACTGCGTATAATATTATATGCACAATATAGATACTTATTAGTTGAAAAAACTAACATTGATTATGTGTAATTTGTTTTTAAAAAACATACAATTTGAGCTACTTTTTAACAAGGACCGGAACCGCTTACCGTTAAAGGGGTTTTTGATTGTGTATTTCAACAACCCTATCAATACGGTAACCCTATCAATACGGCAACCCTATCAATACGGCAACCCTATCAATACGGCAACCCTATCAATACGGTAACCCTATCAATACGGCAACCCTATCAATACGGTAACCCTATCAATACGGCAACCCTATCAATAAGGTAACCCTATCAATACGGTAACCCTATCAATACGGCAACCCTATCAATAAGGTAACCCTATCAATACGGTAACCCTATCAATACGGCAACCCTATCAATAAGGTAACCCTATCAATACGGCAACCCTATCAATAAGGTAACCCTATCAATACGGTAACCCTATCAATACGGCAACCCTATCAATAAGGTAACCCTATCAATACGGCAACCCTATCAATAAGGTAACCCTATCAATACGGTAACCCTATCAATACGGCAACCCTATCAATAAGGTAACCCTATCAATACGGTAACCCTATCAATACGGCAACCCTATCAATAAGGTAACCCTATCAATACGGTAACCCTATCAATAAGGTAACCCTATCAATACGGTAACCCTATCAATACGGTAACCCTATCAATACGGTAACCCTATCAATACGGTAAGCCCTATCCAAGTAAGCACTTACCGAATACGAAAACCCTATCGAGGAAACCCTATGAACGGTTTATGAAGGGGTTTTAAAACGTTTTCGAACAATTTATACCTAGTTCCACCTGGGTCGAAGGACCAGAATCGCTTACCGTTAAAGGGGTTTTGATTGGGTATTTCATGAACCGCTTACCGTTAAAAGGGTTTTTGATTGGGTATTTCATAGACTTGTTTTCAAAACCCTATCAATACGGTAACCCAAGGGTAACTATCATTTGGTAAGTTTTTTAATAGGGTTTCCCTATCAATTGGGTTAACCAAAAAAAGGGATTTAACGCGAGGTTACAAAAAGCCACTAGTTTAGATTGAGCTATAAAATTTCAATGATATTAGTTTTCCAAATAGCAAAAGAGACTAGAGGAAAGTTGTAAATGAAAATAAGGCAGAGTTTAGTAGGGGAAGATCTTTCATTTCGTTTTTTTTTCAGTGGATCTAGCAATAGGCCGGTTGACAGAAGCTCAGGCGCAACTGTGTGATGGCGTGAACGCGCTCAGCGTGGCTAGTGGCATACAAAGACACTATCTAGCTATATCTAATACTGGTAAGCTTATAATTGCATAAAGATTGTATACAAATACTGTTTCTTTTTGCTCTTTGCAGAATTTGTATAGTAGTGAAAGGTATATCGTTTACTCTCGCAGTTAATGCGTTATTATGGATAAGGATTCTAGAGAGACAGAAATAGAGCGAGATAAGAGAGAGATAGGTAATAAGAAAGAGAGTGAGAACTAGATAGTGACGATGATCATACTCTCCAATAGATTAGTCAAACTTGACGCCAACATTCTTGTTTCTTTTAGTGCGTTGCGTGCTTGAGGTAAAGGTTGTAAAGAGAGCGAAAGAGACCGTAAGATAATAAGAGAGCGATAGAGTGAGGTTAGAGAGAGACAGAGCTAGATAGAGAGATAGTAGATCTAGCAATAGGCCGGTTGACAGAAGCTCAGGCGCAACTGTGCGATGGCGTGAACGCGCTCAGCGTGGCTAGTGGCATACAAAGACACTATCTAGCTATATCTAATACTGGTAAGTTTATAATTGCATAAAGATTGTATACAAATACTGTTTCTTTTTGCCCTTTGCAGAATTTGTCTAGTAGTGAAAAGAATATGGTTTACTCTCGCAGTTAATGCGTTATTATAGATAGGGATTCTAGAAAGTCAGAAATAGAACGAGATGAAAGAGAGGGAGTGTTAGAATGAGATAGTGATGATGATCATATTCTTTCTCCAATAGATTATTCAATCTTGACGCCGTTTTTTATCAACATATTCGTATTTTTTATATTTTGTCATGGAAAGTAATAATTTGCTAGTTTTTTTGGGTGCGCTGCGTGCAAATAAGGATTGTAAAGAGAGCGAAAGAGACAGTAAAGTGTGTGTGAGAGAGAAATAGAGTGAGGTTAGAGACAGATGGCTAGTGAAAGAAAGAACTTGAGGAAGCTAGAGAGCGCAATCTTTTTCTAATAAGGGTGCCTGTCCATTGATGCGGAGCGAGGCGGGGCGGAGCGAAGAAAGGAGCAAATATTAACCAATAGGATTGCATAAAATCTCCGCCTCCTTTTGGTTAATATTTCCTTGCTTTAAGCAATTTATTTCTCGTAGAGACAAAATGGTCATCCCGCCGTCTCCTAGCGCTAACCCTAAAGTACCGCATTAATACCGCAAGCATCGCACACACTCGCATATGTCGTTCGTTGTTGCTATGGCGACGCACACAATGTGCGTGATACATTTATAGATAGGGACTTTAGAAATAGAAAGAGGTGTAGGAAGAGAATGAGTGATTTTAGTATGATTTCAAACTGGAATTGTTTCAATTGCGATTACAGAATTGATTTTGTAATGGAAGTTGTTACTAGTATTGGTAATTTAATAGTTTATTTATTTATTTCACAACAAACAAGTTACAATGTAATATATTTTACAATTCAAAATAAAATAAAAATAAAATAAAATAAATAATCTCTTTATTGTTCTAATTGTGGTTACATAACGGTCTTATTAAACTAAATTTAGTGGAGTCCCTCACAATTAACCTATTAAAGGCGTACAATGTCATCAAGCACACTAAACATATACTATTGAAAAGATACTTATTTTATATTAATTACGTCTTTAAGTCAAACAATTCTCGCACATCATAAAAGTTATTTTCATTTAACCATTTAAACAACTTGTTTTTAAATGCAGTATTGGAACTAATCTCTTTAATATTGACAGGTAATTTATTATATATTTTAATACACATTGCCAAACAGCTATTTCTATATTTAGCCGATCTGGGAATATCGGTATATACAAGTCTGTTGGGGTCTCTTTTAAGTCTAGTATTTACGTCAAATGCTCTTTTAAAATGATTACTGTGTTTTCTCACAAAAATAGAAATTTCGAATATATAAAGTGATGGTAACGGCAGCAAACCAAGACTTTTAAAATATGGTTGACAAGATACGTCAGGTGCAATACCACATATTGCCCTAATACATTTTTTCTGTGCAACAAATATCCTATTTTTTTCCGTACTATTGCCCCATATTACTATACCGTAACGAATGATCGACTCTATATAAGCACGATAGGTCATGATGGCTGTTTTTAAATTTGTCACGTTTCTGACTTTCCTTAGAGCGAATACAAATTTATTGATTCTCTTGCATAGGTTGTCCACATGTAATTTCCAATTTAAATCCGGGTCTATAGTTAAACCAAGAAACTTAGTTTGTGTCGCTTCCTTTATTTTGTCTACGTTAAGTTTAATACTATATTTAGATTGTTTTGTTTTATTGAATTGAATAAAATTACATTTGTCAAGATTAATTTTTAAATTGTGTAATTCCAGCCATTTTATTATTTTGTCAATATTATTATTTATGTCAATTTCATGGTCATTATTTGAATTGTATTTTTTATCAGAAGTCACAATTATCGAAATGTCATCCGCAAATAATATTAATTTATGATTAGTTATTTGAGTTATGTCATTAAGATATAAAATAAATAGAATTGGTCCTAATATACTCCCCTGCGGGACTCCGTATTTATTTTCTTGATATTTAGATGAATGCCAGACTAACTCCTTATTTATGACTTTTTTTATTATAACTGTTTGTCGTCGGTTCGTTAAATAGGACTTAAACCATTGAAGTGGTATGCCTCTGATCCCCATCGATTCTAGTTTTAGCAATAGTGTTTTGTGTGAGACAAAATCGAATGCCTTGGATAAGTCAAAAAATAGACCCGTAGTCATGTTATTATTATTTACATTTGTCAACACTGAGCGTATTAAGTTAAAAATAGCTAGCGTTGTTGACTTTTGCTTTCGAAAACCGTATTGATCTGCATTGATTATATCAAATAACTATAATTATACGGACAAAACTTGTTTGTGGAGACTGGTGAACCATAGTAAGTAAGATACTTGTGTTACAGAACACCAGGTCTCCACCCTCAGATAACATCTCAGTAAAATAATAGTTACATTTCAAGTACGTTTGAAACTTTGAAGCCATAAGAGGAAAAAATGTTTGATTGCACCAAACTATTAAATTTTTTATAATAGATATCTTCAGTCTCTTGGTATGACAGCTTCATCAGCCATTTACAAATAATGTTTTTGCACTCAAACCGATTTTTGGAATATATGCCAAGAAGTGAATTACTTTTATTATGCAGTTTTGGACCTTGAGCACAGAATATATAATAGTACTAACGTACAGAAGTCGGACCCCGCGAGGACCATCAAATAATAAGCTACTCTCGCTGCACGGCAATAAAGTACAATTTCAAACTGCACAACGCTGCGTGGATAAAATTATATGCACCTACGAAGAAGAAAGAGAGGCGTCTCTTTCTGTCGCATAGCTCTGTCTCAACCGACACAATTCGGGGTTGCTACTCGCTAGTTACTGATATCATAGAAAACATTCGTTATGCCCATGAATAAACAATGAAATTACTATAATAGGTACCTACTTATAAAATAAAATAAATCTACCTAATAGGTGAGCTGAGCATATTTAAAGAGCATAAATAATAAGTATTTCTAAGTATTTAGTTAGAGAAGCTCGATGGCGCAGTGGTATAGCGCCTGGCCCAACGATTGCGGAGGTTAAGCAACTTTTGCAAGGGTCGGTTATGGGATGGGTGAAAAAAAATAGTATTTTTTAGCTTTTTTCTTTACTGGCCATATTTCGAACTTCGATACAACCAAGTATGTAAATATGTATACGAAAAATACAATAAACTTTGGTAGGTTGGTAGGTACGTTAGTAATTAAGTATCAAAAACGAAGTGCATGCAGTTTCGCATTCGGCGCTTGACTGACTCGTTTCGTTGGTGACGTTCACGCGCTGCGCTCTCGTCGCTTGCACGCGCCGCGGCCGCGCGTTTCGGTCGGCGCGGTGATATCCCTCGACAATGGCCCTCTTGGAGTGGGCCGCGAGCAGTAGGCTAATATAAAAGTTTAAGCGCGGAGTGATACCCCCCTGGTAGTAGTAAGAGAGGGATAAAAAGAGAGAGTATATATTTTGTTTAAAATTCGTGCTTATTTTTGTCGTAGAAACTAAATGATCATCCCGCCGTCTCCTAGCGCTAACCCTAAAGTATTACTACTACTACTACAAGCATTGCACACACTCGCATAATATGTCGTTCGTCGTTACTATGGCGACGCGCAAAATGTGCGTGATCAGCGTGTTTTTTTTATTTTTATTTATTTTCTTTGGGGAGCTTACAGCATCATTTACAAACTTATAGAAAAAATATAAGTACTTAAGGGCTAATTACAAGCTTCCACAGATAGAAAGACAGATAGTGATAGAAAATACGATTTTATACGATGACTGAATTTTTTAATTTTAAATGCTAATAATTTTATAATATTTGACTTGTAATTTTGAATGATATTAATGTTGACATACTATATTTATCACTATTATATTTTGCATGCCAGCTCCTGGTGAATGTGATGTGACAATATGAAATATATTAAGACCCTTATGTACCTACCGCATTCTAGCAAATAAATTCTCGATTCATGAATAGATTATTATAAATCAGTTATAGGTACCTAGTTAGTCATTTTAGAAACGGTAAGAGCTAGATAATGCGAGTTGATGAAAAATGGAAGAGAGAATGAGATCTTGAAAAAAGTAGAAAGCGCAATTATCTTAGTCTTTATCTAATTAAGTATTAATTTCGTATCCATTTTTATCATCATTTTTAGTAGCTAATAGGGTTTTTTTTTACTTAGAAACTAAATGGTCATCCCGCCGTCTCCTAGCGCTAACCCTAAAGTACCGCATTACTGCTACAAGCATCGCACACACTCGCATATGTCGTTCGTTGTTGCTATGGCGACGCGCGCGGTGCGCGTGCGCTGCGTGCGTGCCCGTAGCGAGCGGCGTAGGGTTAGCGAAGTTGTATAAAGGCATTACTAATGTGCATAAAATGGACGATGCTCAGGTTGGTAGATTTATTTTACATTGTTAACCGCCTTTGTGGTCTAGTGGTGGTGGGGTGGGTTTGATTCCCAGGAGGGTATAATTTGTACTCGGGTTGATTGGTGGTAGGGCTTATTTCAAGTCCGCCTGGATGGCTACCACCATTTTTATTTATTTTATTTTATTTTTATTTTATATAAAATGGTACATCAACAGCAAGACATATTGGTCATTTCTAAATGCAAAAGTAACACTGTAAACATAAGATAAGATAATGCTTTATTTTCAACACCACAGTAACATATAACAAAGAAATAACAATAAAACAACATGTTTGCCAATTATAGATATATACAACATTTGCCATACATAATACTAAAATATTAAACTCATTAATTATAATTTACTACAACCAGAATTTAAAGATTAGTTTAGAAATGGAAAGGCACAAACACTATGTCGGTATAACGTATAATAACATAGGGTAAATTAATTGAATTTACGCCGAGTGTGCGCTGAGAGGCTGAAAGTGAATCATTAATTTGTTTTTGAAAGTTCTAGGGGAGTCGTTGAAAATGTCAATCTATCTAACGTAAGTCTGACGCCATAACAACAAGTTAAGGTAGTCAGAGGTAAGATAGCCAGTTCCTCAGTGGTGAGGATTCTGGGTGTAGTGCGCTTCCACCTTCGGCCTTATCATCATTTAATACCGTTAAAAAAAATACGATACAAAAAAAATACCGTTAAAACATTTTATCGGTAAATTTTGTATTAATTTAATGAGCATTCTTCTTCTTTTTCTGAATTTAACAGTCCATAATTATTATATTAAAACAAAATGTAAGTACAAATAGTTTTAAATTTAAACAAATTTAAAACTATTTGTACTTACATTTTGTTATTAAAAAAAAATAAAAAAAAACAGTACTTTTTTTTTTATTCGCATCTTTACTCAACAGAAATTGTATTTAGTATTAACTACTAGTGGAAACTGTTAGGCTAATGTGCTAACATTTATTGTATCATTAAGTTTGTATATTATATGCTGTTGCTCCTTACCACCCATAAGGAAGGCCTGTGCCCCAGCAGTGGGGACATCAAAAAATGGCTGAAGGACATGCTGTTGCTTCCTAAATAAATAAAAAATAAAAAAATAACGTTAAAATTATTGTAACGGTAAAGTTGCCGTTAAATAAAGCGTTAAACTTTACCGGTACAATAGTACCGGTAAAATTATCGTTAAAAAGGTAACGATATTAAATGGAATAACGTTAATTTTAAAGTAACTGTGACAAAAAAGTAAGAAATAACGTTAAAATTAACGTTATTTTCTGAAATAACGTTAATTTCAATGCAACGTTATCTAAAGTAACGTTATTTATTGACATAACGTTAATGTTAAAAGTAACGGTAAAAAAAGTAAGAAATAACGTTACTTACTTTTAAAAATAACGTTAGCAATCCCTGGACCTAACAACCATTTACATTGTTATTAAGGCATTAGACTTAGGTAAGGTGGTGGTAGTGGTAGCTAGCCTGGCGGACTTGAAATAAGCCCTACCACCAACCAAACCGAGTACTAATTGTACCCCCCCTGGGAATCGAACCCGGGACCCTACTTAACACGGGTGGGCAAACCACTAGAACACAGAGGCGGTTGAAATGATCTATAAATGATTTTCTCGTTTTTTGAATACAAAGAATTATGTTATACAGGGTGTATTTATAACCACTCCCCAAATTTTAAGGATGTGTTCAGTCCATGAAACTGAACAACTTTCTCCATGAAACATAGGGTCAAATATGTAAAAAAAAAGACTCTTCATACAAATCAAAGAGATCACGTGATCAGTTTAGTATGGGATGACCAAAATTTTTTGGCTTATTTCGACACATGTTTCATGGAGAAAGTTGTTCATTTTCATGGACTGAACACATCCTTAAAATTTGGAGAGTGGTTACAAATACACCCTGTATACACTGTGTAATATGTTTAGTATAATATACAAGATGTTTAATAAAAACCATAGAGTAAACTTATACCTATTGATTTCATTCACATGTGTTAGCAAAATTGAATCGTTTTTTTAGTTTTTTTATGTTTTTCTCTAACAACTTCTTGATCAAAAAAACCTTAGTGCTGAACTCTTAGTAAATGCTTTCCAACAACTACTTGATCCAATGCTGGACTCAGTTATTTTACAATGCTGGACTCAGTTATTTTACAATGCTGGACTCAGTTATTTTACAATGCGGGACTCAGTTATTTTACAATGCTGGACTCAGTTATTTTACAATGCTGGACTCAGTTATTTTACAATGCTGGACTCAGTTATTTTACAATGCTGGACTCAGTTATTTTACAATGCTGGACTCAGTTATTTTACAATGCTGGACTCAGTTATTTTACAATGCGGGACTCAGTTATTTTACAATGCTGGACTCAGTTATTTTACAATGCTGGACTCAGTTATTTTACAATGCTGGACTCAGTTATTTTACAATGCTGGACTCAGTTATTTTACAATGCTGGACTCAGTTATTTTACAATTATTTTTTTTTTTTCAGACAAAAATCGACAATCGCCTAAAACACATCCTAGGTCTACAACCGGGCAACGAACCCCAAACCCACATCAGTGAGCCATCAAAACCACAACTCTTCACACCCAGACACGAAAACTTGGAAACCATGTTGGAAGACCATGTCTTCAAAAAAACACAACTCAGTCCTTCCTTACCGTGCACTTCAGTATTAGGTTTTAGAATACCAGATTTTTTTAAACACAACACATGTGATTGTAGCCTTTGTGACAACCCTAATAGCTTCATAATCGCCTGCGCAACTTCCGGGTTGGAATCATCAATGTACTACAGAGCGAAAGAGATGGATATATCTAGAAATTACTTTGATGGAACTATAAAAAGCTTTGCTTACGCTGAAAACAAAATTAAGTCGTATTTCAAAAGGTGTAGAGATCAATTTGCTACTTACATAGTAGATATGGTTGAGAAAATTGTTTACAATGATTTTATAAGGGTGCAAATTGAAATTTTAATTGAAGCAGCCTTTTTCGAATTGTCAAATAATGTTTATGAGAAAGCAGACGATTTTATTGTCAGAATACACGAAATATTACAAGATATGACGTCGAATAACCTTTATTTAAAGAATGAGGTGATGAATTTGATGATGGCTTCCTCTAAAATAAGGAAAGCTATCATCAAACCTGATGACGTTGGTTTGGAAATAGAAATGGAGAATTTGAAACTATCACCTTATAGAGAACCACCTAAAACACCAGTAAACGTACATAATAAACCACCAAGGTTGACTAAAAACATAGTCACAAAAGAAGAGTTACCTATAGTCAAACGCAAAGTGATTAAACTTAATTTGGACGAAGTAGTTGAAGAAAAGGAGACACGCCCAACGAGAAAAAGGGCGGAGTTCAAAATACCTGTTCCTGTCACTTCGAAACCTGTTCTCGAAGCTATCACACCTCGTACGAGGTCGATACCAGATATTTCAGTAACTAAACCATCTGAAAATGTAAAAATGACACCAAAATGCGAGGATAGTGATTTCTCAACTCCAAAATCGACACCGGCAGAACAATTCTTTACACCTATGACATCGATAAAAACTTATTCCAAAAAATCTCTTAGAAGTAACATTGTGAAAAACCTGGAAGCTGAATTTTCGACACCTAAAGGTGATAGTGGCAAAGAAAATTCAACCTTAAATACAGAAGCGAGTTCGCTTGAAATGCCTAAACCTTATGGTAGGTCGGTAAGGTCGAAAGTTGATAAGAAAAGTTTAAAAAGAGCAACAAGTCCTGGAAAATTAACGAAAGAAGTGAAACCAACTAGATCCAGCAGATTAAAAGCTCCAATTAATTTTAAGGTCCACGATGATGACTGATTTTGGAGTTATGTAATTATGACTGATTTTGGGACCAAAATATGAATTAAGGTTATAAGTAAAATTTAAGTAAATAATATTGTGTTCATGATTTTTGCATTCCCAATGTTTTATAATAACTTTATAGCCCAGTAAAATTCGACATTTAAAACGCAAAACGCGTTGAAAAGCTGCATTTTTGGTATGATATTTGGACCCCTTAAGGGAGTAGGAACCATGTTTTGCAAGCAAAAAAGAGTTGTGCTAGCTGCGTTATACGTGAAAAACTGCAAATTGAGCATGTTTGTATGAAAATAACGGTGTAGGCGGTATATGTAGGCGGTGTAGGCGATATGCCGGTGAGTGTCAATGTTTCAAGCATCATATCTCAAAAACTATTAGACATACGGAGCTGTGGGTTGGCTTTAATTGTTTGAAATTTAATCCATTCTTTAAACTTGTGCTATCAAAAAAATATATAAAACAATTCTCTTCGAAAAAGTTTACAAACCCCATTGGAGGGAGAGCCTAAATATTGATGATAGCTTTTACTAAAAGAAAACATTCCTTTATTTTTCTTCTAAATAATCTCAGACCCAGGTAGGGGAGCTCGGTGGCGCAGTGGTTTAGCGTCTGGCCTAGCGATTGCGGAGGTTAAGCAACGTTCGCAAGGGTCGGTCATGGGATGGGTGACCAAAAATTTATTATATCGAGCTCCTCCGTGCTTCGGAAGGCACGTTAAGCCGTTGGTCCCGGCTGCATTTGCAGTCGTTAACACCCACCAATCCGCATTGGACCCGTGTGGTGGGTTATGTTATGGCCCATCCTACTTACCACCCATAAGGAAGGCCCAGCAGTGGACATTAAAAATGGCTGATGGACATGGACAAAGGCAGACCCAAAAAAGAAAAAAAATTGTAGCTTAGTTAAAAAAGAAGTTGTACCTACCTAATCTTCTTATTTTTTTCAATGCAAGTGTAATGCACTTACACATAGACAACATAGATGGCGCTATAGAGAGTGTCAGTTGTATTCGGCAAATACTACAAACATATTGCATTTAATGAGATAATTTTGCTTTGATAAAATAGTTCATAGTAAAGAATTGTTATTAGGTGTCAGGACACGTTAAAATATATTCTGTAAAAGCTGAAATCCTAGTAAACCACGCTATGTTTAAATCAGCGCCATCTAGTGTCCTATTGTAGCGAGACCAGTGCTATGAGGTCTTTTCACAATGACAAAAAACTGTAGGCTCAATAGATGGCGTTGATAAAAATGTGTCAATGTGTTTTTTTTACTAAAGGTGCGTTCCCACCTGTGCGTCTGGAGACGCACGAGAGCGCACCACACACCGTGGGAAACGACGCGTTCGCCGCGGTGCGTTCGAGTTTGTTCCTGTGCGCCCGTGTTCGTCCTCGCGCAGTTCGTTGCGGTGCGTGGTAGCACGCACAGGTGGGAACGCACCTTAAGCTTCGAAGAGTATCAACACCATCTAGTGAGGCAAATAGTTACTATTTTTATTTTTTTACTGTCACTTTGAAGAGCCCTCATTGATAAATATACAATGATTCTCTGCAACTTCACTCAAGTACATATGTATAGAAACGTCGTTTTTGTACCGCAAGCGCTCTGAAATTGCCGCAAATCACTGTCTAATTGTCAATTTAATCGCATTGTGTGGTCCAATTGAATTACTTAGTATTTTAAAATAGTTTAAAATAAATGCCTTAAATGTAATGTGACAATAATTAATATAATCTGGTATTGTATTTTTGAGAGAAATAAATTCAAATATTGTATACCTACATCTTGTATTATTATATTAGGTACCCAATAACCCAATACAGGGTTATTTGTAAACACCAACAACCTCGCAGGAGTAGATTACCAACATCATAAACAACATTTGTTCTACGACTTTCATCATAACTCAATACATTCACCAAAAATGATTTTTCAAGTTTTTATTGTACTGTTCGACACTTTTTATGTCTATGGATGGCGGTGGGTCGGGCGCGGGTCTACCGCCTAACTCTATCGCTTTGACTCTGAGGCGTGTTTTCGTTCAGCGAGCGATTGCTAGCTGGCGCTACCGGTGCTGTTTTCGTTTATGCTAGTGACGTCACGCTGCTGCCGATCGGCAGGTCGCAGCTCGCAATCTGCAATCCTCCTCCAAAGGTGGTTTGCATCGCTGCTTGCTGCCATAGAGTAATTTATATGTCACTGTCAGCGGTATTGTTGTTGTTGATCCAGTATTACAGTTCGGTAAATTATGTATATTATATAAAATCATTACAGAATTCTTCTGTCAGAACACCTATTAAAGCACTTTTAGTATTTCGGTTCATTTTCACTTCGCGCCAAAAAAGTAACTTGGTTGGTTACCATCGCTTGATAAAAACCCGTTTTCGTTTCCCGCAGCACATGCGCAGCAGTTTATGACGTCATGAGCTGCGCATCGCTGCGGCCGCTAGCTAAACGAAAACACGCCTCTGGCTTTGGTTTATGACGTCAGTGCACTGTCCGTCCTTGTCATCGTGTTATGATATGACAAGGACGGACAGCATTGCTATCGCTCTGGCTATAGCTTAGGGCCCCACGCGCTAGAGTTATGAACATACGAACGGTAAATTAAAATGATATTTTTTTGTATGAAAGTAAAAACTAACGAATTATCAAAAGTCGTAGAACAAACAAATAGTATGTGGGACATAATCATTATTCACATAACTTCCTTTAAATTAGATCCAGAAACTCGAAAACAATGGGAGTTCTAGTGTGCGGACAAACCAATACTGGTTTTTGTCACATTGTTAGCTTTAACATCTTAATTTAAAGACCTTTGTAATTTCTTAATAAATAAATAAATCAATAAATGTTGTTTATGATGTTAGAAATGTACTCCTGCCAGGTTGTTGTTGTTTTACAAATAACCCTGTATCATTAGTACTAACGTACCGCGCGCGCTTTTTCGTCTTGCGTCTTGGCAACCACAGGGTTGCGTTCAGAACGTTAGAGCGCCGGTTGTTTGGTTGTTTTTTAACTCGCTCTATGGTTTGGAACGACCAAGAACTTTAAATGTCAATGTCAATACAAAGTTCGTTTTCCATTTGGAATACGTATAATTAAAACTTTTCTTTATTCTAAATCAAATAAAATCCGTTTTTTGAGGATCTACCATGATTATTTTAAAAATTAGACTCAAAAACATCAAAATACAAAATAATGTTAATTGACATTGTCATTTTTTCTATAGACAAACGTTAGAGCGTTTTACAACCATCCATTTTGATGGTTAAAAAGTTGCAACGCTCTGACGTTTGGAACGACACGGTTGTGTCAACCGAACGTCACGCTCAAATGTTTGGAACGCGCCTCTGCGCGGTTGCGACGATGCGCTGAGAGGCCGACATCGCTACAGCGCGCATTGGTTGCTGCACACAAAATAGTGTCCGAAGCGTGAAACTTACACGTGATCGAGAGGGTTTTGCTTCTATTTACAGAGAAAAACAAAACAAACCTATAAAATGTCAAAAATGACAGCCTGAGCTGCAATGGCGGTAAAATATGGTACATATACAGGGTGTATTTGTAACCACTCTCCAAATTTTAAGAATGTGTTCAGTCCATGAAACTGAACAACTTTCTCCATGAAACATGTGTCGAAATAGCAAAAAAAATTTTGGTCATTCGATACTAAACTGATCACGTGATTTCTTCGATTTGTATGAAAAGTCTTTTTTTTAACATTATTGACCCTATGTTTCATGGAGAAAGTTGTCCAGTTTCATGGACTGAACACATCCTTAAAATTTGGAGAGTGGTTACAAATACACATTGTATAGGTATGTTATGTGCCTATGGCTTATTTTCAGCATTCTAAGAGATAGAAAAGGATTCGAATTTTCAGTTTCAGGATTTCCATAATTTTTTATGCTCATTTTGCGGTTTTTTTAAACATGTCCTCCTATCTCTTAGAATGCTGATCAGATCAGTTGGGTGTGTATAGCGGTCTGAATCTCCTCCATTCACTCCCTGGATGGCCATCATCAGATCACAGCTAGGTCAATCCCTGGCGGAGAACCAAGGCTTCAAAGTTACCTCGTTTGTATGAAAATCAACTGGTGTCTTTAATTATGTGACCGCCACTGTAAATCACTTACAAAAGCTCGTAGTAAATAAAGTATAATAGCCACAACAATAGGTACTTACTCGATACGATAGTAGTGAATGACTAAAAAACAAAATGTATGTAGGTACCGTCAAACCCCCTTACTTCGCCTACTTTTAAAAGTTTATTTTTTATTTTCGCCAATTTATTGTTTATATTTGAATCGAAACGGTTGCATGGTATCAAATCAATGACGATCTTCCTGTCTATGGTTGCAACAGTATATTACAGTAAGAAAATTGAAAGAAATTGACGGGTGAAAATCCAGGCGAAGTTGAGTAGATTTTACTAACTTCGCCTACCATCGGAATAAAGGGTACGTATTGGGATTGGTAGCATTAAAATAAGAGGGCTTATGTACTTTATGCAGTCGCATAGGAATATGAACCATATTTCAATATCGCTAAAGTATTTTCTATTTATTGTCAAGTAGGCGAAGTTTGGTTTCGTTTTACCAATAAATAATACAAATCTCAGATTTGGTTAACACTAAACACAAATTTAAAAAAGGAACATATTTTCATGACTCTAAGCTTATCAAAAAGTAGAGATAGATAGATAGATAGTAAGGCGACGTTTGGAACTCTTGTGTTTTTAAACTGTTAGCTTGTTAGCTGATTGCCTTGCCATTTATTCGAAGATATGTGATAGTTAATAAAATGATATATTGTATTTAGTTAGCTGACTATATGTTACAATCTACAATATAAGTATTAAAATCTTACCTTTTCAAATATGAACACAATAAACAACTTTTTGGGGACACTGTCGAAAATCACGCGCGAAAACGCCGACTTTTTTTTCAACTGCTTCAAATTGACTGCTAGTTTCCATAGACAGTAGAATGCAGTATTGCCACAAAAAATGAGAGATTATTACCAAATTCAAATTACTGGCTTTGCTATTTAATTTCCCGAGATATGGAAGTTTCTTGTTTTTAGGCGAAGTTTAGTTTAAAAGGCGAAGTTATAGGGTTTGACGGTACCTATGTATTTATTTAATTAACTGTCACTATACTCACTATCATCTTTTTGTTATGATTATGTATTAATTTATTACGAGCTTCCGTGTTAAAATAATAATTTACAACGCCCATAAACATTTTCCCGCCGAAAATCGCCGCCATTGCGGCCGCCGATATATTTTTCCCGCCAATAAATCTCAATAATGCTGCGTGCGCTCGACGTTGACGCATAACCGCTGAACGCAGGCTCGCTTAAAGCGCTTTTTGGTGGAAATTATGTCCTTACAGACTGCTCTGGCAAAGCTTACCGTAATAAAAAGTAAAAATTTAGCTTTTATTCCGCCCTGTGACACCGGATTTACCACTGGGGTCACACACAAAACGGAAAATTCTTCCGTCTAGTGCCACTGTTCTAGGAATGAAGTAAAATCTCTTTAGTCTTTACATATATTTTTTATAGCTTAATTTGAAAAATACTATATTTCGCCAAAGACATGTTGGCAACCCTACTTACACCAGTGAAGTGACATCTAGTTTTGATAATTTTTCGAAAAGGGTAAAACATTTTTTCGTGGCCAATGCAAAATGCGCCCGTGTGTTGGCTAGCGCACGCCGCGGGTTAAAAAAAATTGTTTAAAAAACAAAAAAACCGACTTCAAAAAACCTGCCTCTAAAAAGCAAGAAATAATATTCAAATCATTAGATACGCATTATCATTGTTATAATAAAACACGTCTATTAAAGTCGGGTGGGGCTGGAGTACATATTCCTTTTTTTAACCGACTTCATCAAAAGGAGGATGTTCTCAATTCGATTGTATGTTTTTTTTATTATTCTAAAAGCCCCACCCGACTTCAATAGACGTGTTTTATTATAACAATGATAATGCGTATCTAATGATTTGAATATTATTTCTTGCTTTTTAGAGGCAGGTTTTTTGAAGTCGGTTTTTTTTGTTTTTTAAACAATTTTTTTATTTTTAGTGTAAGTACCTTCTGTATTAGGTAGTGTAGGTAAGTATATTATTTAGGTAGAAAAATCGGCCTAGCCAAACGTAAGATAATCGCGGAGAAACATACATACAATACCTTCTTTTTTTGAAGTCGGTTAAAAAGACTACACAAAGGTTAAAATTAGATGATTTCTTTTGTTGGGGAAGGGATCTTCCCCAACAAAAGAAATCATCTAATTCGGTTCATAAATAACAAAATTGTCAAGTTTAATTAGATTAGATTTAATTTCATAGTATTTTCAGGATTACTTGTAAACTACTGAACCGATTTGAAAAAAAATTAAATTGGACCATCTCGCAAGAAAACTCAATCGAACTAAAAAAGAATTATCTAAATCGGTCCATAAATGTCGAAGATACGCGCGAACAACGATAAAAAAAAAAAAAAAAAAAAAACATACAATCGAATTGAGAACCTCCTCCTTTTGATGAAGTCGGTTAAAAAAAGAAATTTAAATTTTTCGATAAGTTTATTTCGAAAAATTGAAAATATCAAAATGTATGAAACAACTGATTTTTTTCTCGATTTCAGAGTTGGTCCCATAGTACAAGTTGTTCAGTTTGATGGTCCCTATCTACCATATTCGACTTTATAAGGCTTTTACCAAACATACATACATACACTCACGCCTGTTTCCCATGGGGGTAGGCAGAGACTATGGATCGCCACCCTACGATCCTTACACACTTCTTTCGCTTCATTAACATCCACCAAACACCTTGTATAATATCGAACCTGCCCCCCTAGCCAAAGTAACATTTGCAAATCTTCGTTATCGCTTCGCTTTCGAAACATGTATGGGATTGACACAAAGTTTCGTTAACAATCGAATTTTAAAACGTCAATTCCATACATTTTTCGGAGCGAAGCGATAGCGAAAATGTGTAAATGTGACATTGGCTACACTACAGGCTCTGCTCATACAATTTTACGAAAATCGGTTAAGTAATGCGGTAGAGGAGAACAGACGGACAGTCGGAAGGATTACAAAAGAATTTTTGCACAAGCTGAAGTAGAGACTATTCCAAAGTAAGTAGCTAAGAACTGAAGCATTTGTGTTATGAAAATCAGAGACAACGGTTGAACTACAAACACCCAGACCTGTCCAAACACAATATAGAAAAGTTTCAGTTGTCTATCTGACTGTTAAGTGCATTATATTCGAAAATGAAAAGAAATATCGTTATTTTTTTCCTCTGATTACATCGTGTGATAGAACTAAAATAATACAATACTAAATAATATACTAGAAAAAACCGACTTCAAAAAACCTACCTCTAAAAAGCAGGAAATAATATTACGTCTATTGAAGTCGGGTGGGGCTGGAGTACAAATTCCTTTTTTTTATTCTAAAAGCCCCACCCGACTTCAATAGACGTATTTTTATTATTACGAATATTATTTCCTGCTTTTTAGAGGTAGGTTTTTTGAAGTCGGTTTTTTGTTTTTTTTAAACAATTTTTATTTTTTTATTTTTAGTGTAGGTGGTACCTTGTAGGTAAGGTATATTATATATGTAGAAAAATCGGCTCAGCCAAACGTAAGATAATCGCGGAGAAACATACTTAAATACGGGTCAAACTGAGAACCTCCTTTTTTAAGTCGGTTAAAAAACTACACTTAAGATATCCTCCTTCCAACAAAAAAATGATTATCTTATTCAGTTCATGAACAAAGAAGTAAAACGACCAATCATCGAGGTAATTCACACAAAATCATACTATTCTCGTGCTTTTTTCAAAATTACTTGAAAAGTACTGAACCGATTTCCAAATTTTAAAAAATGGGAAAGGGAGTGTACCTTTTTTTTTTTTTTTTTTTAATTTATTTATTACTGAAAAACATAGAAAAAATAATACATTTAACTTTCGCCAAACTGCATAACAGTTTGTCGGCGAAATATAAAACTATGCTCTAGTTTTTAACAAAAGACATACAAAATAGGTGTTTGGAGTTAATTTAAAGTAACCTAACAAGAAACATTAAACAGAGTGCATACAGATTAGCTACTTCTTAATATAAATCTGAGAAAGCATTCTTCAAATATTTTTTTATAGAATACTTGGACTTTAAATTATTGTTGATTAAATATTTATTAAATATTTTATTAAATATTCTAGGTAATAACGTTTGAATCATTCCAATCGGTCCAGCCGTCTTCGAGTAATCGGTGGACATACACAAAAAAAAAAAGAAAACAAATATACAGACGAACATAGAACCTCCTCCTTTTTTGGAAGTCGGTTAAAAATACGACTCGCACCAGATCAATACTCAGACGGGAAGCGAACCCGCGACCTTTGGATATCCGGTCCAATGCTCTGACCGCTGAGCTACCGAGTCACTATTGACATCGCCGAATTTCTTCTAGTATATCCTACTCTTTCGCTGCAAGCCAGCGTTATTTCACCAATGTGAGGAATTACCTCGACATTCAATTGAAATATTTTTCCAGATATTTGGCAATCGATTAAGATGAAGTAGCTATATATTTTTTTTTCTAGTATATTATTTAGAATTGTATAAAAATAGCATAAATAATAATAAATAAATAGCATGTAAGTATATAAATAGGTAGCTCAGCGGTCAGAGCAATGGACCGGATATCCAAAGGTCGCGGGTTCGATTCCCGTCTGAGTATTGATCTGGTGCGAGTCGTGTTTTTTCTAGTATATTATTTAGTATTGTGTAAAAATAGCATTGTGAATGCAAAAATCTAAATTTTGAAAATAAAATAATACATTTTTTATTTTTTTTCTGTTCCATTATGTTTTTAGAAGTGTCCACAGCGATCAAGCTCAAATTCATCAAAATCGGTGACTTATGCATATTCCCTATTGTGCCAAGAAGCTCAGAGCTTTCAAAAGCTCAAATCATGAAACCAACCGAATTTCTCCTATTTTTTTACACGTATAAATGCCGCCCGACATAAGCCCGTATCACACTTGACCGCGTCAACTTTTGACAGTGCGGGAATCGAACCCGTGCATACACGGCCCTTCGGAGGGCCCGGCGCGTCTGTGTGAGTGCACAGGTATCAAGTTTGGGGTGGCTAGCTCAGAAATTTACCCGGGATATGGGGAAAATTTTTGTGGGGAGAAAAATATCCTGGAAATTGTTAAGCATGAAAACCACTTACAATGCACTTACAATGTCTTATTTTATGTTTTATTTTATTTTTTTATTCTCAATTCATTTAATTTGTAATTTTTAATATGGGTTATTTTGGCCTTGAAATAAACTTCATTATTATTATTATTATTATTATTATTAATGCGATTAAATTGACAATAGACAGTGATCCGCTGCAACTTCACTCGAGATTGTATGGCAAAGAGTAAGCAGATTAAAAATTAAAATGGGACGTTTTGTACCGCAAGCGCTTTGATTCTGATAAGTTTGCCACTTCATTCATTTGTAAGTAAGTACCTAAGTTAAGTACTTACATTGTAACTGAAACTAAAAAAAAAATTTTATAAAAACTATGCATAGTGCATACAATTTGGAAATCCTAGACCTATTTCTCGAAGCGCACCAATTTTCAAGCGCACCCAAACTATTCCACGATGCGTACCTAAAGGTGCGCTATCAAAACAAATTACCTATTTAGGTGCGCATCGAGGAATAGTTAAGGTGCGCTTGAAAATTGGTGCACTTCGAGAAATAGGTAGACTCCGAAATTATGTTTGCTTATGCCCAGTACCATTATAATACCATATTTGGCATTATAGAGATCACTATGTGGGAAGCTAGGCATTACTATAACAAACACACCTGTATCAGTGCTAAGAAAAAAAATTGCTATCGATGCAATATTATAATTAATTATGCCGAAAGTATGAACACATCAGATTTTTTTTTATTTTGTCTCTGCGATATTTCTTCAAATAATGCTTAACAGTAAGTACCCTTTGTTTAACGCAGGTAGTTTTAAAAAAGAAAAGGATAAGGGTAAAAAATGGCAAAGTAAATCTGGGTAACTGACACTCAAAAGCTCGCAACACCACTCAAACCAGTCCTACCAAACAATATTCCTTCACCAGTTCGTGTTCGCCCCGTCTCGGCCAAAGTCGTGCGTGTCCATGTGATTTATCCCGAAAAAAATCCGAGTATTTTATTCTGTGTGTTTTCAAAACAGTGACGAAATCCAGTGCTGTGATTTTTAAAACATTGTACTGTGTGCTTGCATTGCAACCTTCTTCCTCGAGATAGGTGAGTACTCTACGTTCGATTTTCAAATTTCGTGTTTAATTATTTGGGTTTTTTTCATGCCGTGTTCCTTCGTTGAAATAATTGGGTTCTGTAAGTCTGTGGTAAGTCATACAGCCAGTACTTTTTATTTCTTGAATCTTTTTGGCTTTTCTCTGGAAGTCATTGATAAAATCGCCCGCATATTCTCTGCAGAGTAAATTGTTACTACACTTGTGTGAAAAGCTCTGGGCAAACTGTACGGAGCTTAAATTGTTGTTTGCGACACGCACAGAGCAAAAGCTTCCTTGAAAACATGTTTTGATCAATAGTTTTGCGTAAGTAGGTATTCCAATTTTAAAAGTGTGGTTTTTTTCTTTTGTTTTTTTCGAACGTTTGTTACATTTATTTTTTATTTTAAGTTTTTAAAGGCGAGCGTTTTTTTAAAAGTCTTTAAACTTTTTCTAAATTCCTACGCTTACTTATTAATTACTTATTCGTTCAGAAACTAATTTGTGTTTAGATTAGACGCAAAGAATTTAAATCTTTGTTTAGACGAAGATTTAAAATTAATAGTGCCTTATTAAAAATAAATTGATATTAAAAATTCGATTGAATTGATTTGATTATTGATTTACTTACTTAATTCTAACTTATGTTAATTGAATTTGCTTTTAACACCATGTTAACTAAGAATCTTATATTACGAAACTAACGAATGAGTGAAAGTTGTTTCTTGGGAAGAAATACGACTCAATTAAAGGCACGTAAGTACCAATACCTTCGGCGTTAATAAAAGCTGAGCACCTTTCACGGAGGTTTGGAATTGGATGGGTGATCGTAATTTATAAATCAAATCAAATCAAATATTTTAATTGCAATCATGTGGTTAACATAGGTGTACACAATAGAAAACAGTACCAGAACATGAACCCTGTCTAGGGTATCGCAACATAAAATAGTTCTAAATAAAATTAGGTTTAGAAAAGAAATAACGAGCATTTACATTATTTTGGAAAATTGAATAAAAATAAAAAACAAAAACAAACCTACAGGTAAGTACATTAAAAAACGAAAAATAAATTAATTTAACTTTTCAACAAATTTTCATGAAATTTTAACTTAAAACTAACTATTCTCTACTTACTTACATTTAAAAATAAAAATAAAATAAAAAAATAAATAAATAATTATGTACTCAAAATAAGGATTATATATTGGACGGTTTGAAATATCTGCATTGTTTATTTATAATCATAGTACTCTTGTAAAGTACCTATAGAAGCTATTAATTAACAAAAAATCTTTAAATAACTTTTTAAATTTAATTATGTTATTTTCTTTTTTTATTTGATCGGGTATTTTATTATGGATTTTAACAGCCATTGCAAAAGGACCAGTTAATTTTGAAATAGGGGGAGCTAATCTTTGATGGGGTCTTAAATTTTTGGGTCGTTCCTGCTGGGGGAAAAGTTGGGAGTTCTTTTTTACGAAAATGCTTAATTCTAATATATACAAACATGCGATTAGATAGTTAGTACCCTTTCACTTTTAAAGTATGACCAGCAGCTAGTTCTTTCATCTATATTTACAACTAGCTTCCGCCCGCGACTTCGTCCGCGTGGAAAATTAAATCATAGAATACTGTTTATCCTGGTTTAAGCTTCTCTGAGGATTTTATCGAATGTCCACGCGGACGAAGTCGCTGGCAGAAGCTAGTTTATAATATTAGTAGGTTTTTTTTTAATCGATTCATCTGTCTTCCACAATAAACATTTGTCTGTGTAAAATATTTGTAATTATATTTCACCTACAAAGATTTATTGAAAAAAATAACAATCATCAAATATCCTATACTATCCCACGGGAACAAAAAACCGGGATAAAATGTATAGCTCATGTGTTGAGATTCAAAACTTAGAGGTACCTATACCTGGCCAAATTTTCGTAACATTTCGTTCAGCCGTCTCGTAATAAATTATTTTATATTAATTATCCCACGGGAAGAAAAACCGGGATAAAAATTAATGTATGTTAAGTTAAACCTAACTATGTACATAATATGCAAATTTTTTTTGCCGTCTCAAATTTGCCGCGATCCTGTATTATCCCACGGGAACAAAAAACCGGGATAAAAAGTATCCTATGTGTTATAAACTTCAGTTCGACGTTCAGGCTATAAACTATCTGTGTGCCAAATTTCATCTAAATCCGTTCAGCCGTTTTTGCGTGATTGAGGAACAAACATCCAAACCCACAAACTTTCACATTTATAATATTAGTAGGAAGTAGGATGAGACATACAATAGTCGCCGAGGCCGAAATCGGCTGGGAACCGATGATGATGATGATGAGGAAGTAGGATAGTAGGATTATTCGGAGGCAACGCTTTTGGAGTATAAATAGTTATGGTTGTTTACCGCACTTCCATTCCACGATTTTTTTATGCACAACGGTATAGTGCTTGGCCTTCACCTCACCTGATGTTAAGTGACGATAAGGCCGAAGGTGGAAGCGCACTACATCCGCAATCCTCATCACTGAGGAACTGGCTATCTTAGCTCTAACTGCTGGAACACAACAGTTTTTAAATTGTTGTTATTTATTTGAAGATACTTACATTTTGTGAAAATACGTAGAAAGAAAAAAAACTTAAAAAGAAATACACAAATTAAGAATTTAAACATCCATGACTCTATTCGATATTTTTTTTAATTTTGCATTTAAGTTTCGCTCCCAACTCTAGTACAGTGGGTCGAACGGTAAACGCAATCTACCCGTGGACCTACCAGTGGGTCATGCCAGTGGGTCCAAGGGTCGTGATGGTCCGAACCCGATACCTACCCCTTATTAGTTCTTAAATAAATAAATAAAAAGAATCCTAATGAGTAACCCTTTCGATCGGTAGGTATCTCAAGGTAATATAAATAAATATAAATATTTAATATTATAATTCTAATACACAATTTTAAAAATGTTTATCGTGGAGATTTTAGGGCCCAGTCTAGTATTTTTAGACGGTATCGTTACATTCCCTCGTAGTCACTGCTAGAAGTAGATAGCAAAACTGGTAAAAGTGGCCGTTTTTGACACATTTGCTATCTACTTCTACGAATGACTACGAAGACATGTAGTGATACCTTCTAAAAATACTAGACCATGGCCCTAAAATCTCCACGATAAACATTATTAAAATCTTTTTCTATTAATAACTTATTAAATAAAAACCTCTGAGGGCGCCACTTTCGGTCATACAACCGCCTTAAAAATAGAATATTGTGTTTTTTTCATTTTCAAAATCAAAATGAAGTCTTCTTTCAGTAAAATTTCCTATCTTCAATATTTAAGGTACAATCTTCTAATTTTAAGATACCGATTGAAAGAAACCCTTCATTAGGATTCTTTTTTGTTATGTAACACAGCATCTTAAACAAAAGGAAGACCATAAACATTTAAATTTTAAATATTACGTACCTATTGTATCAATTTGTTGTTGATGAATGCGATATTTAAAAAAATCTTTGAATGCAGTTTGCATCATTTTTTTAAATAAAACGAAGTCTCGCCATTCATTAAAATTTCCTATCATCAATATTTAAGGTACTTTCCCTCCATGGGGCAAAGTTTTGGGACATCCTGTATAATAGTATACCAACTGCGCCAAGTTGTCGTCAAACGTTTTTAAAAGTGTCTGGTAATCTGGTTGGTGGTAGGGCTTATTTCAAGTCCGCCTGGCTAGCTACCGCCATCTTACCGAAGTCTGACGCCATGATGCTTAAACTCTGTTTTCAGTGAATAAAGAATTTCATTTCATTTCATTTTCATTATAGGGATGATGACTAATGAATAAAATAACGAAATACTAATAAAAATCGTAATAGGTAGTAGATTGTTATACAAGACGCTAAAATTACCCATTGCATACGAGGTATTTTTATTCCCGAGCTTTAGCGAGGGAATAAATAGAAACCGAGTTACAATGGGTTTTAGCGTCGTGTGTTACACTATACTTTTCACTACGATTGCGAGAAAATAAAATACAATATTAAATAGTTTATACCTTCTTACTTCCTTAAACGAATCCACTCGTTTTTCTATCCTCCACTTCATAAACTTTTTGTACAATATTTAAATAAATGATTTGTGCTTGACGGCAGAAGATTAAAATTATTTCTTTCCTATTACAGTCACACAATAATAATTCAATCAGTTTGTAATTTTAAAAAATTTATAAAGATTTCGCGCCATGGTACGTTTTATATTTCTGCTGTAGCAGCTAAACAACACAAACACGCATTCTACAATTCACTCTGTACACAGAGTATAAATAAGTCTATGATTTCACCGAAGAGATGCTTTTAGTTCCATTTTCAAAAATAAGAATGAGAAACTGGGGGCCTATTACGAAACTTGGTCACGATAGTCGTCCGAAGTTCGTCGGTTATAGTTATTACAAATATTATCAATGTAGCTATCGTAGTCCATAGTCTATTGAACGAATAATGACGGATCCACTAGAAAGAAACTGTCAAATTTACGCAATCACTTTGCCAACTTTCACAATCCCAATATCGCATACGCAAGTGCTTTGTAATAGGAATCAATCAGAACGAAGCACGGACGCAGCCGCGTGTATCGCATGAAACTTTTCGTAATAGACCCCCAGTATTAAGTCGAGCGAGTTTTTATTCGTGATTATGAATAAAGACTTTTTCGTTTTAGTACGCTCATTGGTAATAGACAAACATTAAAAAAGAAAAAACTTTATCCCCTAGGGCTTATTATGCTATTTTATCTCGACTCTTGTACGTTACAATGACGCACTTTTTGAGCAAGAGGAGTGAAAACATATTTTAAACTTTTAGAGTAGCTTATATACCTCTTTGTTTTATATATTGCATATTATTTATGACCCTTCAAAGTTAGGTGGACAAGTCCATTTAAAAAGCATAAAATTTATTAAAATAAATGATACCTTAAATTAGTCTAAGAAACTATTTTGATAAACACAATATTTAATATAGCTGCCGAACAAATTTCCTACGCGTTGCATACAAACTTCTCAGGCGTGACGTCATAACTAGGAAGCCATTAGTATGGAGCGTTTTTGGGCGAGTTCATTTGTGTGCATTTCACACTGTGATATCTCGGGCAGTTTTCATGCTAGCGAATTAATTCTTTTATCAATGTTTCTTTTTTTGAGAGGTAATTTATGTAACATAAAATAAAAAAGTTGTCATCATCCCTATTTAAAAAGTGTTCCGGCAGTTGAGAGGTAAGATAGCCAGTTCCTCAGCGGTGAGGATTCCGGGTGTAGTGCGCTTCCACCTTCGGCCTTATCGTCACTTAACATCAGGTGAGGTGAAATCCAAGATATATTCCACTGTGCATAAAAAAAGTCTGCAAATAAAAAAAATAAGAAGCAGCAAAGGAAGAAGCCGATACTGGCAATAGGATTAGGTACTCGTCGACACGAATCTTATAATCGCATTATGGGAAACAAATAATTTTAGCGACAAAATTCTGCAAGAAATGCTTTATTTCTCGGTAGAAATGCTTAAAGATTAGGTGTACGGTGGTAGGTATATTGGGTATTATGTATTTTCGTTTTCTATTAGAGAGAGGTGTTTACGTATTTTCAATAGCCACATTTTCCATAGAAAAAAAAACTTTTTCAACACACTTGCTCGTAAAGTGAGCCCTAATACATCGCTTTTAGGGCCATAAACCGAGCTATAACAAACGCGTGCAATTATAAAACACTAGTAAGTATGTAATAGAATTAACCCTACAAAGTTAAATTAGTATCTACCTTACTGCAAGTTCTATGCGAGTAAACAGAGCATTCCCAATTTAGCCGGGTAGGTACAGTTATTTTTTTTAGTAACAACAAAGAGGTTTTATGCTGCCGAAAATTCATATACATTTTTGGAATAAATAAATGTGTAAGTCCTTAATTAAGTCAAACAAATAATTATTATTATCAAATTATTCATAATTCACAATATTTATGTTACAAAATATTAAAATATTTGCATTTTATCACTTAAATTATAATTTTGAAGTAGGCTGTATGCTCACTCACCCCTTTGTTCGCAAAATATTCTTGCGTTGGGCGTGTGAAAAAAACAAAAAAAAATGCGCGCCTTTTCCGATAATTATCATATTTTGTTTTTGTCGTATTTGTAGCTGTGTTATTGTAAATTACTTTGTTGTTTCCTCGCAAATGTGTTGAAAAACGTCGTATGAAACTCGTGAGCTCTTGCTCATTGCACACTCGGCTGAGTTACGCCCTCGCCTGTGGCTCGGACTGCAACCCACAGCCTTGTGTGCAATGAGCAACCTAAGCTAACTTGTCTCATAATGTACTATTATACGATTGTCTGAAAAAATTAACTGGCTGAATATTTTTTCATAGGAATAAACTATGTACTTAGTACAAGGTATTTACTAGAAAAAGTTTCAGTAATTTTGGATGCGTGAAAAAATAAAAAAGTAAGGTCTCTTTGACTTTACACATGTACGAAAGTAATACAGAATGAAGATTATACCTTTGCCACCACCCTGCCACAACCACAACATGTATTAAAAAAAGTTTTGACGTTTTGTGTAAACTTTTTTTAATACCATGTTGTGGTTGTAGAGCAGGTGGTGGCAAAGGAATAATCTCCATTCTGCTGTTACACTTTCGTACATTTGCAAAGTCGAAATTATTTTAATTACTTAATTAAATGCTCCATAAACCTTAATTTGATATTTAGAAAACGAAATGGCAATTTACTTCAGATTAAAATATTGCAGTATTCTAAAAAAAATTTTTTTTTCACTACTTATAATAGCACCGTACAGCCGCCAAGTTGTTTTTTTTATAACGCCACCTTCTTAAGAACACTTGGGCTGAAATGACAAATCTAACGATATCTTAATCATAGAAATCCGTTCAGCCGTTTGAAAGATATGACGTAATAAAGAATATTACATACAAACATACTTACAAGATACGCGCGAAAAACATAACCCGCAGTCGGGTAAAAATAAACAGGTACAGATACTTATTTGTACACTAAAATAAACCTAAAGATTTAAAATTATCAGAGCTAAAGCCATGCTATAGTTTAATAGAAAATTATTAGGACATATTTCAATAGAGGCCGAATGTCAATTATTTTTTGTAGTAAGTATTAAAACGTAGTGATAATATTTCCTCTGTGGTAAGTAACATACAAAGTAGCCAATCAAACTTAATTTCCATTTTATTTCTGCCTTCAATTAAATTCACCTTCAAAGTAAACAAACTTTATCAAACCATCATTTTCACAGCCGCCATTTCAATTTTCATTTGGAGTTCGACGGAAACGGAAGCTGCCATTTTAATTTCGGCCTGCACTTGGCGGGCTGCTGGCGGGACGATAATATTTGCGAAGAAAATTATGTTTATTAAATTCTCTCTTTCTTAAACAGGTGCAAATTTAATGACGATTTTTTTTCCGCACAAACTCTTCTTCTTCTTATTTATGTTTTGGCAATCTACTTTCCTCTTGGCAGTAATTTTTGCCAGTGTCCTTCCAATGCTGCTTGGAGCATTTGGCATCAAATATATCGATACAGTTTACTCGGTAAGTTCTGCCGAGGTAGCCACCACTACAATAAAAGTCTCAGCTTCACACAACCAAGATCGCACCTATTTCAATTATCCCACATATTGTTCAGATGCGTAGATATGTTTTATAATGGATATTGTGTCTTAAAATTGGTGCAGTTTTGTGGTACAAGTGTCTACGCATCTGAACAATATGTGGGATAATTGAAATAGGTGCGATCTTGGTTGTGTGAAGCTGAGACTTTTATTGTAGTGGTGGCTACCTCGGCAGAACTTACCGAGTAAACTGTATCGATATATTTGATGCCAAATGCTCCAAGCAGCATTAGAATGCGATGCACACGCATTCTAATGTAAACTGAAACAATACCAATGAATTATTTAACACTTGACACTGGCAAAAATTACTCCCTGAAGCGGAATAGATTGCCATAACAAAAATAAGAAGAAGACATAGTGCTCTATATGATTTTAGTTTTCTGTAAAAAAAAACTGAAGCACTTTCATAGACTCTAAAAGAATTTGTTTTCACATAGCATCATGATAGCATAGTGCCTAATAAACTTGGCAAATATTTGCTATTATAAATACCTACATATCAAGGTGTGAGTTGTCTGTTTGTCATCACTATCAATCGACACGTCGAGAAATTTAAATATTGATTTTCCCACGGCAATACACGGCGACGGCTGATCGAAGTTCAATAAATACAAATCGGATATTTCAACTGAAAATTTAAGTACGCTCATTATTTGCGTTGCCAGTTTTTTTTTGGCAAAGCGTGATTTTGAAACTTTTTGAGTAAAAAATTTGGATTCTTTCGTCAAAAGCGGGACATAATAAAACGTAAAAAATAGTATTTTTTAATTATGTAAGTAAGTAAGGCAATGGGCGGGACACATAGCGAGAAGAACCGATGGCCGTTGGGGCGGAAAGGTTCTGGAATGGCGACCGCGCACCGGACGGCGCTCCGTGGGTAGGCCCCCGACAAGGTGGACCGACGTGAGGGTGAAGGTCGCGGGAAGCCGCTGGATGCGGGCAGCGCAGGACCGATCGTCGTGGAGATCCTAGGGGAGGCCTATACCCAGCAGTGGGTGTCGTGCGGCTGATATGATGATGATGAAGTAAGTACTTTTTCTTTTATTTGAGTTTCACATTAAGTTAACAATAATTATTGCCACAGAAAAAGATTTTTTAAAGCTGTCGTCACGGGAATCACTGATACTAAGTACTCCAAAGAAAATAGGGTTTTCCATACAAACATTTAATCTGATTTTATTTGAATTTGATATTGTTCGAAAGCTGAAATAGTCAACTTGCGGATTTTACTCTCGAATTTATTCGCCGTGTGTCAGTTAGATTAAGTTAGATAAATGGAGTTTCATACAATACATTTCAATTTCTAGGAATAAAATATAGGTAGGTACCTAAAGTACATTCGAAAGTAAAGTCAGCAAGTTGACTATTACAGCTTTCGAACAATATCAAATTCAAATAAAAACAAATTGAATTTATCATAAAAATACCTTTCAGAAGTTAACTACCTAGTTAGCCCATTTTGTGTGAAAAACCTTATAGTAGCCCCTATATTTTTTTGAGTAGAAAGTTAGGCACGTAGGTACTTAGAATAATAACACCTATAAGTACTCCAACTTTTAATTCGGTGCAGTAATTTGACAGCTCCAGTGTGCCCACTGGGGTGATTAGCAACTTGCGTAGTGAGTTGCTAATCACCCCAGTGGGCACACTGGAGCTGTCAAATAACTGCACCGAATTAAAAGTCGGAGTATAGAAGCCGTGTCCGCGTATGCAAGGTGATAGATGAGGCACCTAATACTAAGCCAAAATGTCTTAGTTTTCAGATTTACTTATATCCTTCATACGTTACCTAATCGCAAATAAAATCCAATAGGTAATATAGTAACTAATCTCCTAAACCACCTAAACCACAAAATTGTGAGACTGTTTTGTACTTGGTATGATTAGGTAATAATGGAGAATAAAATTCTGAAAACGGAGCCATTTTGGCAGTTTTATAATAGTTGCCTCACTTTTGACAGTGCGCCTTTATAGAAAACTATCGTTCTATTCTAGGTGTTATTATTCTAAGGGCACTTATATTACAATATGATATTTCAAGATTTTTAAGTGTTTTTAAGTGTTATTTCCCTCTTATTGTATTTATGTGCGAATAAAAGTTGCATTAATATTTCAAATTATAAAACGTCCCCAACTTTGTTTACCACTGGCAGTTTATAAACCAACGCTACCCAACACTAATGCATCATCGATAATTTATGCAGATTGAATGCACATCACTATTTGAGCTGGTTATCGCCCGCTCGCAGATGCCTTCCATTTGCTGAGTAGGGATGGGGCGAGGCGATAATTTATCGATGAAAATAAATAATCCAAAAAAGGGGTTTTTACATGTCCATCAGCCATTTTTTCCACTGCTGGGGCACAGGCCTTCCTAATGGGTGGTAAGGAGGATGGGCCATAACCCACCACGCGGGCCCAATGCGGATTGTTAGGTGTTAACGACTGCAAATGCAGCCGGGACCAACAGCTTAACGTGCCTTCCGAAGCACGGAGGAGCTCAAGATAATACATTTTTGGTCACCCATCCCATGACCGACCCCTGCGAACGTTGCTTAACTTCCGCAATCGCTGGGCCAGGCGCTAAACCACTGCGCCACCGAGCTCCGATTTTTACATGAAAGTGTCTAAATCTCGCTTTCTCTTTCTGTACAATTCTGAATGCAACAAACGTAAAATTTTAAACGTTTACCAAAGAGTGGTTAACGTAAGTGGTTTTTTTATTTTTTATTTATTTAACATTGTTAATTTTAAGAAGCTACAGAAATGATATTTTATTTAACGTCTATCAAGTAAGTTAACTGGAACTAATCCGTAGCCTGTTACATAATGTAACACTGTACTTTTGTAATGTTTTCTTCAATAAAATTCATTTTAAATAGTCTTAGTTTTTTTGTGCCATTAAGTCGACCATGTTAATTTTACACAATCTAACTTTTATTCGCCGTTTATCCTTTATCCTTTGTTGAGTTTATTTTTAATGCATAATTCCCAGTTGCAATAATTACGAGTACAATGCGATTACATTGACAATCAGTGATCCGCTGCAACCTCATTCCAGAACGTATATTTACTGATTAAATTACGTTGTTTGTACCGCGAGGGCTCTGAAGTTGGTCACTTCAGTGCTTCTTTTGTACAGTCAACAAAGTTATGGGTTGCATACCTTAAGGTGCATTTCTAGATTGAGTGGTCTGTATTGCCTTGCATTTACCCAAAAGCCATAAAATTGAGATATCGAAAGCATCTTTTGTATAAAAACAATTGAGGCAGGTAAAAGATGGACATAAGTGCCATACCTTGAACTCCTTGGTCCTCTGTACGACCTCCTTTGTCGAGTGGTTTGCACGCCGGTTTTCGAGGCGTCACCATCTCTTGAGGTCCCGGGTTCGATCCCCGGTTGGGTCAATGTAGGAAATTAACTTTTCTATATTGTCCCAGGTCTGGGTGTTTGTGATACCACCGTTGTCTCTGATTTCCATATTCATATTCATTTATTCCACATGAAATTTGTAATAAAATGGTACATACAATAGTATTGAGTAAATTAAAGATGATAGGTATTACAATTTCACCTTTTCAAGGTATAGTGGCGTTAAAAGCAAAGCAATTTTAAATTACACAAGTGTTTATTAGCTACTAACTTTGGAATCAGAGCAATGTATGTGATGTTGTCAAATATTTATTATTTATTTATTTATTTATCCTTGCAAGCGAATAGTTGTTTTCAAAATGTGAATAACTTTGTTGAGTTGACCTCACTCATTTTTACCCGACTGCGGGTTATGTATTTCGCGCGTATCTTGTAAGTATGTTTGTTTGTATGTAATATTCTTTATTACCTCATATCTCTCAAACGGCTGAACGGACTTCTATGATTAAGATATCGTTAGATTGGTCTTTTCAGCCCAAGTGTTCTTAAGAAGGTGGCGTTATAAAAAACCAAAATGGCCCTATTATATTATGTAGTGAAAAAAAATTTTTTTTTAGAATACTGCAATATGGGTGTCAAATGAAAGGGCTTATTATAAGGATTTGAAAAAGGTATATCATGACCGTAATATATAATAACTAAAAAGAGATAAATAAAAAAATAAATTAATAAAAATTAAGAAACCCGCCTGCATAAAAAGACAAGTCGACTGAAAAGATGGAAACAAGATTAAATAAATATTAAAGGCAACATGTCATAATAACATGCAGTCGGAGGCATATAATTCAATTATTCATAATGTCACTTTCTTTATTTAAATTAATCGCATTGTATATCCCTAGTGAACTTTATCGACAATAATAATTGCCCCCATCACTATATAGTTACGGCGCCGTATAATTAGTCTGTATCACAATGTTGTAGTGTTGTATGTTTGTTTGTTGAGCGCAGAGCACACTAATTTACTGCAACCAGACTAGACTGTACTGAGAACGACGAGTTATAAATAACACATTTTATTAAAAAAGAAATAGCGAGTTTTCATCTAGGGGTCTAGCTAGCTAGATCAAAACTTAGGTACCTAACTCAAGATGTAACACGTATTTTTGTATGAAACTCCAATTTCTTCTATAGATATAACTGAAGCGCGGCGAAAAGAAGAAATTATACTTACAGTGGTGTATGAAAAGATTGATGGATGTGAAACAAGCGAAAGAAGTGTGTAAGGATCGTAGCAGGTGGCGATCCATAGTCTCTGCCTACCCCCATGCGCCTGTTTCCCATGGGGGTAGGCAGAGACTATGGTCTCTGCCTACCCCCATGGGAAACAGGCGTGAGGGTATGTACCTATGTATACTTACAGTAAATTCGACAGTAAAGTTTGCAAGTTGACTATTACAGCTTTCGAACAATATCAATTGAATTCATATGAAAAAACCTTTTAGAAATGAACTCGTTTCTTTGAAATTATTTTTTAGGTAGGTAGGTAGGTACTTAACTAATTAATTGGTGAAAAAATATTAAGTAATTCGCTATTTAAATGGTCATTGTACAACTTATGATAAAATGTGTAGAAAAGTAGGTATAATATCAAATCCTTTACGATATTTTTCTTTTTTTTAAATGCTGCAATCGCTATAAAAGTATATAGTCAAAGTGACATAAAAATCTCCCTGAAATATTTAATTTCAAAATACTTAATTTCGTAAACTTTCAATTTAATTTTACGACTTCTCTATCAATAGAACACCTTTTTATATCACCAAACAAAAATTATACCAAAATAATCTAATCCGTGCCAGTATAATTTGATATTCCATCTAATCTGTGTTGATTTTGTCCCAAAACTGTGGGAAATCTCTTTAATTTATGTAAAAAAGCCACGTGGAGTCTTAAAATGACATTATTATTGGGGATAATTTATTTTATGGTGCGCTTGAGTTTATTTTGAATCGTACTTTATTTGTTTATGGTTATAGAATGTAGATTTGTAGTTCGATTAAAATAAAAATGTGTAAAATGCGTGACGTCATCATATCAAATATTCTTACAATTAACGTAGGTACCTACCTAAGTACAAAACAAACTAACTTGTGATTTGTGACTAAAAAGCGTACCTAAAAATTTTTTTAGTCTTTGCTAGTTTCTTTCCTGTTCAGTCTTTTGAGGAAATCTGCAAAGGTTTTTGGCATAAGTAGAGGTAAGTAAGTATTAATTTTTCTTTTTTGAGAAAATCAAGTGCTTTTGACTCTAGTAAGAAAATTTTGTAAAACAAAACTTAGTCAACTTACTTACAAAATGTCAACAAACCAAAAAAAAAACTATGTATTATGTATTTTGTGGTAAAACAAACGCATGAAGTTTTTGGACTTGTCACATGCGACTACTACACTGATTTTAACTCTGGCCAACAAGCAATTAAAAAAAACGGATTTTGGCTACCTATGTCAAATGAAAATGACTATTAAAAACTATATGCCTCCGACTGCATGTTATTATGACATGTTGCCTTTAATATTTATTTAATCTTGTTTCCATCTTTTCAGTCGACTTGTCTTTTTATGCAGGCGGGTTTCTTAATTTTTATTAATTTATTTTTTTATTTATCTCTTTTTAGTTATTATATATTACGGTCATGATATACCTTTTTCAAATCCTTATAATAAGCCCTTTCATTTGACACCCATATTGCAGTATTCTAAAAAAAAATTTTTTTTCACTACATAATATAATAGGGCCATTTTGGTTTTTTATAACGCCACCTTCTTAAGAACACTTGGGCTGAAAAGATAAATTCTAACGATATCTTAATCATAGAAATCCGTTCAGCCGTTTGAAAGATATGAGGTAATAATAGTACATTATGAGACAAGTTAGCTTAGGTTGCTCATTGCACACAAGGCCGTGGGTTGCAGCCCGAGCCGCAGGCGAGGGCGTAACTCAGCCGAGTGTGCAATAAGCAAGAGCTCACGAGTTTCATACGACGTTTTTCAACACATTTGCGAGGAAAAAATAAAGTAATTTATCACACAGCAACAAATATGGCAAAAACAAAATATGATAATTATGGGAAAAGGCGCGCATGTTTTTTTTGGTTTTTTTTTCACACGCCCAACGCAAGAATATTTTGCGATCAAAGGGGTGAGGAGCATACAGCCTACTACTAATACTTCAAAATTATAATTTTAAGTGACAAAATGCAAATATTTTAATATTTTATAACAAAATATTGTGAATTATGAATAATTTGATAATAATTATATATTTATTTGACTTAATTAAGGACTTACACATTTATTTATTTCAAAATATTGTATGAATTTTCGGCAGCATAAAACCTCTTTGTTGTCAAAAAAAATAACTGTATTACCCGGCTAAATTAGGAATGCTCTTTTTACTTTTTACTCGCATAGAACTTGCAGTAAGGTACTAATTTAACTTTATTTTATTTTATTTTATTTTAATTATTGGGAAGACCAACAGCTGAATTCATCACAGTAGGAAGCTTATATAGCACTTGGAAGCCAATTACAGGTCCCCACCGATAGAAACAATTTATAAAACTAAGCACTTATTGAGTAGGTATCCTACGCATTCCACGTGGTAAAACTTACATAATTATGAAGACAAGATAGGCTAAACAATAAACAAACAAAAAGTAGATTACCTAAGCTAAGATACTAAGACTAAGTATACGGCAAACTTAAAAGACTATTTGCCAAAAAACTCGCTGCTCATCAGTCGCTTCAACGATGCAACGCTAGTATTAAACAGGTCAACGTCAAACTGCTTAGAGATCAAATTAAAGCTATTGCTTGCACGCAAGAGGTACGAATTATGACGAAATTTTGAAGATGCAGATGGTACGCATATAAGGGGGTTAAATCTAAGGGGTTTCCTCGGAGCTCTAAGGGAGATTTTAGAGAGTAGCTCTGGACTATCAACTACACCAGAAGCGATTTTCAATAGGAAGACCATATCAGAAATTTCACGGCGTTTCTCCAGTGGTAACAGATGGTGTTTTTTACAAAAATATATGTATTGGCTGGACTCATAGCGTTCTTTAGTACGAAAACAGAGATATTTTATAAATTTTCTTTGGATATTCTCGATCCGTGCTATATAAGTAAGGTACTGAGGGTTCCAGACCTGCGACGCATACTCCAGGTGACTTCGAACAAATGTACAATATAATATCTTTAGTGTTTTTGCATGTTTGAAGTCTTTAGAATAAAAACTTTGTAGGGTTAATTCTATTACGAACTAGTGTTTTATATATTATTGCACGCGTTTGTTATAGCTCGGTTTATGGCCCTAAAAGCGATGTAATAAGGCTCACTTTACGAGCAAGTGTGTTGAAAAGAATATTACATACAAACATACTTACAAGATACGCGCGAAAAATATAACCCTTTCTTTGCAGTCGGGTAAAAAGCGCTCGACGCCACCCGAAAGATTTCGAAAATATGGCTCTTGTTTTATAAACGGTATTTCCACATTTCCATAAGTTGGCTCAAGTATAAAAGTATATAGCTTGCCTGCCACCAAGCCTCACCCACCCAAGCGGCCATCTTTATCCGCCATATTTCGTAATAAATGTCAGGTGCTCAGGCCATCGACGTGAAACGATAATAATATAATCATCTTATAAAGTCGTTGAAAATAAGCTCTTTTCATTTCTAATAAGTTTAAAGGCATAAGTAACTGCAATACTCGTCCAAAGGCACAAGTTCGATTATCTGAAGATTTTTTGACATATCTAGTTACAAAATTAATTACCTTCTTACACACATTTTTTATTGGTAGTAAAAGAATAGTTTAGTAAAGGAAAGATAGAATCTTTTTTAATGAGTAGGTAATTCTTAATAAAAAAAGTCAAAAAAACTATAGTAGAAATAAAACGGCACTCCTGTACCAAATGTTTTTTTTTAAGTTCATTTAGAAACCAACTACATTTTCACGCCCATTGGATTCGAAACAATGGACCTCTGGGGTCCAGAGGCCAAATCCTTTTTAAAGGAACTCTCCAGACGTCTCTGCGAGGCCACCGGGGACCGCAGGGCTGGCAACTTTTTCGCCCAGAGGTTAAGCCTCGCCATTCAAAGGGGAAATGTTGCCAGCCTTCTGGGCACCATGCCTCGTGGGGATGCTCTGGAGGAAGTGTATTATTTATAAATATTGTATTTAGCATTAAGATTTTTAAATTTGTTTGTATTGTGTGTTATAGTATAAATAAATTTATCGAATATTATAATTTTAATTAAGTACCTATTCTTGCTTCTTGCTCATATCGTAAACAATAAAATCATAAAACCCGAAAGTTTAAAAGTGTTGAATAAAATCTAATAATAAGGAAGGTAATAAAAATAACAAATGTATCTAAATATTAAGCCTAAAAGCAATATTTTTCAGTAAAATATTTTATTAAGACTCTGTATGATTGAGCAAGTTATCAATGTCGAAATCTTTGCACATTCACATCAGATTTTCTGAGAAATAATGTGCAGTATGCATTTATTGCTCAATCGGTGGTTGGTTATGGTTGTGACATATTTAAAGATATGCGAATCTATATAGTAATCGTCTTTAAGAGGATTGTCAACCACGTGGTCTCCATACAAACGGCGATAACGTTTCCCACCCTCTAAACCTTAACCTACAGTAATGAATTTTTGGTATTTTTTTTGAAATGCCTAAATACTAGGGCTGTACGTTTTGATTTTTTAAATATCTATAATAGATTTCGAAATATTTGCATTTTAGTGATTTCATACAAAACACAGAAGTGCCAATATTTTCAAATCTACAATGAATATTTTAAAAATCAAAACGTACAGCCCTAGTTTTTAGGCATTTCAAAAACATACCAAAAATTCATTGCTGTAGGGTAAGGTTTAGAGGGTGGGAAACGTTATCGCCGTTTGTATGGAGACCGCTTGCTTGACAATCCTCTTAAGGACAGTAACAAGAATAAATTCCTCAGGGGTCGGTGCTCTCTGCGACGCTTTTCCTGCTACACATCAATGACCTACTAATATCGGGCATTGTTGGCTATGCGGACGACAGTACTGTCATGGAGAGATATCTGTCCAGCGCGAATGCCGGTAGAGAAGAGGTAAAAATAAAGAGAGAGGCCATGGTTGAGCGATTGAACCTGACGTTAAGTCTCGTCTCCCAATGGGGTGATGAAAATCTCGTCAGCTTCAACGCCTCTAAAACGCAGGCATGTCTGTTCACCGCGAAAAGGAGTCCATTTACCTTAACTCCTACTTTCCGAGGTACATCTATCCAAGTAACCGATTCTCTCCAGCTCCTTGGCATGGAGTTATCTTCTGACCTTAACTTCGGCACCTCCATCGAGTCCAAGGCTCAAACTGCAGCTTGGAAGCTGAGCGTCCTAAATAAAGTCAAGCGGTACTTTACGCCTGGGCAGCTTTTAACTCTTTATAAAGCTCAAGTCCGATCTTGCATGGAGTACTGCTGCCACCTTTGGGATGGCTCGGCGAAATATCAACTTGCTGCACTGGACTCGGTGGAACGCAGAGCCAAGAGATTAATAGGCGACGGAGAACTGGTAGCAGCTAAGCTTAACAGTTTAGCTCACCGCCGAAAAGTTGCTTGCCTATCGGTCTTTTACAGATTGTACTTTGGTGAGTTTGCTCAAGAACTGCATGAACTCATTCCACCTTCTCCTTTCTACCATCGGACATCCAGACGCACTGCACCACCCGTTCTTAGTTGATATACCTTTTCTGCGTACCAAACGCTACTCATCATCGTTCATAATGCGCACAGCTATGGAATGGAATTCCCTGCCGGCGTCTGTGTTTCCGAGCGCATACAACCTGACTCTATTGAAGGCCAGAGTGAATAAGCACCTTCTGGGCAAGCTCGCTCCATCGTAGACCCTGTCTTTGCTTTTGGGCAAGACTGGGGTCAAAAGCAAACCCATTAAATATTAAAAAAAAAAAAAAACAAAAACTCGTTGTTCGTTTAAAAACCTTATTAATTTTGTTATGTTTTCTTTTTCATTACCTTTCTTTGTTTATGCACAACGGGATAGTGCTTGGCCTTCACCACACCTGATGTTAAGTGACGATAAGGCCGAAGGTGGAAGCGCACTACACCCGGAATCCTCACCACTGAGGAACTGGCTATCATACCTCTAGCTGACGTAACACGACAATTTTTAAATTGTTGGTATGGCGTCAGACTTAGCTTAGGTAAGATGGTAGTAGCTAGCCAGGCGGACTTGAAATAAGCCCTACCACCAACCAAACCGAGTACTAATTGTACCCCCCCTGGGAATCGAACCCGGGACCCATGCGTCTTACACGGGTGGGCGAGCAACTAGACCACAAAGGCGGTATGCCTACAGACTTAACCTTCAAAAATGACTTTTCTTTCTTTTAGTTGTACCATAGACAAGAGTAGAGGTACTAAACAGGTTCTGCTCTAAAGGCATTTAGTTTATGTAGATCACAGCGCATCACATTTTGACCAAGAGCGTTAAAAGTTAAAAAAGTAAAAAAAAACATGTCGTTCGGTGTTAATGCGTGTGTCACGTCTTGGTTATTGGCTCTTCTCATGGCTAGTGATGTTTGATTTATCGACTGTCGATGAAATATGACTGTGTTATCGATGATTTGTAATTGTTCCAAAAAAAGATTAAATTAATTTCCTATTTCATAAAAACAAACAATTAGGTAAGTATTTATGATTTGCACTGTACAATAGCTAACCTATGTTGTATTTATGGTGTTCATTTACTAAAACTTAACATCTATGTTGAATAATTACGAAAAATGCACAAAGTTTTGTTTACATACATAGGTAGTTTCCGTAAGATGGCTGGAAGTATAAGAATATAAACAATCTTGTTTCATCTACTTCTTATTATTTATGTGTAGTTTTATTTTTTTTAATGTCCTTTCAATTCAATTATTATTACAGCATTCATAATTTTATTTATTTATTTATTAATTTTAGGAATACTATCGACTAATACATTTTAAATACATAAAAAAATTGCAACAAAGAGTCATTTATAAGTCTCCACTGATAGAAATAAGAGGTATAACTAATGATACAGTTGAGTTAAAATTAAACTAAGTTACAATTTATAGGCACAACAATGATTTAACCATTACCGATACGTGCAGATTTTAGCCAAGAACAGTTAACAACTTAATAATACAAATGATCGATAAAACCCATCGCCCATTACATCACTAGCACTACAAATATTGACATATCGATCTGTAGGAGCCCTTGAGTCTGAGCACTCGCTGCTTGGAGAGAGTTAATTTTGGTCCGGCGAAGCGAAACATGGGATATAAATTATATCTCTATATTGTTTCAAGTCTGGGTGTTTGTAGTTCCACCGTTGTCTCTGATTTTCATAACGCAAGTTGTTTAGTTACTTTTCTAATCAATGTATCTGTGGCCCTGCCATGAGTTGACGCAAACAGGGGGATAATTGTCTAATATAAAACCTATCGCAATTGCTTTCATTTGACAGATGTATGTGAGACATAGCTGCATTTCTTTGGTATGTTTTTATTTGTGTCAAAAAGAAGCATCAATGTGTTACATACTGAAAGCGATTGCGATAGATTTTGAAATTAGACAATAGAAAGGCAGTTTTCGCTATCGTAAACTATCGTTATTTCTCTCTTTCACTCGTGTTGACTGTGAGCAGTATATCCGATAGTTTTCGGTAGCGAAAACAGTTTGCTCAACTCATGGTAGAGCTAATACTGACACAAAATATAGCCACTACTAACTTTGTTATACTGAAGATGTTGTCCAATATATATTTATTTATTATATCCAACAGAACTGAGGGCCTAGCCAAAGTAACATTGGCAAATCTTCGTTATCGCTTCGCTTTCGAAACATGTATGGGATTGACATAAGGTTTCGTTAACAATCGAATTTTAAAACGTCAAATCCATACATGTTTCGAAGCGAAGCGATAACGAAAATTTGCAAATGTTACTTTGGCTAGGGGGGCTTATAGAAAGAGACTGGAGTCATTACATTAGCACTATACGTTAAAAATAATTAATGTAAAAAAGATAAAACATTTTGGATAGACAGCATGTTTTGATATCTTCTTTTTACCCGACTGCGGGTTATGTTTTTCGCGCGTATCTTGTAAGTAAGTTTGTATGTATGTATGTTTGTATGTAATATTCTTTATTACCTCATATCTTTCAAACGGCTGAACGGATTTCTATGATTAAGATATTGTTAGATTTGTCATTTCAGCCCAAGTGTTCTTAAGAAGGTGGCGTTATAAAAAAACCAACATGGCGGCTGTACGGTGCTATTATACGTAGTGAAAAAAAAATCTTTTTAGAATACTGCAATATGGGTGTCAAATTAAAGGGCTTATTATAAGGATTTCAAAAAGGTATATCATGACCGTAAAATATAATAACTAAAAAGAGATAAATAAAAAAATAAATTAAAAAAAATAAAAATCCCGCCTGCATAAAAAGACAAGTCGACTGAAAAGATGGAAACAAGATTTAATAAATATTAAAGGCAACATGTCATAATAACATGCAGTCGGAGGCATATAATTCAATCATTCATAATGTCACTTTCTTTATGCATGCCTCCGACTGCATGTTATTATGACATGTTGCCTTTAATATTTATTAAATCTTGTTTCCATCTTTTCAGTCGACTTGTCTTTTTATGCAGGCGGGTTTTTTAATTTATTTTTAATAACAAATAAACAATACACCGTACAATTAAATAAATGAAGAATAAATATTACGCGTCATGTTCCTAAACAAACGTTTTGGTTATTTTAAGTTTAAACTTATTTTGCGTTAATTGTACTCGTACGTAAGCTAAATTTTAATAATAATAATTTACTTAATTCCGCAACATTCTTTGTACTTTAGACTAAATGATGAATGGTTAAACTTTATCGATATGTCGCATCGAAGTTATGATTAATGATCGAGTTAAAACTTATCAGTGGCGCCCTCAGAGGTTTTTATTTAATAAGTTATTAATAGAAAAAGATTTTAATAATGTTCATCGTGGAGATTTTAGGGCACATGGTCTAGTATTTTTAGAAGGTATCACTACATGCCCTCGTAGTCATTCGTAGAAGTAGATAGCAAATGTGTCAAAAACGGCCACTTTTAGCAGTTTTGCTATCTACTTCTAGCAGTGACTACGAGGGAATATAACGATACCGTCAAAAAATACTAGACTGTGGTGTGGGCCCTAAAATCTCCACGATAAACATTTTTCAAATTGTGTATTAGATTTATAATATTAAATATAATTCACCGCGGCGCCACTTTCGCTCAGGGTACCACCTTAATGCATAAGGCGTGATGGTCAATTTTGTAATACTTATTTACAATTACATGATAGAATATTTGATAATACTTGACTATTTAAACAGTCATCCATCAAAATTTACACATGTTGTTTCCTTTTAAATCTAAGTCGTGTGTTAATGTAAATATTATGCAGATAAGAACTGTCAAAAATAAATAAATAGGTATTATTGGTTAATATTTAGATACATTTCCTCTGATTACGAGATAAGATAAGTTGGGTTATGGAAACGTAAAGCAATAACTACAATCAGCAACATATAGGGAGAAGTAGTCAAATTTTAATACCTACTCAATAAGTTAAACATACCAAATGATTTCATATATTTTTTTCTTATTCAAAAGTCTTGAATATTTTCTGAGAAGTTTTTATCAAAAACTGTTCTTTTTAAAGCTCTTTCATTCCAGTACAAAGGTTTAACTTCTTGAAAAAAAAACGCAGCCAACGGCGCCATTTCTAACGGAATTCAATACTCAACACCGAACTTCGAATCAAGTAAAACAATATTGACTTCACAACCTTTCACCTTACAAACTGGATTGCGACAGAGCATGTCAACATGTACTTACTCTATGATGTCAACTTTATCGATATCAAACATTCGAGCATATCACATCACTACTGTACAAATATTTACATGTTATCGACGTCCACAACGAATGTAACAAGCTTTGGCTATCCGTTACTAAATTTTTTTAACCGTTATATCACAGAATAGATAATGGTACTAACGTACAGAAGTTGCACTCCGCAAAATAGTTTAAATAAATTGCGACTCTTTCTGCGACACAATAAAGTGCAATTTAGGTTGCACAGCGCTCCCTTCGCTCCAAAACATGCACTTAATAGTTGCCTCTCTTTCTATCGCGTAGGTCTTACCTTGTCTGATGTATGAAATTTGTCCTCTCAGAGGACGCCGAGCGCTTCATACTTGATTCATTTGGATCGAAATACCAAGTGGTTTTTTGTGGAATTAGGAAACCTTTTTACGGATTAAAAATGCATCTAAGTATTTTTCAACATAATTATTTCCTCGTAAAGTTATCCTTATTTTAGGGTCATAAACCGAGCTATAAAACACACGGGCGTAATAACATTAGACACTAGTGCGTAATTTAAATATCACTACAAAGTTAAATTAGTAACTTAGAATAATTGGACTGAGGAACTGGCTACCTTACCTCAACTGCCGGAACACAACAATTTTTAAATTGTTGTTATGGCGTCAGATTTAGGTAAGATGGTGGTAGCTAGCCAGGCAGACTTGCAATAAGCCCTACCACCAACCAAACCTAGGACAAATTATTGTGCCCCCCCCCTAGGAATCGAACAGGACTTGGGTAGGCAAACCACTAGATCACATAGGCGTAACCTACAATTTTTATGTTACATGATGGCAATAAAATCTATGCCTTACGCATTTTTGCATGCCAGCCTTATAACACTATTGTTCTTATCTTGCATTTCCAACTGCACATTGTACACTACACACACATAATGTCGCAAGTGTGTACTCAACACTTTGACCTGCGTGATATAAGGTCGTTTAACGAGAATGTAAACAAACGTAATTGTCATAACAGAACCCGTTAATTAAATATTACACTATCTGTTGTACAGTTGACAACACGACTAAAGTAACACAGCCACTTACTGATTTATGTGCTCCAATGCCCCTCGGGACAGTTTAATATTTTATTTTAATTTCTTGTGTTCCTTAATGACCCATATAAATATTGAATTTTTAGATTTTAGCATTCACAATGCTATTTTTTATTTATTAAGTAACTTAACCATATAAATAGTTGTTGAACCACAAAACGTAATTTTAAAAATATACTTACTTATACTTATTTATTATTATGAAGATTGATGGATGTTAATGAAGCGAAAGAAGTGTGCAAGGATCGTAGTCGTAGCAGGTGGCAATCCATAGTCACTGCCTACCCCCATGGGAAACAGGCGTGAGTGTATGTATGTACCTATGTATGTAGGTATGTGTGAAGATTGTTTACCAAATAAGATATTGATTATTGAGCAAGTTATCAACGAAATCTTTGCACATTCACATCGATTTTCTGCGAAATTATGTGCAATACTAGCGGCCGCCCGCGGTTTCACCCGCGTGGTTCCCGTTCCCGTGGGAATATCGGGATAAAAAGTATCCTATGTTTTAATTTAGGCTATCTGCTATCTGTGTGCCAAATTTCATCCAAATCCGTTCAGTAGTTTCTGCGTGATTGAGGAACAAACATCTAAACATCCAAACCCACAAACTTATAATATTTAGTAGGAAGTAGGATTATTATGAATTTATTGCTCAATCGGGTAAGAAGCCTTTTGGCCCAGCAGTGGTGAGAATAAAAAAGTTATGATTCTGTGGTAATGATTAAGTACAATAGTGTTTTTTTTATTAATATTCAGCAGCATTACATTTACATTGCCCCGATTCCAAAGTAAGTAGCTAAATCACTGTGTTATGGAAATTAGAGACAAAGGTGGAACTATCAAACACCCTGACCTGGGGCCCTGCCTCCTAATTCAAAGCTTTAGCCAGAGCGATAGCAATGCTCCGTCCGTCCTTGTCATATCATAGCACGATGACAAGGACGGACAGTGCACTGACGTCATAAACCACAGCCTGGGGCCCTACCGCCTAATTCAAAGCCTTAGCCAGAGCGATAGCAATGCTCTGTCCGTCCTTGTCATATCATAATACGATGACAAGGACGGACAGTGCACTGACGTCATAAACCAAAGCCAGCCTTTCTATTGTCTAATTTCAAAATCTGTCGCAGTCTCTTTCAGGATGTAACCCATTGAAGCTTCTGTTTGGCACAAATAAAGACTTACCAAAGAAATGCAGCAATGTGTCACATTCATCTGTCAAACAAAAGAGATTGCGATCGATTTCGTTTTCTTAATCGACCCAGCCGGGAATCGAACCCATGACCTCATATGGCGACACCATGAAAAACGAGGTCGTCAAATTATTTAATTTTTTCTACCTATGGCAATACCAAAATTTCACGCCATACAGATTTCTCTAGCTTTCATACATACCATGGTCCTACACTATCCATTAAAGTCACACACAAATCATTTAAACGCATCAATTATCGATAATATCTCGGAGAATATAAAAATCAACAAGAAATATAATAAATTACGACTTAACTGGTGTAATTAGAAGTGTAGGCTCAAAGGGTTAAATGAAAAAAAAAATGGTTAAGTGTGAAACGGAATTTTCGAAAAAGGTTCTGTAAAATAAAATTAGAAAGGCACCTATACCTATAGGATTATTTCATTATCCGTCCGTATGCCTATCTGTCAAGTCAATAAATTATTTCTTTACTGAAAAAATAAAAAAAAATGTGTTCCGGCAGTTAGAGGCAGTTACTTTGATAAACACAATATTTAATATAGCTGCCGAACAAATTTCCTACGCGTTGCATACAAACTTCTCAGGCGTGACGTCATAACTAGGAAGCCATTAGTATGGAGCGTTTTTGGGCGAGTCCATTTGTGTGCATTTCACACTGTGATATCTCGGGCAGTTTTCATGCTAGCGAATTAATTCTTTTATCAATGTTTCTTTTTTTGAGAGGTAATTTATGTAACATAAAATAAAAAAAGTTGTCATCATCCCTATTTAAAAAGTGATGTGTTCCGGCAGTTGAGAGGTAAGATGGCCAGTTCCTCAGCGGTGAGGATTCCGGATGTAGTGCGCTTCCACCTTCGGCCTTATCGTCACTTAACATCATGTGTGGTGAAGGCCAAGCACTATCCCGTAGTGCATTAAAAAAATGTTACAGCACTGTTTCATACATTAATATTTTGAACTCCGCTCAATTGTTTGTAACAGCCTATTTTGCGATTTCAGGGTAATTTCCATACAAAAAGTTGTGTCTAACTGATCAACCCTGTATTTAAAAGGCGGTAATATCCTAACTTGGTTTGGTCGTTTATTATTTAAGGGGATTGTCAACCACGTGGTCTCCATACAAACGGCGATAACGTTTCCCACCCTCTAAACCTTAACCTACAGTAATGAATTTTTGGTATGTTTTTGAAATGCCTAAAAACTAGGGCTGTACGTTTTGATTTTTAAAATATTTAATGTAGATTTGAAAATATTGGCACTTCTGTGTTTTGTATGAAATCACTAAAATGCAAATATTTCGAAATCTATTATAGATATTTAAAAAATCAAAACGTACAGCCCTAGTTTTTAGGCATTTCAAAAACATACCAAAAATTCATTGCTGTAGGTTAAGGTTTAGAGGGTGGGAAACGTTATCGCCGTTTGTACGGAGACCACGTGGTTGACAATCCTCTTAACTTTCCTTTCAAAGTAGTTGAATTTTAGCCATACATAAACTTAATGAGAGCATTAAAAATTGAAGGTAAAAGAAAATGGCTCCATAGAATTTCGATTTCAGTACCCGTCCCGTGTCCATCAGCCATTTTTGATGTCCCCACTGCTGGGGCGCAGACCTTCCTTATGGGTGGTAAGGAGGATTATGGGCCATAACCCACCACGCGGGCCCAATGCGGATTGGTGGGTGTTAACGACTGCAAATGCAGCCGGGACCAACGGCTTAACCTGCCTTCCGAAGCATGGAGGAGCTCGAGATAATACATTTTTGGTCACCCATCCCATGACCGACCCTTGCGAACGTTGCTTAGCTTCCGCAATCGCTGGGCCAGGCGCTAAACCACTGCGGCACCGAGCTCCTTAGTAGTCAGTACCCGTAGCACGAACATTTTGTATTGGAAATTTGTACAACGCCATCTACCGCCGAATAGCGAAATTAAAATTTCCATAGATAATTCTCTATCGAGTAATTTTACGCGCGTGTTTTTTCTCGATAGTTGTTCGTGCTAAGGGTACTGAACTTATATAAGAGTTCAAGTTTACTAGTCTTGTATATAGATTTATTTTGATAAACATAATTTACACGACTTGTCAAAACTTTCTATTGTAAATTGTAACTTGGACGCGTATAGACTTGTAAGTTTTGATAAACAGGGCACAGTACGACGTCCTTCTTTTACAGAATTTTACAAATACCTTGCAGTTACACAATTTATAATTCTGTTGCGGATCCCTCCCTAATCGTCTGTTAATTTATTGGTACGAGTTAAAAGTCGCCATAAATTAAAGAGCTCCTAACCTATCCATAGACAATAAATCAAGATTATATTCGTTGATAGGTCGAAGAAAAATAAACCTACTGACTATTTGGTATTACGAAATCGTTAACAGAACGTTTGATAAGTTATAATCTCTCTCATCTATTTAATGCAAAAGTATGTTTGTTTGTTATTACGATTTCACGTTTAAAGTACTCAACCGATCATAATGAAATTTTGCAAACACGTTTTCAAGGGTACAGAGAAAGACATAGGGTACCTTTCATAAAAAAGTACTGTACCCGAGAGATAAAAATATACCTGTACTATAAAGCGTTGACAAAAATTCAGTCGATTCTGGAAATCGAACTCTTGCGCCTTATGGATCCTCCACACGCACCGGCCTAGCATGCAGGATCCTACGGAGAGGCACGACCTACCACTGCCTTCCAGCCAAATCTCACTTATGTAGAGGGAGGCAAGGCCTCTTGAGACCTCGTCAGGCCGCGCCTCCTTCTACATGCGGCCAGACCTCTGGAAGGAGGAAGGATGGCAGATGAGGTAGAGCTCGCTTCGGCTGTAGCGGTTTGTGCTGTCAGTAATTAGGCATATTTAATATCTTTTCTTTGTAAAATTTTCGGAGACAAACTCAAACACGAAACGGTTACTTTTTGACTTACTAACACCCATGGATCGCCTCGCACTCAGACACCCGAGGCGAGGCGAGTGCTACCATACACACTCGGCCTCGGTATGACTCGCGTGATGTCTCGCCGAGTGTGTAATCTCAGTAGAGATTTGGCGGAAGACCGGGAGAACCCACCTCTCCGTACGACCTGCAGGCTGGGCCGGTGCGTGTGGAGGATCCATTAGTTGGCGAAACCACAACTAGTAAAATGGACTTCAGATTTGAATCGAACCCATTAACCAAATACAGAATCTTAAACCAACAAACCAACCCGGTATCTTCCATCAACAAAGAGGATTAACTACCTCCATCACCAATTCTTTAAAAGATTTTCTTCCTAAAATAAGATTTCCGATATTATTTCACAAAACAGGTCCACTTCCTTTGCCACGATATTTAACTAACCGTTAAGATTTTTGAGCCATAAATTATGTGGCACCGGCCGTCAACGCCCCGTCAAAGATGCGGCTACCGACAGATGCGGAAACACTCGGAATATATCTTCACTTTGATTCATTGCTAGGGATGGGAGTATTTTTGTCACAGATATTAATATCACTTGACTAGAATGTAACAGGTATTCATATCACATTAATCACATAACTAAAATGGTATAGAATGTACCTATGGTTTGATATTGTAATAGTTTTTGAAATAAGATACCTAGGCAAACACGGAAGATCAGCGTCGGAATGTCTGCGACACCCTACACATGCTGAGGAGGTTGCCTTTTTAGTGTCACATTCTGTAATTTAATTTAAGCATGTAATTTATTTTGTGCCGCTAAATAAATCAGTTTTCTATTCTATTCTAAATATGGGAAAAAATAATAATGGGATACCATACCATTATTACGATCTCGAGATAATACCTCTATTATAACTATTTACAGGCAGCGTCAGTCAAAAAAAAAGAAAATAAAAAAAAATGAGCAAGAAGGTTCAACGTGTTTCATACCTTTATCAGCAATTTTTGGAATGACGGCTTTTCAAAGTGACAATAAAAAAAAACAAAAAACCGACTTCAAAAAACCTCTAAAAAGCAAGAAATAATATACAAATCATTAGATACGCATTATCATTGTTATAATAAAACACGTCAATTAAAGTCGGGTGGGGCTGGAGTACATCTTCCTTTTTTATTCTAAAAGCCCCACCCGACTTCAATTGACGTGTTTTATTATAACAATGATAATGCGTATCTAATGATTTGTATATTATTTCTTGCTTTTTAGAGGCAGGTTTTTTGAAGTCGGTTTTTTTGTTTTTTAAACAATTTTTTATTTTTTTATTTTTAGTGTATGTACCTTCTGTATTAGGTAGTGTAGGTATATTATTTAGGTAGAAAAATCGGCTCAGCCAAATATGAGATAATCGCGGAGAAACATACATGCATACAAACTGAATACCTCCTTTTTTGAAGTCGGTTAAAAAGACTACACAAAGGTATCCCTTCCCCAACAAAAAAAATCATCTAATTCGGTTCATAAATAACAAAATTGTCAAGTTAGTTGATTTAATATCATAGTATTTTCAAGACTACTTGTAAACTACTGAACCGATTTGAAAAAAATTAAATGGGACCATCTCGCAAGAAAACTCAATCGAACAAAAAAAGAATCATCTAAATCGGTCCATAAATGTCGAAGATACGCGCGAACAACGATAAAAAAAAACATACAATCGAATTGAGAACCTCCTCCTTTTGATGAAGTCGATTAAAAAATAAAATATTTGCCTCACTAGATGGCATGGCGTTGATGGAAAGAGACTTGTCAAACAAAATTGGCTTTTAAAAATAAATGGCGTAACATATCTTTCCATAAGATATTTCCATAAGACATCGAATATTAAAAAGAGATTTTTTATCCACACCGGGATAGTGCTTGGCCTTCACCTTATCTGATGTTAAGTGACGATTAGGCCGAAGGTGAAAGCGCACTACACCCGGAATCCTCACCACTATCGTACCTCTAACTGCCGGAACACAAGAATTTTTAAATTGTTGTTATGGCGTCAGACTTAGGTAAGATGGTGGTAGCTAGCCAGGACATAATACAAGCCCTACCACCAACTAAACCGAGTCTATTTGTACCCCTGGGAGTCGATCCCGGGACCCCTGCGTTTTACACGGGTGGGCGAACCACTAGACCACTCAGGAGGATTAGTTAAAATTCTATTTCCTAAGTCCTTATATCTGGGTTTTTATTTTTGACGCAGAATAGAGCGTAAGCACCATATTAACGACAGAAAAAAACTACGATTGAAATCTACTTCACAAATAACAGAGGGCCTAGCCAAAGTAACATTGGCAAATCTTCGTTATCGCTTCGCTTTCGAAACATGTATGGGATTGACATAAGGTTTCGTTAACAATCGAATATTAAAACGTCAAATCCATACATGTTTCGAAGCGAAGCGATAACGAAAATTTGCAAATGTTACTTTGGCAAGGGGGGCAGGTATCGAAATAGCAGCTATTATCAAATTGTAACACATGACAGGTCCCACCATGTCCCAACCCTACTCATTACCGGATCGTTAGTGCCACGTGCTCGCGGCGAAAGATTTAACCCCCAGTTACTTCAAACCGTAATGGGTCCAAATGACACGTTTATAACTTTTCACACTTCATATTATTAGAATACAAGGGATTGTAAACTTTAAAATCTTCAAGTTTAGGTTTATTATTCGTTGAAAGTTTATGCTAATTACAGTTTTCAAACTGTTTTGTTACAAAAATATACAATTGTTATTCTTATCATTACGGGCGGTTTCCGCAACTCGACGTCTATAAAGACTGGTTTACATTATCTTAGTCTTTAGTAGAGTGCTTTAGTAGCGTGCGAGTAGATTCGAATGCGAGTGCTTTAGTAGTTTTGGTGCCTTTCCAGTGAGCGTTTACATGCTTCCAGTACAGTGTCATTTGACTAAAGCACTCTACTGTCGTAAAGCACTGTACTAAATGTCGATTTACATGTTTCCAGTGCGAGGAAAGTGTCGCGCGGGGGGTGAGCGGGCGGCGCGGGCGCGCGGGGGGTTCTACTGGAAAGCGATGATTCCAGTTGAAAGGCTACTAGAACGTTACTCTCTCTAAAGCACTCTCCTAAAGCACTCTACTAAAGACTAAAATAATGTAAACCAGTCTTTTCGCCTATTTTGCGTCCGAATGTAACCTCTGTGGTGTAGTGGTTGCCCATCCGTGTAAGATGCAGGGGTACCGGGTTCGGTTCCCAGTTTGGGGGTACAATTTGTACTCGGTTTGGTTGGTGGTAGAGTTTATTCTAAGTTCGCCTAACTAGCTACCATACCACCATCTTATCTTAGTTTGACCGCTTTGTTCCGCTCCGACAGTTAGAGGTAAGATAGCCAGTTCCTCGTCACTTAACTGGTGAGGTGAAGGCCAAGCACTATCCTGTTGTGAATTAAAAAAGGATGTGCTGCAGCAGTACGAGGGCGGCTGTTATTCCTCCTCCATGCAGGACTCTGCATTGGCTGTGACACTTATACAATTGCTTACTGTATTTAGCGCAGGGATTAATAACGTTATTTTTAAATGTAACGTTATTTCTTACTTTTTTACCGTTACTTTTAACATTAACGTTATGTCAATAAATAACGTTACTTTAGATAACGTTTCATTGAAAATAACGTTAATTCAGTAAATAACGTTAATTTTAACGTTATTTCTTAATTTTTGTTACCTTTACTTTAAAATTAACGTTACTTTTTACCGATAATTTTACCGGTACTATTGTACCGGTAAAGTTTTACGCTATATTTAACAATAATTTTACCGGTACAAGCATTTTAATGTTATTTTTACCGGTAATTTTACCGATAAAATGTTTTAACGGTATTTTTTGTATCGTTTTTTTAACGGTACTTCAATCCCTGATTTAGCGTGCAGGTCCACATAAACAAAGATTGCAAGAGAGGAATTCTCAGAAGGACCTTTCCTAATCGACATACCTATCCACCAAAAACAGTAGCACAAATTCGTACGTCTAGATCTTTAGAGTCTTGTCTTGGTCTTCCTAAGAATTAGAGATGTACCGACTAGTCGGTAAAGCCGACTAGTCAGCCACATTTGTAGTCGGCGACTAGACGGCGACTAGTCGGCCTATTACTTTATTCATATTTTTATGTTAAAAGTCATTTCGATTTTCAAATTTTTTGTCGCTCACTGTAAACAGAACTTGCTGGATAACAAAGCTACACTTAAGTGTATAGTTGTTAAAGCAAAACACGACATTTTGTTATGTCTAGTACTGTTACGGCTCCACCATACAAACGGGTCACTATTGCACTATAATAATTATTTGGCATTCACTTCACTTTACAGTAATCATCCTGAAATTCGTCAAAGAAAGTCCATCTATATACGCAATTTCTTTTTCAACATGTTGGTCGAACGGAAGCTACAAAGGGACTGGCTTCCTGGCTTGTTCAAACATTTACTAATGTTCCTCGGCATTTACACCTTAAAACTAAAAACTGTAAAATTTTACAACCAATAACAAACAAAAAAAGAAAATTAAATGTGTACAAGACATTAGGCCCTCGGAAGTAAAAATTTTAAAGCTAATTTAACAATTTATTTGGTCAAGGAAAAAACAAGCAAAAAAGTATTGTTTGCACAAGGATTGTTAAGTTTGAAATAAAACACTTTTAACGGATACTAGCGCGGTTTTATTGAAAGTACTTTGGTAATTAGTTGGTATTTGGTTTGATTTTTGATTTTCCCGACGTTTCGGCATTAAGACGCAGCTGTGCGTAAGAACTTTCAACTAAAAAGCAAGTGATAAATCAACCGAAAACAATGATCTGCTTAGCCGACTAGTCGGCCTTTTTGCAGCCGACTAGTCGGCCAGTCGGCTAGTCGGCCAAAGTCATAGTCGGCCCATCTCTACTAAGAATATATAAATAAATTTTAATGTCAGAAATAATTTAAGGTGGTACCTGAGCGAAAGTGGCGCCGCGGTCAATTACATTTGATATTATAATTCTAATACACAATTTTAAAAATGTTTATCGTGGAGATTTTAGGGCTCACAGTCTAGTATTTTTAGACGGTATCGTTACATTCCCTCGTAGTCACTGCTAGAAGCAGATAGCAAAACTGCTAAAAGTGCCCGTTTTTAACACATTTGACTAGGTACGAGTAGGTGTGTAGTGTAGTGATACCTTCTAAAAATACTAGACCATGTGCCCTAAAATCTCCACGATAAACATTATTAAAATCTTTTTCTATTAATAACTTATTAAATAAAAACCTCTGAGGGCGCCACTTTCGGTCATAAAACCGCCTTAAGTTAAACTTCAATAGCGTGAATGTGGTTAAGTTCGAGTAATGGCCGAGTTTAATGTATCACACGCGATGTCGTGGGCTCATTTTAATGTGTATAGTATGATACGGCATCGTAAAATGGAGTGCTGATATCAACTCCCTGTGTTTAAGGAGAAGTCATGTTGATTGAGTCATTAGTTTCTAGAGGAGCTTGATGGTGCAGAGGTTTAGCGCCTGGTCCGGTGATTGCGGAGGTTAAGTAACTTTCGCAAGGGTGACTAAAAAATTATCATCTTGAGCTCCGTGCTTCGAAAGGCACGTTAAGCCGTCGATCCTGGCTGCATTTGCAGTCGGTAATACCCACCAATCCGCATTGGGCCCGCGTGATAAGTTGGCCCATCCTCCTTATCCACTCATGACCCATAAGGAAGGCCTGAGCCCCAGCAGTGGGGACAATAAAAATGGCCTTGTTAAGTGAGCCAAAAGTGTAAGTGCATTACACCCGGAATCCTTATCACTGAGGAACTGGCTATCTTACCTCTATACTGCCGAAACACAACAATTTTTAAATTGTTGTTATGGCGTCAGACTTAGGGAGATAGAGAGAGTAGCCAGCCAGGCGGACTTGAAATACCTTTTACTACCAATACCAACCAAACAGAGTAGGTACAAATAGTAGATTGTTATACAAGACGCTAAAATGACCCATTGCATACGAGGTAGTTTTATTCCCGAGCTTTAGCGAGGGAATAAATAGAAACCGAGTTACAATGGGTTTTAGCGTCGTGTGTTACACTATACTTTTCACTACGATTGCGAGAAAATAAAATACTATAATAAAGTATATAGTTTCTACCTACTTCCGCAAACGAATCCACTCGTTATTCTATCCTCCACTTCATAAACTTTTTGTACAATATTTAAATAAATGATTTGTGCTTGACGGCAAAAGATTAAAATCGTTTCTTTCCTATTACAGTCACACAATTCAATCAGTTTGTAATTATAAAAAAATTCTAAAGATTTCGCGCCATGGTACCTTTTTTAATTTCTGCTGTAGCAGCTAAGCAACACAAACAAGCATTCTACGATTTACTCTGTGCACAGAGTATAAATAAGTCTATGATTTCACCGAAGAGATGCTTTTAGTTCCATTTTCAAAAATAAGAATGAGAAACAGTAGTCGAGCGAGTTTTTATTCGTGATTATGAATAAAGACTTTTTCGTTTTAGTAGGCTCATATTTGGTAATAGACAAACATTAAAAAAGAAAAAACTTTATCCCCTAGGGGTTATTATGCTATTTTATCTCGGCTCTTGTACGTTACAATGACTGACTTTTTGAGCAAGAGGAGTGAAAAAAAAAAATGTGTTCCGGCAGTAAGGAGTTCCGGAGGTAAGACGGTCAGTTCCTCAGTGGTGAGGATTCAGAGTGTAGGGCGCTTCCACCTTTGGCCTTATCGTCACTTATCATTAAGGTGAAGGCCAAGCACTATCCCGTTGTGCCTTTAAAAAAATATAGGTTAGTTACTAGAAGATAACAAGACAATACAATTGAGTTGTCCGAAAAAAGGACTAACCAATGATTTCATCCAATATTCCATTTTGCTCGCAGACTATTTAAGTCAGTATACTTACCTACCCTTTAAGCTGTTCGTGTCGTACACCCACGCATTTTAAACCATTTTGTTGTGTTGTGCTCTTGTATGTCTGTTTGTAAACCTAAGGCCTGCGTTACACTGACGGATATATTGAAATAAGCTATATTTTTTATTATCTTTAAGTTGTGGCAGTTTCGAATCCACCCGTGTAAAGACTGGTTTAGATTATCTTAGTCTTTAGTAGATAGTAGTGTGCGAGTAGATTCGAATGCGAGTGCTTTAGTAGTTTTGGTGCCTTTCCAGTGAGCGTTTACATGCTTCCAGTACAGTGTCATTTGACTATAGCACTCTACTAAATACGCTACTAAAATGTCTATTTTCATGCTTCCAGTGTGAGGAAAGTTCCGCGCGGGGGGTGAGCGGGCGGCGCGGGCGCGAAGGGGGTTCTACTGGAAAGCGATGATTTCAGTTGAAAGGCTACTAGAACGTTACTCTCTATAGTCATAAGACGACCGTTTACATGTTTCAACTAAAGCACTCTCCCTTATCACTCTACTAAAGACTAAGATAATGTAAACCAGTCTTAAGACGCAGGGGTCCCGGGTTCGATTCCCAGGCGGGGTACAATTTGTACTCTGATTGGTTGGTGGTATACCATCACTACTCAGTAAGATGGTGGTAGCTAGTCAGGCGGACTTAAAATAAGCCCAACCACCAACTAAACCCAGTACAACTTGTACCCCCCCTGGGAATCGAACCCGGGACCCCTGCGTCTTACTCGGGTGGGCGAACCACTAGAGCACAGAGGCGGTTGAAACCATAGCTTTTTTTAGCTTCCACTGGATCACAACCGTACGAATCTTGTAAAGTATCTTATCTCATTTTATGGCATGCTTGCGATGTGGTTGTTAATATCTTCATACAAATGCGGGAAGGTTTGATTCAATCGCCATTTTAAAATATGGGGCGATAGTGATTCAGATGATGATGGTAATAAATCTTTATAGTGTAGTGTAGTTACGTAGAAAAAAAACCCAAAGCTACGAGGGGCGGCTGATAAGTTCGCGACCTAAGGTACTTAACGATATGGTATCATCTCGTTACTGATAGGACTAGTTGCGACACTAATTGATAGCATAATTAACACTTATTTGTTCAACCAGGTTCGTTAACATTTCATCCCTGGAACAAGCAACAACACCATGTCGACCGAAACTGAAAATTCTCGCAATTTTGAGTACCGCGCAGTGATTAAATTTTTTGTAAAAAAAGGAAACTAGCCGAAAGTCATTTTTGAAGAAATGTCGTCAGATCTCCAGGATTCTGGACCATCGTATACCATGGTAAAAAATGGGCTCGCCTTTTTCAACAACGAAGAGAGAGCTGTTTAAAGTGGAAAAGTCGGCCTCTAAGCTTATGGCGACTATTTTCTGGGATAGTAAGGGAATTTTATTAATTGATTACTTGCTCAAAGGCACTACTATTAATGGTCAATACTACGCCAATTTATTGGGTCGGGCACGTGAAGCAGTGGTAGAGAAAAGACGTGGCAAGTTGGCGCGCGGCGTGTTGTTTCTGCAAGACAACGCGCCCGTTCACACCGCTCGCGTTGCAAGGGATGCCTTGAAAGCCATTGGGTTCGCAGAAATTAACCATCCCCCCTATAGTCCGGACCTAGCACCCAGTGATTTTTTCCTTATTTCAAAACTAAAAAAGGAGTTACGGGGGCGAAGATTTTTGGATGACAATGCGATGAAGTCGGCTGTGGAGAGCCATTTTGAAGAGAAATCTTCTGACTATTATTTCAATGGACTAAAGGCATTGTATTCACGATGTGAGAAGTGTATTTCACTTGAGGGGGACTATATTAAAAATTAAAAATTAAATAACTATATTTTTCTTTCATTAAGTACCCTAGGCCGCGAACTTATCAGCCGCCCCTTGTACAGCAAAGCCGTTTGGTACACGTATACTTGAGGTGAAAACTAAATTTTTGGACTCTCTTAAGTTCTTAAAAATTCTTCCCTTGGGAGAAGGGTTCTGCTAGGTGATTGCGTAAAGTCAATCGTATTCATTTGACAGTTCTTCTTATCGAATGAGGAATAGTGGCCACCTCTGAAAACAACAGCTCTTTACAGCAAAAACGCGTATTGTATGTCTATAAGCATATAAGTACAATAATAGGTTGCCTGATGATCTCAAGATTTTACCTTTAAATGCTTTCAAAAGCAAACTGAAGAGTTGGTTGGTTGAGAACTGTTTTTATTCAATCGATGAATTTAATGACGTTTTTGGGCATTTTCATTTTAAATGGTGCAGGTTATTTTTTCCCTTTGTTCGCAAAATATTACATTCGCAAAATATTATATTCTTAAAATATTACATTCTCCAAATATAACATTCTCAAAATATTATACTTTGTACAGTCACAGTCAGTGCGTGGTTTCTGATATACAGGAAAAAAGGAAAAGATATCTGATATGATTAATAATAGGAATATTATATAGAAGTTTGTAGGTACTTGAATACATAGACAAACTCCTTGCTAGTAATTCCTGTCTTCTGACAAAAAGTTTAGAAACTTATTTAATTTAAAAAACCTTGTGTCAGTTTTTGTTAATTCTCATTATTGTCGTTGACTGCTTATTACATTATTGTGATAATTTAGGAGTTGAACAATTTAATTTGTTTCAAGAGGAATTTAAAATGTCTGAAAATAGTGAGGTTAAGTTTATTACAAGTTAAAAAGGCAAGCATGTTCTGTTACTGAACGGATATAAACTTTTTTTTGAAAAACTAAAACGGTACAACCAATTGGAGATGTTGCAACCAAAGAGATATAAAACAATTATAAGAATAATATATAAAAAAATAATACTTACATACCTATAAAATAAAAATTATACTTAAAATAAGTAATAAATATTAAGTTAAGAACCTTCCCTTTAATATTAAATCACTAGCCATAAATTTTTGATTTTTTATAAAATAAAATAAACTTCACTTCATTCTGTGTTTAACTGTATTTAGAATATTTTGAGAATGTAATATTTTGAGAATGTAATGTTTTGAGAATGTAATATTTTGCGAATGTAATATTTTGCGAACAAAGGATTTTTTCACCCTTAAAAATTTCATTACCGTTTTGAAACATTAAACCTATGAATAATTGTAAAGAATATTATTATTTATATGATTTATAAATATAGAAGGACTAGGCAGAAATGTGTATTTATGTCTTAATTTAATATTTTCGAAGTACATTAGAAAAAATTGGTCCTGTTAGTAACAAAAATCAAATCGCGATAAAAATTCAACTGCTGGAAATAAAATTATAAAATGCTTATTAATGAGTTTAAATTACGTAATTAAAGAAATGAAATATTAATAATTGGGCAATTAGTACATCATTTTATTTAAAATTCAACAATATGGTCAGTTTCGTAACATACTGGACAAATGCAAGCTTTATTTGTCGCATAACTTTTTTGATCATACAAGAAATTATAAAATTAAAATAGAATCTTAATTGTAGTTATTTATATAGTTTACAATATATTAATTAGTTATTAAGACGGAATAATTAATTATTTTTTTAAGAAAGAAGTTAAGAATTTGTTGGGACAGTTACTAAATGGACATGTGACGTGACGAAACATAATTATTAAGACTAGTACACCCTGTGAGGTTAAATTCTTACAATTAATTCGTTTTTCTAATGAGTGAGATACCTCCGTATTATGTCCCCATTTGAGTGATTTCATCACTAACTACCTGTAAATAAAATAATCTGGGTACTACCAATCCGATATCATCATAAAATTAGAATTAATAACATAATTAATAATAGATTTTTTTAGTTATTGAGACCTATGCTTTACATGTCCATTTTGTAACATTTTGTCCGTGCTATAGTAACGGATCAAACGGTTGCTAACAGGACGTGACGTATTTAGCTCGTTTATTAAAGTAAAATTAAATACTCAAAAATTATTATCATAAACCTTCCAAATGCGGCCCTATTCTTCAGCGGGGACACCTGGAACGACACCTTTCAAAAAGCGCAAGAAGGGTTCAACACAGTTAGGGAATGGCTTACTGCTAACTTGTTGTCTTTAAATGTGGCTAAAACCAAATACGTTGCTTTTGCACTCAAGTCCAATCAGCTTCCACCAGATACTCTAAAGGTCATAGCGCACGAGTGCACATCTAGGCACCTAAATTGTTCTTGTCCAGCTCTCCAAAGAACGGAAAGCATAAAATATTTAGGGGTTATACTAGACCAAACGCTCTGCTTCAAGCCCCACATTCAGGCACTAGTTCCAAGACTCCGCAAACTTACATACATATTCAGGTCCCTAAGACACATTGCTGACCGCCATATAATAAAAATGGTCTACTATGCACTATGCCAATCTCTGCTCACGTACTGTGTTTCTTCCTGGGGCGGTATAGCAAAGACCCACCTTCTAGAAGTAGAAAGAGCCCAACGCTCCATTCTCAAAGTCGCTGCCGGCCTTCCCTACCGTTACCCCACGACCGACCTGTACAAACACTGGGACGTTCTTTCAGTGAGGCAATTATTCATCTTTGGCGTCTTGCTGAAACAGCACTCGCAGTTAACCTATAATCCCGAACTGCTAAAGAACAAACGAAGAAAGGCAAAAGTCTGCCCAGCCCAATCCCTAAATATGGCTACTTCTCACAATTTCTTCTGCTTCCTCGGACCCTACCTCTATAATAAAATAAATGAACAGCTCAACATTTACCCTCTTCACAAATTCGCTTTCAAATCCCTAGTTACCCAATACTTAAAATCACTGGACTATACAGAAACGGAAAATCTACTTAAACCCATACAGTAACTACATAAATACTTGATTAAGAAAATTTAGCTCATATTTAAATATATATTACGGTTGAATGAATACATTATCTTGTCTTTGTCCACTCTCTTGAGAAATAGCATTCTTACTCCCTCCCCCTCTCCTCCACAACCCACATACACGAACACTCTCACACACGCACATACACACACACACACTCACTCACACACACACACACAAACACACACACACACGATACCAATTGGGATACCAGCTCTGCAACCCCCAACTTCTTAAATATTTAATTATTACACTTTTAGAAACCTATGTTCTTAGTTAAATATTTTTACCTTGTTTTTGCTTTTGTAACTAAGCATATAAAGTGTTTTTCCTTTTTTAACATTAAATACTGTCACCTCATAAACCTAAGGTTAACTGCGGGTGGGGCCTAGTTACCTGTAGCTCAGGTTCCTCTGGAACCTATTTTGGGGACTAGTCTCTTCCTTTAAGTTATAAAACTTTATCCTAAGCTACTAATGTAAAAGAGAAAATAAATGCTTTTTATTATTATTATTATTATTTATTAAATGCTATTTACATGCCTTCAACAGGGTTTAAATTATATAAAGCTCAAGAAAAAATATGGATAAATCTTCTGTTAATAATAAAAAACCGTTACTAACCACTATACATTTTTTCTGACCAAAATTTTAGTGACTTGATACCGTCGCATAACTGGACAGACCTTTCGTTATTAACTTCAAAATGGCGTTTTATCTTTGGCATTTGTACTCGGGGTTGCCATGAAGACCAAGTTTGCCCGTTAAATTAATATTTTAATACTAAAAAGCCCGTGACTAAGCAGACATGTCCAGTAGTCGCGAATTCGTAAGACAAGCTTTTTATTTATTTATTTAATTATTTTATATTAAGATTATTAATATAATTGAAAAATATTAGAAAAAATCGACTCACCCGTAGCAGCTCAGACGGGACTCGAACCCGCACCCTTAGGATTCCGGCCCAATGCACTAACCAGTTATGCTACCGAGTCGCTAGCGAGCTTGGCGAAATTTTCTAATACTTTTCACGTTTTTACGCTGTAGGCCAGCGCCATCTCATCAATGTGAAGAGAATTACTTCGACATTCGAAAGCAACACCTTTACAGGTGCTAGACAAATCGATTAAGATGAAATAGCCATATAATTTTTTTAAACTTTTTTTAAATTTTTTATGCATTCACAATGCTATTTTTATATTAAGATTATTAATATAATTGAAAAATATTAGAAAAAATCGACTCACCCGTAGCAGCTCAGACGGGACTCGAACCCGCACCCTTAATAATATAATCGATTTGTCTAGCACCTGTAAAGGTGTTGCTTTCGAATGTCGAAGTAATTCTCTTCACATTGATGAGATGGCGCTGGCCTACAGCGTAAAAACGTGAAAAGTATTAGAAAATTTCGCCAAGCTCGCTAGCGACTCGGTAGCATAACTGGTTAGTGCATTGGGCCGGAATCCTAAGGGTGCGGGTTCGAGTCCCGTCTGAGCTGCTACGGGTGAGTCGATTTTTTCTAATATTTTTCAATTATATTAATAATCTTAATATAAAAATAGCATTGTGAATGCATAAAAAATTAAAAAAAAGTTTAAAAAATTTAATTATTTTATTTACTAACTGATGTGAAATACTTAGTGTAAATGCTTAAATAACTATCTAACAATGGAAATAAATTCCCGCTATGCAAGCCGTGTCGTAAGAATCTTCACAAAATTAAATTCAAAGAGGCAAACTGTCGTTGGGACACCATAAAACTACACAATATCAATTCATTTTTAATTAAAATAAAATAGAAACTGTATTCCTTCAGGAGCCAAAACCCAAAACAATACAGATTATGAATAAACCTTCAGTGTATTATGCTTTTCCTTAAAGAATATGTTAAAATATATTTTCTAGATCGATTTGTTGTCATGGGACAACCGAAAAACAGCCTGCACCATTTAAAGTGCCCAAGTGCCCTTTTAACAGACGACGGTAATGACACACACTGATTTGTAATGTTATATTGCTTCTAAAGTAAATAATAATAATATGTGATTAATTATATTTGCATGCCAGTATCTGGAGAAAAGTGTGCGGCTTCATATTACCTACATTGTAACATCTTCTATACTTACCACCTTTTAAGCAAATAAAGAAATATTCTATTCTATTCTATTCTGGTGTTAGAGTTTATCAAGCCGCCTGTAAGGTCTCTACCGAAGCACGGAAGCGCTCAGTTGTAATCCCACTTAACGGTCACCCATCCGACATCTGGCCGGACTGAGCGTTGCTTAACAAACGTGATCGAGTACGATCCGTCTGTCAAGTTCCGCCATGAGCGCTTCAATTTGACAGTTCATATTGTATCATAATTATAATATGTCATCCCATACAGATTGCAGCCGATGGAATACAATATGAACTGTCAAATGAATACGATTACCTTACGCAATTCCACCCATGGTGTTATCTTTTTTGTATGGGGATTGCGTACACAATGTATGATACTAGACTATGGGCCCTAAAATTCCACATAGGTTTTATTAAAATTGTGTAAGTATATAATATTATTATATTAAGCTTATATAAGGATGAACGAACTATTGTAAATCTGGTAAAGAATAAATTATATTTTTATTATATTCTAATGTAGTACCTATATTATTGTATATTATAGTAAAATTCATCGCGGCGCACCTTTTGTTCAGGGTGCCACCTCATAGACCGAGCTCCCACCGCACGAAACCTTACCTCACAAGGTGGAACAGCAGACATGTGTTACAGTAATAGATATTACTTAGGAACACTGGATTTTAGTGGGTTGCCATCGCATATCCTGGAAGAACATATTTTTTTTTCGTTTTCGTACAGCTATTTTGACCGAAAATTACACCATGAGGTGGAAGATCGAAATGTTTACCCATCGAAAGAGAAACATTTAGAGGTCGAAACTCGCAACAACGAATACCGTGATAAAAGAATTTCCAAGATTCCAGTCAACGAAAATCTGTAGGTAGTACAAAATCCACAAACCTGGTCAAATTCGATGGTCTGAATAAATAGGCTACAAAAGGCCGAATACTTTTAGCGTAATCAGACACTGGTCTGAATAAAATATATCAAAATGAAGTTATTTTCGAAGAAAGAATTAAATAGGTAATGTCTGAATCACACCAGCTGATATTTGAAAGTTCAACGACTCGACTTTCCTTCTGATGCATTCTAAAATTTCGGACGCCTTCCGGCGGGTCCAACGAGAGCTCAGCGATGGGTATGGCTTGACCGCCGACCTACTTGACCGCCGCCGCCACTCAAACCCCGCTGCGCAGCCCGCCAGGAAGCGACGGACGCCAGCGAACACAACGGAACTACGGTCAAACAACTTCGCGGAACTAACCAACTTTTGAGGACTACAGAAAAGGATCTCAACATCAAGACTTGGACATCGGAAGTCATAACTGCACGCGGCCCGATTAGTGGGCGGCCTGGGGGAGTCGATTATATGGGAAATACGATTCTAATTCTTTTTTTTTTTTTTTTTTTTTTATAAGTCGATGACGCGAAAATTTAAAATGAACTTTTTACGGAAATAAGGAAAAGGACATGAGGCTTACTGCCAAACAATAAAATTTTATCATTAATAGGAAAAAGTACCTTTATACTTTGAAAAACTACACTTTCAAGGGAAATCAACTAAACTATCATTAATTTAGTTTAATACACCAAAAAAACAACGCTACAGTTGCCAGCCCCTACCCTGGCAGGTTTCAAGGTCAGCCAAGTTTTATGAGGCCCAAAAATGGGGTCACTTACCTCATCAGGTGGAGAGATAAAATTGATGCAGATCTTGATCAGATTAACACATGTCTGCTGTTCCACCTTGTGAGGTAAGGTTTCATGCAGTAGGAGCTCGGTCTATTAATAAACTTAGTGAATTTAAAAATACAATTTTATGATCAAATAAATTTATTTTTCCATAAACCTACATACAAATTAGTCATCAAATTCCTCAAATTCAATGTAATCTTGTCTTTCTTATTGGAATAAATTTTGAAGTAAGTAATGAAAATTGTCTTGTATTGCATTGATAATGGTTAAATTTAAGTATTTTGTGGCTGCTGAACATTTGCGGCTATTTCAAGTTCAGCTAGAATCAAATCTTGAATTTTGGAACGAAGTCGAAGTTTCTGGATCATGGGAATATCTACCATGTAAGGCAGTAGACTTTTGAAAAACAGCATGTCGCTATTTGGTTGGCTGTTAATGTCCTTCTCGAGAAACTCGATTTTCCTCTTACGTAATTCCAAGATCTGATTGGTTTGTTCAAGGAAAGTATTAGTGTCGTATTTTTTTCTTTTGGATTTTCTTGGACTTGGATTGGTAGTTTCCGCCGGAGATGCAGCACTGTGACCGTCTGATGTTAAACTTTCTTGAATATCAAGAGAATCTCCTGTTTGATCTTCGTTTAATGATTGCTCCGGAGAAATTGGATTGGGAATTGGGAAATTAGAATATCTCTCTGGTTCCGCTGAAATTGTACCTTTTAAAAACATTAATTGCTCGAAATGTGTCCATTGATTTGCAGCAATTAAATCACCTTCGCTACTCTCTGGATGTTCTAGTTTTCCAAGCACTTTGAAGAAGTACGCCCTAAGATTTTTCCATTTAGTTTTTACGTATTTTTCTGAAACAAAAATAAACGTGTTTGAAAAACCTTAAGAGGATTGTCAACCACGTGGTCTCCATACAAACGGCGATAACGTTTCCCACCCTCTAAGCCTTAACCTACAGTTATTAATTTTTAGTATTTTTTTGAAATGCTAGGGCTCTGGAATACTAGGGCTGTACGTTTTGATTTTTTAAATATCTATAATAGATTTCGAAATATTTGCATTTTAGTGATTTCATACAAAACACAGAAGTGCCAATATTTTCAAATCCACAATGAATATTTTAAAAATCAAAACGTACAGCCCTAGTTTTTAGGCATTTCAAAAACATACCAAAAAATAATTGCTGTAGTTTAAGGTTTAGAGGGTGGGAAACGTTATCGCCGTTTGTATGGAGACCACGTGGTTGACAATCCTCTTAAAGCCGAATATAGGAACCATCAAACTGGACAACTTTTACTATAGGATTAACTCTGAAATCGCGGAGAAAAACAGCTGTTTCATACAAAAATTAATAAGTAACGAAAAGTTGGTGAAATTCTTTAATGAAGGAATAATGAATACGTTGGTGAAAGAATTCTCGATAGGTAATAGGGATGTTGACTATTTTTTTTATTTTATGTTACATAAATAACCTCTCAAAAAAAGAAACATTGGTAAAAGAATTAATTCGCTAGCATGCAAACTGCCCGAGATATCACAGTGTGAAATGCACACAAATGGACTCGATCAAAAACGCTCCATACTAATGGCTTGCACGTTATGACGTCACGCCTTGCAAGTTTGTATGCAACGCATAGGAAATTTGTTCAGCAGCTATATTAAATATTGTGTTTATCAAAATGGTTTCTTCGACAAATTTGCTATACATTTTACGGACTAATTAAAGGTATCATTTATTTTAATAAATTTTATACTTTTTAAATGGACTTGTCCACCCAACTTTGAAGGGTCATAAAACAAATAATATGCAATATATAAAACCAAGAGGTATGCAAGCTACTCTAAAAGTTTAATATGTTTACGATTTTATTAGTATTTCGTTATTTTATTCATTAGTCAACATCCCTATTATGAAAATTAAATATCAATAGCAGTTTGTTTGGTCACTATTCCCGAAAATTGGTAATGAACCTGGCGGCCATGTTTTTAAAGTTTTTCTAAAACGTAAAATAAATTCAAAATTACCTACCTACTTATGTAAGTAAGTACCTTTTAAATTTTATTTTTACTTATGTCATTTTTGTTGCGGATGACGTCAACGTGGATTCCATCGTATTACCAATTTGCGGGGATTTATACCTACCTATCATGTCAAAAAAATAAATTAAAAAAATTAAAAAACCCGCCTGCATAAAAAGACAAGTCGACTGAAAAGATGGAAACAAGATTTAATAAATATTAAAGGCAACATATCATAATAACATGCAGTCGGAGGCATGCATAAAGAAAGTGACATTATGAATGATTGAATTATATGCCTCCGACTGCATGTTATTATGACATGCCTTTAATATTTATTAAATCTTGTTTCCATCTTTTCAGTCGACTTGTCTTTTTATGCAGGCGGGTTTTTTTTTTTTTTTTTATTATTTATCTCTTTTTAGTTATTATATATTACGGTCATGATATACCTTTTTGAAATCCTTATAATAAGCCCTTTAATTTGACACCCATATTGCAGTATTCTAAAAAAATTTTTTTTTTCTTACGTATAATAGCAGTACAGGCGCCATGCTGGTTTTATTATAACGCCACCTTCTTAAGAACACTTGGGCTGAATAGACAAATCTAACGATATCTTAATCATAGAAATCCGTTCAGCCGTTTGAAAGATATGAGGTAATAAAGAATATTACATACAAACATACCTACAAACATACTTACAAGATACGCGCGAAAAACATAACCCGCAGTCGGGTAAAAAAGGGAAAAAATGATACAGCTAAAACGACATCAAAATTAGGTGTAGGAGGTATGTCCATGTCCATCAGCCATTTTTGATGTCCCCACTGCTGGGGCAGAGGCCTTCCTTACGGTAAGGAGGATGGGCCATAACCCACCACGCGGGCCCAATGCGGATTTGAGGGTGTTAACGACTGCAAATGCAGCCGGGACCAACGGCTTAACGTGCCTTCCGAAGCACGGAGGAGCTCGAGATAATAAATTTTTGGTCACCCATCCCATGACCGACCCTTGCGAACGTTGCTTAACTTCCGCAATCGCTGGGCCAGGCGCTAAACCACTGCGCCACCGAGCTCCACAGAGGCGTGTTTTCGTTCAGCGAGCGATTGCTAGCTGGCGCTACCGGTGCTGTTTTCGTTTATGCTAGTGACGTCACGCTGCTGCCGATCGGCAGGTCGCAGCTCGCAGTCTGAGGCGTGTTTTCGTTTAGCTAGCGGCCGCAGCGATGCGCAGCTCATGACGTCACAAACTGCTGCGCATGTGCTGCGGGAAACGAAAACGGGTTTTTATCAAGCGATGGTAACCAACCAAGTTACTTTTTTGGCGCGAAGTGAAAATGAACCGAAATACTAAAAGACATATCCGTCTTTTCCTTCATGATTTGTCCTCATTAACGTCCCCTCGTTAGTCCAAACCGCAGACCACACCAATTTAGATAATTTAGAAGTTTAGTGGATGAAGTTATTTTCACAAACATAATTTACCGAACTGGATCAACAACAACAATACCGCTGACAGTGACATATAAATTACTCTATGGCAGCAAGCAGCGATGCAAACCACCTTTGGAGGAGGATTGCAGATTGCGAGCTGCGACCTGCCGATCGGCAGCAGCGTGACGTCACTAGCATAAACGAAAACAGCACCGGTAGCGCCAGCTAGCAATCGCTCGCTGAACGAAAACACGCCTCTGCAATCCTCCTCCAAAGGTGATTTGCGTCGCTGCTTGCTGCCATAGAGTAATTTATATGTCACTGTCAGCGGTATTGTTGTTGTTGATCCAGTATTCCAGTTCGGTAAATTATGTATATTATATAAAATCATTACAGAATTCTTCTGTCAGAAGACCTATTAAAGCACTTTTAGTATTTCGGTTCATTTTCACTTCGCGCCAAAAAAGTAACTTGGTTGGTTACCATCGCTTGATAAAACCCCGTTTTCGTTTCCCGCAGCACATGCGCAGCAGTTTGTGACGTCATGAGCTGCGCATCGCTGCGGCCGCTAGCTAAACGAAAACACGCCTCAGGTGTAGGTATATTTTGTATTTTCACGCGGAAACAAGCCAACAATAGTCGTAAAAAATATATAATATATTGCTTACCATCTGTGTTTAATTCTCTGGCAACATCCTGCCACATTTTCTTTAATACAGGCACATTTTTATGTAAGCAATGGGCAGAATTCCACAATGGCTCCCTTTTAAAAACAGAGGTTATTAGTCCTTCCACATCCATTACTAAAGATCCACAAATAAATAACTGACGCGTCCTTTCGCGTTGCTAACCGCTAAGCTACTATCGATATCGTGGCGTCAAGCCAAGCGTCCCACTAAGCGAGCGGTGTGCGCGGAGTCATCGACCTCGGAACCGGCCAACCACAGGCCGAGAGGGACAGTGCTATACAAAGAAGAGGGACATCGTCTCCTTTCTATGCCCCGACCCGACCCTCTCAGCCTCCGACCGCCTTCACATGTGTTGTCTCCACGAGGTTAGCTAGGAGGCAAAAATATCGAATAAATATCTTGTATTACTAGTTTTCAAAGTGACATTTAAAAAATAAAAATAGTAACTATTTGCCTCACTAGATGGTGTTGATACTCTTCGAAGCCTAAAAAGAGTAACTATTTGCCTCACTAGATGGTGTTGATACTCTTCGAAGCTTAGTAAAAAAATCACATTTCACCTATTTTTATCAACGCCATCTATCGACCCTACAGTTTTTTGTCATGTGAAAAGCCCTCCCTGGCGGCCTTTTTTTAACCTCAAAAAGGAAAAACAATTAATTGTAAAAATATTTAGTACTTACCTAATATACGTAAACACTATCATAATGAAAATAATAATTCAATAATTAATATTTTATATTAATACCTATTAGAATAATAATAAAAAATAATAAAAGTTTATTTATTTTCCACCACAAACAAGCAGTAACAGTAGTTTTAAATACAATAACAAGGTATGACAAATTACATTACTTGTTTGTGGAGACTGGAGATCTATGAAAAGTATCGAAATACTCGTGTTACGGACCCCCAGGTCTCCACCCTATAATATTATTCAGTAATTATACCCAGCATCATGCGTAGGGTCAACTCATTACATCATAATTTATTATATAAGTGCAAATAGACTGGTTCGTTTTAATTGCTCAAAAGATTTTCAGTTTGTTGATATGATAAGGTCATTAGCCATTCAGTTAAGGTCTTTTTGCATTCATACTTATTCCTACCGTATATAGCAAGCAATTTATTAGAATGTTCTTGTTTCACGTCATTTTTAGTTGAGAATGTCGTTAACGTGGATGTTAATGTGATAAAGTTCCTGCGCATTAGCAATTGGCTGGGATAGTACTTAAGTAATATATTTGCATGCCAGTTTGGTAAAACATGTTTATCTATTATACCCATGCTTTAAATCCTATATAAAAGGTTCTCAAACAGTTCTATATATAAAAGGTTCTGTAACAACCAGTGTCATAATAACCATAATAATATCATCCTAACGGCTAATGGAAAGATGGCTGGGAGCGCCGCCAGCCATCCCGCGCGCGCCATTGGAGTTGCATAATGAAATTCTTGTACTGAATTTCATAATAACAATCGTTTGGACGATATTATGACGGCGCCGCGCGCGGGATGGCTGGCGGCGGCGCCCCAGCCACTCGGATATTATGGTTACTTTCGCTAATTGTTTTAATGTTGGCTATAAGCTACACGCTAGGTGACTCGCTAGGCAAGCCACCTGTCAGTGCGTACGTACCTAGCCTAGATATGTCTGGAGATCGAACCCGGGACCTCAGAGCTGGTGACACCTTCAAAACCGGCATACAAAGCACTCGCCCACGGCCCACGGAGGTCGTTAGTAAAACAGTTAATTCTTCCCGCTTCTAACTATGATTGTTAACACGTAATTAGCACTTTAGTTAGGGAACTTATTTTCCCAGAGAGTGTTAGTTTACTAATTAAGTTATCGAATGCGTGTGTTTTGTAGTTAACAAAGTTAGTTAAAGAGCTTTTAAAACACTGAGAAGAAATTTAAAATCTTTAGCAATCTTGGGGGTCTAAAATGGCAATATGGTATGTGTTACATACCTATTTCTGTTCAAAATATATTTTTTTAATCTTTAAATTATTTTTAAGTACCTAGTGGTCGGTACCTACCTTATTAACTAAAGACAATTATAACATTATCGGTTTCAAACATTCTAATATGAGTATATAATTTATGTACTTACATTATAAAGTGAATAGGTAACCTTAATGTTTATAAGTAATACCTAAATGATGTTATTTTTATTAAAATACTAGGGGTTAATTAGGCCCAAAATAGAAAAGACTATACCTACTAATACTACCACAATCGTCCTAATAAAAAAACTATAACAAAATGGTTTCTCCCATTTCCAATAACTCACTTTTATTTACGCTTTTAAAGGTGAACAAAAATAAGGTTCAAAACATAATGGCATCCTTTTTAATTACTATTTTGCTACATAGTTTCGAAATAATATTTTTTATTTAACACACAGCATTTTTATAGCTTTCTCTCGTTATCACTCATTTGTCATCTAAATTCTAAGTAGGTACCTACCATTAAAAACACAGCTTAAATCAATCTATTATTTGTGATAATTAAAAGCAAATTAATTCTTTACGAGGAATACCCTTTGTCTAAGATTTATATCGTAAAAATATCAATTATAACTTTTTCACAAAAGTCTACCCGGTTTTTTTTGCCGCCTTTTTTGTTTTGTGTTTTTAACGCATTCCTAAGATGTCATGTTTGAAAAAAAGCATAATAGGTACCTAGGCTTAAGTTTCATGGTGTAGGTACAGGTAGAGGATTATAAAAATAGTGATGATTTTATTAATAAAAAAAATGTAATTATGTAATTTCAGACAATTTATACGACGTAATCATTCAATTAAAATCTGAGTACATGTATTAAATAACGGATTCATAGTACCTGCGTACACCGTCATTTTGTAAAAGTTTTAAATAACTATTTTACCAATGAAACTAAACATTTTTGCCAAAGAAACACGGGTCCTAAGATCTAACTTTTAAAACGTCTTCAAAATAAAGTGTATGTAATGTACAAAATAATTTGATTTGAGATGAGAATTGTCTCATGCATGAATGCAAATGTGACATTAATCTTGCGTTTTTATACCCCCTGTACTAAAATGTTAAGTAGGTACCTATTCTTTTGTTTTTATTTATAATAACTTGATCTTGCTTTACTTTTTTCTACGATAGGTACCCAAAAAGTAAGTCAACCATGAATGATGGATAGCGTGGTTTATTCGATGTAACAAGTAATATGAGATTATTTTTTTCTTATTTTAAGTTTTTTGGAGCTCATAAGTGTTAGGTAAGTAATCGTTTTATTTACTTATCTTAAGTTGGAAATAAAAATATAGAATCACTTTTAGTCGTTGGTACCTACTTATAAAGTTTTTTTACAGTTATTCACATTTTTTTTATAGCATGCTAGGTAGCTACTTATTATGACTTCCTAAGAAATTACGAACTAAATAATCTATTTTGGTTCATGAACTCTATCGCTTAACTTCAATTTGCTGTCGTAATTATTATTATAACTTTCATTAAATTTTGACAGATCGATGCTACTTTCCTTTGGTAAGTTTTTTGTTGATTCAACGATGCTTGCTGGAATGCACCCAGTGTGTCACATCTAGTGTTTTAGACACTAGACCCGCAGGTCTGTGTGTGTGTGTTAGGTACCATCGTTGTCTTAGTTTTCCTTAATACAAGTGCTTAGCAACTTTAGCATCAGAGCAACGCATGTGATGTTGTATAATGAATTTAAAGTCCATCAAAATGACGTCACAACCATCTGTTTCACCCACTATAGGTATACTATATAGATAAATACTTGTGACAAACAGAGAAATCAATTTAATTGGATGTACCTATGGGATTACTGACACGTGCTGTTACGATCCCGGGGAGAGCAACTGTCAAACATGTGTAGGGATGTGGAAGAAAACCGGTTAATCCGACCAGTTTCAAATCTGACCAAGGACTAACCAAGTTTATTAAAAAAAAAAATTTGAGTATCTTCCGGTGAAATGAGAATCCGACCTATTGCGAATCCGTATACTTAATTGTATTTTTTTTTGTATGGCTAAAATAAAAATAGAATTTTTGTTGTCATTTTACGGAGTTCGGTTCGTGTTTTATTTTGATTACTTAGTAAGTACCTATAAAAAAATATATTATGACTTTTTATATCGAAGAAACTTGTTAAACTAAACTTTTTAGGAAAAATCAGGTCGTTTAGAAAAGATCAAAAGTCAGTGCAGTCTTAAACGTACGTATAAATCAAATAAGCAATTTGATTTATACAGTTGAATATAACTAAGATTTATTTAATATTGCGTGTTATACCTATTACTTAAAACCATAGTTTTGAATCATATGCAGCTATAATAGCTTTAAACAAAAACACTGTAGTGAAAAAAAAACATAAAAAGCAAAGGGGTTGGTAAACTTTTTCGAAGAGAGTTGTTTTATATTTTATTTTGATAGCACAAGTTTGAAGAATAAAGAAAATAATATTATGATTTTTTTATTTTACCTTGTTAACTAAATATATTTTTTTATATTATTATCGCGATAAAATATCAAACATACGGCTGAACACGAAGTTCCTTTGCATTTACTGATTTAAAAAACTGATTGACAGATTTGACAGACAGTGACAAAGAGTAATCATACCTTTGTTTTTTTTGTTTTGAGCAACAACATAGGAAGTCTTTGGAGCAAAGGCATAACCTACGCATACAGCCGTAATAGTGATTTATTGTACTATGCTGTAAATTAAAAATTTCAATTTTTATTTTAATTAATTTTGCTTTCCGTGGCAACCTATAAGTAAGGCAACACTTACCTCGTATTATTATTTTTTAAGTTACCTATTTGCATGTGAAGTGTATGACCTTGTTGGTTGTTCTAATAAATAAAATAAAATAAAATAAAATAAAATAAAAATTAAAATGAAGCATTATAAAAATTACGCAATTTGTTATTCCTGACTCCAAAGCCAAAAGCTACCAGAAAATATATAATTCACAACAGTTTTGGAAAAGTTTACCAACCCCATTGAATAAAATTCCTGCCAAAAGCACGATTTCAAAAAATCGGTAAAAAAAACCGGTTTTTCGCATCACTACGCATGCCATCACACAAAATTGCTTCTGTCCAACCCCCGGCTATTTGCATTTGCGCTTTATTATATGGGGTACAATGTAACCCGGGGTACTTTGTACCCCTTATTGAGAACGAGGGAGGGTTAAACTTAACACGGTGTACGGACATTTGTAATTTCAGTGTTAAGCTATGCGAGGATATTGGGCAATGAAAATTATGGGATTTTGTGAATTTACAATAAAAAAAATTGGGAATGAAAGTGACCATTGATTGTGTGTTCAAATCCCACTAAACAGCTTGTTTTTTTATTATTTCAACGAAAAGCTGTTGTTTTGGCGAAAGATAAGTTTTTTTAATTTTTTGAATGATTTTCATTTCACCTCAAACATTTTACGGGTAAGTAAATACTTTATCGCAATTTTCAAAGGTTTTTTTTAGTGTTTTATTTTATTTTATTCTTTTTTTATTAGGATTTCTAATCAAACCGCATATAAGCATCTTTAACAAAATACTTAGTTTAGTTACACATTATAATCTCGCATTTCCACCAAAGTCCATCAATTTTTCACCCTTCGCGCCAAAACCAGCCGCCATTTCGACAAATTATTATTATTGTTGGAAATTATCTGTTCACCGCTAGGGGCCGTGTACTTTATGAGTTGTAATAAAAATTATTGCTAGTTAATCAACCATTTTTATTATACCACTCTGAATTGGATGTAGAATCCTTTATTAGAGTTATAAAAAATATTGTTTAGGTATTATTATTTCTGTTTTGTGGCTTTGCAATTACAATTAAAATGAAAACTATTAATAAAAAATAAATGAATACGATTCTAATATGAAATGAATGGCATTGTTTTATGCCTCTATTTTTTTTCATAAGATTACTGCTGGAAACAGTAAATGTTTCATACATTCTTGTCTTTTTAGACCCCCAGACAGTTTCTGTTTTAAAAAGAAAATTCTCGAAATTATGGTAGTTTTACAATTACAATTCAAATAATGCCATATAAGTTTTATCACTCTCCCTTATACAATAATACAACTTATTAATACTATCTTAATAGGTAGGTACCCTTTTTAATTTGCCCAGCAAATTACGATAATGTTTTGAATAAACGATAAATCCCATTCTTACAACCATGTCACAGATAATGTAGAGATAGGATGCACCGAAAACCATTATGGTCACGCAAAAAATCCTTTATTTAATTCTGCCTGTACAGTGAAAGCGAGGCGAGTATCAGTCCAACAAAGATTAGCTCGAAATTGAGTTGCTTCAAGAATTTTATTTTTTTATTTTTTTTATAAACGTGAAGAAGACCTTTTGGCTGACCGTTAATATATTTAAGATATTATTCTGTTTGTCTCGCTTTTGGTCTTCCAAAGAATTAAAAAAAAAAAACCAGTTAATGTGATTATGTAACTTACTATTTTTCTATAATCGATGATTGTTTTTGGCCTTCAACAATTTTTTTTCAAGCCCCCTTCTACTTGTATGAATGCCCTCTTCTAAAATATAAAGTGAGAGTGAAAGTGAAATAAGCTTTATTCAAATAAACTTAATTATTAAGTACTTTTGAATCGTCTATATTTTCCTACCGTTCTTCTTGTCAGCTAAAAAAGTCTGGAACGGGTGTTCCAGACTTTTTTAGCTGACAAGAAGAACGGGCGCAAGAAACTTATCAGCTGTAACAAGCTGTAAAAAAAAAAATACCTGGCTTTGGGTCGGCAAGACATGTCTTTGGTGCAAAGATGAAGGCTGTGAAGCTTCAAGAAGCTTTGTGACAGCTGACGGACGGACAGACGGACACCTGAGTGCAAGCAATCGCTGCGTTTGACTCCTTCGGATGCGGAACCCTAAAAATCATGATTTGAGAATGGGGATGGGAATCATACATAAGTCACCGATTTTGATAAATTTGAGCTTGATCGCTGCGGACACGTATAAAAACATGATGGAAATGGAACAGAAAAAAAAATGTATTATTTTAGTTTTATCACACAGGGGAAAATAGCGATTTTTTTTTCATTTTCGGATATAATGCACTTAACAGTCGGATAGAATATCAAGTAAGAAATAATATTTTGTATGACACATAGTACTTAAACGCAATATTTAAGGAGATATTTGAAAATTCCTGGCTAACTCCTCACAAACGTGGCATAAGTGACGTCACAAATGTTGACCGTTTTGTATAGAGTGTTGTCGGCGGGTGCTGCTGCGCGCTAACTTCAAGTGAATATTATCACGAGAAAAAAACGCAAGAGAAAAGTTTTGATATCACAGTTGATTCTTTCACGCATTATACTTTTGATTTTGATACAAAAAAAATTAATGCATGTTCCCCATTTGTGGTTTTTCTGTGAACTATAAAATATCGCATGAAAATATTATAGCTTCCTTTGTAACACAGGGTTACCTCAGCAGGCGCCGGGTCGCCCCACGATGTTATCTGTGGCGGACATATGTTGAGATAAAGTATTTTTTTTACCATTTCTTGCAGGACAAGTATGAAATAGCCATGGTTTTTGTGGTTTTGTGGCATAGATCGATGAGGCCCAGCTGTGGGATAGTGTGGGCGTAGATTGATATACAGGGTTATTTGTAAAAACCCTGTATATCAATCAAAACAGACAAAAAAACTAGATTTTCTTAGGTGTATATATTGTATAGGTACGTCTGTACCCTTAGCACGAACAGCTATCGAAAAAAATAACGCGCGTAAAATCATTCGATAGTGCTATTTTGTATTGGAAATTTGTACAACGCCATCTACCGCCGATTAGCGAAATTAAAATTCCCATAGAGAATAATTGTCTATCGAGTAATTTTACGCGCGTTTTTTTTCTCGATAGCTGTTCGTGCTGAAACGTCTCTGAACTGGTGGACTTGTACTATTAGTTATTCTGTGCTGGTGTTAGGAAAATATAGACGATTCAAAAGTACTTAATAATTAAGTTTATTTGAACAAAGCTTATTTGACTTTGACTTTAAAACAGCTGATCGAGTTTTGTATGAAAAGTCCATATATATTTTTTATTTTTCGGAAAGTCTTTTTATGATGATAGTAGGGTATCTACTTACTAAAACTAGGTGTACTTACAAAAGAAATACCTCACTAAAATAATTTGCTTATCAATCTTAACTTAACAAATGGACTTTCCATGTATTCGCAATGTAAATTTCTATTTTAAGAATAGCCTGACATGATAACTATCTTAGCAAGAATACTATTTTAGGTCTCAAATATTTATTTATATTTTGTTTTGCTGGGTCACTAAACAGGTCTTCTTCTTGTTTTTATTTATAATAAATATTAGGCAGGTAAGTATAAGTATCGTAGATTCGTAGTATAGATCATTAATCGAAGATTTACTAAACTTTAACCCCTTACTGATAAAGATTGTATAGCAGATGTATATTACACAGTGTTTTGTCACTTTCTTTTCAATGTCAAATTCAAATAGTTTGACGGAGAGTAACCATTGTGTAACTATACATCTGCTATACAATCTTTATTAGTAAGATGTGAAATGGAGACTTTATTTTTTAAACAGAAAAGTTTAGTCAACTATTATAATAGGTATTCTGTGGTTTAGTATTATATATTCTGTGGTTTAGTATTCTCTCTAATAAAATATAGAGAAGGTACATAAGGTACTTACTTGTCCATCAGCCATTTTTGATGTCCCCACTGCTGGGGCACAGGCCTTCCTTATGGGTGGTAAGGAGGATGGGCCATAACCCACCACGCGGGCCCAATGCGGATTGGTGGGTGTTAACGACTGCAAATGCAGCCGGGACCAACGGCTTAACGTGCCTTCCGAAGCACGGAGGAGCTCGAGATAATAAATTTTTGGTCACCCATCCCATGACCGACCAATGCGAACGTTGCTTAACTTCCGCAATCGCTGGGCCAGGCGCTAAACCACTGCGCCACCGAGCTCCTCATCAAGATCAAGGTACTTACTTATACGTAAGTATTAAAATCAAAGTAGTTTTTTCTCATTTTTCGGAAAAATCGTAGAACAAAAATGTTGTTGTTTATGATGTTAGTAATCTACGAGGTTGTTGGTGTTTTACAAATTGTAAATTGCATTTACAATTGTAAATTACATACTGTAGGCATACTTACGTAGTTAACATAGTATTTATTTTATTTATTTGAAGTTAAGGCGAGGCCAGTTCACGATCTGATAAAAAGTCTGATTTTTGAACTTCCAATGTGAAGAACTGATGTAAAATTCTAATTCACAAAAATTACTGTAGACTGAAAAAGAAACAAAAAAGCAAATTAACCGAAAAGAATATTGAAAAATGGCATGGTAACTCTGTAAAAAAATCCTGAATAACACCATAAAAACTTATAAATCTAAATTTCAAATCGTCAGATTTCGTAATTTTCAACGACAGTGATATGATTTTTTATGCAAAAAGGATAGCTTTTTTATCGATCTAACACAATAACCGAATACATTTTTAATAAATGATCCAGTATTTCAGAAATCAATAAAAATGTACTAAAATTTGTCAAATTTCTGACGAAGCGTCAATTAAAGTTATGCAATATTCAACCTTATTCTAAAGACATAGTGAAAGAGTAAATTTCGTGAACTGGCCTCGCCTTAATGCTGACAATCTGTCTTAACAAAAAGAACTTTATAAAATACGAAATACAGAACCTAGCTCAGTAAATTAAAACACGTATTCTCTATAGAGTATTATTAAAGATCTCCCTTCAACTCACTTATTAGATTTATTAAAATGGGTTCAGTGACCCCCGGGATTTGACCCCGGGGCACAAAGGTGCCCCGAGCGTTCTTCTTTGTGTTCCCCACCTTAGGGTACTTTTTGTATGATAATCACTTCATTTGTCGGAATTAAATTAATTATGAGTTGCTTATTAGTAGGTAGGGAATAGGCGAAATAAAATAAGGAGGTACATTTGGGAACATTTTATAGGATAACTTGGGATAGCAGTGCAGTTTGAATGATATTCACTGCCAAAGTGGTAAAATGTTCGCCCCCCCTCTAACTTTTGAAATATGAGAGTGAAAAATCTAAAAAAAATATAGGCTATAGACCTTAATAAACACTTTCAACGAAAATTAGTTTGAACGAGATATAGTAGTTAGTTTTTGAGATACAGCACATTTTCCAAAACCGCAAATATAACTTTCTCATTCATACCAACACTGTGAAAAACAAATTTATTTTTGCAGACGAAAAATGATAATGGTATAAGGTAACTACGGAACCCTACGGCGCGTGGCCCGACACGCACTTGGCCGGTTTTTTGTTCTACGACTTTTCCGAAAACAGACAAAAATCGACTTTCCATACAAATGTCCGATCAGCTGATCGAGTGTTGTATGAAAAGTCGATTTTTTGTCTGTTTTCGGAAAAGTTGTAGAACAAAATATGTTGTTGTTTATGATTTTACAAATAACCCTGTATAGAGTGATCTATCGTTTTATCGATATTCAACTGTAAAAATCCCTTGCCTTTTGACAGAAGATAAATGTTAAGCTAAATCGCTAATCATTTTTAAACATCAGTGTTTTAAACTAACAAAAAGTTACTGGTGACCTTTGATAAATATTAGGTCACAATTTGTTTGTAGTCAAATGCTTAATATTAATTAAAATGTAAAACATTAGTTATTTTTCAAGCTATTGTCTACCTACGACCATAGATAATAGACCAGATGTCGTTACAAAGAGATTACACCACAGTGCCTTTTTTGTGAAAACAAAAGAGTACAGATAAAAACGTATATAAAGATATAAATAAATAAACTAATCTGGGATCAGAGCCGCACGCGCCGGAACGTAAAATGAATTATTTATAATTTGTCTCGCGTAGTGATGGGAAAATGTCGATGAAATTTTGGCGGGAAAGAACAAATTATTGTTTTTAAATATGCCTAACGAGGAGCTCGGTGGCGCAGTGGTTTAGCGCCTGGCCCAGCGATTGCGGAAGTTAAGCAACGTTCGCAAGGGTCGGTCATGGGATGGGTGAATAAAAATGTATTATCTCGAGCTCCTCCGTGCTTCGGAAGGCACGTTAAGCCGTTGGTCCCGGCTGCATTTGCAGTCGTTAACACCCACCAATCCCCACTGGGCCCGCGTGGTGGGTTATGGCCCATCCTCCTTACCACCCATAAGGAAGGCCTGTGCCCCAGCAGTGGGGACATCAAAAAATGGCTGATGGACATGCCTAACGGGATAGTGCTTGGCCTTCACCTCACCTCATGTTAAGTGACGGTAAGGCCGAAGGTGGAAGCGCACTACACCCGGAATCCTCATCACTGAGGGTGAGATTGTATAGAAAATTATACTGTTATTAACTTGACGTAATCTGTTTTGTTTCAGGTAAGCTACGTTCTTCAAAGTTATCAGCCGGAGTCCGAAGGGACCGGCGCAGGGCGGAGACATGGAGAATGACATCCTGGTCCAATGCGCGGATGGAACACCCCAGGGTTTTTAGTGGATGCAATGCACCACATAACCTCCCCCGTGTTCCCCCGAAGGCATTTTCCCTGGATCAAAAAAAAAGAAAAAAAAGGGTGAGGTGGGCCAAGCACTATTCCGTTGTGGATAAAAAAAAGTATTTTCATTTCTCATATTCGGAAAGTGTATGTATATTTGAACTGAGCAGCGGGTCCAAAACTCTTCGTTCCACCCTAGGGTGGAAAAGTAATTTAAAAATAGAACTGAATTTGGTAATGAAAAAGTTTACAATAGTTAAAAACAAATGGTTTAAAAAAAGTTGCAGCCTTGTAGGGCGCATTCACGAACAGCAACAAAACATGGTATAAAAAGCCAGTGCAAAATTAAAAACATTCGGCGGAGCGGCCGGCGACGCAACGTGTTCCAAATTTAAAAAAAGAAAACAAAAAAACCGACTTCAAAAAACCTGCCTCTAAAAAGCAAGAAATAATATACAAATCATTAGATACGCATTATCATTGTTATAATAAAACACGTCTATTAAAGTCGGGTGGGGCTTTTAGAATAAAAAAAGGAAGATGTACTCCAGCCGGCAGGTTTTTTGAAGTCGGTTTTTTTGTTTTTTAAACAATTTTTTTATTTTTTTTATTTTTAGTGTAAGTACCTTGTGTATTAGGTAGTGTAGGTATATTATTTAGGTAGAAAAATCGGCTCAGCTAAACTTGAGATAATCGCGGAGAAACATACATACATACAAACTGAATACCTCCTTTTTTTGAAGTCGGTTAAAAAGACTACACAAAGGTATCCCTTCCCCAACAAAAAAAAATCATCTAATTCGGTTCATAAATAACAAAATTGTCAAGTTAGTTGATTTAATATCATAGTATTTTCAGGATTACTTGTAAACTACTGAAACGATTTGAAAAAAAATTAAATGGGACCATCTCGCAAGAAAACTCAATCGAACAAAAAAAGAATCATCTAAATCGGTCCATAAATGTCGAAGATACGCGCGAACAACGAAAAAAAAAAAACATACAATCGAATTGAGAACCTTCTCCTTTTGCTGAAGTCGGTTAAAAAACTATAAAATATTGGAGGGAGACTTACCTAACTCTGTGACTTTGAGTTGTGACGCTATGCTCGGGCGTCTAAATATCTCGAATGGGAATTGCTTCCTTTTGACCCTCGTATAACAATCTACTATTCCTCGCTTAGTCAAGGCTTTTCTTAAAATGTAACCAGAGCGAAGAATGTCACGCTACATGAACACTATATTACAGAAATGTAGGTATGTACTGTACGCAGCTTTTGTTGAATTTCCTCGCATTCGAGATAAAAGGGACTGTGTTGAGATGCTTCAATGTCTGACGAGGTTTATAGAAGTTTAACAAAGCTTTTAAACGCCTTTTGTGAGATTTTTGTACGTTTTATTTTGTCAAAGAGTGTCGAACGAACGTGATCATGTCTGTTTTGTTTGGTTAAAGTGTGTAGGATTTAGACATGTTTTTAACAATGTTTGACCGAGTGAGCGAAAAGCGACTCTGATTCCCGCTGTCCGTTTGTTCTCCTCTAGAGGTCGCATTTCTCAACCGATTCTCATGAAATTATGTGAGCAAGTTATATATTTATATAATCTTTTGTCAATTCAGTTTTTCGAAATTTTTAAAATGGCGGACTAGTTTATTGGGTTTTTATTTATAAACTGGAACTTTAAATTATAAACAAGGTATTGAATAAAATAACCGTTAACAATATACAATACAATAGGTTTTATTTTAGGCTCAGTTTGCCTTGCCTTTATTCCACTTATAAGTCTTTCTCAATGAGACAATCCTACTACCAAAAGTGTGAATGACATCTTTCTGGTATCAACAAAATTTTCAACCGTCTCTGTGGTGTAGTGGTTCGCCCGCCTGTGTATATCTGTACCCGCCTTCCTTGTGGACTGTATAAGCGATGCTGTAGCGGTGATGTGACGGGTACAGTGTACGTAGAGTTGCTGGGTTGGTGAAGAAATAAATGCCTGTTCACTGTTGTCTTCCTTTATTCGCCTCCTTTTCCTTTTACAAGTAAGCTACTTCATTAATGAACTGAACTAAAACTGCAACTGAACTGAATAAACGCCAGACTGACTCTCGCTTCAACTTTCGCGCTTTATATAGTCAACAAAAACTACTGGAATAATCGAGAATAATCTCAGCCAATTACAAAGCCCGAATTCATCTCGATTGTTTACCCAGAATATTCCAGTTGTTGTTAGAACTCGGACCTCCCATTCACACAATGTATCTATCTTGTACTAGCGCAATAATAATTATCCCTTTGCAATGTTATACAAAAAATTATCCCGTTTCTTTCTATTGTTGAAGTAAGCGCCGGTCTTTACAAATAAACGATAACATAACAAAGACTTATTTTCTATAGATAATTAACCTATTTACAATGAAATTTCGAGAGCTTAATAATACAAAGTCCAGTAATAAAACAATCGAACATCGCAAACTTATAGAATACAAAACCGAAAACTTACTAATAAATCCTTATACATAGCAAAGCATTAAAACTACGACACTAATCACTTTCATAGTCAATATCAATACACTTAGAAACCATACTATTTACACAAATCGTTCATGTAAGCGGCCGTCCCGAACAATATCAATACACAGATGTTTTGATTATTAATATCAAACGTTGCATAGCAAAGCAACTAATCTGGATCAGGCCTATCTATCCCTATAGCCAATTTTTAATAATCAAAACATCTGTGTATATCAATACACAGATGTTTTAATTATTAAAACTAACCTTTAGTATGTTAGGTACTCCGCCTGATTACAAAGTAGCTAAAAGCGGTTATGCCGTGAACTCTTAACATTTAACTTGCATAAGCCATAAAGATAACTGTTGAGAGGTCTGAAAATAGTGTAGGAACCTAGCAGCGTAATAATCCTTAAAAATAATATAATAGTTAACAAAAAGTTAGTAGGTACACTTTATCGTAAATACTAGGGCATCCAATCTCGGTATACCGAGATCTCGAAATACCGAGATCTCGAAATACCGAGATCCCACATCATTTTCCAGTCCCGCAAGGAGCGGGATTACCAGTGCGGGATCCGCGGGATTTGAGGGACTAGAAAGTAGCAGAAACCTCTTGCAAGCGCTGCCTGGCACGTGAGTACTGAATGACTGATTGGCGAACGACCGCGCGCTTGTCCCGCGCATGCGCCGCGCTGTTGATATGTTCATTCTGTTTGCTTGATTTTGGTGTAATTGAGCTTGAATTAGTTTTTCAGTATAATTTGGACTTTCTTTTAGTTTATCGGCAAAGTTTTAACTGAAAACACATCTGTACACAACACTTAATAAGCAGCTCATCTTACACCTGCAGGATCCCGCAAATTCCGAGATCCCGCGGGATCGTAAATCATCGGTCCTGCAAATACCGAGATCGCAAATAACATGCAGGATTGGATGCCCTAGTAAATACCTATTGGAATTCTTTTCTTAACCTTAAAAGGAGTGAACTTAAGAATTCTTAACCAAATGCTTTCGTTACGGCAGATGTGATCCGAACTCAAAAAAAGAATTAGAAATTAAGAATGTTGCGTACGCACGAGTTCAGTAAATCACTTAGCACTAGTGATGGGTAGAGTCGATGGATTTTTTCGATATTTGGATTAAATTTTTTACTCCCTCTGATTATCATCATATTTTTTTAGCTGCACGAATCTCATTGTAAGGAATTCATGACACCCGCGAGTCTATAGGGGGTACCTAGAGTTATTTTAGGCACGCACTGTCACAGCTAAAAAGTACTCTTTCTTCTACTTATTACCAACTAAAGTTAATTTCACAGTATACGGTTAGGCAGTAGATAATAGTCTTTGACTTGACTCAAACCACTACCTACTGGATGGATAGGGCTAGGGCTGAACCTCTTGCATACAAATAGTTTTTTTATAACGTAGACTTGCCGCTATGAAATAAACGATTGAAATTCCTCAGTTTTTTGCATTTAAACAAAATAAAATTGATTGAATATCATTACGCTTTCGTGGAAGCCCAGCGTGCTGTTGACTGTACTTTAGTACTTTAATAATTAAGTAGCCTAATCTTACCCAGCACTGCGCATGGTGTATTTGAAGCAACAATCTTACTTATATACACACATCTACTTTGTCTAGGGATACAGGTGTTATTTTCATACAAACGAGGTAACTTTGAAGCCTTGGTTTTCTGCCAGGGATGTACCGTGCTGTGATCTGATGATGGCCATCCAGGGAGTGAATGGAGGAGATTCAGATCGCTATACACACCCAACTGATCTGACCAGCATTCTAAAAGATTAATGGACATGTTTAAAAAAACTGCGAAAATAGCAGCTCGGTGGCGCAGTGGTTTAGCGCCTGGCCCAGCGTTTGCGGAAGTTAAGCAACGTTCGCAAGGGTCAGTCATGGGATGGGTGACCAAAAATTTATTATCTCGAGCTCCCCCGTGCTTCGGAAGGCACGTTAAGCCGTTGGTCCCGGCTGCATTTGCAGTCGTTAACACCCACCAATTCGCATTGGGCCCGCGTGGTGGGTTATGGCCCATTCTCCTTACCACCCATAAGGAAGGCCTGTGCCCCAGCAGTGGGGACATCAAAAATGGCTGATGGACATGTAATTGTTATGTGCCAAAATAAATAAAATAAAAAATCTCACGAGAAGTATAATTACATGCGGAAGCTAGTTTAATGAAAAAATTTAGTCCAACATGTCATACTTATTGAATGTTGTTCGCCATTTTTGACGGCGTTGGCTCAAAAAATTGTATCTACGCTCAACAAATTAATAAACAACGTTATATATACAAACATATACATACACACGTAACATAGTTAGTCAGTCCGTCCGTCCTAATGGTAGACACAAAGCTCGGCTAACGAACCGACGCCAGGCGCCGCCAACCTTTGTACGCGTTTTTAATTAAATTATTTTGTGACGTATTTCTAGTAAAATTTGCTAGAGGTTACTCTGTTATATTTTTGCTTTTTCTGTAAACTGTATGGAACAAAGTTTTGGAAAATATATCACGGGCAGGAAAGTTTTAATTATTAGTTTATTTTTAATTCATAGCGTTTTCCCGCAACTCTATTGCTAACAAAGAGTACTCTCAACTCTGTTAGCAAATAAAAATTAACAACAGAGATACGTAATCAGAGGGCCTGCCCCCCATTCAAATGGCCAACATTCTATTCGTTTGAACGCTACGCTTACTTTAAAAGCCAAACCAAAACTTAAACTAATTAAAAATTTGATAAATTTTAATTTCTGAACGTTCTAAAAAATTCATCGCTTGAGGGTAGGCTCACGAGTAGCGTCAGTCCCCCGTGACCACGGCAGCTGCAAAGGTGCCGAAACGTCGGGAAAATCAAAAATCAAACCAAATACCAACTAATTACCAAAGTACTTTCAATAAAACCGCGCTAGTATCCGTTAAAAGTGTTTTATTTCATGTCTAGTGAGCGCGTAAGCTTGAGAAGTGAATAAGCCAATAGGCGATTAAGTAATATGTTGTAAACTTATGAAATCACAGACATTGATGTATTGTATGGAACTGACAAGCTTATGGCAAGTAATTTTATGGTTTACTGCTTATTTTAAAGCTTAAATAGCAAGCGTAGCGTTCAAACGAATAGAATAATGGCCATTTGAGTAGGCTGGCTGGTGGTCTTAATTCAGAAGCCGTGGTCATGGAAACACTTTTTTTAATTTTCTTTTTCAAAAGTCATATAGCTTTAGTTTTGTTAATAATTTTCTTAGCTTTCTATCTTACCTCTAACTGCCGGAACACAACTTTTAAATTATTGTTAAGGTGTCAGACTTAGGTAAGATGGTGGTTGCTAGCTAGGCGGACTTGAAATAAGCCCTATCAGCCAACCAAACCAAGTACAAATATTATTGTATCGAACCCGGGACCCCTGCGTCTTACACGACAGTGTGGGCGAACCACTAGACCACAGAGGCGCAATTTTCTAATTCCAGTTATATTTATTCCAAAGGTTTCCCACTTCTGCTCGCGATACAATCTATCGCTGCTTCCATTGCTCGTCCACCTTTTTGTTTTATTTATTATTTACTAACGAGTATTTTTTAGGGTTCCGTAGCCAAAATGACAAAAAACGGAACCCTTATAGATTCGTCATGTTTGTCTGTCTGTCCGTCCGTCCGTATGTCACAGCCATTTAATCCGAAAGTATTAGGATTACACAGTTCAAACTTAGTAGGTAGATGTATTCCTGTTAACTGCTTAACGATTTTAACACAAAAATAAAAAAAATAAAGATTAAGGGGGGATCCCCAATCCCCATACATGGAACTGAAACTGAAAAAAAAATTTTTTCTTCATACCAATACGTGCGGGGTATCTATAGATAGGTCTTCAAAAATGACATTGAAGTTCCTAAGACAATTTTTCCCCAAGTCGACCGTTTGAAAGATAAACACTGCCAAAGTGGTAAAATGTGTGTCCCCCCCCACCCCTCTAACTTTTGAAATAGGTGAGTGAAAAATCTTAAAAAATATATGCTTTAGATTTTAATAAAAACTTTCACTTTGGAAAATTGGTTTGAACGAGATATAGTAATTAGTTTTCGAGATATATCATATTTTCCAAAACCGCAAATATAATTTTGTCATTCATACCAACACTGTGAAAAACAAAGTTATTTTTACAGACGAAAAATGATAGTGGTATTAAATATGGTATGGTATAAGGTAACTACGGAACCCTACGGCACGTGGCCCGACACGCACTTGGCCGGTTTTTTTAATGTTGTGTTGTGACAGTAATCTACAGCTCTTTAACAGTTTGAAATATGGGCGGCTATTACTATGATTATAATTCATCAGTAGTTACATATTGCGTCACTCTTGACGTTAAAATGTGTGTTAAAGTCAAAGAAAATTTATGACCGGGCTATAATTTAAGTCAAAACTAAAACTTAGTTATTTTTCTACGAGAAAACTTGCATCTTGTTAACTAATACGAAACGGCCACTACCTATTTAAGTTATTTCCTTTTATATTTTTAAAATTAGTGCAAAATAACAACATATCTTGTCCCAATAGAGCAGTGTTTTTTTTAAGTTTTTGCTGTCACTTTTAAAAATTAGAAAAACCACGGGCCTCTGTCAAATAATATTTTTGAAAAAACATCACGCCTTTTTACTTATAAAAAAAAACACTTGATGGTAGTTTAATTACTGATCCTGATACACATGCTATGGGACGGTCTCCTAAGGGATCTTCAAAGCTCTGCAGTAGCGATTTTGTCTACATAAATCGAAATGTCAAAATACGATAAACCTTTATTTTATATAGATAGATACTTATCAATAAGAATGACATTGCGATCTACGGCTTCTGCTACGCCTGTAGGTAATTTCCTACAACAACAAAAAAACCTAAATTCCAAAATAATTTAGATCCAAAAATGTTGACTACCCGGGCGTGTAACCCGATCTCTCAGATAGTATCTCGAATTCTCGATTCTCCGCGTCCGATACTTGGTATTCGAAATCTCGATTTTTTTTCTATTCACCATCGTTATTCATCATTTATCGATTGTATTCGATGGCACACCGTTGATCTGTAAACAGACTACTGTTTTATCGATTGATTTATTGTTTTTAATTTAAAATATTGTTGGTAACTTGTTAACTGGTGACTTTGTATGAAATAATAATGCTCAAAAGAAAATAGATAGCACTAAGTATATGGATTTTCATAGAAAAGAGCTAATTTCTGAAATTTTTACGATAAACTCAATCTGTTATGCGATTGCGTAGTGATCGTATTCATTTGAAAGTTCATATTGTATGTTAGTCAAATTCCGTACAAATTGCTGCCGATCTGGGCACAGAATACATAAGATCAGGGGGTCAAGTCTGCTAATGTTTTCGTCAAAATTGTAGTTCAATGGTGTTTGAATGGTATTGCTTTTTGACACAGTTCTTGTTTCTTAAACCCAAAATCGAGACAGAATGTGTTTCCGTTATGAGTTTAAGAAACACAATGTGTTTCGGTTTTGGGTTTAAAAAACAAGAACTGTGTCAAAAAGCATTACCATTCAAACACCATTGAACTACAATTTTGACGAAAACATTAGCAGACTTGACCCCCTGGGGTGGAATTGCGTAAGGTAATCGTATTCATTTGACAGTTCATATCGTATTCCATCGGCTGCAATTTGTATGGGATGACATATATTATGATACAATATGAACTGTCAAATGAATACGATTGACTTTACACAATCACCTAGCTGGGGGCTAATAAAATTGTCTAATTTTAAAATCTATCGCAATCGCTTCTGGGTGTGATACATTGATGCTTCATTTTGGCACAAATAAAACTTACTTACCAAAGAAATGCGTCGGAGCTCGGTGGCACAGTGATTGCGGAAGTTAATCAACGTTCGCAAGGGTCGGTCATGGGATGGGTGACCAAAAATGTATTATCTCTAGCTCCTCCGTGCTTCGGAAGGCACGTTAAGCCGTTGGTCCCGGCTGCATTTGCAGTCGTTAACACCCACCAATCCGCATTGGGCCCGCGTGGTGGGTTATGGCCCATCCTCCTTACCACCCATAAGGAAGGCCTGTGCCCCAACAGTGGGGACATCAAAAATGGCTGATTGACAAAGAAATGCAGCAATGTGTCACATCCATCTGTCAAACGAAAGCGATTGCGATAGATTTTGAAAACTATACAGGCGGATACGATATGAACTGTCAAATGAATACCATTGAGTTTACGCAATCGCACCCCAGATTTAATTGATTTTGATATTGTTAGAAAGATGTAAAAGTTAACTTGCGGACTTTACTGTCGAGTTTACTGTGTGCTTACCTATAATTTCTCATATTCGCCATGTGTCAGTTAGAATTTAAAAATGTGTGCGTAAGTAGGTGTTTTGAATAAAACTCCTTTTTTTCGAAATGTCCGATCAGCTGATGGAGTTTTGTATTGTAAGGGCGGATTCGACCAAGAGAGAATAACTGTTATTCTTAGATAAAATGACCAGTTATTCAAGATTAAATCGAAATTACGTTTTACCACACACTATTCTCAGAGTATTTTGCCTATTCGGGAATAGTCGCTATACCACCATTTCGCGGGGAATAACAGAGTTAATCCGCGAGTATTTATTTATTATTTTTTTATTTTAATGGCGTCCGCGTGCCATATGTCAGTGACATTTGTTTGACATGTGACTTTGACCGCTACAGATACGTACAAGGCGACAAAATAGAGTTGACAAGACTTTGCCTTTTAAATAGTTTGTTTATAGAACAATGACAATTGGCAGGATAATACGTTCATTCACATATTCACTTACTAATGAAGGAATAACGGCCAAATACTCAAACGAATCTTAAAGTTAAGGCCACCTTAAATGCAAAAAAGTTGTCAGATTTGACAGAAACTCTATGAAACTGACAGCTTCCTTAAAGTTAAGGAGACCTTAACTTAAGATTTTAGCTAAGAAGCCTTTGAGTATTCGGCCGTAAGAATCCCAAGAGTAACTTATCTTTGGATTGCATGGAAAAATGACCATTTCTTTACTCGAGAAAAAAATCGTGGAATAGATGTATTCTTGGTATAGTTATTCCCGTTTATATTAAAGTTTGGACGAATCCACCCTTACTCGATTTTTTTTGTTCATAAACAACAACAAACGTAGTTGTTTATGATGTTAGTAATAGTAATCTACTCCTGCGAGGTTGTTGGTGGTTTTACAAATAACCCTGTATTACATTGTTCTGCTATTCTACTCTGCTGGACACACGACTACGACTTATTAATAGAATCTTACTTTGGATTATCAATATATTTGTAGTGTACATACTCTTTAAGTATATTGTAAGTCCTAAAACGCAAATGACGCAATGCGCGCTCACTTGCGCGTGCGCAGCGAGCTGGCTTAACCCAATTCTCCGAGCAAACATTTAACATAAAACGCTCATCCTCCATATACTGACGTGTTTCCGGTTTATGTCATTTTTGTCTCATACATGTCAGGACTTACTAATAAAATAGAGTATATTAGAAATTATTAAAAAGTTTATTCAGGGCAGGAACCGTCTTTCACTGGTAACTAAAAAGTTTTTTTACTAAGTAGGTACAATTAGCGTTCATTTTAATTTTATTTTTTTATTTAATTATTGTCCCAAAATCCACAGCACTTAAAAATTAACAGTAGTAATTATCTTACAAATTGCCAATAATGGATTTACATTTTATTTATTGAACATAATATATAAAATAACATGAGGCAGAACACCCGTGCAAAAAGAGCAAAGTTATAAATCTAAGAGAAAATTAAAAGTAACGTAATTATGGTCTTAAACAGTGAAAATCTAATTATATTATATATGTGAGTGTGTGTGATTTGTGTGTGTATGTGTATGTGAGTGTGTGTGTGGAGGGGGGGGAGCTACTTCTGGTAATATCAAAGAGATAAAGGCCTCTCCTATGGAACCATGTTGTTGTGTCATGATATCCACTATACTCGACGCCACACGACTTTTAATCTAAGGGTATCAAAGTTATAGACTTTTTTATTCACAACGGGATAGTGCTTGGCCTTCACCTCACCTGATGTAAGTGACGATAAGGCCGAAGGTGGAAGCGCACTACACCCGGAATCCTCATCACTGAGGAACTGGCTGTCTTACCTCTAACTGCCGGAACACAACTATTTTTAAACTGTTATGGTGTCAGACATAGGTAAGATGGTGGTAGCTAGCCAGGCGGACTTGAAATAAGCCCCACCACCAACCAAACCGAGTACAAATTGTACTCCCCTGGGAATGAAACCCGAAACCCATGCGTCACACGGGTGGGCAAGACCACAGATGAGGTTAAACTAGACTAACAAAGTATGCATGTTTTTACCCGACTGCAAAGAAAGGGTTATGTGTTTCGCGCGTATCTTGTAAGTATGTTTGTATGTTTGTAAGAATGTATGTATGTATGTATGTTTGTATGTAATATTCTTTATTACCTCATATCTCTCAAACGGCTAAACGGATTTCTATGATTAAGATATCGTTAGATTGGTCTTTTCAGCCCAAGTGTTCTTAAGAAGGTGGCGTTATAAAAAAACCAACATGGCGGCTGTACGGTGCTATTATACATAGTGAAAAAAAAATTTTTTTTTAGACTACTGCAATATGGGTGTCAAATTAAAGGGCTTATTATAAGGATTTCAAAAAGGTAAATCATGACCGTAATATATAATAACTAAAAAGAGATAAATGAAAAAATAAATTTAAAACATTAAAAAACCCGCCTGCATAAAAAGACAAGTCGACTGAAAAGATGGAAACAAGATTAAATAAATATTAAAGGCAACATGTCATAATAACATGCAGTCGGAGGCATCTAATTCAATCATTCATAATGTCACTTTCTTTATGCATGCCTCCGACTGCATGTTATTATGACATGTTGCCTTTAATATTTATTTAATCTTGTTTCCATCTTTTCAGTCGACTTGTCTTTTTATGCAGGCGGGTTTTTTAATGTTTTAAATTTATTTTAAAGCTCTACCTAGTGCCAAAGTCCACAAAGGTATCCCTTTCCCAACAAAAACAATCATCTAATTCGGTTCATAAATAACAAAGTCGTCAGGGCAGTTGATTTAAAATCATAGTATTTTCAGGATTACTTGAAAACTACTGAACCGATTTGAAAAAAAAATAAATGTGACCATCTCGCAAGAAAACTTAATCGAACAAAAAAAGAATCTTCAAAATCGGTCCATAAATGTCGAAGATACGCGCGAACAATGATAAAAATATATATATATGTATACAATCGAATTGAGAACCTCCTTTTGATGAAGTCGGTTAAAAACCTTATAAAGCCGAATATCGTAGATAGGGACCATCAAACTGAACAACTTTTACATGGGACCAACTCTGAAATCGCCAAAAAAACCAGCTGTTTCATACATTTTGATATTATTTTTTGTATGAAACAGCTGTTTTTTTTAAGGAACTCGGTGGTGCAGTGGTTTAGCGCCTGGTCCAGCGATTACGGTTAAGCAACGTTCCCAAGGGTCGGTCGTGGGATGGGTGACCAAAATTTATTATCTCGAGCTCCTCCGTGCTTCGGAAGGCACGTTAAGCCGTTAGTCCCGGCTGCATTTGCAGTCGTTAACACCCACCAATCCGCATTGGGCCCGCGTGGTGGGTTATGGATCCATCCTCCTTACCACCACATAAGGAAGGCCTGTGCCCCAGCAGTGGGGACATCAAAATGGCTGATGGACAGCTGTTTTTTTACGATTTCAGAGTTGGTCCCATGTAAAAGTTGTTCAGTTTGATGGTCCCTATCTACCATATTCGGCTTTATAAGGCTTTTACATTCGAGTCCTTTTTTTGTAGTACCTATCCGCGGCGAATTAGGTTATTGCCTCATACTTCATCGTGAGCAAGAGTATCCTATGTAGTAATATATTACAATAGCGTCCTCTGTCAGTTTGTCCGTAACGAGAGATAAGTTGTGACTTCATTGTGATGGATCGGTTCGAGCACTAACCAGGGTACTGTGGGCTGCATATTACGGCGTACACTTTAAACACTTTCACATTCATATTATCCATATTTTTTATTGCACCATAATGTTTACAAGATAAATGTTTATATTTTAATCGCTCAGATTGGGAACTTACCCGATTATAGAGCAGTTTTTTTCTACTTCAAACTTAACATAATAGGGATGTTGACTAATGAATAAAATAACGAAATACTAATAAAAATCGTAAACATATTAAACTTTTAGAGTAGCTTGTATACCTCTTGGTTTTATATATTGCATATTATTTGTTTTATGACCCTTCAAAGTTGGGTGGACAAGTCCATTTAAAAAGTATAAAATTTATTAAAATAAATGATACCTTTAATTAGTCCGTAAAATGTATAGCAAATTTGTCGAAGAAACCATTTTGATAAACACAATATTTAATATAGCTGCTGAACAAATTTCCTATGCGTTGCATACAAACTAGCACGGCGTGACGTCATAACGTGCAAGCCATTAGTATGGAGCGTTTTTGATCGAGTCCATTTGTGTGCATTTCACACTGTGATATCTCGGGCAGTTTTCATGCTAGCGAATTAATTCTTTTACCAATGTTTCTTTTTTTGAGAGGTAATTTATGTAACATAAAATAAAAAAAATAGTCAACATCCCTATTTGTTGAGGCACAATTGTACTAACAACTTTACATACAAACTCTATGCTGTAATAGACAGAATTTTGTCGATGGAAAGTGCGTGTACAGTCACGAGCACAAACTTAACACTATTAGCCGGACGCAGCTGCCAATCAGCGAGCGGAAATTGGCTTAGCATTAATGTACTGTCGTGGTCAGAAGTTTTAGCAAAAATACATTTTAATGCTACTTTCACGGTTTTTTTTAAATATCCAAATAGCTCTTAAAATACTCATCAGATCAGTTAGGTGTGTATAGTGATCTGGATCTCCTCCATTCACTCCCTGGATGGCCATCATCAGATCACAGCTAGGTCAATCCCTGGCGGAGAACCAAGGCTTCAAAGTTACCTCGTTTGTATGAGAATCGACTGGTGTTTCTAATTATCCGGCCACCAATATCTACTGCTGCTAGAGTTTGGTCAACGAAAGATAAGACTCAGTTGGAAATGTAACTAATTCTGCGCCTTAGGGCCCCCCAGACCTACCGGTTTCTTTTCTTCGCTTGGCTGTTCGGCAATGGACCGCCGGCCAAGAGGCTCATTTTCAATCTATCGCATATTTTCAATCTAAGTACATTTTACATAATATGTATGTTCTGTGAGCTTTGTTCCTTAAACGATCGTTAAATGAAAACACAAAAAAATTGTTCAGGTAGGTAATGATGCCACCCACGACCCTGTTCACAATTTATATAAATATGCGATCGATTTATTTTTAGCAATCGGAGACCATGTTCAGGGTGGCATATCTCCCAGAAGCTTCGTACTTCGCAACCCAGACGATGATATTTGATAACACAAAGCTAATGGCTATCTTGTCAATTTGGTCTGGTCCCAATATGCGATAGATTGAAATGACCCTGGTTGGCCGGCGGTCTAAACAGCAAAGTAGAACAGCAAAGCAAAGAAAAGAAACCGGTAGGTCTGGGGTCACCCTTATTTTAAGGTTCAGTTTCCAATAACTTAACCTCTAAACGTTAATTTAACAGGGAAAGTGGCGCCACCAATGGCCACCATTTCAATCTCATCTTTCGTTGACCAGACTCTGTCATACACTATTGTACAGTCAGCAATTAAAGTCGCTTAGCACTTTATTGTCATAGCAACTTTTTGGACAGATGTCTTACAGTTTGAAACATTTCTCAAAAAAGTTTTTATGACAAAGTACTAAAATGCTAAGTGACTTTCGTTGCTGACCGTACACCAGCGTACGTTGGACGCGTGTCGCGCGTCCGTCCGAGTCACTTGCCTACCAATTTTATTGTGGTCTGTGCATAGAGTACATTATTACACTGTGCGTGCACCCTTTGTATTGTAGTATGATTTGTGATACGTGCTGGGTGGTGGTAGGGAGGGATTAAAAACAAACTTGTGTAGATATTTTTAAATTTGAGATTTTTGCATTCACAATGCTATTTTTACACAATACTAAATAATATACTAGAAAAAATACTACTCGCACTCGCAGTGGCTCGGTAGCTCAGCGGTCAGAGCATTGGACCGGATATCCAAAGGTCGCGGGTTCGATTCCCGTCTGAGTATTGATCTGGTGCGAGTCGTATTTTTTCTAGTATATTATTTAGTATTGTGTAGATATGTTGTAAAAGAAGAAAATTCACGTCGATTTAAATTGCATTGCTACTTGCGACATACATTTGGATCAAATGAGGGCTTTTCACAATGACAAAAAACTGTAGGCTCGATAGATGGCGTTGATAATAAAAATGGGTGTCACTGTCAATGTGATTTTTTTACTAAGCTGCGAAGAGTATCAACACCATCTAGTGAGGCAAATAGTTACTATTTATATTTTTTAAATGTCATTTTGTAAACCCCTCATTATTAAGTGTGAGTGGAAAAGAGATAGATTTTAAATAGTAGGGACTCGAATAAAAAAAATCGATTAGATCTAGTTCGAATCATTGATTCGAATTTAACGATGATTCTAATGATATGAAATTAGAAATTAAAAATTAATTTATTTGCCTTTGAATAGGGTACACTGAAGGTCTTAAACTAGTTTAAAAGTTCGGCCCATTCAGCCATTAACAACAGCATGCAAATTTTTTCTTTTAACAAATTGAAAAACAAAACAGCATGCAATTTTTTTTTAAACAAATTCGATATTTACTTAAATTTACATTGTTATTTGAAACAAATGCAATAATATTATCAATTGAAATAGTTCACAATATTTTGATGTCAGTAAAAGATTCACAAAGTAATGTCACACAGAATATTATAAAATTCAAATCATTTTTAAATTCCTAAAAAATATTAATGTTAGTCAATTAATGCCTAATTTTAATGTCAAAATAATGTCTAATTTATGCTTCGAGCATCGCGGCTTCAACGCGTCTTACTCTAAGAATTTAAGTGTCAAACCAATACCTACTTAAATATAATTTTCGAAATAATAACAAATATGATGTCGAGATAATACCTAATTTAAATGTCAAAATAATACCCAATTTAAATTTCAAGCAATGGCAATGGACATTGTCCATATATTCTATATGATATATATGATGATTCGAATCAATGTGATGATGCGAATTGATACTGTACTGTCATTTTTCTGCACATAATAATAAAGTCGGACTACATACCTTTACGTTAAAAGATAGCCAGTTCCTCAGTGGTGAGGATTCCGGGTGTAGTGCGCTTCCACCTTCGGCCTTACCGTCACTTAACATCAGGTGAGGTGAAGGCCAAGCACTACCCCGTTGTGCATAAAAAGAAATTATAAATACATCGATAAAACGCTCCCTACGACTATCAATATAAAAAAAAAATCGCACCGCGCCATTTAATTATTATTTTAAATTTATTTTTTTATTTATCTCTTTTTAGTTATTTTTTATTACGGTCATGATATACCTTTTTGAAATCCTTATAATAAGCCCTTTAATTTGACACCCATATTGCAGTATTCTAAAAAAAAATTTGTTTCACAACGTATAATAGCACCGTACAGCCGCCATGTTGGTTTTTTTATAACGCCACCTTCTTAAGAACACTTGGGCTGAAAAGAGAAATCTGACGATATCTTAATCATAGAAATCCGTTCAGCCGTTTGAAAGATATGAGGTAATAAAGATTATTACATACAAACATACATAGGTACATACAAACATACTTACAAGATACGCGCGAAAAACATAACCCGCAGTAGGGTAAAAAAGCAACAATATGAATTTCACGCCCTATTCCACAATCGAAAAGTCATTCATACCACGAGACCACTTCTGCCGCCAATTTCACGGTACACAATAGCAAAAAATGTCCTTCAAATTAAAAAAAAGAGGCAGAATGCCCGCAATTCCATTGCTTGAAGGGATTTAAAAAGTCTGGCCTCCTTGTTTATGGTATGAATGGAGGAATAAAATGTCACACGAATTAATTTGATGGCGTTGGGTTCCATACAATTGTATATTTTATTTAGCTTTTTTATTTTATTAAGTTTTTTAGAGGATTGTAATTTTTAAATTTAGGTTATTTAAATGTTTATTTAACTAACACTTTATGGACCCAAAGTCTGAAATAAAACTTATTATTTCAATTATTTAAAGTAAAAAAATGCAATTGTGTGTGTTTGGTAAAAAATATTGTTATAATCAGGTGAGCTTTTTAAAAGTCTTATCACAACATAAAATCATGAATTAAGTTTGTTTTCTTTTAGTTTTATTAGCAGATAAACTTTCAGCAAGAATCTAAAAGCAATCAAGCTGGCCACACACCTGTATATGTACCTACCTTAATTATTTTTTTTACATATTATTATTATTTATTAAATTCAAGTTACAATGACTCATTTTTGTTAGTAACAAAGTTTTTACTTAACCTATGTTAGTAAAATCATATTTCATAATGTAATGTTACATAAAAAAATACATAAAGACAATAAAAAAAAACAAAAACCTTTTCACCGAAACGACCGTATCGTGTCCACAATGCAATTGTTTACATGGAACAATGCGCAACGTTAGGTGACTTTGCTGAAATGATACAATGGAGACAGCGTAGCTTTATAAAGACGCGTTGAAATAAGTACCTTTTTTTCTTTAAATAATCAGACATAATTGGTACAAAAGCAGTTTTTTTGTAAATGAAAGTTACAAGTCAATTTGGCAAGCAGATTTACGTGTTCCTTTTAAAGAATTTTCAATAACTTTCTTGAAGAAAAGCATAGAAAGTCAATTATTTTAATTATTTTTAAAACTAAATATAAGACTCCATATTAAAACTTAAAATTAAAACATTTTTAGCTATATACAATACTAAAATTAAATGTTTTCAAAGAGTATTAATAACATTTAGCTGAATTTCAGCATTTAACCTACTATACTCCGACTTTTAATTCGGTGCAGTGATTTGACAGCTCCAGTGTGCCCACTGGGGTGATTAGCAACTTGCGTGGTGACAGCCAGTATAGGTACCTATTTGATTAAATGTCAATTACTTTCTAACGTGGAAGTGGAACGTGAACTCAAGGATGTCTCATTAAAAGACTGTTATTGATTTTGAATTCCAAATGAACCATAAATAAACGACACACACATTATCCATAAACTGTCTTATTTCAATAAACACCTATTGATCACATTCACCCAATAATTGGTACACCGAGTCGACCTACATTCCCCATTGTTTGGCCATTCTAAGAAGTCGGCCATTTTGATTGAAACGTCAAAATGCCGTGACTGACCACGATGCCCCGCTGTGTAGCCACCGGTCTTTGACAAGTGGCTTATTTTGATCACAAAAGAATTCCGTAGCAAATACAATTTGACTCCGTCGTTTGTGGAAAATGGGGTGGAAGTAACAACATTGGAATTGAATTGCGGAGACAATAAGTGGCCGGAGATAGTTTTTTTTTCGAACTTGACGAAGAAGGTGGAGAGGAGTCGTTTTGGTAAATAAAAGCACAGAAAAGCACTTACAAGATTATTTTTTAGTCGCCATACAAATTTTAATTATGTGAACAACTTTCTTTGGTAAATAAAAGCACAGAAAAGCACTTACAAGATCGCCATACAAATTTTAATTATGTGAACAACTTTCTTTGGTAAATAAAAGCACAGAAAAGCACTTACAAGATCGCCATACAAATTTTAATTATGTGAACAACTTTCTCTAAAAACAGTCTAGTATTTTTAGAAGTAAAGTCATTCGTAGAAGTACCTACTTATATAGCAAAATATATGTCAAAAACGGCCACTTAAGTATATCAATTTTACTATAATTATACTTCTAGAATGACTACGAGGGAATGTATAATCATTTGATGATTCTTAAGTAAGTAGGTATATTATTATTTTCTGAAAAAAATCCACGACGTTAAGTTTTATTGAAATCATGTTTAAAATTCCATTATTATTTATTAGACTATTGATAGGACAAGATTATGAACAAAACTAGTAATTGTTTTGTTCGTATCGTGTGGTAACTTCATTTTATTACGGTTTTTAATTACAATTACAATTTTTTATGTCGATGTTGACACATTTTTATTTTCTACATAATCGATCTTTAGTCTTCTTAGCTCTCACTGAACCCTAATTGCGTCACAAAGCGCGCGAGGTGTGAAGTGAAGTTTGAAAATCGAACAATACAAGTTTGACAGCTCAATACTTTTTTTGTAAAGGCTTAGGCACCCTGCTCATTCAGCCTTTCTTTCCGTGGTCCACCAAAGGAATGATTTATTGAAAACGGTGAGCGGCTTACTAAATTGATTTTTTTAATTGACGTGAGAAATTAATGGTTTTTATTCGTGACCTGTATCAATATTTATATACAGAAGTAGGTACTTACATAAGTACTGGAATTTTGTTGCCAGAATCATAGGTAGCTGCTGGTATATAAAGTTTTTTCGTATTTTGCCTATGTATAGTTGTTCAGTTTCATGTAGGTACCTGTACCCTAAGGCCTTAGCACGAACAGCTATCGATAAAAATAACGCGCGTAAAATCATTCGATAGATAAATTTTGTATTGGAAATTTGTACAGCGCCATCTATCGCCGATAAGCGAAATTAAATTTTCCATAGAGAATTGTCTATCAAGTAATTTTACGCGCGTTTTTTTTCTCGACAGCTGTTCGTGCTAAGGGTACAGAACATATTCTAAAAGACACGTTTCCTCTCTAAAAAATCGTTAAAAAATTAGTTGGTTATGTAATTAATTTAACAATTATTTGTTCAACAGAAGTGATAGGTTACTTAATTTTTTTTTATCTCATTCATTGATAGGTAGGAACCTACTTAGATGATTTTCTTTTCCATTCAAAGTACTAGGTTCAGTGACCAAAAAATATTAAGAAAGAGCTCATTTCATATCGTTCTATTTCCGACTGTCTTGATACAACGCAGGCGCAGATAAGCCGGGAATCGAACCCACTTACCACTTATACCATTATCAGTAATGGGTTTGCTTAGCAATGCACTTCTTGAGGTTAACGTTTAAATTTTTAATGGATTATACTTTGATGTTAATGGGTGTTTTTCCTTTTAAATGTAAGTAGGTATTTTTATTTTACAGAGGTAATATGTAATTACACTTTTATCGCAGTAAAATTGAGTAAACTGAACAACTTTTGCTTTGAGACCAACTCTGAAATCGCTAAAAAAAAATCGGCCGTTTTATATAATATAAAAAAAACGGGCAAGAGCGAGTCGGACTCGCGCACCGAGGGTTTCCGTACCATCATACATAACAGACCATACAACAAGTAACTGTGCATCATAATAAATACACTGCAGGGCTGTAGAGTAATAAATAGTAGATTGTTATACAAGACGCTAAAATTACCCATTGCATACGAGGTATTTTTATTCCCGAGCTTTAGCGAGGGAATAAATAGAAACCGAGTTACAATGGGTTTTAGCGTCGTGTGTTACACTATACTTTTCACTACGATTGCGAGAAAATAAAATACAATATTAAATAGTTTATACCTACTTACTTCCGTAAACGAATCCACTCGTTTTTCTATCCTCCAGTTCATAAACTTTTTGTACAATATTTAAATAAATGATTTGTGCTTGACGGCAGAAGATTAAAATTATTTCTTTCCTATTACAGTCACACAATTCAATCAGTTTGTAATTATAAAAATATTCTAAAGATTTCGCGCCATGGTACCTTTTTTAATTTCTGCTGTAGCAGCTAAACAACACAAACACGCATTCTACGATTCACTCTGTACACAGAGTATAAATAAGTCTATGATTTCACCGAAGAGATGCTTTTAGTTCCATTTTCAAAAATAAGAATGAGAAACTGGGGTCCTATTACGAAACTTGGTCACGATAGTCGTCCGCAGTTCGTCGGTAATAGTTATTACAAATATTTTCAATGTAGCTATCGTAGTCCATAGTCTATTGAACGAATAATGACGGATCCACTAGAGAGAAACTGTCAAATTTACGCAATCACTTTGCAATATCGCATACGCAAGTGCTTTGTAATAGGAATCAATCAGAACGAAGCACGGACGCAGCCGCGTGTATCGCATTAAACTTTTCGTAATAGACCCCCAGTATTAAGTCGAGCGAGTTTTTATTCGTGATTATGAATAAAGACTTTTTCGTTTTAGTACGCTCATTGGTAATAGACAAACATTAAAAAAGAAAAAACTTTATCCCCTAGGGCTTATTATGCTATTTTATCTCGACTCTTGTACGTTACAATGACGCCCTTTTTGAGCAAGAGGAGTGAAAATTATTATTGCAGTATGAGGTAAGCACCATCTCTTGGCCGATAGTAGAACAATTTTGTTCTTAGGCCAGCGCCATCTCTAGACTGATAGTAGAACTAAATATTTTTTTCTTAGGTCAGGGCCATCTGTTGACTGGTAGAGGAACTAAATAATTTTTTGTTTGTTTTTGGAATTTCTAAAAAAGTGTGTTATATTGAGACATCATTTTATTTTTCCTGTAATCTTTACATAAACTACTATCACATAGAATTATTTCAGATTTTTCTCTTTGCAAACTTCGGAGATAAAGGGGGAGGGGAACGGTATTTTTTTTTACATTTTTCATCATAAGTCGAAAACTATGCGGCCTAAAAAAAATGTTTTAAAATGTGCAAACAGCGCTCTTTCATATGATACCCCACATGCCCTAGTCGCCCCACTTAAATTTTTTAAGACCCCTTTTCAGTCCCTGTTATAAAAAAAAAAAAAATTATTTCTTTCTTATTTGCAAAATAATTGGGAAAACGTCATCTTAAACTATTCCAAATTTCAAGTTGATACCATTAGTAGTTCTCGAGATATCCAGCTGTGACAGACAGACAGACAGACAGACTTAGTCAGACCATAAGGGTTCCTTTTTACGATTTTGGTACGGAACCCTAATTAATGAAGAAAATATCAAAATGTATGAAGCAGTTTTGCGATTTCAGAGCTGTTGCTCCCGTTGTTCATTTTGATGGTCCGAAAAAACGGTGTTCTCATTTTGGGATCTTGGTTTTGGTACCTCTACTAAGTAAAAATTTTTGACGCCAACATTTTGTCCATCCGGTGCAACATTGACGTAACTGCAAACATTAAAATTTTGAGTTCTTTGAAAATCTAACTTAAAAGTCTAAATCGCGAATTAATACAGCCGAAATGTTTTTCGAAGAGACTATGATTCCCTTATATCATGAAAAGGCGTCTGTTTGAAACTTCAGACTACGACCACAAAAGTATACATACATAATATACTCACGCCTGTTTCCCATGGGGGTAGGCAGAGACTATGGATCGCCACCTGCTACGATCCTTGCACACTTCTTTCGCTTCATTAACATCCATCAATCTTTTCATACATGCCCTGCGGTTTTTGTCACTACGTACACCGCCTTTTTTATTAAAACCTCTATTTGGTCCGCGTAGGTTTTTCTGGGACGCCCTTGCGCAATCGTTCCTTCCACATTCGCACAATATATCTCATCGTGATTCGCCTTTCATTCATCCTCTCTAAGTGATCAAACCACCGGAGCATTGCATTCTTAATTCTTGTCACTATATCATCTTTCAGACCACACCTTTCACGAATCACATCATTGCTCACTCTATCACTCAATTTGACTCCACATGTTTTCCTCACCGAACGCATCTCTACTGCATTTATTCTGCTTTCATTCTTCTTCTGCCATACCCAAGATTCACTTCCATACATCAAAAGCACCTATAAATGGGCGATTTTCTGACGGCTCAAATAAAAAACAATAATTCGTATCACTGTACGAGTACCTAATCAAAATCGATGCACTAAATAATAGGCGATTTTCCAAGACCAAAAAAAAAGAAATTAAGTAGGTACCTACGCAATTACATTGCTTGAAGGGATTTAAAAAGTCGGGCTCCTTGTTTATGGTATGAATGGAGGAATAAAATGTCACACGAATTAATTTGATGCCGCTGGGTTCCATACAATTGTATATTTTATTTAGCTTTTTTATTTTATTAAGTTTTTTAGAGGATTGTAATTTTTAAAATTAGGTAATTTAAATGTTTATTTAACTAACACTTTATGGACCCAAAGTCTGAAATAAAACTTATTATTTCAATTTAAAATAAAAAAAGGAAAATGTGTGTGTTTGTTAAAAAATATTGTTATAATCTACTTAGTTTAAAAGATTTCGATAGATGGCGAATTTTAAGCCCCCATTCACACTAAGCAATTTATCGCATGGAATGTTTTGAAAATTATGTTTTTTTTATCTCGTGGGAGATCGTGGTAAACGAGGCGGGGGAGTTAAAACGGCGATAGTCAAAGTCAAAGTCAAAATAAGCTTTATTCAAATAAACTTAATTATTAAGTACTTTTTTAATCGTCTATATTTTCCTACCACCCGTTCCAGACTTTTTTAGCTGACAAGAAGAACGGGCGCAAGAAACTTATCAGCTGTAACAGCCATAAGTAACGATATTTACAAACTTGAATATATCGTTACCAGATAATTACAACAGGGTGACAGGATTATTGACTACAACATAGACTTATTATATTACGTCAACAAAGTTCTTATATTAGCAGTTATGTGTTACATCATTTCCACGCATTTTAATCTTTAAGATAATCGTCAACTTTATAATGACCTTTACCCATGAGCGTTTTTTTAACATGGTTTTTAAATTCATGCAAAGGAAGATCAATCACTTGTTGTGGAACTTTATTAATGAAGGCTATGCCTTTCCCCATAAATGAACCTCTCGTTTTTGCAAGCCACACATAAAACACAACATATAAACAACTTTACGACGGCTCGGCTTTCATAAAACCCCATCAATCGAGATTTTTTGAACTAATTTCTCTTTTTTTGGTCTCAGAAAATCGCCCACTATTTTGTGCCTCGATTTTGATTAGGTACAGCGATCAATCAATAAGATCTATGATTTAATCAGTAGATATTTGATTTAACCTTTAATACGCTGCTCCCAGTACTCATAAGTCAGGGCTTTGACCTCGTAAATTTGATTCCAATGTCTTCAATTGAGGACCTCGCGGCTGACACTGCACGGAATTGATTGGTTTATGGGTTACCACGAACGAGGCGGGAAGGTCAGACTTCAGTCTTTGTAACTAAATAACTAAATCTTGAAAAACCATTGCAATGAAAGTAACCCTTTTTACGGATGTACAAGCGTTGTTCGAAAACCAAGTGTCATACCAAAACCTTTGATCAAGAATACTGGATGTCCGGTCAGTCTCAAAAATGGCACCTCAAATAGCGCCCCACTTACAAGCTTATTTTGCACAAAGTGATAAAAATGTGTTTTTGTACAAAATAAGTTTTATAAAATGTACAAAATAAGAGGTTGATTATGTACAAGATAAGCACCAAGTTTGTAAGTGGGACGCTATTTGAGGTGCCAAGTTTATTACTGTTTTAGTTCGTGAAGCGATTCTTGATCTAAGAACAAAACAAATAAATGTCAGAAAAACAAATGAATGTAAAAAACAAATTAATGTCGAAAAACGAACCAACAATCTAACATTTCAATAAGGTCGGAAATATTTGTACAAATAATAATGATAGTCACAGCCGTGAACGGGAAGCTAGCGATTGCATTGTCGAGGATGGTTTGAAGCCCGAGCCGCAGGCGAGGGCTTTAATCATTCGAGGCAATGCAAGTAGCTTCCAGAACAAGGCTTGTATAGTGCTTTTCTCAAGAAATGCGAGGAAATAAAAAACTTTTCAATTGAAACTTAATTAAATTTAATTCCCGCCAGTTTTTTTTTTTGGGTGCATTCCAGCAGTTTAATCGCTCGAAGCGCCGAAAAGCAAAATGAGATTTATCATAGACAAATCCTCTGAGTAATCTTGAATTATGTACAGCGCCATCTACCGCCGAGAAGCGAAATGAGATGGGTTTTTGCTTCTCGGCGGTAGATGGCGCTGCACGTAAATCAAGATTACTTAGAGGATTTGTCTCTGATAAATCTTGTACAATACAATGTAATATTTATTTATTCTTATCGTAATATACTCTGTGCGCACCATTTTTTTTATTGTATCGTTATTATAGTACCTATTAAATAATTTTACCTTTATAATATTAACTGTCTTGTCGTTGGCTTGCGTGCCAGAAAAAAGGAACTAAAGTTATGGCTGTATGGTGCAAATGTGCCTTTGCTTTTTTTGTTTTTGTGAACAGCTAAAACAAAAAAAAGAAGTTGCCGCAAACCACCCAGATCATCTTCGCACTGTACCTACTTCCCGCACTGGTGCTGGTGCGGGAAGTAAGTATTGAAATTCATTCCTGGCCTGAATTTTAAATTTAGAATGTGATGAACCAGACCCCCTCGGAAATGTGGAACGCCCCGCATTCCTTTTTCAAATGGAATGATAAGATTTCAGAGCATAAGTGAGAAAAAAACCTTTGAGTACGGGCGTTGCAGAGGCGCAGTAACATCGGGAAATCTTAGAATAAAAAAACATTAAACCAAAGATAACTGCTAAATCCATCCATCCACATACAAATTACTTAAAAACATTTTCTTATTTTATTTAAGCGGCACTCTACATGCACAAGATCGTAAGTCAACAATATCCAAAAATGAATGCTTTATTTTAAATCATGAATACTTCGAATCGGAAATCTTCCTTTTGTGTTCGCCATCTGTTCTTCATAACTCACAACCGTCCATTGTTAAACAAACACGACACCCGATTGATACCGAGTGCAGTCAATTAATTGAATCAATATGAAGCGGGAGCTAAATGACGGCAGTATTCACGGGTGATTTGGTTCGTCATCAGCCTATTAAATGTCCCGCTGATGGGACACAAGACTTAGGCCAAAAGCGACTCGTTTAAGAACTACCTATGTTATACAACAAAATACCTTAAACGCCACCATACAAACATATTTTTTACAATTCATGAAATATAAAAAAAAATTAACAAAAATAAAAAAAAAACGTTTGTAGAACTTTTCAGATTTCATACACAATATCAAAAATAAACGAATTTTTCCTTTGTGGAAACAACCACATATTAATAAACTATAACAATAAAATATTTCTTATGAAATTTAAACAAATATGCAGTCAAAGCCGTTAACCACATGTTACTAGACTTAACCATAACTTTAGCAGATACAAACTTATCTGAGCCAGTGGTCAAAAGTGGAACTAAGGAACTAAGAACTAAGTTACATATTGTTTCCTAGGTTACGCCATAGACGACAGCGACGCTGTCATAGAGTAGATTGTGTTTGTCTCTGTTAAAGTTATGGTTAAGTTGAGATGGTGCAACTCAGCCTTAGTAATTTTTACTTCAGTCATTTGAAAAACTCATTTAAGTACTTAAAGAGTCCGACGGACCGTGAGTCCGTGAGCTTCCCAAACAAACGTAATGCCAAAATGATTTGCAATTTGAGCATAATTAACTTTTCTTGTGATGTTATTCGGATTTAGACAGTATAATTGTCTAGAGTTCTATTAAACAAAAATTCCAAAATACCCAACCAAAAAATTTTTATGCGATTTACAGTTTTGATATATTAGACTTTTATTTAATAGGACCCTTAAATAACATCACAAGAAAAGTTAATTATGCTCAAATTACAAATCATTTTGGTATTAGATACGTTTGTTTGGGAAGCTTACGGTTTTCGAAAGGGAGCGGGCCGTCTCTCGTTCTTATGTAAATATTTTTTTTCTCATTTGTTTTTTCTTTTTCTTTTCCCGACGTCTCCATTCCTTTTGGAAATACATAGCCAATTTATTCGACAGTCAAGAACTAACCTAACCCCTTTATTTCAGTTCCCGCGATGACGTAATCCCGCGAGGCGATGACGCGCGCGCTGCTCGCGGCGCTGGTCGCGCTGTGCGTCGCGCACGCGCACGCGTGTCCGTGGGCGTGCGGCTGCAGGCCCGCCGCTGCCGACTGCGCGCATAGGGGGTTACTGCATGTGCCTAAGCGACTGCCCACTGATGCACATCGGTTGTAAGTACTTTACTACGCCTTTATTAATTTTACCTGCTTTTATTTAAATTTTTATAAATGTGTATGTTATGAAATTTATGGACACAGTCTGAAATAAAGTGATTTTATTTTATTTTTATTATTATTTATTTGACATTAAACACATTGACGTTTCGTCACACTTACGTTTAGGTACATCGAAGTTTAACCAAATTAACGATTAGATACATGTGCGTTAAATCATTTTGACGTTTAATCATAATATAATAGACGTTTAATCGTTTAAATATAGTGACGTTTGATCAAATTGACGATTATACTGTAATTATACGTTGGCGAGTACCTAGCAGTTGGTAATCGATTTCCACTGCCAATAGGCATGATGACTATTTTTTTTATTTTATGTTACATAAATAACCTCTCAAAAAAAGAAACATTGGTAAAAGAATTAATTCGCTAGCATGAAAACTGCCCGAGATATCACAGTGTGAAATGCACACAAATGGACACGCCCAAAAACGCTCCATACTAATGGCTTCCTAGTTATGACGTCACGCCTTGCAAGTTTGTATGCAACGCGTAGGAAATTTGTTTGGCAGCTATATTAGATATTGTGTTTATCAAAATAGTTTCTTAGACAAATTTGCTATACATTTTACGTACTAATTAAAGGTATCATTTATTTTAATAAAATTTTATACTTTTTAAATGGACTTGTCCACCCAACTTTGAAGGGTCATAAAACAAATAATATGCAATATATAAAACCAAGAGGTATACAACCTACTCTAAAAGTTTAATATGTTTACGATTTTTATTAGTATTTCGTTATTTTATTCATTAGTCATCATCCCTATTATAAAAAAGTCTGGAACGGGTGGTAGGAAAATATAGACGATTCAAAAGTCCTTAACAATTAAGTTTATTTGAATAAAGCTTATTTCACTTTCACTTTCACTTTCACTTATTCCAAGTACATAATTGACAAACAATGGACAAGTACTTATGCTATTTGGTCTGACTAAACCAATGGCAGTGTCTGAGTTAAGCACTCTTCGTGGCGCTAGTCACACTGTGCGTCGCGCACTCACACGCGTGTCCGTGGGCGTGCGGCTGCAGGCCCGCCGCTGCCAACTGCGCGCATAGGGGTTACTGCATGTGCCTAAGTGACTTCCCAGTGATGCACATCGATTGTAATTGTAAGTAAACTTTGCATCGATTAGAAACATCGTTATACCACCATGGAGACGTATATATCACATTGACGCTTAACCACAGTGACGTTTTGGAATATTGACGTTTAAGAATTTAACGTTTAATCACATTGATGTCAATATAAGTCTTATCATTATTCAAATCATTTAAAAATTATATATTTTTTCAATTTATCATAAAGTAACGTTATTTATTGACATAACGTTAATGTTAAAATTAACGGTAAAAAAGTAAAAAATAACGTTACATTTAAAAATAACGTTATCAATCCCTGCTGATAATACGTGTGAATCAGGCTACGCGGCACGGGTGTAGCCAGGGGGGGGGGGGTTTGGGGGTTCAAACCCCCCCCCCCCCCCCCCTCCGAAATATACAATAGGCATTATCTAATTATTGCGGAGCGCATCTCATAAGAAAATAAATGTCATTTCATATACATCATTGTTGTATTGTTCTTAAATCCCCCCCCCCCGATACAGAATTCTGGCTACGCCCGTGCTACGCGGTTTGTCAATACACCTAAACATAACCTCAATAGATTGACTTCATCGGGGTACGTTTTAATACACATCGATACGCGCAATTTGCAGCCCACAGTAGACCATGAAAGGGCGCACGTAATATTTCCTATTTTCCAAGACGCTGCGCCGCGTCGGATATTTACTATAGAAGTTTGGGGTTGGTTTGGTTGTAAGTAGACTATAAAATCTGTAGAATAGGCGAACACTTTTTTTTTGTGAAAATGCAATAATTAAGTTGAGAAGTTTCTAAAATACGTTTTAACAGTTGACATAATTACGAATGACGACCGCCTGGCCCCTGCTAACAATTCTCGGTTGAAATCGATTGAAAACGCGGTTACATTGCTGCCTTAAGTATGATAGGTTCTTACTAAAGCAGCAATGTAACTGCGATTTCTGTCAGAGTTGATTGCAACAAAGTTACAAAATCAGCCCCCAGCTCTTACTGTACCAAAGGTCCCGATTCAAATCTTGGTAAGGGGTAAAGATATAAGCACAGAAAAAAGATTCCTTACAGTAGGCCGACGGAGACGTTTAGACAGGGCAATCGTGCGGGGCGTGAGGGGGGGAGAGGCGAGTAGGACGAGCCCGAGCTGCATACTTTGCCGTTCTAAGTAGCTCGGGGACACGCCAACTGTCTAGCTACACGAAAGGCGGCTTTGCGCCAACTACAAAGGCGTCGGCCTACTTTAAGGAAATAATCTTTATTATGTGTTAAAAGCATTGCAAATAATTTACCTGCATGTACTTACATAAGCTTAGCGTATTTATTAGTAAGTAAATAATTTTACTTAATCAAAGACAAACTACACTATTAACTATTCTCCCTTTCTCTTTTTTACTAGGTATAATTATCAAAAGGAAATAAAAAATCGCTTAAAAAATTACAACGACTACTTCTTACACTATTTAGCTCTATGGTAACTCATACCGCCGCGTATATTGGGGGCACCATATTGAATGCGATATTGATATTTGTACAGGCGGCCACAAAACGCTAAATTATTAACACGACGTTGTCAGTAGAAACAGAGTACATTGTCTTTCAAAATCTATCGCAATCGCTTTCAGAATGAAGAACATTGATGCTCCTTTTCATCACAAATAAAAACATACCAAAGAAATGTAGCTAATGTGTCACATACCGGGTGTAACAAGACCTTCAACGAAGCCGAGGTCTACGTATTCTGCCCATCATCATGACCATTTCTATTCAAAATTATTGCTGGGAAACGATTTTAATTTTTGGTGTTAAAAAAGCATTGCATACATTTCCACGCAATGTAACGCGTACAACAGACCGCGCCTGCGATTGAGTGCTACACAGCTGCGTGCGGCCGAGTTGAAAGGCAACGTTTATGTGCGTGCTTATGAAATACATTGAGTGACGACGTTTTGAAGCCATTGTTTGTTACGAAATACATAAAATTTTGATAATGTTTCTGTAGACAAAAATTAGGAGATAACGAATAAAATAAGATTTCATAAAAAAAAAATGACTTTGACCTTCTATAACTTCGTAGCTATTGGTTTCCCAGGTATAGTCTAAAAGACAAAAATAATCCTGATAATGGGCGGAATGCGTGGACTTCGGCTTCGTTGAGTGTCTTGTTACACCCGTTATATTCATCTGTCAAATAAAAGCGATTGCGATAGTTTTTTTTATAAATTGTCAATTTCATAAGGCTCTTGTCAACGGAAGTCTGGAAAGGGTAATAGGAAAATATAAACAAATAGCATTGTGAATGCTAAAATATAAAAAATCAATATATACCTAGCTGTTTCATCTTAATCGATTGTCTGGCATCTGTAAAGATGTTGCATTCGAATGTTGAAGGTAATACTTCACATTGATGAAATAACGCTGGCTTACAGTGAAAACGTTAAAAGTATTAGAAAATTTCGCCACTCCCACTAGCGACTCGGTAGCATAATAGGGAAGTTTCCTAAGTCTCAAAAATCAACAACAACATATATGAATGGAAAGATAAACAAAATACATGAATAATGGTGAAAAAATTATTCCGATATGTTGAAAAATGACGAAGTTATTCAATTTTTTACAGTCGCGTTTATTAAATTTTCTGTGACGTCACATGTACCGTCCGGTCACAGCATAAAATAGTCAGTCTGTGGCCTAGTCTAGGTTCATTTGTTCGTTTTGAACTTAACCCTAAAATACTTACGTAATTATATTGATGTTTATTACTTACTGTTACGGGGGGTATCACTCCGCGCTTAAACTTTTATATTAGCCTACTGCTCGCGGCCCACTCCAAGAGGGCCACTGTCGAGGGATATCACCGCGCCGACCGAAACGCGCGGCGTGAGCGCAGCGCGTGAACGTCACGAACGAAACGAGTCAGTCAAGCGCCGAATGCGAAACTGCATGCACTTCGTTTTTGATACTTAATTACTAACGTACCTACCTACCTACCAAAGTTTATTGTATTTTTTGTATACATATTTACATACTTAGTTGTATCGAAGTTCGAAATATGGCACCAGTAAAGAAAAAAGCTAAAAAATACTATTTTTTTTTCACCCATCCCATAACCGACCCTTGCAAAAGTTGCTTAACCTCCGCAATCGTTGGGCCAGGCGCTATACCACTGCGCCATCGAGTTTTTCTAACTACTTAGAAATACTTATTATTTATGCTCATTAAATATGCTCAGCTCACCTATTAGGTAGATTTATTTTATTTCATAAGTAGGTACCTATTAGTAATTTCATTGTTTATTCATGGGCATAACGAATGTTTTCTATGATATCAGTAACTAGCGAGTAGCAACCCCGAAATGTGTCGGTTGAGACAGAGCTATGCGACAGAAAGAGACGCCTCTCTTTCTTCTTCGTAGGTGCATATAATTTTATCCACGCAGCGTTGTGCAGTTTGAAATTGTACTTTATTGCCGTGCAGCGAGAGTAGCTTATTATTTGATGGTCCTCGCGGGGACCGACTTCTGTACGTTAGTACTATTATATATATTCTGTGCTGTTACTACTCATTACTTGAAAAAGTGAGTATAATACTAATAGCAAGAATTTTTAGTTTTGGTTTGCTTGAGTTTGTTTTTAAAGGAAAACAGCAACGAAATGTTGAAAATGCAAAAATCCATGATGGCGGCCAACTTTTTTGTTTGTGTGCTGATTTCGATGAAACTTGGTTTGGGGCATTATTTTGACAAAAAAATCAAGATGGCAGCCAACATTGTTTTTGGGTTGATCTAGAAGACTCGGTTGAAAAAAGAAGAGTAGGTAACAAAAAGTTTTCCGTCATCTTGGATTTTTGACGTTTTTAACATTTCATTGCTGTTTACTTTTAAAAATAAAACCCGAAACCGGGTTTCATCGAAATCGGTCCAGAAATAAAAAAATTGACCGCCATCTTGAATTTTTGTACTTTTAACATTGTGTTGCTGTTTTCTTATCAAAATAGTGTCCCAAACCGAGTTTCATCGAAATTGGCCCATAAACAACAAAGTTGGTCGCCATCTTGGATTTTTTATATTTTTAACGTTGCTTTGCTGTTTTTTTGTCAAAATAGTGCCCCAAACCGAGTTTCATCGAAATCGGCCCAAAAATGAGTCATTCGTTATTTTTAAAATTTTTATTTTCACAATAGGTCATCTATTGAACGCACAAAAAACTGTTACAGTCGAATATTATTAGGTACCTAATCTAGGGTTAAACATGACATATGTCACTCAAGGGCCTATTACAAAAAAAGAAAAGCGAAAATCGTAGTCCTCATCCGTGACTTTTTTAAATCCAAGGAGCAAATTGAACGACGAACATCGTCCGATAAAGTCCGATTAAAGCGATTCTTTTTTTAATAGGCCTTCCGAAATCGCAGCACTGCGAGGCTGCCAGATTTCCCCAAATTTCATAAATTTCCCCAGATTCCAAAAAAATAAATGTAAAGGAATAATTTCGATAGCCGTGCATGTTACGTAAAAACAAACATCCAAAAAGATATTAAAACCAATAAATAGTTAAGTACAATGCAAAATAATTATACAAGTACAATAGAATAGAAGTGACCAACTTCAGAACGCTTGCGTTGCGATGTAAAACGATGTTGCCATACATTCTCGATTATACTTACAACACGATTATTATTATTAATTTGACAACGACGGTGGTCCGCGGCAACTTCACTTGATATAGAAATAAGGTGTGCATTTATAAACTCTGAACGATAGCGCAGCGAACAGTCACCAAAGAGTTTCATTTTTGACAATCAGTTGCCACTGAAAAGAGCCGAGCCATCCGATAGTTGTGACTATGACATTTGGTTGTGACCAAAGAGTTGTGATATTAAAGCATATTATTCGAACCACTTCGCAGCAGATGGTTTCAAAACATGAGGAAAAAGTAGCTACCATTTTCAATGAAAGCTTTTCAAAGTGACATTTAAAAATTAAATAACTATTTGCCTCACTAGATGTTAGATGGCGTTGTTAGAAAGAGAAGTGTCAAAATTGGCTTATAAAATAAACAGCCTGTAACAAAAAGGCAAGTAAGCGATCGCTAGCTGACATCTACTCTACCCAAAGAGGTACATCTGCCTGCCTACACGAGTACTCTTCGAAGCTTTGTAAAAAAATCACATTGACACATACATTTTTATCAACGCCATCTATCGAGCCTACAGTTTTTTGTCATTTTAAAAAGCCCTCATTGGCGAACACATTGCAAGCTTTTTCCCTATTTTACCCAAAATCGCGGGAAAATCTCCATATCTGGCAGCTCTGCTGCACTCGCAAACAAAAAGCGAGCTAGGCCTTGCCGTGGAAGTTCACGGTTTCTCAGTAAAATAGGTACGCATGACGTCACACCATTAATTTTTTAACGAAAGGGAAAAGTCCTATAATTTCGTCATTTTCAGAGATATTTGAAAAAAAATATTACTGGGTTTCATTGGAAGCTTAATAGGATGTTTTGTAAAGAAAATTAAAAAAACGGAAACTTCCCTATTGGTTAGTGCATTGGGCCGGAATCCTAAGGGAGCGGGTTCGAGTCCCGTCTGAGCTGCTACGGGTGAGTCGATTTTTTCTAATATTTTTTCAGTTATATTAAGTAACTTAAATATAGACAATTCAAAAGTTTGAGTTTATTTGAATAAAGATATTTTAACTTTGACTTTAAAGAAAGGAAGACACTTTTGTGCTCCTATTAAAAAATAAAATTGAAGTTTTCTTTGTTGAAGTTTTGCGGGCGGGCGGGCGGTGCATCTTGCATATTTTGTTTGCGGAAGTAAGCTACATATATTTATTTTTTCAAAATAATTTTCTTTGCGTCTGTACCGATTCCTGTGGGTTCAGTATATTAGAATCATATTGGCCAATACGCGCGTGCGTAATCAAATTGATGGTTGGAAAAATATGTAGTTTTCTTTCCTTGGCTAGAAAATGGCAAACTGATGGAAAATAATTTTATTGCATGGTTAAATAAGTATAAGTAGTGATAAGGAAATAAAAAATATAAAATAATTGTTTATAAAAAATAAAACTGGCATTCGCCAAGCAAAACCACCTAACCCAAAATTTTCAAAAAAGACAGTTCATTTTTTTCCCCTCCAAATTGACATACAATACCCGTAACTGTTTGTAACAAGTGTATAACAACTTCCTGCACGGGGCGTAACACAATAGGCGGATCCGGGAGCGCAGCGTGTATGCTAATTTCCTAAACGTGCTTTTTTTTATTTCCCCCTCTTTTTGTGGGGTGAATTTAAAATTGTCGCCTTTGAAAGCAAGAGAAAATTCGTTTTATTGAGTTTATTGTGTTAGCGAAGGAATTTTCGTATTGTGCTGGGTATGAAGAAATAGGAAAAGTTTCTATGTCGCTTAATAAGTTTATAGGATTGTTCAGTTGCCTTGTTTCGTAATTTAGACTTGTTATACGGATAGACATTGTCAGAATATTATTTGGAAATAATTATGTGTTATTATTTAAAAAAAAATCTCTTGGAAGTAATTTTTGCCAGTGTCAAGTGTTGAATAGTTCAGTGGCAAATATTGTTTCAATTCTCATTAGAATGCGGGTACATCGCATTCCAATGCTGCTTGGAGCATTTGGTATCGAGTATATAAAGACAGTTTACTGGGTTAGTTCTGCCGAGGTAGCCACCACTACAATAAAAAGTCTCAGCTTCACACAACCAAGATCGCACCTATTTCAATTATCCCACATATTGTTCAGATGCCTAGACACTTGTACCACAAAACTGCACCAATTTTAAGACACAATATCCACTAAGAATCAATTTGCAAATAATTAAAATAGACACCAAATCGAACTTGATAACATGGCGCCAAAAACTCAAAAAAAAAAACATAATCCTATTTCACGTGAATCATTTTAGTTTGTTTTATTTCATTCATTTTTTTTAATTAAACCTCTTCAAATAAGTACCTAGTTATTTTTTCTCAACTCTGCATTACATTTCCCGCTTTTTTAATTTTGTCGTAAAAACCTTTTTCGAACTCCACATGGGTTTTTTTTCGAAAAAGCAGTAGAAACGTCGTATGAATAGAACATAAACTTAATATTAAAAAAAATCTAAGTCTATGGAATAGAAGTAGATAAATCTCTCTTTTAATTGGTCTTATCAAGCCGACATAAACATAAAATAAATAAAAATATTTGACAACATCACATACATTGCTCAGATTCCAAGGTAAGTAGCTAAAGCACTTGTGTTATGGAAATCAGAGACAACGGTGGTATCACAAACACCCAGACCTGAGACAATATTGAAAAGTTAATTTTCTACATTGACCCAGCCGGGGATCGAACCCGGGACCTCAAGAGATGGTGACGCCTTGAAAACCGGCGTGCAAACCACTCGACCACGGAGGTCGTCAACATGGATCGACATGGATTTTTCCCGCTTTTTTTGTAAAAGTAGCAGAATATCATAAAATACTTAGGTATCTCTTTACTTTTAATTGCTATATTCAATTCAATAAAACCACTTTGTCATAGACAACTGGAACTCCACAGGGATTTTTCCCGCCTTTTTTCGTAAAAGCAGCAGAAATATCGAGGTTCAGTGAGCGGCCATTATCCGCAGGCGGGCGAAGCTCAAAGTAAACTGCTTGCACACTGATAGATAGTGGGGCGACCATGACTGGTAGAAATATTAGGATACTTGAAGAAAAACATAGGTAGGTAGGTAGGTATTATCATCCTAAAATTTCCCAAAATCAAGGCTAATAAACTAGGGGCTCTGTAGAACTGTAGACATTTTTGAATATTTTTCGAAATATTTTTGAATATTTTTGATTTTCCCCATATTGATTACCATTTGAAAAAAAAATTGAAAAACGGAAATAATGGAATCGACAAAAAAACGTGTTACAAAAAACTCAAAAGCCGAATATGGAAGATAGGGAACCGAAACAAACAACTTTTACTATAGAACCAACTCTTTTTTTTTATCTAGATGTACCTACCGAGGTTTATCTATTAGACATGCCGACGACCCCGTCGTGGAACCAACTCTGAAATCGCGTAAAAATATCAGCTGTTTCATACATTTTCGTATTTTCGACGTTATTAATTTTTGTATGAAACTGCAATTTTTCAGAGTTGGTCCCATAGTAAAAGTTGTTCAGTTTGATGGTCCCTACCTAACCTACTCGGCTTTATGGGTTTTTGTAACACGTTGTATAATTTAACTACGAAAATGACAATTTGTCCTAATAATTTCACAAATATCATGGCGACCCCACCGCCAGCGGCATCTCGCTCATTCCGTTGAATGGCGGTTGCGTCTATCTTGTCTCTGGGCGACGATTGAGGATCCCTCCATATCCTTTCTTATTTATACCGCGTTTTTCTCTATTACTTTCTCGAAAAGGTTATTCACCTTGGTAGTGTGACATAATAAACAACGTCGACTTAATGAATGAACCCAAGGTTTTTTTTTGGCGCCATATTGTCCAGTTCAGTTTGGTGGTTATTTTAATTATTTGCAAATTGTTTCATAGTGGATATTGTGTCTTAAAATCGGTGCAGTTTTGTGGTACAAGTGTCTACGCAACTGAACAATATGTGGGATAATTGAAATAGGCGCGATCTTGGTTGCGTGAAGCTGAGACTTTTATTGTAGTGGTGGCTACCTCGGCAGAACTAACCGAGTAAACTGTCTTGATATACTTCGTGTCAAATGCTCTAAGCAGCATTGGAATGCGATGTACCCGCATTCTAATGAGAATTGAAACAATATTTGCCACTGAACTATTCAACACTTGACACTGGCAAAAATTACTTCCAAGAGGAAAGTAGATTGCCAAAACAAAAATAGGAAGAAGAAGAAGAATGAAGACAAAATGGGATAATGGGACGATTTAAAAATGCTTATTATGTGACCTTATTTAAATAAAAAATATTTAACTTTCACAATGGGACCAAAATTGATAATGAAAATATCAAAATGTATGAAACAGCTGATTTTTTTTCGCAATTTCAGAGATGGTCCCATAGTAAAAGCTGTCCAGTTTGATGGTCCCTATCTACGATATTCGGCATTAGGCCTTAATAACAGTTGTTCAGTCTGATGGTCCCTATCCATACAACCATAATATTTAGCCTTGCGGATTGTTTTGTAACACCCTTGTCCATGTCCATCAGCCATTTTTTTTTTATGTCCCCACTGCTGGGGCACAGGCCTTCCTTATGGGTGGTAAGGAGGACGGGCCATAACCCACCACGCGGGCCCAATGCGGATTGGTGGGTGTTAACGACTGCAAATACAGCCGGGACCAACGGCTTAACGTGCCTTCCGAAGCACGGAGGAGCTCGAGATAATACATTTTTGGTCACCCATCCCAAAACCGACCCTTGCGAACATTGCTTAACTTCCGCAATCGCTGGGCCAGGCGCTAAACCACTGCGCCACCGAGCTAAGTGGCGCAGTGGTTTAGCGCCGAGTAACACCCTTACTATTATGTATTCTGTGACCCTGTACCTACTTATAGTAGGTACTTACTCTATCTACCTACTTATAGTACCTACTTATGTAATTTTAAACGCTGTGACAACCAATAATAAACGTATAATTTGAAACTATAATAAAAATAAACTGACGACCTGAGTGGTGCAGTGGTCAACATGCCGCCTACCACGCAAAAGGTCCCGGGTTCGATTCCCGGCCGGGCAGAGATTGAAATGATGAATTTTAATCTCTGTGACGGGTCTGGGTGTTATTTTATTATTTATTTTAAACTCTTTATTGTACTACAACAATAAAATGATGTACAAGAGGCGGACTTAATTTTTATTTTATTTTATTTATTTATTTAGGTAACAAACAGTCTTTAACAATAAAAGTAACAAATATTAAACACAAATAGACCTACAGTACCATTATGTTATAAACAAGATGCTAAAAACATTCTCTCCCAGTCAACCCTTAGGGAACAGATAGCCACGAATGCGGTACATGTGTTACTTTGTAAGTAGTATGTATATTAAGTATATATTTAAAAAGTATATAAGTAGTTTATCAGTTGTCTAGCACCCATATTACAATATAGTTTAGGGCTAGATGAAGCTGTGTGAAATTGTCCAAGCAAAAGAAACTTTAACTAGTTTTCCAGTTTTGAGATTGTCCAGTTTTCCAAAGTTGTCAATAATTTCGATAATTTTTACTATGAAAATCTCTTCCAGCGTTGTTTATTAGCTGCAAATACTTTACATAAGTACTTATTATTGGTATGAATATACAAAATACACAATTGAAACATTAAATTTTCAGCAGATCGTTTCACAGTAGATTTCTCAACCGCCTGGCTCATCAACCCCCCTCGAAGAATAACTGCCCAACTCAAGGGGCGCACTAATTGATATTAATTGTGCCGAGAGCGGCAAAGTTTATAGGCTTGCGGAAAAGCGATAAGGAAATAGCTACTTTTTTCATTAACGTTTACTTTTAACCGAAAAAAAAAAACAGAAATTTCTCTTAACACTAACATTTAAAGTAACATCTTTCGTAAGATTTTTGGATTGATTCATATTTATAAAATTTTTCCGTAAATAAAAAAAACAGGATCTAAAACAGGTTCTTAATATTCAAAGTGTTAAAAAAACCCCCTAATGCAGAATATGGTAAATATAGAGACCATCAAACATGGGACTCTAAAAAAAATTATGCTGTTTTATACAAAAATTAATAACTAAAATATCAAAATGTATGAAACAGCTACTTTTTTTGGTGATTTCAGATTTGGTCTCTTAGTAAAAGTTGTTCAAAAAAAATCAAAAAAATCAAAAAATCATTTATTCAATCTAGGCTGTTACAAGCACTTGTGAATGTCAAAGAAGCTACGCCATCGGTTCGCAAACCCTGAGCGGGAGACCTTGTAACGAGAAGAACCGGCAACAAACTCGTCAAGGGCTGCTTTTTTCTCCCTGTATATTTCATACAGAGTCGTCAACATTGAAAAATGAGCTCCACATTTAAAGTGAGGTCATTTTCCATCACAATAATTAACAAAAGTTTGTACACAATGGGTAGGTAAGGTGTCTACAATAAATATATCTGGTTTGAATTGGCTTCAACACGGGGATTTGTTTCGATTGCACGTAAAGTACTCGGGCACCCCACCATTCCAGTACTGCGTGCAGTATAAAGTGGGGCAATATAATGTTTCCAATAGGTTGAAATTAAATACCTACTACATATCGGATAGGTAATTGTGAGAGTAAATAACTTTCAACTAGTTGAGAAATCAGTAATCACTATGTCTGCTACTCGAAAGTGCACCTAAGTAGGCAAAATTTACCAAAAAACACTTGATACAAGACATAAAAAATAACAATAAAAAAACGCAATTCTTACAATTCAATATGCGTTAAGATAGGTACTCAGAAGCAGACCCATTCCCACTGGCAGCACCCGTTCACGAGCATGACGCGTGGACCAGCCATCGCTTCGCTCAACCATATTTGAGGGAACGTAATTCACTTTAATGGTCCCTATATTATCTACCTATTCGGCATTAGGGCTTGTTTTGTAATACATTATATTTTAAATAGAAACCTCATTTAAGTACATGTTAAGGTAATAATGAATGACATGATTATACAATTTTGCATGCCTGGCAACTGGCAAAACATGCTGAACAATGTAACACCCACTAAAGATCTGTTCGATATCATACCATGTTTATAAGCAAATAAAAATTTCTATTTCTATTTCTCATAATGAATATGTAGGTAATTGACAACATTTAAACAGAAAAAAAAATAGTTGTATAAGATTGGTAGAGGTACCTTCATTTTCAATTTATTTTAGTAGCTTTATAATGAATATAAGATAATATTGCCATATTGAATAGAATAGAATAGAAAAACGTTTATTAACAACACACAATAGGATTAAGAAGAGAAAACAATATATATAGGTAGGTACACATTTACACAGAACAGAAGAGGGATAAAAAAGATAACAAAGTGTGCTGCTAAAAGGCCCCGTCTCAGTAAAAAAACTTCTGAGTCATTCGTAGATGGTCAGAATGACCCAGAAGCACTGTTATTCTGCCAGGGCCTGGAAACAGTCAGTGGTCGGACACAACACAACACATACCACAAATTTAACGAAAAATGACATACAAGGAGTAAAACAAATAACATTAAGCCAAAACTCGTACAAGAAAATTTACACAAAGAAAATATACTTATAACACAAACTATAATACAGATAGACATGACTTATTTTATTTTAGATCGACGCTATGGAGCGCGATCCTTTTGCCAAAAAACGAGACTAAAACGCCTTCCGCCCATGTACCGATTTGACAACATGACATTGACGTTAGACGTCAGATGTAAATTTTATTTTCATGTTAAGCAAAACGAAAGAGGAAAAAAAAGTAATAAATATAATAAAAATAAGAGGTTCCATATTGGATGCTTTTAAAACCCAACCCCGTAATCGCTAATAATTTGTCCCTACAATTTCCACAAATTGAAAAATATCGCAACAGCAACGCCATTTAAAAAGTGATAAATATCAAAAATTGCAGCCATACAGCGACTTAGCTCCTCTGATATAAATTACTTCTGGGGGGAGATATTGCTGAGACAGGATTCAGGATACAGCCAAATCTAAATGGAATCTCCTTAACTTATATTGCTCTGGGAATCGTTTAAAATTTTCCTCAAACAAGTAATTTCGATTATTTTTTGATCTGTACCCTTAGCACGAACAGCTATCGAAAAACATTACGCGCGTAAAATAATTCGATAGTGCAATTTTCTATTGGAAATTTGTACAACGCCATCTATCGCCGATAAGCGAAATGAAATTTTCCATAGAGAATTGTCTATAGAGTAATATTACGTGCTTTTTTTTCTCGATAACTGTTCGTGCTAAGGGTACAGAGGGCCTAGCCAAAGTAACATTGGCAAATCTTCGTTATCGCTTCGCTTTCGAAACATGTATGGGATTGACATAAGGTTTCGTTAACAATCGAATTTTAAAACGTCAAATCCATTCATGTTTCGAAGCGAAGCGATAACGAAAATTTGCAAATGTTACTTTGGCTAGGAGGGCTGATTACGTTGGTCCCATAGACAAAGTTGTTCAGTTTGACGGTCTAAGCCACACCACAAAATATGTCGATAGTTTAAAAAAAATCACTCTGTAGATTTACGTTACGATGAAAATTATAATCAAATACTCCAAATACTTAAGTTTATTTCCTACTATTCATGTCGCTGTTAAAGTTTTGTTCATTTGCTTGTAGTTCTCCTTCGAAACGTATTACAGGCCCTTTTTCTTTTAAATACAATAAATTCTTTAGTAAAATTTCATACCTGCACTTCGATCAAGAATATCCTAGATAACGCTTCACGAACTAAGACAGTACTCAAAAACGGTACCTCAAATAGCGTCCCACTTACAAACTTGGCGCTTATTTTGCACAAAGTAAGTGATAAAAGATGTGTTTTTTTGTTCAAAATAAGCTTATTTTGTACAAAATAGGTGATATCAAATGTGAGTTTGTACAAAATAAGAGGTGATTATGTGCCATTTGAGGTGCCATTTTTGAGACTCTGACCGGACATCTAGGGTATTCTTGATCGAAGTACCTGCAGTAGATATTATTATGTACTTTCTCTACGTGTTGAATGGTTAGGACATCCTGTATGTGGTTGCGTATTTGGCTGAACTCCAATCGCATTGCCGCATCGCTGCAGTTGATTTTACAACACGTATCACATAAAGATCATACTAAAACGCATCTCGCAGCATATTGCGTGTCTGTGTCTGCAGACATAAGTTGTACGAAAAGTGGCAGGAAATATCTATTCTTTGGCATAGGACATTTTGGTGGCAGGGATCTCGATTTTTCTCATCAATTACTAAACATTGTGAAAGTGATATTTAATTTGATAACCTGAATAATAGTATTTCATTGACTTCATTTTGTCAGTTGATTCGTTAACTTTTTTAACAGAGAAAAAATATCAAAGAAACCTTTTTTAGGGTTCCGTACCGAAATGGTAAAAATGAACCCTTATGGTGTGACTCAGTCTGTCTGTCTGTCTGTCACAGGTCACAGCTGGATATCTCAAGAACTACTAATGGTATCAACTTGAAAGGTTTAGTTTAAGATGACATTTGTCCACCTATTTTGCAAATAAGAAAGAAATAAAAAAAATTTTTTTTTTACAACAGGGACCGAAAGGGGGTCTTAAAAATTTTAAGTGAAGTGACAAGGGCATGTGGGGTATCATATGAAAGAGCGCTGTTTGCACATTTTAAATCTTTTTTTTCTTTTTTTTTAGGCTTCATAGTTTTTGACTATGAAGCCTTTATGATGAATAATGTAAAAAAAAATACCGTTCCCCCCCCCCCCTTATCTCCGAAGATTGCAAAGAGAAAAATCTGAAATAATTCTGTGCGATAGTAGTTTATATAAAGATTACAGGAAAAATAAAACGATGTCTCAATATAACACACTTTTTTAGAAATTCAAGAAACAAACAATGGTGCTGACTGCAATAATAATTTTATTATTCTACAGCTCTGCAGTGTATTTATTATGATGGTACGGAAACCCTCGGTACGCGTGTCCGACTCGCTCTTGACCGGTTTTTCTAGTTTATTTATAGAGACATAATCGATACGTAGTTCTTTTTAAGGCCCGAACCTAATAAATTCTTTTAATAATTATAAAAGAAGTAACCGCTGATGCGCTGACTAAGTTAGTTTTTTAATAATTTTTCAAATATTTCAGCATTATTTTACTAGCTTTCATATGACATAATAAAACAACTCCTTCCACCGGAAATACAATTAATTAGACCCTAGATGTTAAATCTCCATTTAATTTTCTGTACGAGTCGCCAGTTCGGACTCGCTTGGACGTCAGCCAGCGCTGCAAGCCGTTTATCAAAGTGAAGGCAGTGGTTCTCAATCTCAAAGTTATGACAATCGACCCCGCCCCCTGTCGAATAAAGTTCAGAGTCCAACGAGCATTGGTCTGCGTCTGGATTCTCAGCCCCGCCGCACATGCCCATACTCGCATTGGCCGTCACGAGCCGCCTGCGAGTGGCTAGATTTAAACTTTCTGGTACAGTACCTAAACTCCGCATTTGCCTCTCACTTGTCGACGCAAGCACGTACACGCAACGCCACCTCAGACTATACAATGTTGTCATTGAGACAGATTTTGTTCCCTACGTAATAAAAGCTTGTTTTTGCGGTATAACCTGACATACTAGTGTGTGTTAATGAGCGTACGCGCGTGTGTACGCGCGTGTAGACTTGGTGGCGGAGAGTGGCAGTGTGGCGAGTGTTTCTAAAATTGACGAACTCATTGAGGGTGACCCCAGACCTACCGGTTTCTTTTCTTTGCTTTGCTGTTCTACTTTGCTGTTTAGAGCGCCGGCCAACCAGGGAGATATGCCACCCTGAACATGGTCTCCGATTGCTAAAAATAAATCGATCGCATATTTATATAAATTGTGAACAGGGTCGTGGGTGGCATCATTACCTCCCTGAACTATTTTTTTGTGTTTTCATAACGATCGTTTAAAGAACAAAGCTCATAAGAACATACATATATGTGAAATATTTCTGAAAGATTGAAAATATGCGATAGATTGAAAATGAGCCTTTCGGCCGGCGGTCCATTGCCGAACAGCAAAGCAAAGAAAAGAAACCGGTAGGTCTGTGATCAGCCTGAAGCTGTTCGGTTGCGGATCCGTGTCCGCCTGAGAAACTAGCTAGTCACGCACGAGTCGATATATTTTTTGTATAAGTATTATTTAATATTAGTACAACGTACTTTGGTAGGTATTTGTGTTGAATGAACAAAGTGTCTCCATCTAAATAACAACTTATTTAGCTTTAAAAATCGATTGTGTATTTTTGGTTGCAAAGGAGATAAAACGTATACATAACCTTTCTTGTCACTATCCAATTACGCTGCTTAGCCTTTGGTTGCGCCGGAGCGGTCGCTGGCGACCGAGACACAGTAGATTTTCTATTGTGTCTCATTTTCCGGGCGTTGAAGAGTTAATACATTTTTTCTGGAAGAACCGACAAGAAACTTGTCAAGAGCTGGTTTTTTCTTAATGGTTAATTTAGTACAGAGTCGCGTCAAATTGAAAAATTACCTCAGCATACATTACATCCATACATAATATCACAATTCAATTAGGTACGGTTAATCTCGACTTAGACACCATTAAACAGTCTTGGGGGCATTCCACGCTAAGATTGAGAGCCGCTGACGATTCTGCGGGACTCGGAATTCCATTATTTCCAACACGATAGCTACCATAGATACGAAAACGTTATTTATGTCTGTTCATAGTTGTGTAAATTACTGCTCTATTTATTAATTAGACTGTTTAGTTTCTTGCATCGATTTTTCTTGTCAGCTACAATTTACTTTCTGGGTGGTAATAAAATTATTTTGTGTGGGTGGACAGTTGGACACGTTGAATATTTGAACATTAAAATGGATTTTTAGGGTTCCTCAAAAAGAAAAAAGGAAATCCTTATTGGATTACTTCGTTGGTCTGTCTGTCAATGAGTTGAAATTAAAATAAATATGAAAATAAATATAAATTTATAAATTTATATATATATATATATATTTATTATATTTTTATATATATTTATATTTTTATATATATTGATTATATATAGGTATAAACCATTATATAAAACTCACGTGATCACGTATTAGGCGGGTTATTTTGTAACACGTTGTACTTAGGTATATACATATAACTTAGCTGAAAGAAGTAACTATTATATGTTTAGTATTTAATATAAATATAGGTTTATTTTGGCTTTAAAAAATTACTTTTTAAGTGATCGCTTAAAAAGCAGACAGCTTTAAAGAGGAAACAGGAACTCATTAAAAGTTTGAGAACCGAAGATCTCACTCAGGAATGTGGCGTACAGTCGCGAGGAGAAGCGATTAATTATTTATTTATTTTACGATTTCTCCTAAAGGACCTCTACATGGAGTAAATAGTAAAAATGGTTTTTTTATTATGTATGTAATACACGTTTTCATCAGCTTTTAATTTTTTTAAGTCGGTTCAATAGATTACGCTAGAAGCAATTTTAATTTTTATTATTAGGTATTTCTTATTTTGGAACACTGTGAATCACAGAACTAGAGAGCTAGAAGGTTTCTTTTTCATTATAATTTCAAGATTATAGGTTTATTATTGGTTGGGATGGGACAGCAATGAAGGGCGTCGTCGCCAGCCCATGGCAAGTTAATATTAAAGCGGATGAGAAAAATTTGAATTTTAGTACAGTCAAGAGTGCCTAGTAAATTTATTCTACATTTATTAACCTCTCAGTGGGGGGCAGCTGCCCCCCCCCCTGCCCACTCTTGGCGATGCCCTTGATTGACAGCAGCAGTGAAAAACTACAAAATTGGAGTCATTCTACGATTTTTTCTAGAGAGAAAAGTTTTAGGTAGGTAGGTAAGTACCTATAATTTTTTTGTCAATCGCAAAAATTTTTTGGGACCGATAAAACAAGTAAGTAATACTTACTGTGTGAAATCTTTGTCAAAAAACAAAAAAAACAAACGAGAAAGCAACCTAATAAAAACGTGTTAATAATTGGCGTTGTACGTCCCCTTATTAAATGAAAATAGTAAGTAACACTTTTGCGCCCTCCTGTATCTTTCTAGACAGAAATTAATCAGTACAAAATGTGAGAACCACAGGAAGAGTTCCCTTCGAAGTTAAATAGTTGCAGACAGTTTGAGAGCCAGTTGCGTTAACTAAACTCTAGTTTAAAGTGCTTCGCATTAATCGCAGCTTTGGGGCCTGAAATAACTTTTGAGAAACGCTGGAACTATTTGACAACTTCCTTGATTGTGTATCATTTCTGATTTCCATAACACAGCTGATTTAAGAACTTATTTCTAGAGCGAGATCCTATTTGCAAAAATTATGAGGTATGGATTTTATGTGAGCATGCTGTACACGGGTAGAGTAGCATGGTATAGTTCCACAGAATAATTAATAGTATTGTACAAGTTATACAGGGTGTATTTGTAACCACTCCCCAATTTTAAGGATGTGTTCAGTCCATGAAACTGAACAACTTTCTCCATGAAACATGTGTCGAAATACGCTAAAAAATTTAGGTCACCCATACTAAACTGATCACGTGATCTCTTTAATTTGTATGAAAAGTCTTTATTTTTTACTTATTTGTTATTTGTTTATTTTTTACTTTTAAAAAAAAAACAGTTTCATGGACTGAACACATCTTTAAAATTTGGAGAGTTACTACCTTAAGGGGGGCGTCCATTAATTTCGTGAGGTGATTTTGGCGATTTTTCAACCCCACCCCCCCTCCTCCCTTTTTGTGAAATGTCGTGAGATTTTTCAAAACGTGTATTTCTAGTGCGATTACGTTAATCTGTGCTTGCTTGTATTGTTTAGGATTAAGTTATATTTTGGTACCTATGAAAAATGTTTAACTTAATTTAACTAGCTTACAATTTCTGAACATAAGTAAGTAGGTAGGTACCTACTTACCAAAAAGCGCTATATTCAATTTCTGTTCGATAATTAATAAATTATTTTTAACATCGTCGCATTATAATAATAAAGCCATATTATTTCCTTGATAACATTATTCAAATAACACTTTTATGTCAATTATATTATGTCAAACTACAATATATTTCTTTCATTCATTATTTAATTAATTAATTAAATTATATAGTTAAATTACAATTAAAATTTTAGTACATGCTTCAAAATGTCAAAGCATGCTTCATATTTGTCTATTTGCTATCAAGGACCTCTCTACGAGTATAGGCCTCCTCCAATTTTTTCCACTTATCTCTGTCATGGGCTACCGTCATCCATTTGTCTCTTATTAATTTCATCGGACCATCTCTCTAGTGGTCTGCCTTTTTTTCGTTTACCTTGAGGTCCAGACCAAGGTGTAATTTTCTTGGTCCATTTTTGGTCATTCATACGGGCAACATTTATTTATTTATTTATTGTAGGTACACTTACAGATTAAAGTCATTACTTACTACTACTTACAATGTGACCTGCCCATTTTCATTGTCGCATTATTCAATGCAAATTATAACAAACACTTAACACAAGAATGTAAGTTGCCAATGGCATCAATCACAGCTAACTTAAAGTTTGTATGTCAAATTCTGACATTAAACGCAATTGAATTTACAACTTAACTATGACTCATACAATTGTGCAAACTATTCGTCATTTGACACCATTAATACCAAGACACGACTTCTCTATAACAACACTTTAGTTATACCAAAGTCCTGATAACTCAATCTTTTTTTTAAACCATAACGGGGTAGTGCTTGGCCTTCACCTCACCTGATGTTAAGTGACGATAAGGCCGAAGGTGGACTACACCCGGAATCCTCACCACTGAGGAACTGGCTATCTTACCTCTAACTGCCGGTACACAACAGTTTTTAAATTGTTGTTATGGCGTCAGACTTAAGTAAGATGGTGGTAGCTAGCTAGCCAGGCGGACTTGAAATAAGCCCTACGACCAACCAAACCGAGTACAAATAGGCTTGTTTCCATTAAGAATAAATATAATGGATAGGGGTTTATAATGATTAATTATATTATGGAGAAAATAACAAACAATTTTAATTATTAAAAGCGTTAAAGATTAATAATATTTTTAAAAAATAAATTTCGTAAAATGAAACCTTTAGTCACGTGACAGTGAACACCAATCAGAAAGCGTTACGTCACGCCGTGCGAAACTCCAATCTTGTCTTTGACGTTTCGATTATCACTACCGGAGGCGCGTTCCAAACCTACACTCCGAGTGCAACCTAACCACAACCGAACGCAAGTTTTAGCCACTTTTTCCGTATTTCTCCATTGTTTGGAACATATATAAATAACTGGTTTGGCGTTTTTATAGTCGTGCTATCACACTGGGGCACTATACAGTACTTATAATATGAGAAATTCATTTTTAAACGATAAAAACTAGCTATAACGTACGAAGACACGATCGCTCTTTGGTTTGTTTCGCACGGCGTGACGTCATTCAAGACGCCATGACAGTCTTGTGCGTTTTGGAACCAAATTAAAATTGGTTTTTTAAAACGCGAAATTTATAATGTAAACGCTCGATTAAAAATAAATAAACCTTTTTTTCGATAAAATGCCTAATAAGCTAAAATATTAAGCAGTTATTGAAATTTTGTCAACTAGCCTATTGAACCCCCCCCCTAAATATGTATGTACCTAGGTAATTAGGTATAGAAATGTTTATTAAAAGAAATTCTTCAACATGCGATGTTGTTATAACAAAATCGAAGTACCTACTTACCTACTGTTAATTTTGTAACTTAATTTTCTTTCGTTTTACGTACTTATTCCAATAATTGTTTTTGAGCTTCTTTTAAACAGTTATTAAGGCAGCGACGTTCAGTCAGCGAAGCGATAGTAAAGCTATTCTGTTAAAAAAAAATCAATACAAAGAAACACTTACAAGTTTTGTTAGAAAAAGCTCGAAATAGTACATTACTGCAGCGGCACGCAAGACAGGCATTGAAGGACGAACGTGAAAATGTGGGCCGAGGCGAAGCCGAGGCACACATACGTGAGTCCATCAATGCCTAGTTGCGGCCAAGGCTTGTATAGTACTTTTCTCAAATAATGCGCGGAAATTCAAACCAAGACGGTTTTATTAAATTTTTATTTTTATTTAAAATTAAAGCAAAAAATTGAAAAAAGAAGAAAGGAGCCAGTTTCTTTATTTTTTTGGAATGTGCACATCAAGGCCTTTCATTTGATAAATTGATACCCATGTTGAAAAATTTTTTTTTTCCAGTTTTTTCGTTTTTTTTTTTTTTTTTTTTTTTTTCAGTTTTTTGGAATGTACTCATCAAGGCCTTTCATTTGATACCCATATACCTAATATTAAAAAAAAGTTTTTTCTTTTTTTTTTTTTTCGTTTTTTTTTAATTTTTTGGAATGTGCTCATCAAGACCTTTCATTTGATACCCATACCTAGGTATTAAAAAAAAGTTTTTTTTCTTTTTTTTTGGTTTTTTTTTCATATTTTTGGAATGTGCTCATCAAGACCTTTCATTTGATACCCAACCTAGGTATTAAAAAAAAAGTTTTTTTTCTTTTTTTTTTTCGTTTTTTTTTATATTTTTGGAATGTACTCATCAAGACCTTTCATTTGATACCCATATACCTAGGTATTAAAAAAAAAGTTTTTTTCTTTTTTTTTTGGTTTTTTTTTCATATTTTTGGAATGTGCTCATCAAGACCTTTCATTTGATACCCATATACCTAGGTATTAAAAAAAAAGTTTTTTTCTTTTTTTTTTGGTTTTTTTTCATATTTTTGGAATGTGCTCATCAAGACCTTTCATTTGATACCCATATACCTAGGTATTAAAAAAAAAGTTTCTTTTTCTTTTTTTTTTCTTTTTTTTTCATATTTTTGGAATGTGCTCATCAAGACCTTTCATTTGATACCCATATACTTACCTAGGTATTAAAAAAAAAAGTTTTTTTTCTTCTTTTTTCGTTTTTTTTTATATTTTTGGAATGTACTCATCAAGACCATTCCAAAAATATAAAAAAAATATTCATTTGATACCCATATTACCTAGGTATTAAAAAAAAGTTTTTTTTCTTTTTTTTTTTGGTTTTTTTTCATATTTTTGGAATGTGCTCATCAAGACCTTTCATTTGATACCCATATTACCTAGGTATTAAAAAAAAGGTTTTTTTTTCTTTTTTTTTTTCCTTTTTTTCATAATTTTGGAATGTGCTCATCAAGGCCTTTCATTTGATACCCATATACCTAATATTAAAAAAAAAAAATGGATTGTGCTCGCTCATCAAGGCCTTTCATTTGATACCCATTATTCGTGATTCATTAAAAAGTTCGCTCCATTTCTGAATTACACGTGCGTAATGAGTTTTAATAGAAACATTGCCGGTCAGACGCCGGCAATTTTTGTATGAAAATCCATTATTACACGTTAGTAATGGATTCTCATACTAAGATTGCCGGCGCGGTTTAGGTCAGTCCGTAAACTCCGATTTAGCACGAAGAAGGTTGTCAAAATAATGATCGAATTTCCAAGCATGTTTGAGAAAAATATTTTTTTGTGTGCGTTGTTTAATCGTCTGTATATTGCTATAAACGCAAGAGACTTCTAAAATGATGTTACTTACGTTTTTTTATTATAGTCTTTAATCTTTAATTAAATAAAGAAACCTCCTTCAAAAACCCGAAAATAAAAACAAAAATAGGTCAAACTTAAACATCTCTGGTTAAACATTTGCACGTGACTCAAAGCAAAATTATCTCATTAAATGCAATATTATTATGTTTGTAGTATTTGCCGAATACAACTTTAGTGCGTACAAATTCAGCCCTACTTCCCCACCCTCCTCCCTGTCCTCTTTTTTATAAAGTCGGTTAAAAAACTACTTATTTAGAGTAGGTATTGTAATAAAGTTAGCAAAAAAAAAGATTGCCGGCCAGCATGATGCCCTTTGACAAGTTTGACGTGACAAATAGGTAACATTATCATTGACGATAACTTTGACAGCGTTTTGGTGCAACTCACCCTAAGTTTTCAAGTTGGTAGGACTAATAAAAAATTGTGTGAACTAGCTCGCCATCGCTTCGCTCTCGCGCTGGTTGCCCACCTTAACACCATCTTAAGATTACAATCCGAAAATAGCTTCTATCGCAAGCGCCAAGCATGTTTACAGTAAACATGAAGTTGTTTGAGCTTCGTGTTTAGTTAAACAACTCAAAACAATGCTAATTGATGTGTTCATATACTTCGATGGCGCTGAGAAGTGTTTAAGTGTGTTTTTAAGTGTTCAAATGGTAATAATCTTATAAACTTGATATTAAGCTTAGAATACTAACACCTAAAATAGAAGCCGTGTCCTGATGTCCTCGTATGCAAGGTGAGGCAACTAATACCAAGCCAAAATGGCTTAGTTTTCAGATTTAACATTATATTCTTCATACGTTACTAATATATACCGACATAATATAATAAAATCGTAACTAGGCCAATTCTGTACTTCGATATTTTTTCAAAAATTAATTGCTACATGTTAAGTGTTTGGAATTTTTGTCTGTTTGTTTGTTTGTATGTACTCGCATAACTTTTAATAAGAAGAATACGCCGGAGTCATAAAGTCCACGCGTACGAAGTCGCGGGCATCAGCTAGTCGTAATTAAAATACAATAATATATTAACTAATCTCCTTAATGTAGGAAAATTGAAACTGTTTTGTACTTATGCGGTATGATTAGGTATTAATTATTGGAGAATTACAATCTGAAAACGGGGCCATTTTGGCTGTTTAGTTGGCTCACTTTTGACGGTGCGCTTTGTAGAGAACTATCGTTCTAGGTGTTATTATTCTAAGATATTAAGTAGGTATGTTTGATTGAAACTAAGTTTAGAAGTTTAATGCGAATAAAAGGCGCATTTATTTTATATCCGCTTCTTTCTTAATTATTTTTGATAGATTAAATTATTTAATTTCTTTGTACTTACTTGTAGGTAAATGAATGATTACTATAATTATACTTATACTACCTATGTAGGTTCCATCCACTCGCGTCGTTTTCTTAAAAAAAAATTAAAAAGTTTAAAAAAATCCTTAGAAAGCTTTGAATAGAATTTAGATCCGTACAGCTGTTTTTACCTGATTGAGTATCATGGTCGTGGGTACGTGTATCCAGGCCATCCAGGGCAAAGCTAGGGGGGAGGTGCTTGGGAAGCAGCATTTGAGTTTGAAAGGCATTAGAAAAATAGGTATCAGGTTTTATCTGGGGTGGGCACCAGACTGTTCTTCTTTTACATTTCTTTTACTAAAGTTTTATTTATTTTATCTTATTTATTTGGTTCACCAACAGCTATTACATCGACACTTATTCTAGGTAATTTGTTAAAAGTTGTTTAATTTCATAATCATAATTCTAAGTTTCTGACCCTTAAGTAACACTAACCTGAAATAGGTAGGTGTATTGTTCACCAATCTTCAAACACCATGAACAACTGAAAAGTACAATTCAAACTTTATTGTAATGCAAAAAGGTTGATTTTGCTCAAACCAAGGGTCTGACATGCTTTGATAGAGCGAGATCGTCTTATTGAGATTCCTATAGGAGGAAATAGAGAAGAGTGTCATGTTTTATCTCTATCACCGACCGGACTTTATTTCATGGTCGGGTTATTGGTACAGTTCAACTAGGTCAAACAAACAAGTGGGGTTATATCAAGAGTGCCAAAGAAATTAAAGGTTTTGTAGATTACTACCTAATTGATACCCAAAATTTATTATAAATCGTATGTGTTGTGTTTGTGTCTAGCATACAAAATGGTGGGGTGTTCGATATTTGGCTGCAAAAGCAACAATCAAAGAAAATAAGCGGGTATTACATTTCAGGCGTAAGTACACTGTTTTCTATATTTTGATCGCGTATTTCTTTCTCAAATCTCACAGGAACCAAGTTTCTGAGCTAAATCATTAGTTATATCATGAAATACCTGATAAATAGGAAAAATCTAAAAATTATTTCTCAAAATAACCTCGTAAACATTTGACATACAAACCGGTAAAATTGTGTACATCTACGTAATAGTAGAAGTCAGCTTAGCTTTGACGTCCACTAAAATCAGTAGGTTTATAATTCGATTTCCGGATGCCTACTATATAGAAAATTTTCCCCAAAAATTACCCCATATTTCAGGGAATTTCAAGCGATTTGATTTTTTCAGATTTCCGACGGAAGATAAAACTCGTGAAAAATGTATAAAAGCAACTGGAAAAAAGAATTGGGTGCCAGACACGAATTTGTTCAAAACATTTTGAAAAAAATTGTTTCTGAAGAATAGAACATTAAGTTAACATTAACTTTATTATTTTTAGCCGGTAGACCCGCTGAGCGACCCCCAGCTATTTTACTCTATGTATGTAATGTTATGTTACCATTAAAGTACGGAATCCGTTAATCTGCAGATTAACTGGTCGAGTCAGTTAAAGTGCGATTTTTTTTTTAAAGTAGACGATTTCCGTACTTTAACTAGTAATCTGCACATTAACGGATGCTACACCGTTAAGGGTACTTTTTCTGATCATGGCAACCCCATATTTTGACGTCATAATATATCTATCCCTTACACCCGGTCGCTCGGTAGCGCATCTACCCCTTTTAATATACTATATCTATGGCTCAAACATTGTCTTGTCTATGGTTGCAATGCAAGCTTTGAGAGTTGCCATAAATTAGCCGCGGGCGTCTTGTGTGGCCAGAGAACAATAAAATGCAGAATGGTTATAATTTTTTTGAGATAATGAGCAATGTCTGAAAAAGAACAAATTGGCTGAGTATTTTTTATAGGTTGGAATAAGCTCCTAAAAAAGTTTCAGAAATTTCAGTTGCGTGAAAATTAAAAAAAAAGTAGTAAGTAACAAAAAAGTTTCGATGCAAAAAGTCAAAACTTTTTTTTTTATTTATTTATTACATAAATGATTTTACATAAGACTTATTCACTATAGCTTACACAAAGGAAACCTCTTAGGTTTGTATAATGTGTTAGGATTCTACAACGAGATTATCAAAATTTATTTTATCTACACTCACATCGTAATGTTCCAAATATGAATTCAAAAAAGGTAATATAAATACGTACTTTATTTTCGTGGACACGAAAAATTAAAAAAAAAACTCATTGCTATATACGATACAGGGCAAATCCAAGAAGTAGGCAGTGCCGTGATATTAAAAAAAACAAAGATATTTTCCCACACATTTTCCATGATTAAAATGCACTCTATGGTGATCGATGACATTAGTGCGATTAGTTTGCAGGGTTGCGTTTAGAGGCTTAGAGTGCGGTTGTTTGGTTTTTGGCTCTAAGGTTCGGAACGACCAAGAACTTTTCTTCGTTTTCCATTTGGAATGCGAATAATTTAAACTTTCCTTTATTCTAAATGAAATAAAATCTGTTTCTGAGGAGCTACCAAGAATATTTTAAAAAATTAGACACAAAAACATCAAAATACAAAATAATGTCAAAAATGGCATTGACATTTTTACTATAGACAAACGTCAGCGTTTTTCAACCACCGATTTTGATGGTTAAAAAGTTGCAACGCTCTGACGTTTGAAACGGGAAAGCTGTTACAACCGGAAGTCACGCCGTTCGGTTGCACTCGGAGCGTAGGTTCTGAACGCAACCCAGTGCACTCATCTCATTATTTTTTTTCTAATGGAATGCGCGCCATTTTTAGAGCTTTACAAAAATGTTTTGATTTCAATTTTAACATTTTGTTGTAATTAATTTCGTAGGTTTTTTTAATTCTTGATTTAAAATGTGAAGAAAATTTGACTCTGCTCGATATTTTAGATGCAGCTAAGGAAATGACTTATTACAAGGTAATACCTAGCTAATACAAACAATGTCTCACTCTCTTTTCTAACGTTGATCTTTTATTTAGTAGGTTCAATCCTAAATGTATGAGTGTAGATAAAGTAGTGTATGAAACTGCACATAACTAGGTATTAAAACACTCGTGTGATACTATTAAAAACCTCGCCTACGGCTCGGTTTTTAAACACACACTCATGTTTTAATACCCCTCATTATGTGGCAGTATCATAAACTACTATTAAAACGTGTTGTGGTTGTGGCACAGAGTACATAATATGGTTGTGGTAGCATAGTGGTGGCTAAGGTATAAATTCCATTCTGCTGTTACTTTCGTATATTTGTGAAGTCGAAATGACTTTATTTTTTTTTTATTTCACAAAACCGAAATTCTGAAACTTTTTTCTATTACTAAGGGAGCTTATTCCTACCTAAAAAAATATTCCGCCAATATGATTTATTCAAACATTCCCCATTATTATAAAAATATCTGAATTATGTATGTTGTCTTGAAATACAAAAATACTTATTTATTTAACCTCGAAAACATTTAATTTTTGACCCAACAAACGCCACTAATAATTATTTTTATCAATAATAGTCAATATAAAATACCTAGTTTGTTTATCCTTTTGTCGTACATGATATATATACTTATTCGTCATTTTTTTGGCGATTTCAGAGTTGGTTCCATAGTAAAAGTTGCTCAGTTTGATGGTCCCTATCTACCATATTCAGTTGCATTATCTAATTAGTAATTACCCACTCCTCTAGATCAGTCTAGACAAAGTCAGATTTTTTATTAAAACGGTTCTTTTTACCCGACTGCGGGTTATGTTTTTCGCGCGTATCTTGTAAGTATGTTGGTATGTATGTATGTTTGTATGTATGTATGTTTGTATGTAATATTCTTTATTACCTCATATCTATTAAACGATTCAACGGTTTTCTATGATTAGGATATCGTTAGATTTTGTCTTGTTAGCCTAAGTGTTCATAAGAAGGTGGCGTTATAATAAAACCAACATGGCGGCTGTACGGTGCTATTATAGGTACCTACGTAGTGGGTTTTTTTTGAGAATACTGCAATATGGTTGTCAAATTAAAGGTCTTATTATAAGGATTTCAAAAAGGTATATCATGCCTGTCATATTATAATAACTAAAAAGAAATAAATAAAAAAAAAACCAGCCTGCATAAAAAGACAATTCAACTGAAAAGATGGAAACAAGATTAAATATTAAAGGCAACATTTTAACATGCTTTAGGAGGCATATAACTCAAATCATTCATAATGTCACTTTTTACTCTATGGCTCGAAGACTCATACAAAGCATATCAGTTACAAGCTAAGAAGCCCCAAGCTCGCATAAACAGCTCGAAAGCTCCCGAGCCGTATTTATGTAAGCGCTAACTTTGTAAAGGTTTATTTCGATCTCAAATTATGACTTTTTAGTCTTTTTACTTTTAAACATTGTATTTGTGGAGAACGTAAGTAACTTTAACTTTTATAATGTTTTTTTACGCAAAGAATTGTCATAAAGAGACAACTACCTACACGTGCAGTTTAACATCTACTGAAATAATTTCAGTTTTTGTTTTTAGTAAAAGTTTGTTAAATCATGAAAAAATACTTTTTCAGAATAAAGAATGACGACCTGAGTGGTGCAATGGTCAACATGCCGCCTAACCACGCAAGAGGTCCCGGGTTCGATTCCCGGCCGGGCAGAAATTGAAATGATGAATTTTAATTTCTGTGACGGGTCTGGGTGTTACTATGTATAATAAGTATTTATTTAAAAATTATAAGTAGTATATCAGTTGTCTAGCACCCATAAGGTACTTGATACAAATAAGGCCTACCTAATTTGAAATGCTTATAATTTAATAAATATTAAAGGTAACTAACAAAAACATGGTTAATTAGCTTCTTTCATCCTTTAATTGCAGAAATCTGTGAAAAAAATTTACAGTTTCTAGCTACATCTAAGCAAAATAATGGAATTCCGAAGACACTGATTTTGGCTTTAATAAATCGGCTACATTTATTAAGGCCTATACAAATTCAGAGTAAAAAAAATACCTTTAAATTGAAGTTAAATTTGAAACATAATTAAATAAACACATACAATTATCAATGAAATTAAATATTTCATAGGAAAAAGTAAGACTCCTATTATAAATTCTTAAAAAAATAAAGATTTCACTCAGTTGCAAAAATCTGTATAGGCCATATTAAAATACCCTTTTTATTTTATTCCTTTTTCTTAGACAGGTTACATTTTCTCTTAGATTCCTACAATGAAAGAATGAAAGAAGTGAATAAACCATGTTTTTACTAATAACCTTTAATATTTATTAAATTAGAAGCGTTTCAAATTTGGTAGGCCTTATATTATCACGTACCTTATTTGTGTTTAAAAATTTATAATTAATGCATCTAAAGCCAATAGTACAAATCAAGGTCATAGATAGCTAATTATAGATATTAAGAAACAATTACTAAGAAAAGCATATACTAGAACAGCTTGATTTCAAGCTAAAATTTACCACAAAATCACACGAAATTTATAACGCAGCACTGAATCGCCCACCTCTTTCGAAAAATGCGTGCCAACTAGCGTAGTAAACGCGTAACGGGACGCTCGTGCACTCGGGCGGGTTATGGGGTGTGTGTGTACATGTCCATGAATTATTTTCCCTGTTGTATTTATTTATCATGGTTTTCTAGCACATAGGCCTTATTTAAACGTAGGCCTTATTTGTATCAAGTACCTTATTACAAGCTTTGCTTAGTCTGGGGCTAGATGGCGCTGTGTGAAATTGTCCAAGTATTTATTCGTTAAATTCGTAAAACATTTGAAAGCATTCATTTAATAATATGTATAAAACAAAAAGTTTCAAATCCTATAACTACTCTTTTTTATTGTCAGACAGCTAAGGCTGTATAAAACACTATACCATTGTCTCCAAATTGCAATGAAAACGAAAACGAAAAACACTATTCTTTATTCAAATGTCGTTCGAATTGCAATTCAAATTCGCCGTGCGACAGTCATTTAAAAAACCTAATTTATCACTGGCCACTTCAGTGCGTCCAAAAAGTTTTAAACTGGTTTCAACTCAAAACCGACTTTAAGTCGAATGAAGTAAGGTTCCGAAATTGCAAAATAAGACATTGACAAATTGAAAACTCTTTGTATTAAGAAATTGCACTTTATGCCTGAAGCGTTTAAAAACATTTCATTAAAAAATATCGATCATTCGAAATTTAAAATAATAAATTGTTGTGCAGACTCTTTTAGCAAACCTCCGTGCTAATAATAAATTAAAAAGTAATTTCTTTCTTTACACAAATGATTTGGCTAAAGAGAACTTAAATTGTATGATAATAAGAGTCATATTAAATGAACAGGTATGTTTGTACAATTTCAATTTTTAATCTCCGCGCATTTCGCACACGCACGTACTAAATAAATGCTTCTTTTTCATATAAGTAGGTACTTACTTATTATTATTTATTACTGCTCTTTAAAGATATGAGAATAATAAATTCAAGTTCAATAAATATTACCTATACCTACGTAAGAACATAGAATAGGCTCTTGTGAGCGAGTTGAATACTTTTTTCTTTTTTTTTCTTGGTAAAAAAATCTAGGATTCAAAATTCGAAGCCGATTTTATTAAGTAAAAACTTCTTGTAAAAAAATCCTTTACAAGTTATTACGAAACCAAATTGACTGTCCAGATTTACTGAGCCAAATAAGATTTAACCACTTTGCCCTCCTTTCAGAAAAACAAAATTTGGTTCGAACTCACCCATACCTATGCAGAATTTGCAAATTATACAGTCATTCTAGAAAACTAGACGTACAGTCAGCAAAATATGAGCTGAACACCTTAAGGTTCATTTTTAGATTGAGAAGTCTGTATTGTCTTGCATTTACCCAAAAGTCACAAAAGCATCTTTTGTATAAAAACAATGGAGGCAGGTAAAAGACGAACTTTTAGTGCCATCCTTGCAAGCGATTTGTTTTCAAACTGTTAAGGTCATAACTTTGCTGACTGTACATCATGCAGATAGTCTACTAAAAAAGTATTGTCTCTAAATAGATTTTGTTTTATGCACTATACACACATAATATGCACTATATTATAAAAAAAATATATTTTTTATATTTAAGTAGGTAGAAAGGCTTCTTTTGCCATTTTGCATGAGGTGTTTACCTGTAATTGGCTGTGCATTTAGCATAATTCCACAATCAAAATTACTTAGAATAAGTGTCGATGTAAGGCCGGCCACACACAGACGTAATCACGTAACGGAATTCCGAACGGAATTTCGATAATGTATGAAGATTCCGTACGGAAAAATCCCGTAGGTGTGTGGTAGTCCATAGATTTGTATGGATTAGCTGCGGTTGGAATCACGTACGTACGGAATTCCGTAACGTGATTCCGTCTGTGTGTGGCCGGCCTAATAGCTGTTGGTGAACCAAATAAATAAAAATTAAAAAATATACATCGATAATAAAATTAATTACAGATTAAAGTTAGTTCACCACTAATCGCCGATCATCCATCAGTGATCTAATTAGCTGCTGTTCTCACGTCCAATGGTGGCGGCCATTTTGTATTTAATCGTCGTATTAATTGGCCGATCGTAATTGCCGGATTTTACAAACAGATGCAATATGGCGGATTAGGGATGGGACAAGTATCGATAAGACCTTATCGATTGATTGAAGCACAGGCGTTTTTTAAATGGAATTTATTTAAACATAAACAAACTAATTCCACCACTCAAGCTTTTTGCGCACTCACTAGACATGAAATAAAACACTTTTTAACGGTTATCCGTTAAAAAGTGTTAGTACACATGTACTAGCGCAGTTTTATTGAAAGTACTTTGTTAATTAGTTGGTATTTGGTTTGATGTTTTATTTTCCCGACGTTTCGGCATCTTTGCAGCTGCAGTGGTCACGGGGGACTGAAGCTGCTCGTGAGCCAACCCTCAAGCGATGAATTTATAAAGACGTTCAGAACATAATATCAATAAAACCGCGCTAGTATCCGTTAAAAAGTGTTTTATTTCATGTCTAGTGAGCGCGTAAGCTTGAGAGGTGGAATTAATGTGTTTGTTTTTCATGTGCACGCACGTATTTTATTATATTTTGGTTTATAGGTCTGCCAATATTTTCTAGCAACACTTAAACATAGAAATAACACATTTTTTCATTATATATGCGCAGTGAAATCAATCTATCTCAAAGTATCCTTACTAATATTATAAATGCGAAAGTCAGTTTGTTTGTTTGTTTGTTACGCCTTCACGTCTTAACTACTGAACCGATCATCATTAAATTTACATACACATTGTCAGGGGTACAGAGAAGGACATAGTACCTTTCATCCCGAAAAAAGGACAAAATACTATCCACGTAGACGGAGTCGCGGGCGGTCGCAAGTTATTATAATATAATTCTTTCTTCTTTGTTCTTTTCTTATTATTGAATTATCAATAGAGATGTACCACCAATTAGAATCGAGAATCGAATTATCGATAAACGCAGTCTACAATCCGTTCGCCGCACAATCAGTCGAGCAATCCAGTTAATTCGATTTGATTGCTTATAATGGCGGACGTTTATTTCTTGCTCTCTTGATTACGGTTACGATGTGATTGTTACATAAACTCGAGATCATTTCCAGTTTGAGTGTTGTATTGTTAATGTTTTATAGATTTTTACGAAATCCTATTAGCTGGGTGGTTCTTCGGTTGTTTTTTGTTTAAAATGTTGTCTTGCCAAGCAATAACGTTTGTTCTTACCGCTGAGCTACCGAGTCACTAGTGGCATGTGGCATCGTCGAATTTCTTCTAGAATATCCCCACTCTTACGCTCCAAGCCAGCGTTATTTCACCAATTTAATGTGAGACATTACCAAAGCTCGCGGGTTCGATTCCCGTCCGAGAATTGATCTGGTGCGAGTCGTTTTTTTCTTATTATTAATAGTATATTAATTAGTATTGTAAAGCATTGTGTATATGCAAAACTTCGATCAAGAATACCCTAGATGTCCGGTCAGAGTCTCAAAATAGCACTTCAAATAGCGTCCCACTACTCCCACTTACAAACTGCGGCGCTTATTTTGCACAAAGTAAGTGATAAAAAATGTGAGTTTGTACAAAATAAGAGGTGATTATGTACAAAATAAGCGCCAAGTTTGTAAGTGGGACGCTATTTGAGGTGCTATTTTTGCGTACTGTTTTAGTTCGTGAAGCGTTATCTAGGATATTCTTTAAAATATCAAATTTAAAAATAACGTTTGTGTTCAGAAAATTTTCAAAATGCAAATTCTTATAATAATATTATAATTATAAGCATTCTCGTAATCGAATGACAAACATCGCTGGTTGGTTGTTAGCCCATTGATCATCTCCCATACAAAAAACAATCTCCTTTTCTTTAAAAAAAATCATACAAAACGTCAATTTCATAAGTAGGTAAGGATCTAATATTTTATTAGACACCTAACTGACCTAGGAATCAAATTAAACGCCAAACACGTCCTACATGGAACGCGGAGGTCGTCAAACAACACAGTCATGATATAATGTTACTTACTAACTTAAGTTACTTAAGTAAAGGTAGTATTCGCAAGTTGCGAGCCACTCAACTTGATGGGCGCTTTTACTGCCACTTAGGCTCCACTTAGCCGCACTTAACTGTGGTGCTAACTTAACCTTGGTTAAGTTACTCACGTCTCTTAATGAGAATATGCTCCTTACAGACTTTACAGTACACCACTGATCTAAGTTACATTTGATTTAAATGTTAAAGCTAACTTCACCCTTTACAGCAAACTGTTCCAACACTGTTTTTGGGTTCTATGTACACTGAGAGAAAAAACAACAAGTTTTCAAGCTGCCAGCAACATTATTTCAGGTTAAAATAGCGCCAATCTGCTCTTTGGTTGAAGCTACAAGTTTAAACTTGTTAAATCGACCACGTTGATTCAACAAGCAACTTATCATGTTATTTTGACATTACATCAGGTTGAATCTACGTTAAATTTTCTAGTTGTTGTAACATGACAAGCTTGTTGATTCAGCAGTTAGCTTGTTAATTTATCTTGTTGCTCTAACATGTTGACGCATATAGTTTTAACCTGATTGACACGTTGATTCAACAAGCTATTTATCATGTTATTTTGACATTACATCAGGCTAAATCTACGTTAAGTTTTCTTGTTGTTGTAACATGAAAAGCTTGTTGATTCAGCAGTTAGCTTGTTAATTTATCTTGTTGCTCTTACATGTTAAAGCATATTAGTTTTGACCTGATTGACACGTTGATTCAACAAGCAACTTATCATGTTATTTTGACGTTACATCAGGTTAAATCTACGTTAAATTTTCTAGTTGATGTAACATGACAAGCTTGTTGATTCAGCAGTTGGCTTGTTAATTTATCTTGTTGCTCTAACATGTTGAAGCATATAGTTTTGACCTGCTTGCCACGTTGATTCAACAACCTACTTATCATGTTATTTTGACATTACGTCAGGTTGAATCTACGTTAAGTTTTCTTGTTGTTGCAACATGAAAAGCTTGTTGATTCAGCAGTTAGCTTGAAATATATCTTGTTGCTCTTACATGTTGAAGCATATAGGTTTGACCTGCTTGCCACGTTGATTCAACAACCTACTTATCATGTTATTTTGACATTACGTCAGGTTGAATCTACGTTAAGTTTTCTTGTTGTTGTTACATTACGTGCTTGTTCTATCAACATGTTGTTTGCTATGTTTACTTGTTGAATCTGCATTATGTGCTTGTTCTAATTACAATTAACTTGTTGCTTTATCTTTCTGTTATTACATGACGTGCTTGTTTCATTAACAATTTGCTTGTTGTGAGATCTTGTTGAATCTGCATTTTGTAATGTTATTTTCTCCACAGGTAGATTTTTATTACCCACCAAATTTTGTATACTTGCTCAGACCATTAATCTAAACAACTTTTGTTACGGGAACAACTCTAAAATCACGAAAAAAACGGGTGTTTTATACAAAAGTTCATTACTTGACAAAAATGTATAAACAGCCGATTTCTCAACGTGATTTCAGAGTTGCTCCTGTGAAAATTGTTCAGGTTGATGGACTGAGTAAGTAGGTATACACAATTTGGCAGGTAATAAAAAATCTACCTGTGGAGAAAATAACAGTACTTACATAAAAATGCAGATTAAACAAGATCTCACAACAAGCAAATTGTTAATGAAACAAGCACGTCATGTAATAACAGAAAGATAAAGCAACAAGTTAACTGTAGGTAGTGGCTGTTGCTAGTGATGAAATATCAACCTGAATAAGTTTTTTATGTTTTGTTGATCATAGAGAAGGAAGATTCAAAAACTAAACATAAATGACTAGAGATGTAGGTACAAAAAACAGATTCAAGCTTTTGAAACAAGCCAACTATGGATGGAACAAGCACGTAACAACACTAAGATAAAAATAACTGTAAACAGTATACAAACACAATACCAAAACAATTGCAAACAAACAAATATGTTAGAACAAATACGGATCATGTAGAGAAAACAAGATGAATTATTATAATTGGGGCGGATGACTGTCAATATTATTGTGATACTGGTCTATCATAATATTTCAAATTGTTCGCTGATATGCGTGTATCACGCCATAAAATTGATAATGTATTCGCCCCATTAACTACTGTTTGATAATATTTTTTATGGAATCTCCATAATAACACTCTTTTGGACAACACCGACAAAATGCAACAGTAGGTATATATTTTTAAATTTTAACTAAACACACTCCAGTTTTCTCATTATTAGGGTGTTGCAAATGAGTACCTAATTATCCTTAAATATAATTGTAAAGAAAAACAAGTAAATTGAGATCTTATTATTTATTTAAAAAAATTACAACACTTTCTGGGTCCACTTTTACTTCTCTTAACTAGTTACACAAAACCAAACTGAGACACTTTCAGCACATTCGAAAAAATAAATCGAAATCCCGATTACATTACAATAACATGTGCATACTCATAAATCTCATAATACTGCTACCCGCAGCAACAACGCAGCATTCGTTTCTACCATCTGAAATAGAAAGGAACAGATAAGTAAAAAAAATAGTAGAACTTCTGGATGGAAATCGGTTTGGATGTAATTATTAAATATCCAGATGGGTATATCTAAACATTTATATTACTTATCTTAAGATATATTATACACACATCAACTTTGTCTAGAGATACAGGTGTTATTTACATACAAACGAGGTAACTTTGAAACCTTGGTTTCCTGCCAGGGATGTACTGTGCTGTGATCTGATGATGGCTATCTAGGGAGTTAATGGAGGAGATACAGATCGCTATACACACCCAACTGATCTGACCAGCATTCTAAAAGATTGAAGGATATGTTTAAAAAAACCGCGAAAATAGCATGATGTATGGATCCTCAAACTGAGAACTCTGACACTTCCAAAGGTTTTTTTAGAATGCTGATCAGATCAGTTGGGTGTGTATAGCGATCTGAATCTCCTCTATTCACTCTCTGGATGGCCAGCACGGTACATCCCTGGCAGAAAACCAAGGCTTCAAAGTTACCTCGTTTGTATGAAAATAACATCTGTATCCCTACTATCCCTAGACAAAGTTGATGAGTATATTATGATATATGGACATACATTGCGGACAGCTGCAATGCAGTAACTCCAATTCACACCTAACTTGTACATGTGTGACCATAAATCCCGACAATCTCAGAGGTGAGAACCATAAAATTAAATAAAAATGAAGAGACTTACCACTTATGGAATCAATACAGTTCTGTATCGCTTGTTTGATGTCCTGCCATCCTTTTTTGGTAGTTGATAATATTTGAATACAAGAAGTCCTTGTTGTTCATCTACATGTGATTAAAATCTTGCAACAGCTGTAATGAAGATAAGATGTTAATTACAAAAAACCCCGATCTCCGAACTCTCCCACGGAGGACTATAATATTAGTGTAATATACAGTGTTTGCATAACGATTCAAGACCTTTAGGAGGTGATACAATATATCTTAGTAAAACGTGTGTTTATTTTTAAATGGTACCAAAAAATTATTTGTAAATACATATTTGTTGGTACGAATAAAATAAAAAATATCACACATTTTACTCTGTTCCTTATACTCCAATGTATGACCTCCTGATATTCCTACATCACCGTTAAGGGCCTGTCCACATTGAGCACGCCGCAGAAATTTTGCAGTGCGGTGCAACAATATGAAAATAAAATAGAATTATATTTATGAACCTAAAAAGTTAAAAACACTAGAGGCTTGTAAAATTAAAAAGATGCCAAGGAGAAAAATGCAATATTCAGAAAAAATAATATGGTCGCAAGAAAAAAGATTAATAAAAATAAGTACCTAATGAATTTCTTCACTATGCATTTTATTGATGTTAACGGTGTCTCCTCGGTTGCAGAACTAGTTTCTTATACTTACAGAACTCCTCAAACTCATCGGCGAAGATCACTTCTAGACATCTGGCTAGACGACTTCTCAGTGTCTGGTCAAGTAAGCCTGGATTTTTATGGCCACAATTTAAAATCGCTTTCCCATCAATTAGTTAATTTCAGTACCTGTAACATCAATTACGTATAGATATAAAAAATACTAGCTACTGCAACTCGTATGTGCAGAAATGTTTTGCACTAGGAATTTTTAGATTTCAGGCGTTCACAATGCTATTTTTATATTAAGATAATTAATTTAATAGAAAAATACTAGAAAAAGTTGACTCACCTGGTAGTACCTACCCGTCTGAGCTTTACATAGAGTTTATTTAGTACCTACTCTTTGTTTCCATTTGACTTAGGTAGCATAAGAAGGTCCAGGTCATCTCATTTTGATGTTGAAATTAATCGTGTTTGTTCATGATGTTGATGTGACTGCACACAAAAAAAAACACTTTTTAGAGCAAATTATAATTTAGAACACCTTCATATTTCCATACAAACAAAATCTTCTGTAAGAAGACAGTAGGTACAGTACCAATTGAGTAAAAGAAAATTAAACTTGTAATGCAATTAGTAGTACTTTCATTTAGTAGGTAGGTACCTACTTTCACAAAATATTCTTTCATCAAGTTAGAGCCGCACTCTTGATAAGCTGTAGGCTATCAGATTTTTCGTCCTCCGAAATCCCATGTCAAACTGGTGCTCTTCAAATTTACCAACCTATCTACTTTTTCGGTATGTACAAAAGTACATTATGTACTCGTTTCTTCAAAAGCTTTTCTTTGTTTAATTCCTATTAAAGCAATAAACCGAGGAAAGTCACACAACACACAAACACAAGTAAAACCGGCACTCCATTAGACACACAGCTCACAGCACAGAGGCGCGTTCCAAACCTACACCGTGACGTTCGGTTCACACAACCGTGTCGTTCCAAACGTCAGAGCGTTGCAACCAAACAACCATCAAAAATGATGGTTGTAAAACGCTCTGACGTTTGTCTATAGAAAAAATGTCAATGTCATTTGACATTATTTTGTATTTTTGATGTTTTTATGTCTAATTTTTAAAATAATCATGGTAGATCCTCAAAAAACGGATTTTATTTGATTTAGTATAAAGAAAAGTTTAAATTATTCGTATTCCAAATGGAAAATGAAGAATTTGTATTGACATTGACATTTAAAGCTCTTGGTCGTTCCAAATCTTAGAGCGAGTTAAAAAACAACCATACAACCGACGCTCGAACGTTCTGAACGCAACCCTGCACGTAGTCAAGCATGTCCAGACCTGTCGTCACAGGTCTGGACTGGATGTTGCGTACAAAGTTCATTTTTATTATTATTATTACTCTTGACTTGAGTCAACAAGATATACCAACAACCAACCATAATATTATCACCTTTGTATAACATTCATTCAATTCAAACCCTCCTTTTGGTCAGCGGTGGCGCAAAAATATTTAGGTAGGTAGTAGGTACTTAGGTACCTAAGCTAGGCTAATATTTAAAAATCTTTGTTGGTAGGTAAACTTAATGGTTTTTTTCGGTTGGCTCTTCTCTGGATGGACGATACCGTTTTGGAATGGTGGTCAAACTGGGGGTCAAGTCTGCTATTGTTAACGTCATAATCGTGTTTCAATGGTGTTTGCAATTCTTGTTTCTTAAACCCAAAACCATAACACATTGTATTTCTTAAACCCAAAACGGAAACATTATTGTGTCTCAATTTTGGGTTTAAGAAACAGTAATACCTACCATTCAAACACCATTGAAAAACGATTTTGCGATTAACATTAGCAGAATTGAGTCACCCCAGGTAAATAGGGCGGTAAATACAGGCGAAATATAGTATTTTTCAAATTAAGCTATAAAAAATATAGTACTTACACTTAAAAAAATATAGTACCTAGGTATTTAATAGGCAAATATATTTTTTTACTTTTTATTTTTATAAAAACTATATTTTTTAGTTTTTGCATTTTTCAACAAGTTTTAGATATTTTTGGAGTCTTTTTTGTATCTATCGCTTTTTAATCACACTTGAATTGAACTTGACGCACTTTCGTTATCGCTACCACTTTCAATAACTAATTTAGTTATATTTCTCAAAGAAAGAATAATGTTATATTTTGCGGCTAATTACCAACAAAATCTCAAAACAAAAAAGAGCAGACCAACCAATGACCAGTTTGAAGCTTTTGAATTTGACATTGATGCAATAAGACAGATACTTTCAGAAATTCAGATACGATATACACTACACGCTATCGAATCAGTCAAAATGGACGATCACTAAAAAATTAAAGATTTGTTTCTAGCGTTCGATGTTAAAAATATAGTATTTTTGCGTACTATATATTTCTTCAACAGTATATAGTACGCAGACCCGAAATATAGTACAATACTATATATTATAGTACGGTTGGCAACCCTACCCCAGGTAGGTAGTCGAGTTCATTGTGTTATTCATCAACTGAACACAAGAGACTGGACACACGTGTGTCCAGTTTGTGAAACTCAAAATTAGTAAGTAAGTATCACTTATTATTTCGTCATCTGGACACGTCAAGATTTTAACGCGTGTCCACATAGTGAAACATAAATTAAATCACATTTATGTTTTCGCCAACTTAGTGGAGACCAGGTTTTGAAAAAGTTAAGGTCTAGAAGCAAATCGTATTACTTTTTGGTAACCGATGTTTTCTTATTAACTCGACCCCGCTGAATCAAAAAAATACCAGTTGCCAACCCCTCCCCTCCCCCCTTCCCTCTCCAAAGTGTCCCTCGCCGTTTTTTCATTTTACAAAACAACTTTTACAGATGGGAGCAAATTATCAAAGAAGAAGTTAATTTACATTAAATTTTCTAGACATCAATGCTAAATTTATATCTATACGATAAGTAGTTTTTGTAAATACAGCCTTCGACATTGTAGTACAGGCAACTATTATATATTCTGTGGTACAGGCCCATGATTTATTGATTTGTATAAAATTTTCCAAAAAACCGATTTTCGTTGGACTCGGCTTCGCCATACAGACTACTGGTATGTAGGTACTTGTTTGGTAAGTTTTCTTGAATACAAAAAGTACGATTGCCACTTACGGGTACTTAGCTTTGATTTAACAAAGATGGCGGCCGATCCATTTTATAAAGCGGTATTTCTAGATAACTACTGAACCGATTTACTCAAATAAGGTGTTGAATGCAAGGAAATGTAATGCACTATTTGTAAATATGTAATGCACTATTTGTATGTAAAGCTAATATCAAATTAAATATTAAAAAAACGACGTTTTGACCAAAAAAATATTACTTATTTAAATATTTTGTTAACCGTTACGATTGTAGAAAAGCTTATTGTAGGTAAAACGTGTTGTAACTTTTATCAGCTGTTTAATAAATCTTAAATTATTACAATCAAGTAAATAATAATAAACGAGGCTACAGTCGTGTGACGTAACAAAGATGGCGGCCGGCCCTTTACATTATGCGGTATTTCTAGATAACAACACCGATTTACTTAAATAGCGCGCGTACGAGCCAGTCGCCACACTATCCTGCCTGCCTAGCATAACCGATTTATATCGCGTGATATAGCGTTTTATCACGTTCAACTGTCAAAAAGACAAAAGAATTTGACAGTTGAGTGTCGATAAAATGCTATATCACGCGATATAAATCGGTCATGCTAGGCAGGCTGGGCACTATCGCTGATAGGTGGGACTGTCCTATTCTACAGCACTGGATTAGCCTGCATGTTGCCCAGTAGCCCCTGTTTTAAGACACTTTCTTGTCTATTTATTTGTTCACAAATTTTGCAAATGATTTTATTGTGTTTGTTACCTGCCTAATTATTTACTTATATGTTTTTAATAATTAAATTTTTGTTGATTTAATTTTTTATTATTAATGATGTTAATTTAATCAAGTATTTTTGTTTTTAATAATTTTATTAGAATGAATTTTTAATAATCTTATTTTAAAATGTTTAATAACAGTTTCATTTATTTTAATTTTAATTATTGTTTTTAATTATATTTATTTTAATAATTTTATTTTTCGACATTTGTAGCTGTGATAATTTTAATTAAGTAAGTAATTGACATGTACCAATAATATGTAATGTAATTTTCCATCAAACGTTAACTAAACTAACATATTTTTAAGTCGTTACTAACAATAATGGATCTTTGTTATCTGCAAATAAATAAATTATAATTATTATTATTATTATAAATAAGGTGTCGAATGAAAAAAAAAGTAATGGGGATTATTTTATAATATGATGTATGATGAATATTAAAACAATGCGTGCACGTATAATTATCACACTTTTTTACTAGTAATATAATAGAAAACCAGTCCAGTTACATCAATTTAGATTCTTCTTACTAGGACTCCACTCACTAAAACGACTGTAGCTTCGTTGTTTACTACTCGATTGTAATAATTTAAGGTTTATTATATAAACCTATATTTTTTTTTATTATATAATTTAAGCTGATAAAAGTTGAAACACGTTTTATAATAAGCTAAATTTCCACAATCCTAAAGCATCAATTACACTACACAATCTTAAGCATGCGATTTTAAGACTCAGCGTAGTGTAAACAGAGTAAGACAGTAAGAATCTTAAAATCGCGCAGCCGAGTCCGCTCGATTTTCAGATTTTTAAAATTGTGTGGTCTAATTGTACCGCACGATTTATCGAGTCTAACTGTACCTTCGACGGACGTCACGTCAGATGTAACAGTTGTACTACAAAAACAAACTTTATTACCTAAGGCATAAAGGCGTTCTCAAGGTCAACATGTGGAAGTAATGTGACAGACAGAGACTGATAGACGATACTGCCACAGTAAAAGATAAGTTCAAATAGCAATGTTGGTTTTCTAACACGTTTTTATATGGTCGTTATCTTGTTTATTTATTTATTTATATCAAATAATCATTTGTTTGTCTTCAAATTTTGATCTTTATCTTAAATTAAATCTTTATAAAGCCTTATATGGTCACCCATCTTTCTTTTGACCACACAAAAAGTGGCTGCAAAATCTTTATTAAGCCTCATATGGTCACCCATCTTGCTTATGACTACACAAAAAGTGGGTGCATAATCTTTATTAAGCCTAATATGGTCACCCATCTTGCTTTTGGCCACACTAAAAGTGGCCGCACGATATTTATCGACCTAATTTAGTCACCCATCTTGTTTTTTGCCACACAAAAAGTTGTTTGTTGCTGTTGTTTAACAACTGACTTTTTATGATTCAGCGGGGTCGAATTAATAAGAAAACATCGGTTACCAAAAACTTCGTCTCGCGTCTAGACTCATAACGGAGGCCTTTTTTCCAGTATATGTCTTGTCTAACTGGACTCCGTTCGCATTTTACCCGAATTCATAACAAAGTACAGTCACGGAGATAAATGTTTTGTGTCACAATCATTATCAGCCACAGCCACTAAACGTCCCACTCCTGCAGTTTGATGGTCTCTATGTACCATATTCGGCTTTATAAGGCTATCACCATGTACACTCTATATTGTCTTGTCTTATAATAATATTATATGGTTTTATTAATCTATATCATATTTGTCTTAGTAAAATTATTGAGATATTTAACAATAACTGATACTCTATTTCCAGTGTCAAATATTGTTGTTACACAGTTGGGTAGAATAATTATTGTTTGTAAAATGACCTATTTTAGAATTGTTATATCATAAGTATGCTCTAACAACATAACATTGATGATTATTTATTGAACAAATTGTTTGGTAATAGCCTTATAAAGACGAATTTGGTAGATAGGAGAACCATTAAACTGAACAACTTTTACTATGGGACCAACCCTGAAATCGCGAAAAAAACAGCTGTATACATAGCATACATTTTGATATTTTTGTCATTAATTTTTGTAGTTCAATGATGAATGATTATTGTTTGTAAAATACCCATTTTAGTATTGTTATGTCATACAAATACATTTTTTTTTGTGATAAAGAATTATTTTTCAAATCCACGATACATTCTACCGTAAACATGGTCTATTGCATAAGTATGCTCTATTGATGATTATTTTGATATTTGATTTTATTATTTTATGCCACCTCTATACTAGGTACTCAAGGTTGAACCACAAAATAGAGAGAGTAATAATAATTGTGGTTGAACGTTTCAACTCCACTCTCGTATACTTAAACTTTACTTCAACGAGATTTACCAAGCAAGCAAGCTTTACAAGTTTGTATAGGAGTGGAGTGTATCTTTTAAGGCTAAGAAAGTCATTGCGTTTAACCTTGAAAATTACATTTTGTTGAGTTCAATTATGTATGTCCTTATTTGATTTTTCAGTGATATCAGAAGTAATGACTTTAAATTATTAGATATATTTAGATTGTAATGAAAGTACCTATAGGTAATCAAAAAAGTAACATTAGCTAACGGCCGAATAAGTTAAGTTAAAGTCTCCTTAACTTTAAGAAAGCTGTCAGTTATAGAGTCTCTGTCAAATCTGACAAGAAGTATTTTGAATTTAAGGTGGCCTTCCTTAACTTTAAATTTCGTTTGAGTATTTGACGCTAGGTATACTATCTTGTCTTCATATTAATATCATAATACTATTTAATTGTTGCATATTTGTTTTATTTCTACATTTTAAGCTAATAAGGTTGAAAAGCAAAAAAGTATGGCAGCTTTTACATAAAATCGCTTATTAACTCAACTGTACCCTTTTTTTTCGCAAAAAAAACTGGGCGTGTCCAGATGACGAATTGCTAATTTTAAGTTTCACCAACTGGACACACGTGTGTCCAGTTTTTTGTGTCCAGTTGGTGAATTACCCAGTTCTCATATTATCTTTGCACTGTTGAACTTTGTCGTACTCGTACCTAGTAATTATTGTGTCAATTTGTACAGAAAGTTAAAGACGATGTCAAAAATCTTAATGCGACATAGTCCAAAAATGCACAGCTGATATTATTGAACTCGACCTACCTACGGATATTATCTCAACATTGCGTTTGAATAAAAAGCGACCTTTAACGTGTAAGTCATAATGGGTTAATTTGCAATACCTACACTGTTTTTAACTGAATTGGTATCATCGAAATTGGAACTTATGAATATTTTTTATTTTTCTTTATAAAGTTTCATAGGCCTTTAATTTCTTGACTCATAGAAAAACATTACTAAAAATCAATCATGGAAAATATTCATCGCTATATTATCAACATGTTACCTTATAATCTAACAGTTTGCCACACTAGGTGGGCATTATATGCCTCTATTTATTTATCTTTACATTAGGTAGGTAGGTAGGTAGGTACCTACCTAGGTACTAAAAATATCGAGGTTATTACAAATGACCTTCATTGCAGTTTTTTTGCCTGCCGCCTCCTCTGTAATCTATACCTACACGCAGCAGCGCGTCAAGCTAAGTTCATGAAATCCGGCCAAGTGCGAATCAGACTCGCTCACCGAGGGTTCCGTACCATCGTAGGTACAAGATTTAATACCTACTATGAACCCTACAAAATCACGTTTCTTGTATTGTTGGCGGCAACGCGCAAGCCGCGGGGACGCCCGCCGCCCGCGGGTGGCGGGAAGGGCGCCCCGCGAGCGCGACGCGAGTCCAGTAGGCTTACGCAACAGCACAATTTGACGACCGTCGTGATCGTGATCGTAAAACAGTGTAAGATATAGTCAGCGAGTCAAGCTTTCTATCGGCGTTTTTCGTTGCTCTATCTAGCAACTAAGATCTTATACCGCGAATTTTTATTTCACTATGAATAACTGACACCGCCTGTCAAATTGGTACGCAAAGGCACATTCGCAAAGAAAAGATAACGACGAACGACCACATAGACTTTTTGTCTTTGCATCGCAAAAGTGACAATTTGGTGTCAACCAGGTGCAAATGTCAGCTTCAAACAAGTTTTGAAAATTATTATTTAAGTAAAGTTTTAATTATATGTTTGTTGTTTCAGCTCGAAAATTTATGAGAATGATTTGTGATTAAAGCGCTTACAAAGGCAGAGACAGGAAAAAACAATTTATTAATAAAAAAGTATCAATTAATATAGATACAAAAGATTTATGCTCCAAAGCGGCATACCTACGTATAATTTATCAATTAAATCGCATAATCCTACGAAAAAGTGAGTTTAATAGCGCCGAAGAAGAAACTCTTGTAAAATGTATACCAAAAATCTTGTATAAGTACAATACAAGGTATTGAAGAGGTACATTGTGAATTTTTTTGAAAGAAAGTAGTTTATATCGATTAATTTTGTATTACATGAATAAAACGTTTCATTACAAATCTGTGTGGTATAATTTGCTGGGATAGTACTTAGGTATGTTATTTAGTATTGTATAAAAACATTGAGAATCCTAAATCTCAAATAAAAAAGGTATGACAGCTCGGCTGCCCTAAACCAAATTATCTTAGATACCTACTTGTATCTTATTCAAGACATATTTTACAGGAGAGCTTGAGATATTCTGAACACTAAAATGTTAAAATAAGAATCGCATATTGCAGAAAGGGCATAAGTCAACTTAATGTTATAAAAACAAAAAACCGACTTCAAAAAACCTACCTATAAAAACCAAGAAATAATATTCGTAATAATAAAAATAGGTCTATTGAAGTCGGGTGGGGCTTTTAGAATAAAAAAAAGGAATTTGTACTCCAGCCCCACCCGACTTCAATAGACGTATTTTTATTATTACGAATATTATTTCTTGGTTTTTATAGGTAGGTTTTTTGAAGTCGGTTTTTTGTTTTTTTTAAACAATTTTTTATTTTTTTATTTTTAGTGTAGGTATCTTGTAGGTAAGGTATATTATATATGTAGAAAAATCGGCTCAGCCAAACGTAAGATAATCGCGGAGAAACATACTTAAATACGGGTCAAACTGAGAACCTCCTTTTTTAAGTCGGTTAAAAAACTACACTTAAAATATCCCTCTTCCAACAAAAAAAAATATTATTTTATTCAGTTCATAAACAAAGAAGTAATACGACCAATCATCGAAGTAATTCACACAAAATCATACTATTTTCGTGCTTTTTTCAAAATGACTTAAAAAGTACTGAACCGATTTCCAAATTTCAAAAAATGGGACCAACTTGGGAGTGTACCTAATGTAACAACGTTTGAATCATTTCAATCGGTCCAGCCCTCTTCATAGAACCTCCTCCTTTTTTGGAAGTCGGTTAAAAAACAACAAAGTTTGTTTTTATAACAAAATATAAAAACAAACTTTGTTAAACGGAACGTACCATAACCATAGCCGAACTGAATCATAATACATAGGTACAGTGTGTGTTAATACAGTCCATCAAAATTTGTTATTATAAAATTAAAAAGTTTTTACTTAATTCCCTAAAGTAAATTTAAATGGACTAAGGTCCTTTCTGCAATATGCGATTATTGGTAAAAGGGCGAACGGTGACAAAATATGCCTATTATTAGTATTATAATATTATCTGTGCTATTATAGAGGTAATAAAGTTCTCTAGGTATCTATTATGTAGGTACCCATAATGTTGATAATTCCTGTTTGTCAAAATTCAAAATTCCCTATTAAAACCCCCAAGTTATTAATGAATACCATACATTAAGGTATTAAGGCACCCTGAGCGAAAGTGGCGCCGCCGTGGTGAATTTTATTTCATATTATAATTCTAATACACGATTTTAATAATGTTTTACGTGGAATTTTTAGGGCCCACAGTCTAGTAATTTTAGAGGGTATGATTAACTGCTTAAACTGCTAAAAGTGGCCGTTTTTTACATATCTGCTATCTACTTCGCGAATGACTATGAGGGAATGTAGTGATCTTCTAAAAATACTAGAACATGGGTCCTAAAGCTTCCACGTTAAACATTATTCAAATCTTTTTCTACTAATAACTTAATAAATAAAAACTTCTGAGGGCGCCATTTTCGGTGGGGTAGCCACCTTAAGGGAAAAGTACGAAATGAACTGCAAAATTCCCTAATTAATTAATAAAAACCCCCAAGTCATGAATGAATACCATACATTGAGGGAAGAATACGCAATAAGGGTCACATTTTGACGATAACTACAAGGTTTTGGATAGTGGTATTTATAATCTGTGGAATTCGTGATCTTTTACAAAATCGTTGTCAAAATTGTGCATTTGCGTAAGCACTTGCGACTGACCACTCCCACATGTTGTCTATGACGGAGGAGGCCACGAAGATTTAAGTAGACATACACACTACGACATTTTTCAGAATCTTATGAATGTCTCTATATTTAATGTAATATGGTTCCTTTGATTTAAAACAATATTTGCATTGTTTCGGCTTAAAGATTAAAGTTTACGACAATGGTTGTAGCTCTTTATGTCGTTGCGTGAATGGTGTGTTTTGTCTTGGCTATGTCATAACCATAGAGTTAGAGTAATCTTGTAAGTCAAAAATATAGGGTGACTATGAAAAATACAATACTTTAAATTTTAAGCGAGTATTATTTTTTTATAAGAAGTATCGAATGGAAAGTTTTCCTACACATTTTAATTAAAATGTGTAAAACGACTTATATACCTATAACACTTATTTTTTCAGATTATATAGAGTATTTCGTAATTTGTTAGCTCAAAAACACTTTATAGGTATTGCGATATACTTAGTGAGAAATAAATATTGAACGCAAAGAGGAGAACATTTTTGATCTTTATGCAAATTATTCGAAAAGAAAAATAGCCGAGGACCTATTTTCAAAGACTAATAAATATAGGTACTCTGAGTGCCACTTACGTGGTTACCCTACATGAACCATAAACGAAACTATGATATTTTTTAGAACCACGCACACGGGCACTAGCATGTGAAATAACGATAGAAATAAAGAAATAACGACACTCATGTATTGTAAAGCCGTGGTCGTCGTTAACGTTGTAATGTCAAATTGACGATCACGAAACGATCGCGATGGTGCTGTTGCGTAAGCCTGCCGACTCGCGACGCGACGCAGTGTCAGTTCGTTGAGTACCTACCTACATACGATCATCTGTACTGTATTCCGTTATAACGCCCGCTTTTAATTGTTTCGTTTTATCTAGTTACCTACGTCCTTACAAGATCTGTTTACAAGATCAAGTTTAGCTTTGATAAGTTTGTAGGTAATTATCGTAGGTACTTAGATTAGGTAGGTTGGTAGTACCTTGTAGGTACCTATACCAATTTCTGTTTTTGGTAGGTACAGTCGACGGCACATAATAATGAATTACCTACCTAGGGTAAAGTGCCAGTTTCCGGCCGTTTAAGGCAGTTATTGACTTTGAACAGATGTAACTTAAATTTAACAAATAGTAATTATCCCAACTATTTTTTATGTTGTTGGATATATCCTTAAAAATTACTTGTATTTTTTTTGAAAATTTCCATCAGTCGGTTTTGTCATTAGAAATTATTTTCCAAAAAAGTACGATTTGCCCAGTTTCCGGCCCCCCTGTTCCTATTTCCGGCCCCCCTTTGCCCAGTATACCGGCCGCCTTTCAAAGAACATGACGGCCGGATACTGGGCAAAAGATATGCTAGCCCAGTAAGCGGCCTGTGACTCTTAATACAGTTTAAATAAGGTCCATTTTTCTTTGATTTTTGTATGAAATTGAATTTCAGATAATATACTTAACAAGTATTGTCCTATGGCTTGGCTTGTGATGTGAACTAATATTTTTGAGTTAAAAAAATCGTTGATTGTACTTTTATTTAACATTTACTATTAATTGGAACCTTTATATTGATTCTGGAATCAGCCTTGCAGTTTTTCATAGGAATAGGAAAATTTATAGAAAATCTAAATCTTCGATTAATAATTTTATTAAAGTAATCAAGAAGACATGTCCAACAGCCATTTTTGACGTCCCCACTGCTGGGGCACAGGCCTTCTTTATGGGTGGTAAGGAGGATGGGCCATAACCCACCTCGCGGGCCCAATACGGATTGGTGGGTGTTAACGACTGCAAATGCAGCCGGGACCTACGGCTTAACGTGCCTTTCGAAGCACGGAGGAGCTCGAGATAATAAATTTTTGGTCACCCATCCCATGACCGACCCTTGCGAACGTTGCTTAACTTCCGCAATCGCTGGGCCAGGCGCTGAACAATTGCGCCACCGAGCTCAAGAAGACATAGGTAACAAATAATAATTTAATAATTAACAAAAAAATAGTTTCTAAAGCCGAATGTCAATAGGTCTCTTATAAACAATAACAATAAATATTATGGGTATTATGATAATGACCGGAAGTACGTATAACCTGTAAAAAATATAATATTAGCAATCAATAACATTGATTGGTATTCAATAATAATATAGGTATAATAATATTTTTGTGTATTTTTTTCTAATTATAATATATAGATTAGTATTAAAGTGTAGTGTAGAAATAAAGAAGTCTAGCTAATAGGCAAGTCTGCTTAAAAAAACACATCGTTCAATGCAGTAGCGTTCGTTTGAGTAATTCGCTGACATACACTTCGGAAATAACAAGAGACAAATAGGTATTCAGCGAGGGTCAACGACCTGGATGGCGGGCACGTCGCCGTCGCTTGTTCACGAGACGCACAATTAATTTTATTAGTAGATAAATTTCAAAGCTGGCCGGTGTACTGGGAGTATTTTGCAGGATAGCCAGTATACCGGCCTCCTAGTGTATACTAGGAGGCCGGTTAACTGGGCAAGCACCCAGTAGAACCGGCCACCCGTTTCCATACAAAAAGAAAAAATCAACTTCTTATACAAGCACATTTAGGCGGCCGAGTACTGGACACAAAGTATAGCATTATACATTCTTCTATGGAATCCCTCTTTTAACAAAAAGAGACAAAACAATATATCGAGCTCAGTCCCAGTTAACCGGCCCCCGGCCGGTATACTGGAAACATGTGGTTTCGTTGTCTAGTAAGGCGGCCCCCTTGATATTACTAAATATCTGCTTATTAAGCCATATTTAACGTTAAAATAGTAATAAATAACAACATACCTTGAGAACAAACTAAATATTTACCTTTTAACGATGCCCTGAAGGACAATATTGACTATTTGGCAAGAGCTCTCCACTATTTTTTTTTATCTCCACTTGCGAAATCGACCCAGATGCTTCAACGTGAAACACAAATTATAAAATATTACGTAACGTTTCGCTAGTGGCGTCCATACCATTCGATAGATCGATAACAGTGCTGCCAGGAAAATATCCAAATTGTTAAGAAATTGCCACGAATTTCTTATTTTATTCGAAAAACTGTTGGGGGGCCGGATAACTGGGGGCGGCCGGTTAACTAGGCATATTACCCTACAATGTGTAACAGAATTATGGCTAAACCAGAATATGGTAGATTGGGACCATCAAGCTGAACAACCTTTACTAGGTATGTGACCAACTCTGAAATCACGAAAACAAATCAGCGGTTTCACACATTTTCATATTGTCGTCATGAATTTTTGTATGAAACAGCTATTTTTTTCCCGATTTCTGAGTTAGTTCCATAGTAAAAGTTGTTCAGTTTGGTGATCCCTCTCTAACATACGTATTTTGGTTTAGCCATTAATTCTGTTAGGTACACGTTGTAACGTAAGTAGGTACCTATACCACCTAGGTACCTACGTAATATTTCGGAGTTCAACTGTTTAACTTAACGTGCTGACAGTTGACACTGAGAAATGAAATAATTTTCTAATCTACGAGATACCTATACACTAACTACGCACGTCAGCTCGGTAAGTTTAGTATACCTAGTTGAACTACAAAAACAGCTCTTGTACGACAACGGTTCGGTACGACGGCGGCATAAAGGCTGCCTCATAGGTAGTCTGATGTGCGTTGACTGTACATACCTAGCCTAGTTTTATTTGAAAAGTAATTTGTTCACATTAAAGTACACATTATAAACACAATATGTTTGATGACCCCACTGCTGGGGCACAGGTCTTCCTTATGGGTGGTAAGGAGGATGGGCCATAACCCACCACGCGGGCCCAATGCGGATTGGTGTGTGTTAACGATTGCAAATGCAGCCGGGACCAACGGCTGAACGTGCCTTCTGAAGCACGGAGGAGCTCGAGATAATAAATTTTGGTCACCCATCCCATGACCGACCCTTGCGAACGTTGCTTAACTTCCGCAATCGCTGGGCCTAAACCACTGCTCCACCGAGCTCCTTACAATGCTAACACAATAACTTGTAGGTATTCAGATGAATTCTTATTTAAAAGAAGACAACCCTGAAGTCGTTAGAAGAAATAAGAGCTACGCGATAGAAAGAGAGGCAACTTCTAGGTGAATATAACTATAGGCAAGGGAGCGATGTGCGACCTGAATTGCACTTTGTTGCGTCTGGGATAGAGTCGCTATTTATTTAAATGACTTTGCGGAGTGGATCTATCTTCTGTACTTGTACTATTATGTATTCTAAATCGAAATGAGCAATGTTCTTATAATAAGGTATGTTGTTACTTCAACAAGTACATACTGAGAGCAATGTTAATTTAACAATTTCGGGAATAACAATTTTAAATGACGTCTCGTTATTTCAACCCCGTGGTAACGTTGTTTCTACTACATATCAACACAGTGTAGTTTCAACAAATTATATTGTTATAACAACCAAACAGCCCTTGTAGATTTAACAAGACGCCAACTTGTTACTGCTACAAGTTTGTGTTTGTGTTGTTAATTCAACAAGTACAAATTGTTGACCATATACTTATTGTTGATTTTACTAAATCGGCAATGTCAATTTTAAATGACGCCATGTTATTTTAACCGCTGTAACGTTGTTTCAACAAGATACCATTTAACAAGTTACACAATGTAGTTTCAACAAATTATATTGTTATAACAACCAAACAGTCCTTGTAGATTCAACAAGACGCCAACTTGTTACTGCTACAAGTTTGTGTTTTATGTTGTTACTTCAACAAGTACAAATTGTTGACCATATATTGTTGATTTTACTAAATCGGCAATGTCAATTTTAAATGACACCATGTTATTTCAACCGCTGTAACGTTGTTTCAACAAGATACCATTTAACAAGTTACACAGTGTGGTTTCAACAAATTATATTGTTATAACAACCAAACAGTCCTTGTAGATTCAACAAGACGCCAACTTGTTACTGCTACAAGTTTGTGTTTTATGTTGTTACTTCAACAAGTACAAATTGTTGACCATATATTGTTGATTTTACTAAATCGGCAATGTCAATTTTAAATGACGCCATGTTATTTCAACCGCTGTAACGTTGTTGCAACAAGATGCCATTTAACAAGTTACACAGTGTAGTTTCAACAAATTATATTGTTATAACAACCAAACAGACCTTGTAGATTCAACAAGACGCCAACTTGTTGCTGCTACAAGTTTGTTTTTTATGTTGTTACTTCAACAAGTACAAATTATTGACCATATATTGTTGATTTTACTAAATCGGCAATGTCAATTTTAAATGACGCCATGTTATTTCAACCGCTGTAACGTTGTTGCAACAAGATACCATTTAACAAGTTACACAGTGTAGTTTCAACAAATTATATTGTTATAACAACCAAACAGTCCTTGTAGATTCAACAAGACGCCAACTTGTTACTGCTACAAGTTTGTGTTTTATGTTGTTACTTCAACAAGTACAAATTGTTGACCATATATTGTTGATTTTACTAAATCGGCAATGTCAATTTTAAATGACACCATGTTATTTCAACCGCTGTAACGTTGTTTCAACAAGATACCATTTAACAAGTTACACAGTGTGGTTTCAACAAATTATATTGTTATAACAACCAAACAGTCCTTGTAGATTCAACAAGACGCCAACTTGTTACTGCTACAAGTTTGTGTTTTATGTTGTTACTTCAACAAGTACAAATTGTTGACCATATATTGTTGATTTTACTAAATCGGCAATGTCAATTTTAAATGACACCATGTTATTTCAACCGCTGTAACGTTGTTTCAACAAGATACCATTTAACAAGTTACACAGTGTGGTTTCAACAAATTATATTGTTATAACAACCAAACAGTCCTTGTAGATTCAACAAGACGCCAACTTGTTACTGCTACAAGTTTGTGTTTTATGTTGTTACTTCAACAAGTACAAATTGTTGACCATATATTGTTGATTTTACTAAATCGGCAATGTCAATTTTAAATGACACCATGTTATTTCAACCGCTGTAACGTTGTTTCAACAAGATACCATTTAACAAGTTACACAGTGTGGTTTCAACAAATTATATTGTTATAACAACCAAACAGTCCTTGTAGATTCAACAAGACGCCAACTTGTTACTGCTACAAGTTTGTGTTTTATGTTGTTACTTCAACAAGTACAAATTGTTGACCATATATTGTTGATTTTACTAAATCGGCAATGTCAATTTTAAATGACGCCATGTTATTTCAACCGCTGTAACGTTGTTGCAACAAGATGCCATTTAACAAGTTACACAGTGTAGTTTCAACAAATTATATTGTTATAACAACCAAGCAGACCTTGTAGATTCAACAAGACGCCAACTTGTTGCTGCTACAAGTTTGTTTTTTATGTTGTTACTTCAACAAGTACAAATTATTGACCATATATTGTTGATTTTACTAAATCGGCAATGTCAATTTTAAATGACGCCATGTTATTTCAACCGCTGTAACGTTGTTGCAACAAGATACCATTTAACAAGTTACACAGTGTAGTTTCAACAAATTATATTGTTATAACAACCAAACAGTCCTTGTAGATTCAACAAGACGCCAACTTGTTACTGCTACAAGTTTTATTTTTTATGTTGTTACTTCAACAAGTACAAATTATTGACCATATATTGTTGATTTTACTAAATCGGCAATGTCAATTTTAAATGACGCCATGTTATTTCAACCGCTGTAACGTTGTTGCAACAAGATACCATTTAACAAGTTACACAGTGTAGTTTCAACAAATTATATTGTTATAACAACCAAACAGTCCTTGTTGATTTAACAAGACGCCAACTTGTTACTGCTACAAGTTTGTGTTTTATGTTGTTACTTCAACAAGTACAATTTTTTGACCATATACTGTTGATTTTACTAAATCGGCAATGTCAATTTTACATGACGCCATGTTATTTCAACCGCTGTAACGTTGTTTCAACAAGATAGCATTTAACAAGATACACCATGTAGTTTCAACAAGTTATACTGTAATAACAACAAACAAGCATGTTGATTTAACGTGATACCAAATAGTATCTGATACAAGTTCAAGTTTTAGTTGAAGCTACAAGTCGATTTTGTTAAATCAACATGAAGCAGGTTGTTTCAAACAAATTTTTGGTTGTTTCAACTAAATACCCGTTAACAAGTTTAATCTTGTTCTTTGTACAAAATCGACTTGTAATGTTAACATTGCGTTTGTTTCGATTAACAAAAATACTGTTATTTCAAACAGATAACCACTTAACAAGTCGAACTTGTTCAAATTACGAACCCGATTTCTCTCAGTGTATTATCACATTACAAGTCACAATTTAAATTGTTATTTTTCTATTGTTACAGAGATCTTCAAGGCAACAACATTTCAATAGTTTTCCAAAGCGATTTCCAGAACATGAAAGAACTGAAAATATTGTAAGTATTTTATTCAATGTATTACTTCTAATAAACCTTAAGTTTTTTTAGCTATAGAGTGGCTATTGCTATCTATTATCTATAGCAATCTATAGCAATTTAAGTTTAGATTTCGGCATTACCCTCGACGAAAATTTAAATAATTTTTCTCTTAAATTTTTTTAGTCATAGCAAAAGCTCAATTCAAATGAATGTAGGTATGGGTCATTGAATGCCATATATATACTTTGAATACCTATAATTAATGGTATGGTTAACAAATATCTTTCTTTATCAATACCGAACGCAAACAAAAGCAACACCGTTCCACGTCTTATTTTAAACTTTGAAGTATGTTAGTTAACATTCAAACTATCATCGCTTGACATCTTGATACAAAATGATCAATCAAATAGAACGAAGTGAGATTAATTTATAAGTCTAATGATATTTTTTCTGTTTCAGACAATTGTCAGAAAACCAAATACATACAATCGAAAGAGACGCCTTCTTGGAGCTCAACGGATTGGAGAGACTGTAAGTAAACTGTTATTTTAAAATTTCATTATTAATCAATAAAAAAACAAAATATTTTTTAAACTAAGTCGGTAGTCTATTTGCAAGCAACAAACAATGTAAGTTCAATTGTTTGGTTGACATTCTGTAAAATAGTGAGGGGACGTTAACGATAAAAATATCGATATTTTTGCAAAAAAAAAATGGTATTTTACTATTATTTATAGATCTTTTGATATTGATATAATTTCAGGTAATTATAGAACAAGTAGAGATTATTGTGTGTGTAATTTCAGAACAAGTGGAGAATATTTTGTGTGTGTCGTTTCAGGAAACTGAGCAATAATCGTCTCTCGCAAATGCCAGAGAACCTATTTATGAGACTGAGGCATCTGCAGCGGCTGTGAGTAGGGGTTTCCCCAGTGGTGTGGTCCCCGCTATGCCTCCTACAAGTTATGGGTTATAGGTGCTGTTAAATAGTTCTTTATGCAACTGTTGTATAATACCTAATTATGTACAGTTGCAACGGTGTCACTGCTGTAATTCGCGGTTGGTTCAATGGGGCATATTGACCTATACATGGTTATTTGTAAAACACCAATAATCTCGCAGGAGTAATAGTAACATCATAAACGTTTGTTCTACGATTTTCTTGAAATCAGAATAGCAAATAACCCTGTTATAGTCACAGTTTGTCCAATTCCTTTTGAATAACATTTTTTTTTGTACACGCCAGCCTTTAGATTACAAAGAGATTATGATTTATATTTTTTACGATGTTTCTATGCAATGCATTCTAACTTCATTCTAAGTTTGAATTTTGCTCTCAATATAAAAATCTATTATAAAACTGGACAAAACTCCACCGTTGACATAAAAAGTTGGTTTTTAAAATTTATCAACAGCAGAATAAGCTTGTGCTGCTTGATTTCATAATAATTGGCAAAAATCAATCGTTGCAGCTCACATTGAAAAGAGAGGGCAACAAATTTTTAAAAGCCTTCGAGCGGTGTTTATAAAAACAAGCTTTAGGCGATTACACAGGCCATTAGCAGCTTTTTGAAATAAATAGCTCCTAATACAGCGAATTTTGTCAGTCTGGCTTAGATAGCAGAAACTGCAGAACATTCAAACAGCAACTCCAACCCATAACGGTAAATCCTAACTATGTTTTCCTCAGTTTTATTAAAAAAACTTGAGTATATTATAGTGGGATACTTGGTACCACCCGATGCTTTAGTCTCAATAACCCAAAGCTTAGTCATTGACCCCGACAAGTAGCCACTGACTTGCGACTTGCGACTTTAAGCCTTAGGCCGCCTACGCACCCACAGCTGTGGATAGTACTCAACGACAGGTGCCTAGATCAGCGCCTAGATCCTATATAATATGTATCGAAGTAAATCGAACGTTCACGAATGTTCGCAACCGGGGGCACTGCGCGCTAAGTGCCTCGTTACATGCAGGCAACTGCCTAGCATGTACCGTAGGCGCGAGGCTTACAACAAAAGTCCCTGAGACCTATGCTCCTATCCTAGCGACCTACCTTCCAGTGCGGTCATCGTGTATCTTGGCAAGCAGATGTATCTAGACGCTAATCTAGGCTGCTAGGCACCTTTCGGTGCGTAGGTGGCCTTAGACATCATTATAGTTTTGAAAAGTATTTGCAGTGAAAAGTATGTGAGTGGGATTCCTATATCGTCGCGTTTCACTTTCAGAATACTGCTGAAGAGCTCATTTTATACGTCTTGTTAAGATTTCAATAAATACTGTCACAATTGTGACCTAAGACATCCCATCTTTTGCAATACATATATGGTATAATATTGATGCTAGAGATGGTAGCAAAATTAGCAAAAGCTACTTTTAATTCATCATGCTGTGACTGATAGTCCGCATCATCATTATTTATTGTTAGTCAATACATAACAATACACGTAAATAAACAAAACACATTATATTTGAGTATTTGACGTATCTAACGTAATAAAAAAAATCTTATTGATATTTTTACCGAAATTCTCGCAATTATACTTACAGCGAGGATTGTCAGCAAATAAAAAAACCTTCGACTTTTTTGTCGGCAGTCGCAGCTCTGTGGCGGGTCACCCCAAACATTAGACGCACCTCTATGCCCTCGCTTCTTCCCGATGGGCTCTTCACTTTAAATGTTTAATTTAAACCCTGTCGTATTTTTAATAAAAACGTTCCGTTGTACGTCTGTGTTGTTCAGTGGTAAAAAAGTATTTGAAGTTAGAGGTTATATTTATTTATGGACTTTTATCAACTTGCTGATGTTTAAATTCATATTTTATGCTTTGAGTACACATGTTTCTCATTATTTGTTAGATTGATTGCAATATTTGGGTGGAAGAGCCACAAAATAGTATAGTAGTTTAATAGAACCAGATATTTCAAATTGTTTCCATGTCACATTGTCACACTCACACGCAATACCTATACATTTGGTTCCCGCAGTGGGGTGGTACCACGCTGTTGATAATAGGGATGTTGACTAATGAATAAAATAACGAAATACTAATAAAAATCGTAAACATATTAAACTTTTAGAGTAGCTTGTATACCTCTTGGTTTTATATATTGCATATTATTTGTTTTATGACCCTTCAAAGTTGGGTGGACAAGTCCATTTAAAAAGTATAAAATTTATTAAAATAAATGATACCTTTAATTAGTCCGTAAAATTTATAGCAAATTTGTCGAAGAAACCATTTGGATAAACACAATATTTAATATAGCTGCTGAACAAATTTCCTATGCGTTGCATACAAACTAGCACGGCGTGACGTCATAACGTGCAAGCCATTAGTATGGAGCGTTTTTGATCGAGTCCATTTGTGCACATTTCACACTGTGATATCTCGGGCAGTTTTCATGCTAGCGAATTAATTCTTTTACCAATGTTTCTTTTTTTGAGAGGTAATTTATGTAAAATAAAATAAAAAAAATAGTCAACATCCCTATTACTTACATTACATACAAGCATATAATGTCCCATACACACAAGAAAGAGGTAAATAAAATCACTTTAATCTACCTGCACCATTAATGCACTTATAACTTACTTATAAAGTCAAAATTAGTTTGCTACTTTTTTACCACTGAATCAAACACATACAGCCACGAAAGTCATACAACGGTTTTCCTCTAACCCATAACTGGACCCCGCAAACGGCACCTGTGGTGAAAGATTTAACCCGCTAATTTTCCGGCCTGGTAACACCTAGGCTTTTTGTGTGGTGGCAACACTGTATAATAAGCTAGTTTTAGTTTTTAATGTTTGTCTCTAAAGAGCAAGAATATTATCTACCCAATGAGTTTTAAATCTCCAAAAAGCGTATCTTATACAGGGTGAAATCGAAAACGTTTCACAACACACTTACATTTTACATTGTAAGAATCATTCCCTAAATTAATAAATATATCTACAGGGTGATTTGTCAACAGTCAACAAATTTTGTGGTGTGGCTTAATTTTTTTTTTATATTTGACAACATCACATACATTGCACCGATTCCAAAGTAAGTTGCTAAGCACTTGTGTTATGGAAATCAGAGACAACGGTGGTATCACAAACACCCAGACCAGCCTGCCGATTATTATGACCGATTTATATCGCGTGATATAGCATTTTATCGACACTCATAATCATAATCATAATCATTTATTTGCATTAAATAGGGTATTTTACAATAAAGTTGGTCGCAATTTGTTAAGTGCTTACCTATGTAGCCATATGAGATAGCATGCAAATATTATAGAATTTTCATTATTGATTTTACAAAGTATAGTATTTTTATTTATATGATTAATTAAAAAGAAACAGCCAGTTTGTATAATTATTCAATGTCAATACCCTTTTTTTGATTTAAATTCAACTAAGCCGTGCATAGACTACAACAAGACTCCTTATGGTTTCAAAAACTCATCGATGGAATAGAATGTGTGTTCTAGCAACCACCTACGCAAAAGTGTTTCAAAACGCTGTATAGATAAATCCTTAAAGCGACTCGGTATTTTATTAAAGATTTTTTTAGACATAGCATGACAATTTTTAAGGAATCGTTGAGTTTTTGGGACCGTCATTAAAACCAGTCTATGGGGGTCGCGTCTTGACCTTTGGGTTATGTGTTTCGCCATTGTAAACTTATCCATATTTTGCTTTACAAATACACACACTTCAAGAATATAGAGGCTCGGAAAGGACAGTATTTTTAAAGATTTAAAATAGGGCTTACATGATATATCTGGAGCTATGTTACAAATAGCTCTTATGCACCGCTTTTGCGCAATAAATAGCTGTTTAATATCAGTGCCGTTTCCCCATACTATCAAACAATATCTTAATACAGATTCTATATACGCAAAATAAGCAGTAATTGCTGCATTTACACTTGCTACCTTAGATAGTTTGTATAACGCAAATACAAATCTATTAATTTTGCCGCAAATTTTCTCTATATGTCCCTTCCATGATAATTTTGTATCTATTAAAAGACCCAGAAATATTGCACTTTTTGCATTTTCCAGAAGATGTCCATCAATGTAAATGTCAATTGATTGATTTTTAAAATTATTAAAATTCATTATACTTGTCTTTGATAAATTTATTTTTAAATTATTATTTTGAAGCCATTTCATTATTAATGTCAAAGTTGTTAATATGTCAGTTTTATGTTGTTCAATTGTCAGATTTTTATTTGTCGTCACTATAACAGAAATATCGTCAGCAAACAGTATCATATCATTTTTTATGTCTATTAAATCATTTATATACAATATAAAAAATAATACTCCACTGTCAAACTCCTTTGTCTTTTTGACTGTTAAACGTGATAAAACGCTATATCACGCGATATAAATCGGTTATGCTAGGCAGGCTGACACAATATAGAAAAGTTCATTTTCTACATTGACCCAGCCGGGGATCGAACCCGGGACCTCAAGATATGGTGACGCCTTGAAAACCGGCGTGCAAACCACTCGACCACGGAGGTCGTCATTCGTCAAACTTCTTATATGAGATCACCTTAATCAGAGCAAAAAAATTATCTGCTGTTCCATACATTTTGGTCAAGTATCTAGATATTGAGGTTTTCTATGGAACAGCTGATTATTTTTTTGCTCTGATTAAGTTGGTCCCATTGCCGTTCAGTTTGACGGTCTAAGCCACACCACAAAGATTGTCGACTGTTCAATAATCACCCTGTAGATATATTTATTCATTTAGGAAATGATTTTTATATAAATTTAATGTAATGTAATTTTTTATGTAAAAAAATGTGATTACCTAATAATAAGTACATTCTCAGTAAAATACATGTGAATATTTATGACCAAATAATGAAACATTTATTATGTTTCATTAGTGCTTTGCTTTAATTAAAGCAAAGATATCACTGAGTTTTTGCCTTTTTCTGTCGATGCGGCACACAGTCTAGTTTTTTTTTCTTCTTTATAAGTTATGTAGTCAATTATCATCTGTGTACGTATGTGATGGAAATAAACGATTTATCTATCTATCTACCATTTATAAGCCTAATTTTATTACTAAATAACAATTAACTAGTCTATTACTTTTAAAGCCAAAATACTCTTTAAACTCTAGAATAAGAACTCTAAAAATACTTATCTTTATACAACGTCATGTTAATGAATGAATCCAAAATATGAAAACCGTTTCTATGGACCATCAAACTGACCAACTTTTACTACGGGCCCAGCCCAACAGAAATCACTAAAAAAAATCAGCTGTTTCATACAACAAATTATAACGAAAATATTTAAATGTATGAAACAGCAGATTTTTTTTCTTCACACACACTGCCTGAAAATCAAAATGTCTACGAAGCAAATTGTCTAAAACGCAGAATGACTAAACAGCAGTTTGCCTAAGCATTAAAAAGGTCTAAATTGCAAAACGTCTATGTCACAAATTATCCTAGTATAAACATCTTTGTCTGCTTGAAATACGCACGTATGTTCATAGATTTTTAATCAAACAAATACTGGCCATTTGAACTTATTGTTTACGGCATTCTGAAAAGAAGCTATTTAGTCCTTCTCCATTTTATTCATTTTGCATTCTAGTCATTCTTCTCTTTAGTCATTTTGCACTTTAGGCATTTTGCGTTTTTGTCATTATACATTTTAGTCATTCTGCGTTTTGGTCATTTTGCCCTCATAGTCTTTTTGCTTTTTAGGCAGCGTGATCAGGAAGGATTTTTTCCTTCCTAATCACACTGTCGCGATTTCAGAGTTGGTCCCATAGTAAAAGTTGTTCGGTTTGATGGTCCAAAGAAACTATCTTCCCATTTTGGGTTAAGAATAACAGTTTATCATACCTACATTACATATTGGGTTTTACCTTTTCTTTATAAAAGGCGAGACATTTCATTTTAGTACACCAAACTCTTATAAGAGGTCCGATCTGACCCTTTATCCGGCAGGATACGGCAGTATTATTCCTAAACTGGCCCACAATGGACATTTTTATTGGTGCGTGCCTACAGCACTAGTGAGGGGATTAATCCGGGGCAAACATCGATAAACCCATGAGTAGGCCCATTCATTCAAGACTGAATAACGAGACGTGCGCGAAAAAATAGAATTAGATCCCATTTAATCTGTGAGTTTTGTAATAAGGCTCGGTTTTTTGGATGGTATTTAGGGTGATGACAAATGGTTTGATCGTTATAGTCGGATTTATGGGTACGAATGTGTTTTAAGAGTTTGTACGTGACACCATATGCGTTGTATTAAAACGCTCATTCATAAATTCGGTTCTGTTTTGACAACTGTCAGTAGCATCAAATTTTAAAGTGCTCACATAATACTCAGTAAATATGCGTTTAAAATTCTTGGGAATAAATAATTTTATGCGTTTTAGTAAATGTAAGAATTTTTATTTCCATATAAGTACGCACGACAGCACGCTAGGTTAAACAGTTGAAATACGAAAACAGCTTCATAAAGGCGGTCTCAAGGTCAACATGTATAGTCTGATGTGCTGCTGACTGTACCTACCTAATGATTTCTCGAAGGAAGACAAACAATCTGTAACAAAAAAAAACCTGGATAAAAAGATAACAATCTTAAGTTACTAGTGGCCGCCCGTGACTTTATTTGCGTGGACAGATCTTTTTCTACCACAAAACGTCTATGTCACAAATTATCCTAGTATAAACATCTTTGTCTGCTTGAAATACGCACGTATGTTCATAGATTTTAAATCAAACAAATACTGGCCATTTGAACTTATTGTTTACGGCATTCTGAAAAGAAGTTATTTAGTCCTTCTCCATTTTAGTCATTTTGCATTCTAGTCATTCTGCTCTTTAGTCATTTTGCACTTTAGGCATTTTGCGTTTTTGTCATTATACATTTTAGTCATTCTGCGTTTTGGTCATTTTGCCCTCATAGTCTTTTTGCTTTTTAGGCAGCGTGATCAGGAAGGATTTTTTCCTTCCTAATCACACTGTCGCGATTTCAGAGTTGGTCCCATAGTAAAAGTTGTTCGGTTTGATGGTCCAAAGAAACTTTCTTCCCATTTTGGGTTAAGAATAACAGTTTATCATACCTACATTACATATTGGGTTTTACCTTTTCTTTATAAAAGGCGAGACATTTCATTTTAGTACACCAAACTCTTATAAGAGGTCCGATCTGACCCTTTATCCGGCAGGATAAAAACATTTTTGAGAATGTGCAAACAGCACTCTTTTATAATATGATACCCACTTCAAATTTTTAAGACCCCTTTGAGACCTTGTTTCAAAATATTTGCTCTTTTATTTCTTTCTTATTTGGAAAATAGTTGGACAAACGTCATCTAAAACTATTACAAATTTCATGTTGATTGCAGAAGTAGTTTTTGAGATATTTAGCAGTGACAGACAGACAGACAGAGTCGCAGCATAAGGGTTCCTTTTTACCATTTTTGGTACGGAACCCTAAATACACACTTTCGCATGTATAATATTAGCTAGGATTGAGTTATATTGTTATAAAATCGTGTTTTACAATATTACAATACACACGTTTCGATTAGTAAAGATTACCTACTTCTATTTATAATAAAATAAAAGTCTGCCTTGTTTTTGGAACTTTTATTATCATTATGGTAATCAGTATCAATTTCATTATTCTTTAAATTATTTTTATCTACAGCCATGCTTTAAATCCTCTGTAAAGGGTTCTGAAACAGTTAGCTTACTGTCATCATTACAATATCCCGAGCGAGAGCTGGTCCTGCAGCGCCGCGCGCCCACGCGCGATGCGTTGCATTATGAAATTCAATACAACATTATAACACTCTTGCGGATGACATAATGACGAGGAGGGGGAGGAAAGTCAAAGACAAAGTCAAAACCTTTATAGAGGATACACATCATGGGTGTAGATAAATATCATGGGTGTTTTTAATCCATATGGATTAAAATATTGTTTGTTTCCCAAAAAAAAATGGGTGTAGATAAAGTCTTGTATGCAACTGTACATAATTAGGTATTATAGTACCCACAGTTGCATAAATAACTATAATAATGAGGCTCTAGTTCAATATTTATTATGTCACCTATCTATCGATAAGACAAAGTTTATCGATATCTTTTCCCATCACTAGTACGGTGCGTACACGCCGTATCTAGCGTATACGATGACAGCTATGATATATGCGCATGAGAACACTCGAATTTAGAACGGATATATTATTAATTTAGGGACATCCACATCTCCATTATCACTACCCACTACTTCTTGACAACTCCTTACGTAGGTAGGAAACTTTCCTTTGCCTATTTTCTTAAAATAGTTCGTCAAAATAATATAAGGTTTTTAGGTCAAAATTAAAAGTTTATCGCATATAATACCAAAGAGTTCGCATTTAGTAAAACAATGCCAATAAATGAGGGCTTTTCATAATGACAAAAAATTGTAGGCTCGATTGATGGCGTTGATAAAATTGTATCTTTGTGTCAATGTGATTTTTTTTACTAAGCTTCGAAGAGTACTCAGGTAGGCAGGCAGATGTAACCTTATTATGAAATGAAATGAAAATATCTTTATTTTAATGAGCTCACATAATAATTATTTTTAAATTGTCAAATCTTTTACCCTACCATTATGACGTCTTTTAGCTGACAAGAAAAATAGGCGCAAAAAACTTGTCAACGTTATCAGATAGAACGATATTTACGAATATGTATATCGTTTCCAGATTTTCTAATAACAAAGATTAACAAATAAATACCATTATTTAATTTGCTCATTTCTTAATGAATTTCAAATTACTTAATCAAATTACAGGGTTCAAGATAAATTCAAAATTTTATACAATTCAATATGCGTTTTTTTAAGATAGGTAGCCAGAAGCAGACCCATTCCCACTGGTAGCACGATGTCAGCCAGCGAGCGCTTATTGCCTCTGATACAGGCCGTTTATTTTTAAAAGCCAATTTTGACACTTCTCTTTCCATCAACGCCATCTAGTGAGGCAAATAGTTACTATTTTTATTCTTTAAATGTCACTTTGAAAAGCCCTCATTGGCAATTCGTTTTGTACACGTGGTATCTATCTGGGTCAGGCCGGGAATTTTGCCACAAATAGCGCAAGGGTGGTGTCGCAAAATAGTAGCGCAAAATTATTAAGGAGCACATACATTGATGTGATTTTATATAACAAACTGTATCTAGGTACTTGCAAGAGGATTTGCATCACACCAGAAAAAGAAACATGATGTTGGTGCCTATGTAAGTAGGTATGTTTAATTAATAATTGAAACCTCTTCTCTACGCGTTCCCGAGAAAAAAGCCATAACAAACAGAAGGGCAACAAAATTATCTTTTAAGTGTCTTTTTTTCCTAAGGTACAAACTTTTAAATAGGTAGTAGGTACCTACATTTGAAGTGAGTAGGTAGGTACCTGAAAAGCAGAATAATAAATAGCACACCTGAGTAAATTGATAAACATTTTGTATTCTATAGACTTTATCAAACATAATAAAGCACTTGTATTTATTTTATGTATTATTATTACCAACAAATCAGTTAATTATGTTTCTTTAGCGGAAATACAGCTAAAAGTAGGTAATTTCAACAACACTTGCAAACTTAGTGTGCATGCACTATTATTCAATAGCGTAAAATAAGTGGCGCAATTTGGTATCGCATGGTATCGCAAAGTCGCATAAAGTCAGTTTTGCGGTACCGAGGCACAAATGAAATCGATTATAACACTTAAAATATACTATTTTACATGGCTAATTTAACTTATACATATCATACACATCTAATTAAACCATGCACAACAACAATTATAAGTTTTAATCAAAAACTTAGCTTGAAATCTCAAAAAATGCACTCCGCAAAGAAGGTGACACTTTTCACTTTGATCTCCTGTGTCACCAAATTGACAAAAAATATGGTCGTCAACGCTGTATTGACCTTATACTATATCTATGATTGACCTTAGAGTACGTTACTTTAGTGTTGCCAGCACTTAAAAATCATTTTACTAAATGTTTTAAAACTACAAAATGGATGATAATGGTTGCGCAACATAAGTAGTGCAAAGAAATCGTTTTTCTACATTTTTTTTGTTATTGCCAAAAATGTATCTTTTTTCTTAGGAAACACGCAAAAATATTAAAGGACTAACTGATTATTGTTTTATAACGTCAAATCAAACAGCTTATTAATATGTTAAGAAATGATCATTTTATCGATGTTTAAACTGTACACCTACCCATGCGGATTCGCAGTTTTTGTGAAAAAATCGTCACTTTTGGGGGGAAAATGACAAATAGTTTTTAGTTTTTCCTAATTTATAAACTTATCCAATTATCTTTAGGTGCCGTGTTTCGTTATTTCTTAGGAAACAAGATGATAACATTGAGAAATTTCTAAGAGTCTATATTTAAAATTAAAGGAGGCGGAGACTTTTGTCACCTGGAATGTGGCAAAATCCCTGGCCTGACCTATCTACTGAAACTGTTGATCTTGAAAATGAATAAACGTCTATAAAAACAGATATCATACAATAGCCAGTAGAAAATACCCTTCTAATCTATATATAGAATAACCGCGGATATTTCACTAAAATATTTTCGCCCTCTCGCCATCGTCCGTCCCTTTTCATCCGGGTAAAACCGTTGTAAAGGATGTCAAAAGATCCACCCGGACCGGATCCATCTTATCTTAAAGCCATGACACGGGCTGATTGTTTGACTAGAATTTGTTTTCGGATCCGCCATTTTGGATTTGATTCAAATTCTCTATTTCTTTAGCATTGCCACAGAATAGAATTATTAGTACTACACTACGGTATTATCCCCTAGATTCTAGATGTTGACTAATTTGGTTAGGTGCGTAACTTGAATATGTTACGCCATCGTATCAGTTCTTAGGTACTAAAAATTACTGCATCTGTAAACTTCGAAAATCTGCACTAATTAATGAGGGCTTTTCAAAGTGACATTAAAAAAAATGTAACAACATATTTGCCTTACTAGATGGCGTTGTTGGTCAAGTGAAGTGTCAAAATTGACTTTGATAAAAACGGCATGTGCTATAAAAAAGTTTCACAGGTTGACACTTACCTTTTTATCAACGCCATCTATCGAGCCTAGCCTACACGTTTTTGTCATTTTTAAAAGCCCTCATTTCTCCAGTAATTTTTAATTTAAATTATTTGTTTGTTGTATTAAAAATAAATCTAAGTACCTACCAAACTGGCATTTAAATACTTACCTACCAAATAACAAAAACAAAACACATAAATACAATTAAGTTTACGAAAGCAGCTGTATTTCTTTGTAAAAAGAGGTTTTAAGTCGTTTGTAAAAACAATGCGACCTCAAATAAACGAGACGTGGAAAATCCTTTGGCGGGAAACCGAGCGCGACGGTGAAAAACGGTGCAATGGCGGGCGCGGCAAATGTGACTTTTATTTTTTAATGCGGCCGTGCGTTTCGTTCGTTTTCAGACGGTGCCAAAAAAAAAAAATAAACGGTTTATCGTGAGCTTTGAGGATTCTGCTTGTAGATCTCTTGTGAGAAATGTAACAACTTTTTATACTGCGTGGGCTAAATTCAACATACTTTTTTCTTAAAAAAAGGCACGTAGGTATGTAGGCAAAGGCTTATGCTAGAAAAACACTCCCTCTAATATATGGAAATCGAATCCAACGACCTTTCGCAGGCGAAGCTAAAACCAAGACTGGCTAACATTTTTCTAGTAGGTAGTACCTATACTTATAAAAATACAATAGTAAATGCAAAAATAAACCACATTAAATCAAAACTTTACTGAAAATTAGTTGTTAATTAACTTACCCAGGGGTAATTATTGTGAAATGAATGTCCTACATTTTTAGAACGATGTGGGTTGTAATTGTAACTAACTACCCAGACATTTTTCATTATCTACAAAAAATATATTTAATATTCCATTCTCTTTGCAAAAAAAACACATTAGACAAATAGCACTGAAAAGAAATTATACAAAAAAAAAATCTCACACACAGAAGCTCTCATAATCTTCTATGATGTTAAAGATGCTTCAGTTACTTGTTATTGTTTTGAATTATATCATTGCGGCCCACTATATCAGCAATATTTTTTTGGTTTCTTTATCTTGAACGTTAAAAAAGTATCTTAAAAGTGACTCCTTTTTTAGCAGAAATTACTATACTTAATTCGTTGTCACTTAGCCGATACTTATTATTAATTAGCTGAGTGTTTGAACAATTATGCATAAAAGTAAAAAAAAACGTGGTTGTTAAATAAATCAAGAAAATGTTAGTATGGAAAATGCGAATCCTTTAAAATTCTCCATAACACGGCCATTTCATACAGATAAGACTTTAACCCATAGACATAGAAAAAATTTCGCTGCGCTCAAGAAGACCAACAAAGCGTGGAAAAGAGAAGTTAACGTTATACGGACACGGTCTATGAAAAAAAGAGACGAAGGATCAAGTGACAATGTGCCAACATTTTTTACAGTAAGAGCCCCTAGCGTCCCGCCTAACAGAAGAGCAATCACAATGTCTTTAAAATATTTGGTAATCTTGATCAGAATTTTAAATAAGGGTATTATAGTGGAGCCATGGTGTCTTGTTATGTTAGTGATTGTGATGTGATAAAAAGAAACAATCCAAGTAATAACGCTTTTCACAGGTAAATAACATATTGCGCCACACATTTCTCTAAAACCAAATTTCCTACATTTATTCGTTTATCGACGAAGAAAACAGTATGGAACATAGTTTATTAATTTCCTTTGCCATAATATAGTCATATTTTATGTATGTAAGTCATATTTTACGTATCTCATATATAATGTACCTATACATTCGTTTTTTGGATCACCTGTTTATACATTTTTGTTCTTTGACATTCTATTTTAACCCCTAATACTACTTACCTCGACCGATTGCAATATCGCCAGTCCCTCGCCAAATTCACACAGGAGCGGCCATAATAAATTAATTACCGGCATCCGGTGAGCGGACAAGATGTCTGCACTTCCGGCTTGTCGGAATTTAATCAGTCTGCGACGAGCGGCCGAGCACGCCGGTCGTGCCGTTGCATTAATGAGATAATAAATATGGAATGGGTAAACTATTGTTTGATGTTATAAAGATATTGATGCTGCTGGTAATAGAATTTAATGACAAAATTACGATCGACAAAGGATGCTCTTAAACAAAATGCGTGGGATTTAACAAATTGTCATTTTTATTAAAAATCGACGTACAACGATAATGTTATGTGTTCATCAGCCATTTTTTTTTTCACAGGCCTTCCTTATTGGGTGGATAAGGAGGACGGGCCATAACCCACCACGCGGGCCCAATGCGGATTGGTGGGTGTTAACGACTGCAAATGCAGCCGAGACCAACGGCTTAACGTGCCTTCCGAAGCACGGAGGAGTTCGAGATAATAAATTTTTGGTCACCCATCCCATGACCGACCCTTGCGAACGTTGCTTAACTTCCGCAATCGCTGGGCCAGGCGCTAAACCACTGCGCCACCGAGCTCTCTCATTATTGTTATAGTTATTCTCTATTCACACACTCACTCTTTATTTCGAGTCATAACATAATACATCTATGAAATAAAACACTTTTAACGGATACTAGCGCGGTTTTATTGAAAGTACTTTGGTAATTAGTTGGTAATTAGTTCCTACATCGGGCAAACAAAGAGAAGCATAGGGACCCGCGTTAAAGAACATGTAGCTGACATGAAACATAGGCGCGATAACAAGTCTGCAGTGAGTGAACACGCCTTTGAGGGGCCCAACCATTATATTAGATTTGACAAACCCCAAATCCTTGCTAGGGAACGTAGATTCATTCCTAGAATGCTCCGCGAGGCTATCGAAATAAATAAATATCCTAATTTCAATAGAGATGATGGTTGGAAAATTCCACCAGCTTGGGACCCCATCATTCACAAGCTAAAGCCCCAAACCATAGACCAAGAATTCTTGGTCTATGCCCCAAACACACACTGTAAGATCTAATGATACGGTTAGTTCCTTTTGCAAATAAATTAATTAATATAAAAGACGGAGGTCGGCCTTCCTCTCCAAGTTTTCTTTCGCCATTTCTTTCTTGGAGGGGCCTCCCAATTTTTTGAAATGGTAGTAGTTTCAGTAGATTCTCTCTTTTTAACATATAAAATTAAATTAAAACCAAACCAAAACTTAAACTAATTAAAATTTGATAAATTTTAATTTCTGAACGTTTTAAAAAATTCATCGCTTGAGGGTAGGCTCACAAGTAGCTTCAGTCCCCCGTGACCACGGCAGCTGCAAAGGTGCCGAAACGTCGGGAAAATCAAAAATCAAACCAAATACCAACTAATTACCAAAGTACTTTCAATAAAACCGCGCTAGTATCCGTTAAAAGTGTTTTATTTCATGTCTAGTGAGCGCGTAAGCTTGAGAAGTGAATATAATACATCTAAATTTCTGACTTTTCCTGAAAAGTAGCTGAAACTTCTATTAATGAGTGTTTATTAAAACGCGCTGTATATTTTGTAAAACTGAAAAAAGCAACTACAAAAATGAGAATTTTTTTGCGACTTCGTAGTTGTTTTTAAAGTGAAAATATTACGTAAAAATTTATTATCTCGTGCTCCTCCGTGCTTCGTAAGGCACGTTAAGCCGTTGGTCCCGGCTGCATTTGCAGTCGTTAACACCCACCAATCCGCATTGGGTTATGGCCCACCCTCTTTACCACCCGTATAAGGAAGGCCTGTGCCCCAGCAGTGGGGACATCAAAAATGCCTGATGGACATTGGACTTACGAATAAAGATACTTAAACACACTTATAAAACACCATGTTGCAAAACGCCTTACTTATTACACCGAAAAAGATATTTGTGCAACGTCATACAATATCTGAGCTAGAGCACATTGCCCTACAATACAACACTCCCCTCAGAAAATTAAATGTCGTCTATGAATTATATATCCGAACTAGTGATGTGATAGCTACAGTGCGGATGTAATGAGGGCTTTTCAAAGTGGCATTTAAAAACAAAAAATAGTAACTATTTGCCTCACCAGATAGCGTTGATCGACAAGTAAAGTGTCAAAATTATCTTTGAAAAATAAACGGCCTGATGCTTAAACAACCAACGTTTTCTGCAGTTGAAACTTGCCTGTTTGTCAACGCCATCTATCGAGCCTACAGTTTTTTGTCATTAAGCCCTCGCCATATTAGTTATTCTGTGCCCTCGTATTGTTGCCTCATTCCTTAAAAAATGTTTTTACATAAGGCTTTAAAAGCAAAAGCATCATAATAATATAACGAAAAATCATTGGCTTGTAAGAAAAACAATCAGCTAAAGAACATGTCAATTGTCACAGAGAAAGAGAAAAAATATGAGATGAAATATTATATATTATATGATATAACTTTCATATCGAAAGTTTTAACCAGATTCAAATAGTTTGCAGGTACAACTACACATACATACATTTATAGATCTTATCAAAGTCAACGGCATTTAACATTAATAACTTTAATTTATACATTAATAACATTAACTATATGAGTACAAAACAGAACAAATCACACAAATGTATAAAATACAAGATTAACAACTTTGTTATTGCTAACAAACAAAGATCGTAAATCAAACACCATTCATTCAGAAAATTAAATGTGAAGCATTGCATTTTGTGACCATAATTAGCAAAATCTATGGCTCAAAATATTATTTCGTATATTTTCGGATATTCGCCCCATCCCTACCGCCATCGTTCGTTGCGCCTCCGTCTCATGGGATACGCTTCCTTCGCAATTTTCACTTGTATTGTTTTTTTAAGATACCTTGGGGTGTCACTCAAAAGAAGACATTTTGCGTCTTGTATGTTTTATGAGAAAGAAATGCGAAGGAATACGTACTTACATTATAGTGTATTCTGTACCCTTAGCACGAACAGCTAACGAAAAAAATAACGCGCGTAAAACTACTCGATAGAGAATTATCTATGGAAATTTTAATTTCGTTATTCGGCGGTAGATGGCGTTGTACAAATTTTCAATACAAAATTGCACTATCGAATGATTTTATGCGCGTTATGTTTTTCGATAGCTGTTCGTGCTACGGGTACTGAAAGGAAATAAAATTATCATAGACAGGAAAATGCTGCGCTATTGCATGACATTTTGGCCCAGAGAAGATTTTAAATTAAGTATAAATAATTTAAGTTTAATTCTATGAAGTCAATATAATCTTAAAGCCTTGTTTAACCGCCTCTGTGGTCTAGTGGTTCGCGCACACTTCGTCCCGGGTTCGATTCCCAGGGGGGTACAATTTGTACTCGGTTTGGTTGGTGGTAGGGCTTATTTCAAGTCCGCCTGGCTAGGTACGACTTGAGAGCCACTTAATACGCTAAATGATATCACCAAGCATATTTTTCAGAAAAAAATATTTTCGATGAAACAAGAGACAAGTTGGTGTCGATTCGGTTGGCAACGACTTAACTAAATTGACAGGACTAAACTTAATTTAGTTTTCCATCCTTTTCTTTCTGTATCGAAAAGATAAGAACAGAATGCTAAAATTAAGTTTAGTCCTGTCAGTTTAGTTAAGTCGTTGCCAACCGAATCGACACCATACAATTTGACCAAAATATCCATTCTCTTCTGAACAAAGACCGAGGAAGGTACTTTCTATAGAAAATAAAACTAATTCACTCCGTGGGTTGGTTAGGTTTTATAACCGAGATGACAAGAAAAAGCTCTTTGCCGAACCGTCGCGATGTGAAAATTAAAAACGTCTGCGTTGTCTATGCTTTGTTGACTGTGGAGAAAATTGTTCAGCTGGGGTTGAATGAAGATAAAAAAATGAGGGCTTTTCAAAGTGACATTTAAAAAATAAAAATAGTAAATATTTGCCTCACTAGATGGTGTTGATACTCTTCGAAGCTTTGTAAAAAAATCACATTGACACACATTTTTATCAACGCCATCTATCGAGCCTACAGTTTTTTTAAAAGCCCTCATTGTACAATGCGATAAAATTGACAATGTACCTAGGTACAACAGAAGTGGCTAACTTCAGTACCCTTAGCACGAACAGCTATCGAGAAAAAAAACGCACGTAAAATTACTCGATAGTAATTTCATTTCGCTTATCGGCGATAGATGGCGCTGTACAAATTTCCAATACAAAATTTATCTATCGAATGATTTTACGCGAGTTATTTTTTTCGATAGCTGTTCGTGCTAAGGGTACAGAGCGCTTGCAGTACAAAACGACGTATTTTAATCTGTATACTCTTTGCCATACATTCGAGTGAAGTTGCAGTGGATCACGTCTATTGTCAATTTAATCGCATTGTAAGTATAATGACCTCTATGATCTAGTTATATTGTTTGAGTGTTAGGGGCTATGCAGCTCAAGATGAGGCTGTAAGTAGTCACTGCGACCTAAACGATCTATTGTAACTCGCCACCTAATTATAGTAACTCTTTGAGCCCAGCGGCTTCCAAGAAGTCGAGAATCTTCCTGGTTTTAAGAGTTTTTATTTCCTCCGGGTCGATAACATGTCGTCCCAGATGGATACTACGCCTGTGGATTAGAGGTCCACAGTCACATAAGAGGTGCTTGGGCGTTTCCTGCTCCTCGTTACAATATCTGCAGATGTCAGTATCACTCGATTTCATATGAAATAGGTGTCTGTTTAGTTTGCAGTGTCCAGTTAGGGCTCTAACAGTCGCGCTGACGTTCGATCTACTGAGCTGTGTAAGCTCATTCGTCCGTCTTTGCGAGTAGCCTTCTACCAAGGATTTGGCGTGTCTCAGTCCTGGCTGTTTTAGCCAGAATTTTCTCGACTCGACCAAGAGATTGTCTTTAAGGAGTTGCACCTGGTTTTTTGCGATGCCGCAGAAAGGTTCTGGGCCGATCTGTTGGCCTCTCGCTCCAGTTCTAGCAAGCTCGTCGGCTTTTTCGTTACCGATGATGCCTGAATGACCAGGGGCCGTATTATGACCTCTTATTTCCTGGCAGTTTTCTGACTGGTTATCAATCTATCTCTTTTAATACAGCGAGAAAGAGATGTAACTATAGCAATTCATAAACCTGGCAAGTTTTAAGAGGTTGTAATAACCAGGAACCCATCTCAAAATGATCTAGTTGATTATACATTGGTTTTCATGTTGTCGCCATCTCTACTCTAGGTCCCGGGTTCGAGCCCCGGCTGGGTCAATTTAAAAAACAAAATGTCTCATGTCTGGGTGTTTATGGTACCGCCTGCCTTTGATTTCTATAAAACAACTAGGTACTTTCTTTGGAATCGGAGCAATGCAATCTTGTACAGTCGGCAGCACGTCAGACTATACATGTTGAGACCTTGAGACCGCCTTTATGCCGTAAGTAATAAGAGCTGTTTTCGTAGTTCAACTGTTTAACCTAACGTGCTGTCGTGCGTACAATACATATTTTTCAACACACTTGCTCGTAAAGTGAGCCCTAATACACCGCTTTTAGGGCCATAAACCGAGCTATAACAAACGCGTGCAATAATATATAAAAAACTAGTTCGTAATAGAATTAACCCTACAAAGTTTAATTAGTACCTTACTGCAAGTTCTATGCGAGTAAACAGAGCATTCCCAATTTAGCCGGGTAATACAGTTATTTTTTTTGACAACAAAGAGGTTTTATGCTGCTGAAAATTCATATACATTTTTGGAATAAATAAATGTGTAAGTCCTTAATTAAGTCAAATAAATATATATTATTATCAAATTATTCATAATTCACAATATTTTGTTATAAAATATTAAAATATTTGCATTTTGTCACTTAAAATGATAACTTTGAAGTATTAGTAGTAGGCTGTATGCTCCTCACCCCTTTGTTCGCAAAAAATTCTTGCGTTAGCCTGTGAAAAAAAAAACAAAAAAAACATGCGCGCCTTTTCCCATAATAATCATATTTTGTTTTTGTCATATTTGTTGCTTTGTGATAATATTACTTTGTTTTTTCCTCGCAAATGTGTTGAAAAACGTCGTATGAAACTCGTGAGCTCTTGCTTATTGCACACAAGGCTGTGGGTTGCAGCCCGAGCCGCAGGCGAGGGCGTAACTCAGCCGAGTGTGCAATAGTGTGTGAGCAACCTAAGCTAACTTGTCTCATAATGTACTATTATCTAGGTACCTAACTTTTAGAATAAAAAAAATTATTGCATTACTTACATACTGCTCCGTTACAGTGTAATAAGAACATTTAAAATCAAAGTAAAATGATTTAAAGTGGAATTTCAGAAACCATTTTGTTTTACACAAGAGCTCATTAGCCACTCGCGGTTCCGGTGGCGACAACATGGCGGAGGCACTTCCGGTAGGGATGTGCCGCATCCGGAGCAGGAACATCGATATCGATGGCTGCTTGACTTTTTATAGAATATGGGTAACATTACTTGTAAACTTATTAGCACCAACAACGGAAATGTTTTCTTTTAAAGGTTTTTTTTTATTGTACGATATTGTTTATATTGTTGATTATGCTGATATCATTTATGCTACTGCTCCACCTGCGTTAACGTTAACGTTAGTGGTAATGTCTAACGCTTTAGCTAAGGCGTTAAGTAAATTTAGTACTGTCGTTTGCAAATTAACACCTTTAAGTCTTGGCCACATCTTGCGTAACGCCTAGATTAACGCTTTAAACTATGCGTTAAGTAAGACGCAGGTGTAGCCGTAGCATTACAATACAATAAATTATTAACGACCCGATAGCGTAGAATTTGACCCCAAAGTTAGTTTTCATATGTAGACATAGTCTTTTTGAAATTTCAATTTCACTAATAGTAGGTTTAAATTGAAATCAAAGAAAAAGTTAATTAAAATTACTTTCAAAATTTAATAAAAGTGAAATTAATTAATTTAGGTAATTACTTTTAATGGTAACTATGATTTCACTTTTACTTTGATAAGTAGGTACCTACTTAATAAAGTAAAAAACCCATCGATCACTTTATCGTAGATTCGTTGCTATTAATTGTTTAAGTAGTTTTCTGTATATTAAAGAATGGTTTGGTGCATCTTTCGAGTTTCTCTTACGATTGTTTTTATTCCCTGAAATTTCGGATTTTTTGACAAATAAAATTATATTTTGATTTCTGACGTTCTTATAAAAAAAGCTCCCTGAAAAAGAGCTCCCTTCCGGCTCCTTGATGATTTATCGATAGGCAAATTCCATCACTAACGGTACAAAGGAATGCCGTCTCTGTGTCATCCGGATTCCGGAACCGGATTTCAAATAATAGACTAGAATTATTTTCATGTATTTATTATTTCTTTGTCAATATTATACCTAAGATAAAAATAAAATAAAAGAACACTATCAAAAAAAGTAACGAGCGTAAAAACATTTGATAGAGTAATTTTGTATGGGAAATTTGTACAACGCCATCTACCGCCGAAAAACGAAATTACTTTTTCCATAGATAATTACAACTCTATCGAGTACTTTTACGCGTGTTTCTTTTCTACGTGCTAATTAAAAGGATTGTTTCAGTACAAATGGATACTTACTGTAAATTTTTAAACTTTTAAATTTTATGCATTCACAATGCTATTTTTATATTAAGATTATTAATATAATTGAAAAATATTAGAAAAAATCGACTCACCCGTAGCAGCTCAGACGGGACTGCTACGGGTGAGTCGATTTTTTCTAATATTTTTCAATTATATTAATAATCTTAATACTTACTGTAAACTTTTATTTCCTCTAAATTAATGTGAAAAATTAATTAACTATAAAACGGATGGTTTCATAAATCTTACATAATTATAAACCCATAATTAATAATCCTTAATGACTTAATTCCGGTGCAAGATCAATCACAAGACCAAAGTAATTAGCTGCACGGAAACCTGAAAGAGGCGCGCAATCGATCGGCCATTTTGAGAGAAATTTAATTATTTCTTAATGCCTTCGAAATGTTCTTCATTATAGAACACAGATGGCAAATTAATTGTTTTTTTTTTCAAATGTTGACGACTCTGTTAAAATATACAGGGAGAAAAAAGCAGCCCTTGACGAGTTTCTTGCCGGTTCTTCTCGTTACAAGGTCTCCCGCTCAGGGTTTGCGAACCGATGGCGTAGCTTCTTTGACATTCACAAGTGCTTGTAACAGCCTAGACTGAATAAATTATTTTGAATTTTGTTTTTTTTTATACACACTTTAATAATTAGTAGGTAATAAGCAATTAAAGCTTAAACAATAATAATTTATTATTTAAGTCCAGATTGCTTTCAAAAAGTAATTATTTGTTTTAGATTATAGTGGTAGGTACTTAAATTAGACAAAAAAACATCGTAACATACTTAACCACTGTTTGTATTCTGATATTTGGATGGATCAGCTTGGATAGGTATTTAATAAATTGTGTATTTTTACATCACATTCAGGTACTTACATGTTACATGGTTTTTTTTGCTGGAGTGATGCTAATGTTGCTATGTCGCCTTAGTAATAATCTCTTTATTGTTCTAATTGTGGTTACATAACGGTCTTATTAAACTAAATTTAGTGGAGTCCCTCACAATTAACCTATTAAAGGCGTACAATGTCATCATGCACACTAAACATTATACTATTGAAAAGATACTTATTTTATATTAATTACGTCTTTAAGTCAAACAATTCTCGCACATCATAAAAGTTATTTTCATTTAACCATTTAAACAACTTGTTTTTAAATGCAGTATTGGATGCAGTGTTGGCTTAATATTATCTTTACCAATCTGGATAAAATAATTTAAAAGAACAATGAAAAGTACCGCGAAATCTCAGGCACGTCACTATCACAAGATGGCGCTACCTACTTCCGGTGGCCATTAGGGAGCCGCTAATTAATTACTTAAATTTATTAATTACAGCTTTAAGTACTTAACTTGGATTTTAATTAAGACGAGATGGAAGTAGTGGGTCTCGGCTTAATAATTAGAATTGATTGTGAGACCGCAGAATGACTTCTGTACCCTTAGCAGGAACAGCTATCGAGAAAAAAAACGCGCGTAAAATTACTCTATAGACAATTCTCTATGGAAAATTTAATTTCGCTTATCGGCGATAGATGGCGCTGTACAAATTTCCAATTTCGCGTATTTTTTTTTCAATAGCTGTTCGTGCTAAGGGTACTAATAAAGTTCAGTTACTCAGAACAGAAAATATTTTAATTTAATAAATTAATCTTAATTTAATATCAAGCTATTTGTTTTCCATAATAGGTACTTACCTAGTTTGTCGAATGCACACGGCTCTGTATGTTTTTGTCGAAAAATGAAAAAGTACCTACTTGATTTTAATTATTAAGTTTGTACCTACCTTATAAATTAACCTTAGTTTTATGCTAAGCTATTCTGCGAAAAGGGGAAAAGGGGAAAATAGTACCGTAATGGTGCCTAATTAAATCCTTAATTCTCTAATCTTTTCTTAGTTCGGGATCAATATAATTAAGGTTTTTGTAATTATAACCAAATTAAAAAAAAAACTTTAATTGATTTCGAATCATCGAACAACTTTTATATGTCCATTTTGTTTGTCCTTTTTTCTTTTTATGAGTTATTTACTTAATACTTAATGTACCTACCTATGTATTGTTATTGTATGAATGTGTGTGTTTTAGCAAATAAACTTTTTATCTATCTATCTATCTATCTTTTCAAATTCTCAATCAATTAACCAACTAGGTACTTACGCAACCGACAAAAACGCGGGAAAGCTCTTACCTCTAATCCGCCATTTGCTTTTTCCCACGCGCTTTCAAGATGGCGGCGCCACTAATGGACCTTTTGACTGGGAAACTATTTAAAACAAAGCTTAACGGAAGCTTTCCTCTTTTGTTCGTAAAACGTTTGTGACTGGCGTGAAGTTTCAGTGCAGTTTACTGTAGCAAAAGGTGACAGGGCAGCACAGTAAGATAAACAGTTGAACACAGATAAAGCAATAACTACGTAAGAAGTTGAACTACGAAAACAGCTCATATTACGTACGATATAAAGACAGTTTTAAGGTCAACATGTATTATCTGAAGTGCCTTCGACTGTTGTACCTATAGGTACTGACTACTTAGTACCTACTAATAATAATAATAATCTATGGGACCAACTCTGAAATCACGAAATAAAATCAGCTGTTTCATACAAAAAATTAATAGGTAACAAAAATATCAAAATGTATGAACAATTGAACAGATAATTTTTTTCGTGATTTCAGAGTTGGACCCATAGTAAATGTTGTTCAGTTTGATGGTGCGAACTACGAAAAAACAGTTTTCCTATTTTTGGGTCATTCATTAAATCGTTGACTTTTAAAAGCTTGCTGACGTGGCGTCGCCTGTACCTACCTATGTTTTCCAAAACCGGAAAATTACCTGGCATAATCAATCATAGAAAAACGCCTCATTCAGCTTATCCGAAGTTTTCCATCTGTTCGGCTACAGGGTTGTCAACTTTAAAATAACACATCTAGGTATCCCTCAGCAAGCTAAATTAATAGTAGATTGTTATACAAGACGCTAAAATTACCCATTGCATACGAGGTATTTTTATTCCCGAGCTTTAGCGAGGGAATAAATAGAAACCGAGTTACAATGGGTTTTAGCGTCGTGTGTTACACTATACTTTTCACTACGATTGCGAGAAAATAAAATACAATATTAAATAGTTTATACCTACTTACTTCCGTAAACGAATCCACTCGTTTTTCTATCCTCCACTTCATAAACTTTTTGTACAATATTTAAATAAATGATTTGTGCTTGACGGCAGAAGATTAAAATTATTTCTTTCCTATTACAGTCACACAATTCAAACAGTTTGTAATTATAAAAAAAATCTAAAGATTTCGCGCCATGGTACCTTTTTTAATTTCTGCTGTAGCGGCTAAGCAACACAAACACGCATTCTACGATTCACTCTGTACACAGAGTTTAAATAAGTCTATGATTTTACCGAAGAGATGCTTTTAGTTCCATTTTCAAAAATATGAATGAGAAACTGGGGGCCTATTACGAAACTTGGTCACGATAGTCGTCCGCAGTTCGTAGGTTATAGTTATTACAAATATTTTCAATGTAGCTATCGTAGTCCATAGTCTATTGAACGAATAATGACGGATCCACTAGAGAGAAACTGTCAAATTTACGCAATCACATTGCAATATCGCATACGCAAGTGCTTTGTAATAGGAATCAATCAGAACGAAGCACGGACGCAGCCGCGTGTATCGCATTAAACTTTTCGTAATAGACCCCCAGTATTAAGTCGAGCGAGTTTTTATTCGTGATTATGAATAAAGACTTTTTCGTTTTAGTACGCTCATTGGTAATAGACAAACATTAAAAAAGAAAAAACTTTATCCCCTAGGGCTTATTATGCTATTTTATCTCGACTCTTGTACGTTACAATGACGGACTTTTTGAGCAAGAGGAGTGAAAAATAGTAAGTATAGTAAGCTCAAATTAAAAAAAATGCAATCCTTTGCAACTTAACTATATTGCTGCCATAATAAAAAATCATGACCTGACTAAAGGCGGTTGTATGACCGAAAGTGGCGCCCTTAGAGGTTTTTATTTAATAAGTTATTAATAGAAAAAGATTTTAATAATGTCTATTGTGGAGATTTTAGGGCCCATGGTCTAGTATTTTTAGAAGGTATCACCACATCGCCCTCGTAGTCATTCGTAGAACTAGATAACGGCCACTTTTAGCAGTTTTGCTATCTACTTCTAGCAGTGACTACGAGGGAATGTAACGATACCGTCTAAAAATACTAGACCAAGGGCCCTAAAATCTCCACGATAAACATTTTTAAAATTGTGTATTAGAATTATAATATTAAATATAATTCACCGCGGCGCCACTTTCGCTCAGGGTACCACCTTAATTGGTTTACGGTCAACGATTTTAAAATCCATATTCTCTGCCTACCCCAATGGGAAACAGGCGTGAGTGTATGTAGTATGTATGTATGATTTTAAAATAAAAAGACGGCACACAAAAATGATTTATACTCTATTAAAGATTGCGTTGGCAACCCTGGCCTGCTTTCAAAAAAACCGAATCTAGGGGCATCAATTATTCATGTGAAATGGATCGCGGCAATTTTCGACAGCCCTACCTCTGGGTAGGTTAGCATGGATAAGCCTTCTATTTATTTTGTAGACAATTCAAGCGATAAACTTCTTTATAATAATTTTTGCTGTTTGCCATCCAAGTGAATTCACAAAAATGAAAATTCTTAAGGCGCTGTAGGTAGTAAAACTAGCGCCGCCACTACATTTATTTTTATTACTCGTAAACCAAGTTAATATTTAAAAAAAAGCTCATGTAATAATCTCTTAAATTGTCTCTCATAATTTTTGAATAACTCTTCAACAGTTATCATTATTTATGTAAGTTTTAAAATCCATTTTAGCTCAAAGTGGCCACTTTTGGCAATTATGGATTTTAAAACTTACAGAATGAATGATAACTGTTGAAGAGTTATTCAAAAAATATTAGACAATTTAAGAAATTATACATGAGCTTTTTTTAAATATTGACTTGGTTTACGAGTAATAAAAGTAAATGTAGTGGCGGCGCTAGTTTCACTACCACCGCGCCGAATGTTTGTACGGCTGAAAATATCTTGATCTGCATTTAATTTAACAGAGTTTTGTTTTTTGAAAATTATAAAATTTTCGCGAAGATAAGACCTCCTTGTTCGTTTAAAACAAACTTTAAACTATGATCATTAAGGGGCCGTACAACGCGAAATACACATTTTGAACAAAGATATCATACAGTAGGATTACTTGATTTATCGGTCCCAAAAATAATGTAGAAAGTAGGTACATTATAGTACTCAGTTTTATGATTGACAGAAACATGATACCTACTTATTATCTAAAACTTTTCTCGTTAGAAAAAAATCGGCAAATGACCTTCAATTTGGTACTTTAACACTGATGTGCTAATGCTAACCAATAATAAACCTTTAACCTTGAACTACAATAAAAAGAAACCTTAACTGGCTCTCTAGTTTTGTGATTGTCAGTTTTCCAAAATAAAAAATAGTTTTGTAAACATTAAATTGACAAAAAAAAAATTATATGGAAATTGTACGAAAAATGTATGAAAGTTGTACGGCCCCTTAAATAAAAATGTGGAAATTGGCTAAAATGTCTCCCGATTCTATTCCACCGTTTCATTCCCGTACATTTCCACGTCTATTCCACCCTATTCTTTCCCCCTTAGGCGAGGGGCAGTGTATTAATATTTAATAACCCTTATAAACTGCCGTATCGCGTGCGAAACGAAGACCATTTCAGTCTCAAGTGATTTTGTATTCGGGCCCTTAACTAGGCCTTTAACAACATCGTAACACATTAACTTGCTCTTGCTTGGCTAATTACTTACTAAAAGTTTACACCCTTTGAACTAAGGCCCGTATTTATAAACCGCTCTCAACGTTGAGAGCTATCTTGAGATCATACTTGAGATGCAGTTCCTATAAGAACCTTAAGATAGCTCTCAACCTTGAGAGTGGTTTATTTCATGTGCTAACAAACGATTATACTTTTCTATTACTTAACCAGGTAAAATTTGTAAGGCCCGTCTATACCGCTCTCTACTTTGAGAGCTATCTCGAGATCATACTTGAGAATAGGAACAGCATAGTATCTCAGGTATGATCGCAAGATAGCTCTCAACTTTGAGAGCGGATGATAAACATGGGCCTAAGAGTTCAAGGAATTCTTTTGATTTAATATACCTAAGTACTTACCTACCGTTGTTTATCCTAGAGAATTATATTACGATTGATTCTTATGAAAATTGTACTAACTTTAGTGTCATTCGGTTTCTAAAACTCAGGAAATAGGTACGGTCAGCAACGAAAGTTCTTGAACACTCTAGTACTTTGTCATAGTATGTTTTTTGACTAATGTTTCAAACCGTGAGCCACCTATTAAAAAAGTTGTTATGACAAAGTAACAAAGCGTTAAGCGTCTTTCATTGCTGACTGTACCTCTCTTTTTGAAAGTACGGTAGACCGAAGAGGGCACGCTGGGCTTCCACAACCTGTCAAATTTCTTCAATCATTTTTAAAATTTAAGCCGAGCAGTTTGAGGTTCACAATTCATTGTAGATTTTTGACAGTTTTGTATAGCTTGATATGCTGCTGACTGTACCCTTGCTTCTTTTAAAAAAAATAGGAATCACGTTGCTACTGTGTATTTTGGCTATAGATAACTGATGTCTATAGCATTACCTATTAGATCCAGAAGTCTAACATCACAACCCACACTTCCAGAGACCTAAGCAGGAATGAGCTGACAGCCATCAGCAGACGCACCTTCCGAGGGCTGACTGCGCTGAAGAGCCTCCACCTGGATGGGAACCAGCTCAAGTGTGTCGATGAGAAGGCGTTTGAGAACTTGAAGAGTTTGGAGCTGTTGTGAGTAAATCCTGTTAAAAATGTAGACGAGAAGCCAATCGCGCTAAATAGGTACCTATCGAAGGCAAAACTTTTTGGTTGCAATATTATCACTTATGCTTGGTTGACATGATGCGAGTTCACGCACGAGAACTGCTTCTCCATGCATTTACGTGACGTCATGTGACGTGTAGACGGTTCTCGAAAGCTCGGATGCGTGCACGACTTCGATCAAGAATACCCTAGATGTCCGGTTAGAGTTTAAAAAATGACACCTCAAATTATTAGCGTCCCACTTACAAACTGGGCGCTTATTTTGCACAAAGTAAGTGATAAAAAGATGTGTTTTTGTACACAATAAGCTTATTTTGTACAAAATAAGTGATATAAAATGTGAGTTATTTTTTTTATTATGGAAAAGTCGTCCTCTTGTCTTCTCCTCCTTCCCAATATTGCGATACCCAACAGGGTCCATAATTTGTACTTTGTTATTAGTTGTAACATCTTTTTAACATTATGGTTGCAAAAAAATATTAATAATTTTATAAATAATATAAAATATATTGAATAGGTATTGAATATTGTCCATCAGCCATTATTGCCATTATTGCAACACCCACCAATCCGCATTGGGCCCGCGTGGTGGGTTATGACCCATCCTCCTTACCACCCTTACCACCCATTGAATATTGAGTTAGTACAAAATAAGAGGTGATTATGTACAAAATAAGCGCCAAGTTTGCAAGTGGGACGCTATTTGAGGTGCCATTTTTGCGTACTGTTTTAGTTCGTGAAGCGTTATCTAGGATTTTCTTGATCGAAGGTGCACGAAAATAATGTTGTTCGCGCGCAAACTACCTAGTTCATGCATGTTTATTAGTTGGCTTTCGAGAGGCGTTTGCACGGGTACGAAAAAGATCTCATTTTTTGTGTTTTTTTGGTTGTCTTTCCGACTGAATCAATGCTCTGTTTATGATGAAATCGGTGAACTGGGTACTTTAATCTCAAGATATTTTTTTCTTAGTGGATACTGATCTGAATCTGAATATTCTGAAACCGACATGTCATGCCAACAAGCCATAATGGAAAATAAAACAGGGGGCCAAAAGAGTTTATCACACAAACATAATATCTAATTTAATTTTATAATTTTTTTTTAACCAGGACCCTCAACAACAATAACCTGACCTACCTAGCGGTGGAGCCTGCAGCCATCACTCGACTGCACACCCTGCGGTTGACTGACAATCCGCTGGTCTGTGACTGCCGAGTGGCGAGGCTGGCTACTGCGATACGAGCTGCTAGTATACCAGGAGTGGGAGCCAGGTAATAATATTACACACCCTGCGACTGTCTGACAATCCGCTAGTCTGTGACTGCCGATTGGCGATGCTGACTACTGTAACACAAGCTGCTAGTATACCAGCCTGCCTAGCATGACCGATTTATATCGCGTGATATAGCGTTTTATCACGTTTAACTGTCAAAAAAACAAAGGAGTTTGACAGTTGAGTGTCGATAAAATGCTATATCACGCGATATAAATCGGTCATGCTAGGCAGGCTGGAGCGGGAGCTAGGTAACAATATTACTACCCTATTTGTATGTCCTCTTTATGATCTGTAACTATTAATACGATGGAATGAAGCTTCACACCCTGCGACTGACTGACAATTCGCTAGTCTGTGACTGCCGAGTGGTGAGGCTAGCTACTGCGATACGAGCTGCCAGTATATCAGGAGTGGGAGCCAGGTAATATTTTAAAACTGCAATGCAGAAGTTACTGGCATTCTCATAGTGTAGTAGGTTAATCCCATGAAGACCGAAGTAGTTCTAGAATCTAGATTCATATTGTAAAGACTAACAAGCGCTTTGGTTTACAAGATTCGAAAATCGGGCTTTTTGAAGCCGGGTTAATCGCTAAAAAGTATAAAGAAAGTAGAGGACTGTGATAACCGTGCATCATAATGCGAACTCCTTAGCCAATTCCCAGTAAAAGGTAAGAGAATGTAACGGTGTCTTACTGTCTGACTGACAACAAACTAGGTACTCTGTGACTGTCGCGTGGCCAGACTGGCTCCTGCAATTCGTGCTGCTAGTATATCAGGAGTGGGAGCCAGGTAAAAATAGCTGTAGGTACTCTTTCTCGTACCTATCTTCTTGCAAAAACAGGCTGATAGCAGCCATAAGAGAACGTTAATCATCTTCTAAAATCTTGGCGACTTGGGATTCATAAATGCCTTCTATGCTCGTCATGGTCGTCCTGCAGCCATCAATGATGATGATGATGAAGACATAATAAATTAGGTGTAGAAATTGATGGTAGTAGGCAATAATGTAGTAAGTTACATACCCTGAGACTGGCTGACATGACAATCCGCTGGTCTGTGACTGCCGAGTGGCGACTGGCTACTGCGATGCGAGCTGCTAGGTATACCAGGAGTGGGAGCCAGGTATTTATATTGTAAGAACTATATTATCAGATGAGCTACGCGCCAGAAAGAGAAGCGCTTCGGAGGTGCTTATAATAGGCGCAGCGCTGTGGAATTTGAAATTGTAATTCAGTAGAGATAATAATTAACTTAAATTCAGTTGAGATGTTTTTTTTATTTTCAGATGTCAGGCACCAGCTGCGCTGAGAGGTGCCCTGCTTGCAGACCTAGAACCTCATGAACTCATCTGCAATGGTATGAAAATAACAAAATCAATATTGAGGGGACCAACTTAGATATCTAAAATCCCCAGTCTATCATAGCTTCTTTTTGTCATAAGTACCTACCTGAAAATTCTATTGTAATTTTTATTAAAAAGTGTAAATAAGGAATAATGTTGTTGCCTTACCATACTGATAATAGCCAAAAGTAAACTCATCAGAAAAGGCCGTTTTTCGCTTTTGTGCATGGTCCTCAACAGTAGGTAATCTAAGTTAATGTAACTATGAATTTCCCAAATGCATTACACCAGCGATAGTCCAAACTCCAAAGTATTTAAAGAAACACTTACGTGATTCTTCACGTTAAGTGTCTCTTTAAATACTTTGGAGTTTGTTAGAGCTGTTAATTCTGTTCCACGTTGTATGGGTTCACCCATACAACTTGGAACAGAATTAACAGCTAGACCAGGGGGCTTACCATCAGCAAATAAGAAACCGTTCAGTTCAAAAGCAGGCCTTAAACAGGACTGCTTATGGCCTGCTTTCATACTAACCGTTGAGGTCATAGTACGAAAAAGTAAAGCAGTTCAATATAAGCCCTGCTTTAAGAGCTCATAGTAAGGCCCCTGGATATGGTAGATAGGGACCATCAAACTGAACAACTTTTACTATGGGACCAACTCTAAAAAAAATCTATGAAAATGTATGAAACAGTTGATTTTTTTCGCGATTTCCAGAGTTGGTCCCATTATCCCATAATAAAAGTGGTTCAGTTTGATGGTCCCTATCTACCATATTCGGCATTGGGGGTTATTTTGTAACACGCTGTATATAACGGGTGTAACAAGACCTTCAACGAAGCCGAAGTCCACGTATTCCGCCCATCATCAGGATCATTTTTCTCTTTTAGGCTATACCTGGGAAACCAATAGTTACGAAGTTATTGAAGATCAAAGTCAAAATTTTTTTTTCAAAATTTTTATGAAATCTTATTTTATTCGTTATTTCCTACTTTTTAACTAAAGAAACATTATCAAAATTTTAAGTATTTCGTAACAAACAATGGCTTCAAAACGTCGTCACTCGATGTATCTCATGAGCACGCACATAAACGCTGCCTTTCAACTCGGCCGCACGCAGCTGTGGTAGCATTCACTCGCAGGCGCGGTCTGTTGTACGCGTCACATTGCGTGGTAATGTATGCAATACTTTTTTAACACCAAAAATCAAAATGGTTTCCCAGTAATAATTTTGAACAGAAATGGTCCTGATGATGGGCAGAATACGTAGACCTCGGCTTCGTTGAAGGTCTTGTTACACCCTGTATATAGGTTTGGCGCTTTTTTCCCGCAGGCCCCACAACAGCTCTATCGGGTGAGTGCTCCGCAGAGCCGCGCTGCCCGCCGCCGTGCCGCTGCTCGTCGGACGGCACCGTCGACTGTCGTGAGAAGCTACTGCCCGAGCTACCCACTACTATACCGCACAGGGCTACTGAGATGTGAGCTATTTGACACAATAGTATCTATCTGTAAATGCCTCGTCCATTTGCAAGGCACTGTGACTGTCGTAAAAAGCTACTGCCCGAGCTACCCACTACCATACCGCACAGGGCTACTGAGATGTGAGCTATTTGACACACTAGTATATATCTGTAAATGCCTCGTCCATTTGCAAGGCACTATGACTGTCGCGAGAAGCTACTGCCCGAGCTAACGACCACCATACCGCAAAGGGCTACTGAGATGTGAGCTATTTGACACACTAGTATCTATCTGTAAATGCCTCGACCATTAGCAAGGCACTGTGACTGTCGCTAAAAGCTACTGCCCGAGCTACCCACTACTATACCGCACAGGGCTACTGAGATGTGAGCTATTTGACACACTAGTATATATCTGTAAATGCCTCGTCCATTTGCAAGGCACTATGACTGTCGCGAGAAGCTACTGCCCGAGCTAACGACCACCATACCGCAAAGGGCTACTGAGATGTGAGCTATTTGACACACTAGTATCTATCTGTAAATGCCTCGACCATTAGCAAGGCACTGTGACTGTCGCGAGAAGCTACTGCCCGAGCTACCCACTACTATACCGCACAGGGCTACTGAGATGTGAGCTATTTAACACACTAGTATCTATCTGTAAATGCCTCGACCATTAGCAAGGCACTGTGACTGTCGCGAGAAGCTACTGCCCGAGCTACCCACTACTATACCGCACAGGGCTACTGAGATGTGAGCTATTTGACACACTAGTATCTATCTGTAAATGCCTCGACCATTAGCAAGGCACTGTGACTGTCGCGAGAAGCTACTGCCCGAGCTAACTACCACCATACCGCACAGGGCTACTGAGATGTGAGCTATTTGACACACTAGTATATATCTGTAAATGCCTCGTCCATTTGCAAGGCACTATGACTGTCGCGAGAAGCTACTGCCCGAGCTAACGACCACCATACCGCAAAGGGCTACTGAGATGTGAGCTATTTGACACACTAGTATCTATCTGTAAATGCCTCGTCCATTTGCAAGGCACTGTGACTGTCGCGAGAAGCTACTACCCGAGCTACTCACTACTATACCGCACAGGGCTACTGAGATGTGAGCTATTTGACACACTAGTATCTATCTGTAAATGCCTCGACCATTAGCAAGGCACTGTGACTGTCGCGAGAAGCTACTGCCCGAGCTACCCACTACTATACCGCACAGGGCTACTGAGATGTGAGCTATTTAACACACTAGTATCTATCTGTAAATGCCTCGACCATTAGCAAGGCACTGTGACTGTCGCGAGAAGCTACTGCCCGAGCTACCCACTACTATACCGCACAGGGCTACTGAGATGTGAGCTATTTGACATACTAGTATCTATCTATAAATGCCTCGTCCATTAGCAAGGCACTGTGACTGCCGCGAGAAGCTACTGAGTACTGCCCGAGCTATACCGCACAGGGCTACCAAGATGTGAGTTACCTATTTTACTGTTATAAAGTGTAGCTGCTCCGACGGCACCGTCGACTGTCGTGAGAAGCTACTGCCCGAGATACTCACTAATATACCGCACAGGGCTACCGAGATGTGAGCTACCTATTTTACTGTAATAAACTGTAGATGCTCCGACGGCATCGTCGACTGTCGTGAGAAGCTACTGTCCGAGCTACCTACCACCATACCGCATAGGGCTACTGAAATGTAAGATATTTGATGACTCTAGTACTCAGTATAAAGTATGCCGCTGCTCGTCGGACGGCACCATCGACTGTCGTAAGAAGCTACTGACTACTATACCGCACAGGGCTTCAGAGATGTGAGCTATTTGACACACAAGTATCTATCTGTAAATGCCTCGTCCATTTGCAAGGCACTGTGACTGTCGCGAGAAGCTACACCCACTACTATACCGCACAGGGCTACCGAGATGTGAGTTGTTTGACACAATATTATATATCTGTAAAAATGTCTCGTCCATTTGCAAGGCACCGTCGACTGCCGCAAGAAGCTACTACTACCCGAGCTACCCACTACATACCGCATAGGGCTACGGAGATGTGAGCTATTTGACGCAATAGTATCTATCTGTAAATGCCTCGTCCATTTGCAAGGACTTTCGACTGCCGCGAGAAACTTCTGCCCGACCATACCGCACAGGGCTATTGAGATGTGATGAGCTATTTGATGACTCTAGTACTCAATATAAAGTGTGTCGCTGGTCGTTGGACGGCACCGTCGACTTTCGTCAGAAGCTACTGCCCGAGCTACCTACCACCATACCGCACAGGGCTACTGAGATGTGAGCTACCTATTTTACTGCTATAAAGTGTAGCTGCTTGTCGGACGGCACCGTTGACTGCCGCGAGAGGATAACTCCACTTTGCCTCACAAAGTGTCCCCACTGATGCCCTTGTTCGCTTAAAGACAGATTAGCTATACGACAGATTTGCTTCATGGCAGATTCGCTTTAAGACGGAAATTGAAAATGTTACTTTTTAATTTTCACTTTTTATTGATAAGTACTTATATTCACCATTGGAGATGGAGACACTTGGTGAGAAAAAAATTGAAAAATTGGGCAAATTGGAATAATTCCCGCGAGAAGCAACTGCCCAAGCTACCCACCACTATACCGCACAGGGCTACCGAGATGTGAGCTACCTATTTTACTGCTATAAAGTGTACCTAGCTGCTCGTTTAGCTCCGTCATCGGCGGCTTCGTTCAAGTTCCGGAGTACAAAATACGTTGGTCCTTTATGAAGAACATAGAAGCGCCCAACGTAGCTTGGGCCCTGAACACGGCACGCCCCGAATATGTGGGGATAGACCTTCGAATCGAATCGAATAAGAGTGTGATTTATTAGAAATCCACCTTCACACTACACTATGGTTTTCTAATACAAAATTCATATAACAAAACAAACAATCATTAAGTTATATCAAGGTACCTATGTGCTTATTCTAATATGTTTTATCTCTCTCCAGCCGGTTGGAACAGAACGAGATTACCGAAGTCGGCGCGGGCGCGTTCGCTCAAGTCAAGCGCGTCACTCGCATCGACCTGTCCAACAACAAGATCACCAAATTGGCCGCTGATGCTTTTACTGGACTAACACATTTAACGTCACTGTAAGTCAAAACACAAAGACAGATAATAATATGACTTTTCCCAGATCATAATACGACTTTTCCCAGCTTCTAAAACAACTTTTCCCAGCTCTTCAAAACGACTATTCCCAGCACCTAAAACGACTTTTCCCAGCTCCTAAAACGACATTTCCCAGTAACGGAAACGACATTTTCAAGTTACGAAAATTACTTTTGCTGTTTCTAAAACCAGTTTTCCTTGTTCCTTATACAATTTTTCAGCTTTCTTAGTTTCTAAAACATGTTTAAAACAAACTTAGTTTCTAGTGCGGCTGATATGATGATGATGAGTTTCTAAAACTACCTACTTTATCCCAATATTTTTTTTAATTTAAATAAACAAATTTACATTTTTATCTTAACCCTTCAGCGCCATCCGCCATTTTGTTAAACAACAAAAAACCCTCCCCACCAACTGGCAAGAAAGAAATAAAATGGCGTCTTTCACAAAAAACCTGATTATTTCGTAACCAGGCTATAATTTATCATTCTGTAAAGATAGTTTTGGGCTTTGACAGAACGGCAATATAGCGATTATATCAGGTCGCCGGCGACCGTACTGGCACTTAGAGGTTAATCTAAATAGTGCAACAAAAACCAGAAAGGTTTATTCGTACACTACACATTCGTCACTGATATCCATGAAAAGATTTCTTCCAGTTCTAACACTACTTTTCCATTGTTGTTGCAGAGTTCTCTATGGAAACAAAATAAAAGATCTGCCGTCTGGAATATTCCATGGACTTTCATCGCTACAACTGCTGTAAGTCCAGAATTATTTGTAAACAAATTAGCTCTTATCGTACTGAATTTTTTAAGTATATTGTCACATTTTTTGTTTTTAGATTGCTGAACTCAAATGAAATAACTTGCGTCAGAAAAGACACTTTCAGAGACTTGCAGAACCTGAAATTACTGTAAGTTCTCATCCCAGCATTTTTTTTAACTGTACCTATATTTTTTACATTCTTTTTAAGACGGTAATCTCATACGGGATGGAGACGAAAATACGACAAATGAAAACATTAGTTAGTGACACTAGTTTATACGAGTATTTTGAAAATATCAAATAATTCCTAGGAAAATTTAAAAAAAACCAAATAGCACGAATTGTACTTCTCAGTAACAGAAAAATATTTCCTGTGCATAAACTACTTTTTGGATATTTTTTTTATGCAGACTGGGAGCGTTATAATATGAGCTATTCTACATTTTATTGTTGCATTGTCATCTGCACTGCAGGTCATATAATTTTACTTATATTATATTTAAATAAATATTGTTTTCGGTTGCAGGTCACTTTACGACAACAATATTAGGTCTCTGTCCAACGGAACTTTCGACGCTTTAACGGGCATACAGACTTTGTAAGTGATTAATATCTCTGTAAGTGATAAGATAATATATAAAATGATTTGATTTTTGAAAAAAAAAAAATTCATGACCGTTTGGTTATGGTATGGTATATGGTATACCATACAACGTGTTACAAAAATACACCTAATGCCGAATATGGTAGATAGGGACCATCAACCTGAACATCTTTTACTATGGTACCAACTCTGAAATCACGAAAAAATCAGCTGTGTCATACAAAAATTAATAACAAAATATCTAAGTATGAAACAGCTGATTTTTTTTCGCCGTTTCAGATTTGGTCCTTTAGTAAAAGTTGTTCAGCTCGATGGTTATTTTGTAACATGTTGTAGTTAAAATATGTCATTAGTATCAGGTGACTGATAGTAAACTCCCCCCAGACACCTAGGCCGCAACCCGTTCTCGTGCGACTGCTCGCTCCGCTGGCTGGCCGCGTACTTGCGCAAGAATCCCATAGAGACGTCCGGAGCTAAGTGCGACGCGCCCAAGCGGATGAGCAGGAAAAGGATCGACGCTTTGAGGGAGGACAGCTTTAAGTGCAAACGTGAGTACCTATTCAACATCATGGGCGTAGCGAGGGAGGGATTTGGGGTTTCTGTCAAACGTTTTTTTTTTTTAACCGCTTTAATGTCCCTACCACTGGGGCACAGGGTTTTCTAGAACCCCATAGAAACGAGCAGAAGAGAATCGACGCGTTGATAAGACAACTTTAAGTGCAAACGTGAGTATTCGACATCAGCCATTTATAATTTCACCTCTGCTGGGGCACAGGCTTTCCCAGAATCTAATTTAAGCAAAGTTTTAAAAAAAAGCGACTTTTCCCAAATCCTTTTTAATTTATTTATATCCTTTTAATCCTTATTATTCTTTATCCTTTTAATAGTAATACTTTATTTGCGTGAATATGGTACATTGTGTTCTTAAATTACTAATTACCAACATATTCTATCTTCCTTAATCCTTCCTATCCTTAATGACTTATCCCAGTTTCTAAAATAAAATTTTCCAACACCGAATCGAAACTTCTCTTCCCAGTCGCTAAATTGTCATTTTCCAGTTTCTAAAATTTTTGTCGGTTTCTATAACAAAATTTTTCCAACCTCAAACGGATACGACTTTTCCCACTTCCTAAAACGACTTTTCCCTGAGGGCCTATTACGAAAATAACGTACGCAATTGCGTAACGCAGTCACTTGGTCACGATAATCGTCCGCAGTTCGTCGGTCGTACACATTTTCAATAAATTTGGCTATCGACGCCCAAAGACTGAACGAATGATGTCGGATACGCTAGAGAAAAACTGTCAAACTAACGCAATCACTTTGCAATATCGCATACGCAAGTGCTTTGTAATAGGAAACAAGCATAACGAAGCACGGACGCAGCTGCGTGTATCGCATTAAACTTTTCGTAATAGACCACCAGGTCATAAAACTTTAGTAAGTATACACAAAGTACAACACTTTCCCAGTTTATAATAACTTTTTGTCCCTACTTCTAAAATGCCCTTAATTTGGCACAGCTGGTGAAGAAGTGCCCGACGCGTGCGGCGAGTCCCCGCTATGTCCGGCGACGTGCTCGTGCGCGTTCGCGGCGCGCGCGGTGGCTGTCACGTGCGCGCGCGCAGCGCTCGCTGAAGTGCCGCGCGATCTACCGCTCAATACGCAGGCACTGTGAGTTAAATTTTGTTTCAAATGTATTGTGATTGAAGTTTAGTTTAGTAAAAGTATTGAAATCTTTCTGCAATAATTAGCTTGCGATGATCAATACTTAATTAGTCAAACAGTAATTTTAAACGATTTTAGACTTGGTTATAAATATTTTTTGAAAAAATTTTTCTCCTTTAATATTTCACGATAAATAACATTGATTTTCTTTAATTGTTGTTGTAACAGTATTATTTTGTTTCAGATTGATGCCAGACAATAATCTGGGCCAAATCAAATCTGACGGGACGTTCGGTCGCCTACCAGATCTAACTAAATTGGACTTCAGAAATAATGGTAATTTGATCAAACTATTAAATTATGCATGCAAGTCTTAATTCTTAACAGAATGATTTTTCGTTACTTTACCTTGTTACAAAACGACTTTTCCCAGTTTTTAAAACGACTTTTTAAAGTTTTTGAAACGACTTTTCCCAGTTCCGAAAATGACTTCCCAGTTCCTAAAACGACTTTTCGAAGTTTCTAAGCCAATCCGAGCTCGATCCTTAACATTTCCAAAGACTGATGAAAACGGTTACCAAGTCCTAACTCCATGACCCTGTTTCATAAACATTATCATAGTAAATTACAACGTTCATTTGGTGTTGATTGCGTCGCCAATTTGAAACAAGAAAATAAACTACTCACAGACACCGCAATGTATGCGAATTACCGTAGTAAATAAATTTTAATATTTATGAATTAGGCCCCAAGTTCTTAATACATTATTTTAAAACAGCATACATTCTCATGGACTATAGTAGCTTTTTTGTCATTCACATTATTATGCTTGTTAATTTTATCATATTTTTAACAGGTATCACAGTAATAGAGGACAACGCATTTGACGGTGCTGCCAATATTCAAGAGTTACTATTGGATGGAAATCTGTTACAAACTGTTACAGACAAAATGTTTTTTGGCTTACACAGTTTGACTGTATTGTAAGTATTTTAATGAAAATTATTAAATACAACAGTATTTTTGTTATATAGAAGCAAAATTAATACCAGACCTACCTTAGCCAAATATTTTTTTAAACTGCTATGTGATACAGTCTTCGGAAGTTAACGCCAAATATTTTTTTTTTGTTTTTCAGATCTTTGGCCGACAACAAAATAAGATGTATTACTCCAGCAGCTTTCGACCACCTTACTATGCTGACCACTCTGTGAGTACCTAATTACGCTTTATTTTCACCTTTTATTGATTAACATGAAAGTCTAATCTTGCTTTTCTTTGGATTTAATATTAGGCCCGTTTTTATAAACCGCTCTCAATGTTAAGAGCAATCTTTAATTCACCCAGGGGATTTAGCTCAGGTGAATTAAGTCTATAAACGGGCGGATAGGGTCATATGCAAGAGGGCGAGCTTACATATTTCGGGAAAGATCAAAGCGCCTTAGTGCGAGCGTATGTTAGTTGTGAATGTAGTCGTGCATGCACTTTGCGGACGGATAGATGAGGCATTTGCTTTGCACGCAATGAACCGACTCGCGCATATAGGTTTATATTTTTTCAAGCGGTCCCTTATAATTGGAGAAGCTTGCAAAAAATCTCATTAATCTAGTGTTTAAGAATTTATGGTGGATTTTCTGTTTAAGATCCTTAAATAAATAAATAAAAATAAATAAAACACGCACGTCTCAAACGAGACATGTTTGTGCGCCGTGTGCGACACGTGCCTCGCAAAGTCTAGATCAGGGATGGCGAACCAAAGGCACTGGCGCGCGACACAATATTTTGGGCACAAAATTTCATTATGCACTACAAAATCATTACGAATCTATTAATTTAAATTACGCGTATAATTCAAACACTGCAAAATGTACCTGTTTTTTGTAGTAAATAAAGAGTTCAGAGTTGACAGTATTTTTTTATTATTATTTCCCCAATAATCACAAGTCAAAATTATTTGATGGCACGTCTATGACCTCATTAAACATCTCTTTAGAAAATGGCACGTTGATAGTTGATACATAAAGGTTCGCCATAAATTATGTAACTTTGTTGCAATCAACTCTGACAGAAATCGCAGTTACATTGCTGCTTTAGTAACGACCAATATGAGAACAATCTTATTAAGTTACGTAATCCACGGGCTGGTCAAGATCCACCTTCATTATCTCCATTCTATTATCTACACACACAGACGCCTCGAAGACAACCCGCTAGAGTGCACGTGCCACCTCGCGTGGCTCCCTACATGGCTGCGGTCGCGCCGGCTCGCGCCCGCCGCCGCCTGCGCCGCGCCGCCCGCGCTGCACGCCGCCGCGCTACTGCACCTAGAGCCCGCCGACTTCAAGTGCACAGGTCGACAGTTATAAGAAACAAATATAATAGAGTTCATAAAAAACAGTACCTACATTAAAAGGTCTTCTATTAGAAAGAAAGAAATAACATTTATTTGAGACAATCACATCACACACAAAATAAATACAAAAATAAACAAGCCTAACCACATTCTCTCAAAACGCTCACGACTCAACAAATTGTATGGTCTGCGATCAGCGCTATTTTATATAAAGTTTAAGAGACTATTAAGATTTTGCTGAAACGGACACATCAGCTTATGCCGCAGCTTGAGTTATAACTTATTATACCGCTAATCTTGAGATTCAGCCGTAGTAATTTATATATTATATAACATTACGAGTAGGTATAATACCTTAACAATATTTAATCTCTTCGTTAATTCCTTCAATTTTCTTGGTTCTTTAAACAAAAATTTCCCAACCTCAAATGGATACGATACGACTTTTCTCATTTCCTAAAACGACTTTTCCCAAATCATAATTAACTTTAATAAGTACCTATACTATTTTGAAATGTTTTTGTGTTTTTTTGTGTGTTGCAGTGGTTTTTTAATAATGATAAAGATATATACATTATGTTATTAGTTTATTAGGATATTCTTTTGAGAGTTTTGTGTAGGAAAATACAAGTTAATACCGGTACAGACTTTTGATGTTCATTAGGTTTGTTTCATCGTATATACCGTGTAGGTATATATTAGGTTATTGATTTAGTTTTAAGTATATCCCCCTTTTTATTTTTAAAAAGGGGATTTGAGACCACGTGAATCAACAACTTTTACTATGGGGCCAACTACGGAATCGCGAAAAAAAACAGCTGTTCCATACATTATAGTGGAGTCGATGTTGTACTTTTCTAAGGAACAGCTGATTTTTAGATATAGGTACTTAAAAATAACGGTGTACAATCTACCTGTATAATAATGAAATGTTTGTTCCAGCTGACGACAAGGGCTGCCTCGCGCCCGGCTACTGCCCCGAGCAGTGCAGCTGCACCGGCACGGTCGTGCGGTGCTCGCGCGCGCAGTTGGCGACCCTGCCTGCTAACATACCGCCGCAGACTACCGAGCTGTGAGACATTTTATATATTTTGAAAAATAAATAGATTGTAAAAGAGCCACTTTTGGCAAATTTGCCGACTACTAACTAGTACCTACTACAACGAACTATATATTTTACAGAGATTATGTTTTGTAAGTAAGTATAAAATATAAGTATTGTTTGTAAGTAAACTAAAGAACAAAAGTCGTCTGACGAAAGTCGACAGACAATAGTTGACAGACAAGAGTCGTTAGACAAAAGTCGACAGACAAAAGTCTACAAAAGTCAGCTGACAAAAGTCGACAGACAAAAGTCGACCGACAAAAGTCGACAGACAAAAGCCGACAGACAAAAGTCAACAGACAAAAGTCGACAGACAAAAGTCGACATACAAAAGTTGACAAACAAACGACAAAAGTCGACAGACAAAAGTCGACGGACAAAAGTCGGCAAACAAAAGTCGGCGGACAAAAGTCGACGGACAAAAGCCGGCAGACAAAAGTTGACAGACAAAAGTTGGCAGACAAAAGTCGACTGACGAAAGTCGTCTGACAAAAGTTGACAGACAAAAGTTGACTAACAAAAGTCGTTAAACAAAAGTCGACAGACAAAAGTTGACAAACAAAAGTCGAAGCCCAAAAGTAGTCTGACGAAAGTCGATAGACAATAGTCGACAGACAAAAGTCGTCAGACTAAAATCGACAGACAAAAGTTGACGGTCAAAAGTCGGCAGACAAAAGTCGGCAGAAAAAAGTCGTCTGACAAAAGTCGACTAACTTTGCGTTGCATTTTGTTGGTGTACCTATAAAATAAAATAAAACTTTTGTTATGACAGTCATTTTGCTACCTGAGCAGGCGTGATAGCGGGCAAGCACTTGCTCTATCATTAAAATAAACGGCTGATGGTCATTTTCTTCTGCCCATAGGTACCTGGAATCCAACGAGATCACCAGCATATCTCCAGAACAGCTGCGCCACTTGACCCAGCTCACGCGCCTGGACTTGTCCAACAATAGGATCAGTGTGCTGGCAAATCTGACCTTCCATGGATTGTCAAAGCTGTCTACTCTGATAGTCAGTTATAATAGGCTGCGGTGTGTGCAGGTAAGCCAAAATCGCCTTTAATACCGAGTGTTAAAGTCCATTTCCATTTAGGCTTTCAAAAACTAGAGGTTCATTTTCGGGGAAATGCATTGACTTTATTAATAAAGTTCCACCAAATATGGTTCCATCATCAAATACAATATCAATATCTGAGTAAATCTCTGTTTAAATTTCTCAAATCTATCAAGAAATGACAAAATTATTAAATATTTAAAAAGTTAGTTTAAAAACACGGCCCTTGCGGAACATGCGATGACGTCACGTGCCACGATCGCCCGAACAAACACCCGCCACTGAGCGGCGCACATGGCTGATGACGTCATCAGCCAATCGTGAATTGGGGAGCGTTTATGAGAATGCGACACGAAAATCGCTCTATCTTCGTCATTTTTGGTCCAATTTCAATAATTCTTTCACTGAAATAATTTATGTGACTGAAACTTTTACAACAACCTCCGTCCACCATCCTCATTACATGTTTAACTTACAATCTGTGTAGAAATTATTGATGGCTTGTTGTATTTAGCCTCCATCATCTCCATCATCATGTCTGTGAAACTAAAAAACACAACACTGTATTCCTACGTAGACAAACATGTTTCCTTGCCCCGTATACAACGTATACAACAAATTGAACTCGGCACTAGACATTTACCCTAAAACACTATATCAATGCAAACGAACAGTTACTAACTACATAATGAACTTGAGTTATATAGAGACAGAATCACTTTTTACCATTTTACGTTAACCCACATACATACACACACACACACACACACACACACACACACACACACACACACAAACATACACATACTTGAATTCTTTATTATTTTTATATCTTTTTATCTTTCTCCAAATTAAGCTACTTTCACAGATACCCTCACGCACACTTACCGTACCGTGTAGTACCACATCCAAACGCCGTCTTTCACCACGAGTGAGAGGCCTGGAGTCCCGAAATACAGGATTGTCCTAGTTTAGGCTCCAGTCCATCAATTGTTTTATTATTACCTAGAATTTTGATTTATATACTTAGATAATAATGAATGTAACTTTGGTGGGAATAAATTATTTTTCAATTTTCAATTTTCAATCTGCCTTTATTCCACAGCGCGACGCCCTCAAAGGTTTGACTCAGCTTCGCGTGCTATCACTTCACGGCAACAACATATCTATGCTGGCTGATGGCGTGTTCAGCGACCTTGAATCCATATCGCATGTGTGAGTATTAATCGTTGTCTTATATAGTAGGGGAGCTCGGTGGCACAGTGGTGTAGCGCCTGGCCCAGCGATTGCAGAAGTTAAGCAACGTTCGCAACGGTCGGTCATGGGATGGGTGACCAAAAATTTATTATCTCGAGCTCCTCCGTGCTTCGGAAGGCACGTTAAGCCGTTGGTCCCGGCTGCATTTGCAGTCGTTATCGACCACCAATACGCATTTGGGCCCGCGTGGTGGGTTATGGCCCGTCCTCCTTATCCACCCAATAAGGAAGGCCTGTGTCCCAGCAGTGGGGACATAAAAAAAATGGCTGATGGACTATAGGGGTTTTTCACCCACACGTTGGGTTGCTAAAAAGGACATTGCCTAGGTTTGAACCAAGTGCTGCCTAGAAAGCTCACATAATGCATTTTGTTCCTCAGACCACTACTAATCTGTAATCCAAAGCGCATAAAAATCTGGAAAACCCAGGAGTCCAAAGATAATCAGATTTTTGTTTGATTTCATCAGACGAATGACTGCGAGGGAATGTAATGATACCTTCTAAAAATACTAGACTAAAAATCATTTTCTATTATGGCTCCGTTACGCGAAATCACTTGTCTCTGTCTTTTTCTTTATGTGTAAAGAGTATGGAAAATAACCTCACTTCTGCACTTTTTCGATGTTTTTCGTTGTTTTTTCATCATAATCTTTAGCACAATTATCTTTCTTAAAAAAAAGTAATTGGAGCTCAGTACGTTAAAGTGTATTTTGATGTAGAATTCAATACGTTTCGCTATTATTTACGCCAAAAATATGACCCGCGACAAGCGCTTTTGAAGATATTCTGTTTTTTTTTTACAATCATTTGTGAGGTTTATACGCAATTTAATACTTGTAGGTACTAGATAATCTCTTTAGCTTGTCGTATGTTTTTTTGTGGCTATAACTTTACGTTTTCTATATAAAAATATGGCCCGCGCAAACCATGTTTTCCTATTATGGCCCCTTAACATAACAACTTATTAATTGGCGACTTTCGGTGAGGGAATCGCCTTAACTTAAGTTCTCGAAATTATTTTGTGCAGTGCTCTCGGCTCCAACCCTCTGTACTGCGACTGCAGTCTCCGCTGGCTAGCTGAATGGGTCCGAAGCGCCGGAGAATACGTAGAGCCTGGCATCGCTAGATGTGCCGACCCGCAGCCAATGAGGGACAAGTTGGTGTTGAGTACACAAGCCACTGCGTTTGTGTGTAGAGGTAAGAATAAGTAAAAAAGTTACAAAAAAACGTGTTAGTATGTTGAACCTGGCATCGCTAGATGTGCCGACCCTCAACCAATGAGAGACAAACTGGTGTTGAGCACACAAGCCACTGCATTTGTGTGTAGAGGTAAGAATAAGTAAAAAAAGTTACAAAAAAACATGTTAGTATGTTGAACCTGGCATCGCTAGATGTGCCGACCCTCAACCAATGAGAGACAAACTGGTGTTGAGCACACTAGCCACTGCGTTTGTGTGTAGAGGTAAGAATAAGTAAAAAAAGTTACAAAAAAACGTGTTAGTATGTTGAACCTGGCATCGCTAGATGTGCCGACCCTCAACCAATGAGGGACAAGCTAGTGTTGAGTACACAGGCCACTGCGTTTGTGTGTAGAGGTATGTAGTTTTATAATAATTATTGTGTTATATTAGTGTTGTTGTCAATAAATAGTAAAATCTACTAGAAATGGATAGTATCGCGAGGTGTGCCGACCCTCAACCAATGAGGGACAAGTTAGTGTTGAGCACACAAGCCACTGCGTTTGTGTGTAGAGGTAATGTAGATGACTTTATAGTAAGTAATACTAGCGGCCGCCTGCGACTTTGCGTGGATCCTAGAAAACAGGATAGAAAGTAGCCTATAAGGGAATCCTTATATAATACACAGCTATAACAAATATTATCATCATTACAATACAGATGTTACAGTATCGTTACAAATACCAGAACATTTAATATTCATTGTGAGATTATAGTTAATTGAGTTAGTTAAGTAGGTATGTACGGTCGACGGCACGCTGGGCTTCCACAATGTGTCAAATTTCTGCAATCATTTTTAAACTTTAAGTGGAGCAGTTTAAGGTTCAAAATTCATCATAGATTTTGACAGTTTTGTATAGCTTGATATGCTGCTGACTGTACCTATATTAGATTGACAGAAATAACGCTTTAAGCTGCTGCTTTTAACGACAGTTATTTGTCGCAGGCAAGCCGCCAGCTGAAGTGGTGTCCAAATGCGACCGCTGCTACAACAACCCGTGCCTCAACGGTGGTGTTTGTGCTGCTACTGCTGCTGGAGGATTCGAGTGCGCGTGCGCGAGGTGAGGATATAATATAGTGGTGGCCGGATAAATAGAAACACCAGTCGATCTCATACAAACGAGGTAACTTTGAAGCCTTGGTTCTCCGCCAGGGATTGATCTAGCTGTGATCTGATGATGGCCATCTAGGGAGTGAATGAAGGAGATTCAGATCACTATACACACCTAACTGATCTGATCAGCATTCTAAGAGATATAAGGATCAGAATTTTTAGTGTCAGGATTTCCATACATTTTTATGCTAATTTCGTAGTTTTTTTTAAACATATCCTTATATCTTTTAGGATGCTGATCAGATCAGTTGAGTGTGTATAACAATTTGAATCTCCTCCATTTCACTGCCTGGATGACCATCATCAAATCACAGCTAGATCAATCCCTGGCGGAGAACCAAGGCTTCAAAATTACCTCGTTTGTATGAAATAACCGGTGTTTCTACACCAATTTTCATTATGCACTCAGATTTAACAAATCTTGAGAAAACATGAAATATGCGAGCGAGAGAGCAACAATCAGCGGCAAAATGTGTACGGGCTCTGTAGAGATTAGTCTTTTTGTCAAGATTTTTAGATATACCATCTGGGGCCCTACCGCCTAACTCAAAGCTTTAGCCAGAGCGATAGCTATGCTCTGTCCGTCCTTGTCATATCATAGCACGATGACAAGGACGAACAGTGCACTGACGTCATAAACAAAGCCAGAGTCAAAGCGATAGAGTTAGGCGGTAGACCCGCTGGTAACCCTGCGTACGGTAGATGCCGCCACATTTTATACTTTGGTGAGCACGGAAGATCAGTGTTAAGGCACACTTTGGGTGCCTTAACTTATGCTGAGTGTGAGCCGTTTTTGTGTTCCTTTTAGACTAAGCTAATAATAATTAAGAAGATACCTAATTAAGTACCTATTGTGTTCGTGTTATTTAATTTTGGTTCACAAAATAAATCTTTTTCTATTTCTATTTAGTTTTCAGTTTTATTCATTCGTTCATTCATTCATTCGTTCACCAGGGGCTTCCACGGCGAGACGTGCCAGCACCAAATCGACGCGTGCTACGGCTCGCCGTGCGCCAACGGGCAGTGCCAACTGCTGGAAGAGGGCAGATTCCAGTGAGTAGTTCATTACTTACTTACATACATACATACACTCACGCCTGTTCCCCATGGGGATAGGCAGAGACTATGGATCGCCACCTGCCGATCACACTTCTTACGCTTCTTTTACATTCATCAATCTTTTCATACATGCCCTGCGGTTTTTTTTTTACTTTATTTATTAAAATAGGTGTACGAGGGCGGTTTGATAAGTCCATGAATTTGATATTTTTTTTCAAATTCGGCAAAGGATTATTACTTTTGGAAACAAAAAGTTTAAGCGACTTCTAACTTTTCATGATATCGAACCTCTCGACCGCACTCATGACATCAAAACTCATCGAATGAAGATGCGAATCCTTCATATTCTTTCTTTAGATTTAGCCCAATGTGATTTTTTTCTCCTACCAAACATGAATAAATGTCTTGGCGGGCAAAGATTTTCATCAAGCCAAAAGGTGGGGTCAGATAGGCCATCATTTCAGTTACTACAGTTTTCAGGCGATAAAAGAAAAAATAATGGGTTAAAGAGATAGAAACTTCGTTGGACTGAATATGGAGTCTGATGTTTAATATCTCAGTTATTGATGTGTTAGTGATACTGTAGCATGTGCTTTTGTCCATCAGCCATTTTTGATGTCCCCACTGCTGGGGCACAGGCCTTCCTTATGGGTGGTAAGGAGGACGGGCCATAACCCACCACGCGGGCCCAATGCGGTGGGTGTTAACGACTGTAAATGCAGCCGGGACCAACGGCTTAACGTGCCTTCCGAAGCACGGAGGAGCTCGAGATAATAAATTTTTGGTCACCCATCCCATGACCGACCCTTGCGAACGTTGCCTAACTTTCGCAATCGCTGGGCCAGGCGCTAAACCACTGCGCCACCGCGCTCCCCTGCATGTGCTTTTATATAAGTATAAATAAATAAATATAAGTATTTTGACGTTGCCAGCTGTTCGTGTGAAGCCGGTTACACAGGCGTACGGTGCGAAGTGAACATCGATGACTGCGTGAGCCATCGCTGTCAAAACAACGCGACTTGTGTGGACCGCCTTGAGGGGTACACGTGTAAATGCGCGCCGGGGTACATGGGTATGTATCACACTCACACTACACCACACTACACTTCCTGACACAACACGCTACAAAATATCACGTCCGTCACTTCACTACACTAACTAACATGATATTGTTACGATTACGACACGCCAGGAAACTCTTTCTACCTTTTGAAATGACACTACGACACTATCTGACCGACATAACACGACACAGTACACGTTATTACACCATCTGACATGATACGACACAAAACAACACGCGACTACACTACAGTGTACGCCACAAAATCATTTTTTTTCCAAAATATATGCTACCATAAAATCTATTACTTTTTAACGTAGAAAGATCTTGAACTTGAAATAAAACACTTTTAACGGATACTAGCGCGGTTTTATTGAAAGTACTTTGGTAATTAGTTGGTATTTGGTTTGATTTTTGATTTTCCCGACGTTTCGGCACCTTTGCAGCTGCCGTGGTCACGGGGGACTTCTTGAACTTGTTAATGAATGAACCAAAAATGAGAAATCCACCATTTCAACCACCACCATTCATTCATTAACACCCAGGGGGTCAAGTCTGCTATTATTAAAGTCAAAATCGTGTTTCAATGGTGTTTGAATAGTAATGCTTTTTGACATAGTTCTTGTTACTTAAACCCAAAACACAATGTGTTACTTACGGGTTTGGGTTTAACACAATGTGTTTCGGTTTTGGGTTTAAGAAACAAGAACCGCGTCAAAAAGAATTACCATACAAACACCATTGAAACGCGCATATGGCGTTAACAATAGCGCAGACTTAACCCCCTGTATATTTTAACAGGTTAAACGCCGCGTAGGTCACCGGTGACCTCAATTTTAAAATTAACTTTTTTCCCCAAAGGAATTTTTCGTTTATTTTTGATATTGTGTATGAAATATGAAATGTTCTACAAACGTTTTTATTTTTGTTTATTTATTTTAAGTGTTTCATTCATGAATTGTAAAAAACATGTTTGTATGGTGGCGTTTAAGGTGTTAACTAATCTTTTCCGCTTTTTCCAGGTGAATTCTGCGAAAAGAAGATCCCGTTCTGCACATCGGAGTTCAACCCTTGCGCCAACGGCGGCGTCTGCACGGATCACCGCAGCCATTACACCTGTTCCTGCCCCAAAGGATACTCCGGACAGAACTGCACTGTTAACGCGGACGACTGCATCAACCACATGTGCCAGGTATATAGATACTTTAATCTTTAACTTTAGTATACACATAAGACTTTGACCACGCCTTGTTACAGAGGTGCCATGGGCAACAGCGTCGCAAGGTTAATATGGCTAGCACGCTGCGCCGTCACTACATGCGTTTAGTTCGTTCAGGGGCGATACAAGCGCACACGAATTTCGTTTGCTAACTGGTTAAAAAAGCGATGCCCATAGCTGTACGTCCCCATACGAAGTTTTATTCCCTTTAACTACCTAAGATATTTTTGTGACAAAACTTACCCTATATCCTTTCCAATGATCCATTTGTGTCTTTACCAACATTTACCAAAATTGGCTTAGTAGTTCAGGCGTGAAAAGGTTAGAGACTGAGGGTATGAATTACCCATAAGTTTGTTATGGGATCACCGCAGCCATTACACCTGTGCCTGCCTCAAAGACTGCATTAACCACATGGGCATTGGGCACACTTCGACACTACTACTTCGATACTTTTAAATCGACACTTCTACTTCGATATTTCGACTTCGACACTTTAATTTCAACACTTCTACTTTGACAATTCGATTTCAACACTTAGATTTCGTCACTTCGTAACTTTGAGTTCGACACTTCTATTCGACATTTCAACTTCAACGCTTCGACTTTTACTTTGACACTTCGACTTCGATACACCGACTTCTATTTCGACACTTCTACTTCGACACTTCTACTTTGATATTTCTACTTCGACACTTCTATTTCGACACTTCGACTTCGACACTACTACCTCAAAGCTTTTAAATCAACACTTCTACTTTGATATTTAAATAAGTACGATACTTCTAAGTATCAAAGTAGAAGTGTCGATTTAAAGTAGTGTTGAAGTAGAAGTCGAAGTATCGAAGTAGTTAGAAGTGTCGATTTTAGGAAACTAAAATGTGACTGTTTTGTATCGTAATTCTGGCAGGGCCTACATTTCTTTCTTCAATAACGCAAGTGAAATTGTTTTCCGTTTTGTCTTAGAACGGCGCGTCGTGCGTAGACGGCCTAGACGAGTACGCGTGCGCGTGCGCGCCGGGCTACGCGGGGCGCTACTGCGAGGCCGCGCCGCACGCCGCGCTCGGCACCTCGCCCTGCGCGCACCACGACTGCCTGCACGGGGTGTGCTACCTGCCCGTCGCCGCCTTACAGGTATGTACATTATCGTCATCACATCACACTCATTATTATTTTTTACCTTATCATAGCGAATAGGAGGGTGATGACCCTCCTCCTCGTCATCCTCATCATTACCATTATCATCTTTACCCCTGTTATTATCAACATCGATATGTTCACCCTTGTTATCTTCACTCATCGTCTGTACCTTCGTGATCTTTACCATGATCATCTTCCTTCACCCTTTCATATTCACAGTCGTCAACCTTACCCTCGTCATTTTCGCCCTTGTCATCTTCACTATCGTCATATTCCTTCACCATTGTCATCTTCCTTCGCCCTTGTCATCTTTACCCTAGTCATCATCATCAACCTCGTCATCTCTCTCATCATCATCACCCTCGTTATCATCACCCTGAATGAAGGCGACTTAATGTGCAAACGATATTCAACCTATTAAGTATAAACAGTTGTGGACCTAAGAAAGAGCCCTGGGGCACACATTTTACTTTTTGTGTATTGCTAAATTGCACCTTATTAATATAATAATAAGACCTTATTTACAATAATATAAGTAAGTATCAGTGGTTGGTCTGCAGGACGACATCATGATACTCTTTTATCACCTTGACATTAATGTTTTTAAATATTCATAAGATACTGTAATTAAGAAACAATTATGGACCTAAAAAAGAACCCTGTGGGGCACATATTTTACTTTTAGTGTATTGCTAATTTGCACCGTATGTGTATCTTAATAAGACCTTATTTACAATAATATGAGTAAATGTCAGTGGCTGATCCGCAGGACGACATTATGATGGAGCGCGCGGGCCACGCCGGCGACTACCTGTGCAAGTGCGCGCCCGGATATTCCGGTAAGTTAACTATTAGCACAGAATAAGTAAAGTACTATCGTACTAGCTTGCGCGGCGCCAGTAAAAATAATAATTTTGTTACTGTTTCCATTGAATATAATATAATAACAAATAGGAGCGTTTTACCTACCATTAAAACGCATATTGTGTCTGAAGCCTTATTCGAAGCCTTGGTAAACAGATTGAGAATAGCGAAGCCTTTCCGTTACCGTTCAGCATCATTATTATAGGTCTATCTTACTAAATTACGTCACATCCGCATCCGTGTAACGTCATATCTCACCCCCACCATGTTCACCAGGCCGCCGCCATTGCGAGTTTCCGCGCTCATTGCAGTCTCAAAATCTGAAAAATACCTTTACAACTATTGCGCATTAAATGCATACCAGGCAGCCCTTGAAGGTAGGCTTCGAATAAGGCTTCAGACACAATATGCGTTTTAATGGTAGGTAAAACGCTCCTATTGTGTCCTATTCGCCGTTATTCGAAGCCTTGGTAAACAGATTGAGACATTGTTTGTTATCGCCTGGTGAACAGGGACAGGACGCCAATGTGACACTCTTAATTATCATAAATAGTTTATTTCTCTTAAAATTGATTTTAATTTAGATCAAAAGAAAGCTTTCTTTAAATAGTAAAGGGAAGAAAAAATAATAATAATAATAATACAAAAAAAAACAATAATTAAAACTGAAATAAAGTCCATTGACAAATCAGATCAGCTTTAAATAAATTCACATAATTTTTTTACTTAAACTCACAATATTTTAGTCGTGTTATCGTTTGATATGACTGCTGGTTGACAGTGCATCTTTGCTTAAATCGCGTCGATCGCCTACTTCAAAATAATCTGGGACAAAACAACGTTTTCTTCGCAGATTATTTTATTACAAATGTGATATCAGTTGCTGCACAATTAATTCACTTCAAGATACAAACCTTACCAAATCTTTGAGCTTTTGCTCTGCAAAAAAAATCTTTATAAAATCCCTAACTGGATTTGGATATCATAATAAAATAAATCTTTGTGAACGCGGTCACAAAGTTATTACTTTTATATTAAATACTTGATTAAATTAATTTAATCGTAAACTGCGAACTGAAACTCAATAAATACCTACCCAAAAATAAACGTTATACGACTGATTTAAGCCAAAGGTAGGCGAACTACCTTTGGTGTTACACACTTAGGCCGACTAGCTAGCTAGAGTGTCTGTGTGCGCCACTGTCTGCGACATCTTGTTGTGTCGCGTCTAACAAAAACTTTATGTGTGGGCAGAACAAACACTAATGTCAGACGTTAGTGTTATATAAATTGCTATCGAATGTTAATTAACATTTACAAGGTCATTTGAATTTTTACACTCAATAAAACATTTAGTACCTATTCGATTGGTCGACACCCAGCAGCTCTGTTAGCCCAAAACAAAAACAAAACATAATAATAATAGGTAAGTAAGGATACTTACTTAGGTAAGTACCCACTACACTTAACTGTAACATTTTTAATTATCATCGCAAAATTAACATTGGGAATCAAAATACTAGGTAAAGACTAGAATAGATATAATAGATGAAATTAAAAGATGTATTAAAAGAACAAATATGACAGTACTGTATACCAAAGAAAGGAATAATTATTTAGGAAAGAAATATGACTTTTATTATTCCAACATGTCTACTTTCTGTAAACAAAGTTTCGTTTTTTATAGGTAAAGGTAAGTAAATGATTTTTTTTTTTTTTTTTTATCAATCTATAAAATAAATATTAAAGTTTCTAAATGTCATGGTTTCTATGGCCATCGGAAAAGCTGCACGCAGCATCAACTTGATATTTGTTTTGAACTTGAATTGAATTTCTAACAATATAGCAAAAATGTTGCATAATTATCAATAATAACAGTAATAATAATTAATATAATAGCATTTAATTATACAATTAAAATCACATAAATACTTTGGAATCATCCACCAAGAAGATTACCTCTGTTATCTAACAAATCATGTATCATCACCCGCATAAATAAACAATATTTAAGTAACTTATTAGCAGACACCAACCAATATAACATCAGAGCGACAGTGTTTACAACAACTGACTAATGTCAAAGTGCTTAAGTGTATTATTTTAAAGTTATTTCCAGAATATGGTACATGTTATGGTAGCTAAATAGAAGTGTTTTCATATTCTACTGAAATATTCAACAAGTACTTAAGTAGGTGTATAACAAAATGTCAACCTACACCGTGCTATGATTTTAATCAAAATATAGAATGATTCAATCGAGGTCTGAGTAAAATCGAGATTCCCCCACGAATTTAATAGGGTTTACATCACAAAACATATACATGTGAAAGTGATTTTTTAAATTCATATCTAAATAAATAATAAATAACAACGTGGTCAAAGTAAAATAAAAACTAGCACTTTATGTATCTATGTACACAAACATTACACGCCCCCGGCAAATCGGCTATCAATGCACTTTGTAATAAAGCCAACATCATCAGACTTAAATTTTCATAAAATTTAAAATGTAAAACAGGCACAACCCTTGCAGTAACCACTTAACTAAAACGAGCTAGGATATCTGATCTGTCATCGGTCTCATGAGACAATATCAGTCTTCAAAGAATACAAATGAATATAAAAAGTTCAAACAAAACATAATATCCGCTACAGTTATTTGGTTACAGTGTAGCCAAAAGGAACACAATAAATAGGTTAGATTAAAACTGACCTTTTGATCACAAAACGGCAAAATAAAGCGCGAGCTGAGCGAGCGCATCGAGTGTGCCACGGCAGCGGCCAGTGAAGCATCAGAACGCAACTGTTGGTGAACCTTCTTTGCGACACCCGGACTTTGCACCCGGTTCGATATTTTTAATAAAGACACATTTTAAATAACAGGAAAATATATTCATTGAAATATTTCAATCAAAGTAACTTGTTGCCACTGGCCCACGGTTATAAAAATTAATATTAATAAATAACTCCCCAAAGAAACTTTCAAAATCCTTCTGGTTGTTCTGTAAGCAGCAACTAGTGGTTGTTAAAAACCTGGAGCTTATGTAAATAAAGATTTATTTCTACCATTCATTCATTGGTGGTGCCCACTAGAAGTACGGGAATATCTTGGATGATCCCCTTTTTAAGTTCCTCTCCCTCAGGGATTAAGGACAGTGTTTATACAGAATAATTAAATAAAATAATAAGATAAAATGAGTTAAACTATGTACATATCGACGGTGCCTGGACGGTGCTCATCAAAAGCAAACCGAAATAATTTATGTCAAAACATCAACCGACGGTGTTCCGGAGCGACCGGCCGAATTTATGTTAAAACCATAATAAATGTTTATCGAATGTAAATATATTTATTGACATTAACATAACTATATGTATAATGACGGTGTCCATCAGAGGGCGACCGAATTTATGTTAAATAGTAAGATACTTAAGTATCTTACTATTTAACGGTATCCATCAGGAGTGACCGCCAGAGTTCATATCAAAGTCTCAATCAACGGTGCTCAGAAGCGACCGGATGAATCCATATTAAAAATATTGTTACAACTCACAACATGTGGGGATTACTACCATAGAGGAAGTAGACAGCATGTTTTAATTATAGCAAATTATGTAGATACAACTTTTCATAAACTTGTGTCAACGGTGCCAGGAGCAGCCGATAGACCTTCCCCGGTCCAGTTGCGGAACAAGCTGGAACCGAGGGGTATAATGATAATAGAAAGTATCTAATTGCAATTTAAAATAGATTTTTATTTTAAAATTATTACCACAATTTATTTTATTAATAACTAGCTATACCCGACAAGCTTAATATACCACACATTTATTCAATCAAAGGTTAAAACACGTTTTTTTTTTTTTTTTTTTTTTTTTTGGGCCAGGACAATCGATCCTTCAAGCTTCATCACAATCAAATAAATGGTTTTGGAAAGCATAGAAAGCAAATATAAAGCATTCATTTTTATTTATACACAACACAAGACAAGATTAGTACCTACGCTCATTTTACTGGGAATTGAACCCGAGTAATTTTGCGCATTGATATCGTTTAAATGTAATATAAATATATACGTATAAATAGTAACGTATAAATGTTTTTATTAAAAACCAATATAAAGGCAACATTCTTTTGCAAAACCCTGAATACTTATTTTTGTTCAAAGCGCCTCGTTACGTATTATCACAAAGCAGTAGCTTTTCTCAAAAAGAAAAAATAATAATAATAATAATTGAATACTCGTTCAAACGACTACGGCTAAACAACATCTCGAAATAAAATAGGGCGCAATGGTAAATCTCATCACTGGTCAAGTAAAACTATGAGTCGAACGAAATGCCGGATAGCGCCAGGATGGCGCCAGGATTCAAGCTGCATACACTACCTCATATTTTGGGGAAAACACAATTGAGGATTTGTGTGCTCAGCTCACATTCAACACAATATAGCTTTACCAACAATGAATAGGAATCTTACGAAACATGTTTTCCGTAACGTAAAAATTTTCATAAGCATTAAATTTGTCAAAATTATAACCTTTTAGCAGATCGCATAGGCCAAAAGCGAATAAAACTCATGAACGGCAATTTAACGAATGTTAGAATTAACAGAAAATATTTTTCAACATATCGTGGGTAGAATCATACCATTATAAAATATGGAAAAATTTCACTGACCTTATGGCGAGGCGTTAGATTACCTCAATTCAATTCAAATCCTGCGTTGTATTTACTGTAAATCCATGCCCTCGCCTTCGTTCTCTGCTGCTCCGCGATCGAATATGACGAATGACGACGAAAACGGAGACGACACAGAGTCGGACCCAACTAACACTGATTTTACGTATGGTTTTAAAATTTCTACGCACATGCATTTTTAATAAACGAAAATAAATCGTAAGATGTTACTTTTCAACAAAAATATGCAATATAAAATCTAAATTACGAATTAAGAATTTCACGAACGCTAACAGCGTTTGACCTACTTTAGAAAACTTTAAAATTCGAATGCTAACAGCATTTGACCTACTTAGGAAAATTTTTAAACTTCGAACGCTAACAGCGTTTGATTAGATGTGAACGGTTGCGATAAAAGGACGCCAATGAGCGCGGAAACTCGCAATGGCGGCGGCCTGGTGAACATGGTGGGGGTGAGATATGACGTTACACGGATGCGGATGTGACGTAATTTAGTAAGATAGACCTATAATAATGATGCTGAACGGTAACGGAAAGGCTTCGCTATTCTCAATCTGTTTACCAAGGCTTCGAATAACGGCGAATAGGACACAATAAAGGATTTGATCAAAAGATAATCCATTAATTCGTATATTAATATAATAATAGTGATATAATATTTAAAATTAAAGATGTATATCGGGTGTAACAAGACACTCAACGAAGCCGAAGTCCTCGCTTTGCGCCCATCATCAGGATCATTTTTGTCTTATACCTGGGAAACTAATAGCTACGAAGTTATTGAAGGTCAAAGTCAATTTTTTTTTCAAAATTATAATGAAATCTTATTTTATTCGATATTTCCTAATTTTTGTCTACAGAAACATTATCAAAATTTTATGTTTTTCGTAACAAACAATGGCTTCAAAACGTCATTACTAAATTTATTTCATGAGCACGCACATAAACGCTGCCTTTCAACTCGACCGCACGCAGCTGTGTAGTATTCACTCGCATGCGCGGTCTTTTGTACGCGTTACATTGCGTGGCAATTATTTTTTAACACCAAAAATCAAAATCGTTTCCCAGCAATAATTTTGAACAGAAATGGTCCTGATGATGGGCAGCATACGTAGACCTCGGCTTCGTTGAGGGTCTTGTTACACCCGGTATATACTTAAGTTTTTGAATTTTTGAATTTCTTGTTCAAGTTTTTGAACTTATAAGTACCTAGTCTTGAGTCATGAACAGTGTGGCTTGGCTACCCCAATGTTTATTATGTACTTTTATGTATCAGGTCGCTTCTGCGAGTACCTGACTTCCCTGACCTTCAACCACAACGACTCCTGGGTCGAGCTGGAGCCCCTGCGCACCCTACCACAAGCCAACGTCACTTTAGGTGAGAACACACATTGACAACATAGTACATTACATACATACACTTCCCCACAACGACTCCTGGGTCAACCGAAAACTTAGCACGGTTTATCAGCTCCATGGGCGTAGCCACGGTGGGGCAGGGTGGGGCGCTTGCCCCACCCTGGCTCTGACCTGTGAGGTGCCTACCTAGTCTTACCTAAGTAAGAAAATATAAAAATGACGCGGAATTAATGAGATAGGCCCGTAGCAATACAAAATATGAAACATAGAAAAAATTTACCAGTGTAAGACCGCGGGTATAGTTTGCTAGTTACATATTATTTCAGACTGCTGCCCCACCCTGAGCCCATGGCTGGCTACGCTCATGATCAGCTCCTGATGATGCTAAATGAATAACTGTTTTCCCGTCCGTCAGTATTCAGCACCACCCAGCACCACGGCGTATTGATGTACTTCGGCGACAACGAGCACCTGGCGGTGGAGCTGTTCAACGGCCGCGTGAGGATCAGCTACGACGTCGGCAACCATCCCACTTCCACTATGTACAGGTATCTCACTCATTCACTCATCAGTTATTCATTCACCCATACACTGTCTTTTCATACATTCTTTCACTCACTCGCCATAGATCCATACTCACTTAATCATCCATTCACTCACATTTTATTCATTTATTCACTCACATTTCGTTCATTCATTCACTTACTTACATTACTTTACTAGTGGATCTGTTCAACTACCGCGTGCGAATCAGCTACGATGTCGGCAACAATCCCACTTCCACTATGTACAGGTATCTCACTCATTCACTCACTTATTCGCTCCTTAGCTCATTCACTCACTCACTTATTCGCTCATTAGCTCATTCGCTCACTAACCCTCACACTCACTCATCATAATTAATTTCATTCGCACACTCACCATATATTTTTTTATTTATTTATTTAGGACAGCTAACAAGAACATACACCAAAGACAAGGCAATGATACATTCGAAGGACTTACATGCTACAGTGTTGTCTTTTTTACAAGCTGCCACGACATGCATTTTATCAACTATTATTATAAGTATATCTATGTATCTTGTTTTTATGTTTATTTATATTAATATTCATGGCCTGTTTCACAAATTCCGACAATGTTCAAACTTAATCTGAATAAATTCATATCTATTTAAATATATTTACCAAGTGTAAGCCAGTGCACAAGCATAAATTGAGAAACGAGGCTCTTACGTTTATGACAAAAAATGGAAAGAAAAATACATATTTTCTTTACATCTTTTTTTTCATAACCAGTGAATATGGTACATTTACAAAACACTAATTTAATTCAATTTACAATGGTGACAAACAGTATTTATGTGCAAGTTCATTTTTGTGTAACAAATTAATTAAGTATAACCATTGTTTGAATCGTGCAGTTAAATAGATTATTGTAGATTATTGTATATTATTTTATTCATTCATTTGCTCCCTGACTTATTCATTCGCTTACTTACCTACTCATTCATTCGCTCACTCACTCAATCATTCAATTATACGATAAAGCTATATTCATTGATTCAATACGGTCGCGTGTAACGCGTGCTAGCTACGACTTCGACTACTTCTCAATGTTAAGATATCTCATTCATTCACTCATTAATTCATTTTCTTACTCACTCACTCACCTAGTGGAGTGGAAACAATCAACCCGACACAAAACTACTTATAGCCAGTTCACACGAGACGATTTTAGTTGATCATCTGCTAAATCAGCACGCGTACATTTTTTGTTGACCGATAATAATATTAACTTATCTCTTCCACTCATTCGTTCGTGTAGATTAGATGGCCCGAAATTCGAGCAGAGACCAACGCGGGTCTACCACCTAACTCTATCGCTTTGACTCTGGCCTTGGTTTATGACGTCAGTGCACTGTCCGTCCTTGTCATCGTGCTATGATATGACAAGGACGGACAGAGCATTGCTATCGCTCTGGCTAAAGCTTTGAGTTAGGCGGTAGGGCCCCAGGCTTTGGTTTATGACGTCAGTGCACTGTCCGTCCTTGTCATCGTGTTATGATATGACAAGGACGGACAGAGCATTGCTATCGCTCTGGCTAAAGCTTTGAGTTAGGCGGTAGGGCCCCAGGCTTTGGTTTATGACGTCAGTGCACTGTCCGTCCTTGTCATCGTGTTATGATATGACAAGGACGGACAGAGCATTGCTATCGCTCTGGCTAAAGCTTTGAGTTAGGCGGTAGGGCCCCAGGCTTTGGTTTATGACGTCAGTGCACTGTCCGTCCTTGTCATCGTGTTATGATATGACAAGGACGGACAGAGCATTGCTATCGCTCTGGCTAAAGCTTTGAGTTAGGCGGTAGGGCCCCAGGCTTTGGTTTATGACGTCAGTGCACTGTCCGTCCTTGTCATCGTGTTATGATATGACAAGGACGGACAGAGCATTGCTATCGCTCTGGCTAAAGCTTTGAGTTAGGCGGTAGGGCCCCCGGTTAAACTTCGATCCCACTCCTGTCCGGTTTCGGTCAAGTTTCGGTCGATCTCCGGCGCCATACACTATCGGTCACCAATCTTGTTCCAGTTTCGAGATGGTCTCAGACGGCAACTACCACAAGGTGGAGCTACTGGCGGTCAAAAAGAACTTCACGCTTCGAGTCGATGATGGGCCCGCCAGGTCTATCATCAATGAGGGTGAGGATAGATAGATATATCATCAATGAGGGTGAGGATAGATAGATATATCATCAATGAGGGTGAGGATAGATAGATATATCATCAATGAGGGTGAGGATAGATAGATATATCATCAATGAGGGTGAGGATAGATAGATATATCATCAATGAGGGTGAGGATAGATAGATATATCATCAATGAGGGTGAGGATAGATAGATATATCATCAATGAGGGTGAGGATAGATAGATATATCATCAATGAGGGTGAGGATAGATAGATATATCATCAATGAGGGTGAGGATAGATAGATATATCATCAATGAGGGTGAGGATAGATAGATATATCATCAATGAGGGTGAGGATAGATAGATAAATTTGTCCATCAGCCATTTCTGATGTCCCCACTGCTGGGGCACAGGCCTTCCTTATGGGTGGTAAGGAGGATGGCCCATAACCTACCACGCGGGCCCAATGCGGATTGGTAGGTGTTAACGACTGCAGATGCAGCCGGGACCAACGGCTTAACGTGCCTTCCGAAGCACGGAGGAGCTCGAGATAATAAATGTTTTGGTCACCCATCCCATGACCGACCCTTGCGAACATAAAATAGATAAATTTATAACTGTTTATTTCCATCATAATAAAGGCAGGAGCTCGGTGGCGCAGTGGTTTAGCGCCTGGCATGGCGATTGCGGAAGTTAAGCAACGTTCGCAAGGGTCGGTCATGGGATGGGTGACCAAAAATTTATTATCTCGAGCTCCTCCGTGCTTCGGAAGGCACGTTAAGCCGTTGGTCCCGGCTGCATTTGCAGTCGTTAACACCCACCAATCCGCATTGGGCCCGCGTGGTGGGTTATGGCCCATCCTCCTTACCACCCATAAGGAAGGCCTGTGCCCCAGCAGTGGGGACATTAAAAATGGCTGATGGTCATAGGCAGTTGGAAAAGTTCGCGGCTTTTTTGAAGCATGAATTTTGCGTGTTATACTTCTGGCTGTGGCGTGAATGTAATAACGGGTGTAACAAGACCTTCAACGAAGCCGAAGTCCACGCATTCCGCCCATCATCAGGATCATTTTTGTCTTTTAGACTATACCTGGGAAACCAATAGTTACGAAGTTATTGAAGGTCAAAGTCAATTTTTTTTTTTCCAAATTTTTATGAAATCTTATTTTATTCGTTATTTCCAACTTTCTTACTAAAGAAACATTATCAAAATTTAAGTATTTCGTAACAAACAATGGCTTCAAAACGTCGTCACTCGATGTATCTCATGAGCACGCACATAAACGCTGCCTTTCAACTCGGCCGCACTCAGCTGTGTAGCATACACTCGCAGGCGCGGCCTGTTGTACGCGTCACATTGAGTGGTAACGTATGCAATGCTTTTTTAACACCAAAAATCAAAATGGTTTCCCAGTAATAATTTTGAACAGAAATGGTCCTGATGATGGGCAGAATACGTAGACCTCGGCTTCGTTGAAGGTCTTGTTACACCCTGTATACTCATCAACTTTGTCTTAGTTGTTTTTTCATACAAACGAGGTAACTTTGAAGCCTTGGTTTCCTGCCAGGGATGTACCGTGCTGTGATGTGATGATGGATATCCAGGGAGTAAATGCAGGAGATTCAGATCGCTATACACACCCAACTGATCAGGGGCCTTACAATGAGCTCTTACAGCAACCTCTAAGTAATGTTGTTATAGGGACAGAGCTATCATCGCGTATAGCGTCATCTCATTTACAACATTGCTTCGATATTACTTTTGACAGTCATTGTAGGGGGGCTGATCAGCTTTCATAAAGATAGAAGGGTCAGAGTTCTCAGTTTCAGGATTTAAATACTTATGTCCTTCTATCTTAATCATAAATAGTTACTGAGAGCTGAAATGACTGATGTGGGTCAGACAGAATATATTGTTGTTGTTAACTTTTTTTCTCTCTCTAGGCAGCAAGGAGTACCTCCGCCTGGAGAGTCCCATGTACCTGGGCGGGGTGCCCGAGGACGTGGCCAGGCAGGCCTTCGCCCGGTGGCACCTCCGGAACGTCACCAGCTTCAGAGGTCAGTACCTTTACCCGACATTTACACGAAATTTTTTATTCAATTTGAATGTCAAAGAAGCAGTCGAGCTCCAAGCGGGAAACCTCCATATTTGTCTATACTAGTCCATTCTTCCACACTACTACATTCTTCCATACCTATCCATAGTACCATACTAATCTGTACTTTCATACTAATTCATACTTCCATACTGCCATACTAGTCCATACTTCCATACTAGTCCACACTTCCATACTAGACCATACTTCCATACTAGTCCATACTTCCATACTATTACATTCTTCCATACCAATCCCTATTACCAAAATTTGTACTTTCATACTAATCCATACTTCCACCTTCTATCTACTACTTACCACCCTACCCTACTAGAATGCTCACTTAGAGTAATATACTAGCGAGCGTTTCCACGCGGACAAAACGAAGCGAAGTAACAACAAAGAAAAACAAACTTTAATTTGAAAATTGGTGTGGAAAAAGTCATGTTCTGAAGTGACATTTAGGTGATGGAGTGGATGATTTTTTTTAAGTCAGTGAGTAAAGGTCGCTGTATACGCGACGGGAAAGGACAACGGGCACTCGTCCATGATTTCGTCACTTATATTTGTTTATAAGCGATTTCTTGGCATTTTTTTTATATGTCCATATTGTCCATAAATCAGCCCTTTCCGACCAGTAGGTACGTGAAAAAACGGGGATCCTGAGGGCGTCGCCAAGCAATCATATGTTCTAGTTCTAGTCTCTAGATACTCCAGCTAGTAGATTGACCAGTAATGTGCATATTAACACATGTGACAGAGTTGCCACAGCGATAACTTCGACCCTTTTTAAATACAACGGTTAATAATAAAAATTATTGACACTTTATTGCACATAAAGACAGAACACATTACAAAGAAACAAAAAAGAAGAAAGCACATAAAAGGCGGCTTTATTGATTAATAGCAATCTCTTCCAGACAACCTTGAGTAGACGAGAAATATGGGGAAATAGAGAATAATGTTAGAGTGGGTGCAATTACGGAAGTATATTAATAAGATATAAATTTATATGAATAGAGATATGGAATTAAAAATAAACATAACTAAATAATGGAAAAAAAGGACAAGGAAATATATTTAGGTACATAGTTAAATAGTAGGTATTAGATAAAAGAAAGAAAAAGTCTTTTCAAAGAAAAGGTTAATTCTAGGCTGCCTAAAAGAAGCCTGGATCACCCACAAGCGCGTAGACTTCGGCAACGCAGTGCGCATGCAGCGGCAGGTGGCGGGCTGCGGGGAGGACGAGCCGCCCCCCGCGCCGCCCGCCGTCGCGCCCCTGGGGGACGCCAAACATGTGCAAGTGAGTATTTATGGTTTACCATAACAGAAACTACTACGGTATTTGTGAACATTATTTTATTTATTTTATTTTATTTAACCATTTATTTCAGACTAATAGGTTCATACAAGATACCTAACAGACTAACATACATAATTATTAAAAATACATTTCAAAATAATCTATTTGTTTACTTTACATTTGTTTAATAAATAAAATAAAATAAAATCTCAAATTTAAAAATCGTTTACTAAAACTAAAATACTTAATATAGTATTATAATGGTGTCAATTCGGCTGGCAACGACTTGACTAAATTGACAGGACTAAACTAAATTTAGTTTTCCATCCTTTTCTTTTTGTAACGAAAAGGCAAGAACAGAATGCTAAAAATAAGTTTAGTCCTGTCAATTTAGTTAAGTCGTGCTAACCGAATCGACACCATTATCTGTGCTTGAACTGAAAAAGCTGTTTAGTGCAAACGGATGTGATGCATTGTGTTTATGAGTAGATAAAATAGTTTTTCCCATTCATTGAACACCTATTTTCAACCCAGGACCCTTGCGTGCCCAACCCGTGCGCGCGCGGCGGGCGCTGCGTGCGCGAGGAGGGCTCCCCGTCCGACTACACGTGCCGCTGCCGCCCCGGGACTGCGGGCGCGCAGTGCGAGCTGCGGGCCTCCGTCGGTGTGTAACTATCTGTACTAATCTAGTTGTGTCCATACTTCCATAGTACATGCTTCCATAACAGTCCATACTTCTTTACTAATTAATCCATACTTCCATTCTGCTCGCTCCGTACTTCTATACTAGTCTACACTTCCATACTACTAATCCATACTTCCATACTAGACAATACTTCTACTTATACTACTCCACATGTCGATACTATACTTCCAATACAGACAGCTCGCCGAGCGCAACCGAGTAACATCTATGTCAGTTTGGCTCACAAGTTTAATCTGTATTTACGAATAAACAGTGTTTTGATGCCCTATATTGTTGCAATCGGACTTTTTAGAGGCAAGTGAGTGTTAAGACGTTATTTTTTGACATTAATAAGTGTGATTTAGTGCTATTTAATGCATTTAGTGCTCACAAGTAACCTTGATTTATAATCTCAAAGTTACGTCTACCCCAGAAACACTACTCGGGTGATACGCGTAAGCGACGCCCGACCCACGTAGCTTACGTCCTTCTTCTCGCGAGAATCTATCGAGCAGCCGACTCGGGGCCTTTGTTGCTGTTTGCTGTGCGTTCGTGGAAGAATATTTTTTGTATTAGGGCCTTTATTGCGGTGCTAGATTTATTAAAAAATTAAATATATTTTGTGGAACATTTATTAAAATTATCAAAAATGGCCGATGCTGTTAATACTGTTTGGGGCTGCTGTGCCATTCAAGAAGGATCCGCTGATGACGTCAACTGTAATAATTGTTTGAAAGCCTACCATCTAGCTTGCATTTCTGGTGAAGCCTCTGATATTCATCAGAATTGGATATGTCCAACTTGCGCCTGTTCTGCACCGAAACGTTGCAATATTGATAACCCTCCGGTACGCTTTAACCCCAACATTAATTCTCGCTCTTCTAAGCGACTAGCGCTCTCGTCGCCACCAAATAATGAGACACTCCCATTAACTCATGATGATGTCCGAGCGATTATGAACGATGTTTTAAAAACTCATATGGCAGATTTTGCGAAAGAAATTAACCGCAGCATACGAGGAATGTTGGACGCTGAACTTAAATCGATTAAGGATGATTTTAAGGATATCAAAGAATCGATGGAGTTTATGAATGAAACTTTTGAAATAATTCAAACTGAACATAAAACAACCCAGGAAAATTTTAAACAAATTGAGGAGAGAAACGAGTCGATGCAGTCTACCATCTTGAGCCTGCAATCTCGCGTTAATCAATTGGAGCAAAATGCTCGCGCCAACAATGTTGAAATACAATGTTTGCCAGAAAAAAAAACTGAAAATTTAGTGACTTTGATTAAAAAGTTGGGGAGTGTAATTGAATGCGAAGTGGCTGAGGAACATATAGCCCGGATTACTAGAATAGCTAAGTTACAACAAGATAGTTCTCGTCCCCGGTCCATAGTAGTAGAATTTAAAGACGTAAAACTACGAGATGCATTTTTGGCTGCTAATATAAATTTTAACAAAAAACACCCAAGAGATAAATTGAATTCTTCTCACCTCGGATTCGTCGGAAACAAAATGCCCATCTATGTTGCAGAGCACCTCTCCGTGGCTAACAAGGCGCTTCATGCAGCTGCAAGGAAAACAGCTAAAGAGAAGGGTTTCAAATACGTTTGGGTCAGAGGAGGAAAAATCTATTTAAGGAAGAATGAGGAGACGGGCTACATTTTTGTCAAAGATTTACATACTTTAGCTAATTTAAAATAGTTTAAAATTTCAAAACGCAACATTGCGTTTTTTTTTTTCTTCTTTTGTATTTTATGCATGCAACTGTAATTATTGTTATAAAATTCACTTTAAAATTATACTATCAAAACACCCGTGGGCTTCGAACTAAAACTAATGTGTTTTTTAAGAACTTATCAATTTGTAATTTTGACATCGTTGTATTAACAGAGACGTGGCTTAGTAGCAAAGTATTGAGTACTGAATTGTTTGACGATAGGTATGTTGTCTTTAGAAGAGACAGAAAGTCGACTTGTCTTTCTACTGATGAGGTGGGGGGAGGTGTACTAATTGCAGTATCAAAAAAGATCCAAGCTAAGGAAATAGCATGCTGGAACAGTTCCTGTGAAGATTTGTGGGTACTTGTAAATATAGCAAGTGGTGGCATAATCAAACAAATCGCCTTGTGTGCTATATACCTTCCCTCACCAGTAAACCATGGCTTACTGAATAATTTTGTTAACCATTGCAGTTCGATTTTGGAAAGGTTTGATGGACATGTTTGTATTATAGGTGATTTTAATTTGCGTAATATTGATTGGAAACTTCTGAATGCCGATGTAAATTACCAAGCACCTGTGCTTGGTCAAAAGTTAATTGACTTCGCTTCTCTTAACAATTTAAAACAATGTAATACAGTCACAAATTATCAAAGCAAAACATTAGACCTTTTATTTACCGACTTGGTTAATTGCAGGGTGCATGAATCATTGGATGTGCTAAGTAAAATCGACCGATATCACCCACCTCTAATTGTGGACATATATTTAGATAATGTTAGTCAATTACAATATAATACTAATTTCACTAAACTTAATTATTATAGAGCTGATTACAGTGCCATCAATGACTATCTTTCTAAAATCGACTGGGAGGCACTATTTTCTGAGTTTAATGACATTAACCAGATAGTTGCGCATTTCTACAACTTGATTAGAGACGTAATATCGAAATTTGTACCCCAGAAAAAAGTGTTCAACTATAGAAAATTTCCACCCTGGTTTAGTAAATGTTTAATCAATAGACTTCGTGAAAAGGAAAACATTCTAACTAGATACAAAAAATACGGTAACCCTTTGGATAAGATCGAGTTGGATATCCTATCTAAGAGATGTGAGAAACTTGCTACTTTTTGTTATAACGCGTACATGAATGATTTAGAGGATAGGATATCTAGAAATACTAAAGCCTTCTGGTCTTTTGCCAATAGTAAGCGGAAAGTACGTAGTTCATATCCTACCTCTATGACGGATGGAGTGATAACAGCTACTGACGGACCTAGTATTTGTAGCCTTTTTGCGAGCCACTTTGCGGAAGTTTATACCGATAATACATTGCAACAATCCCCATCATATCCCATTTGTCGTGATAGTGGTACTTTGTCTTTTAGTGGCCTCCATATTGACTTGGAAGCGGTTTTTGATGCCTTGAAGTCCTTGAATACAGATAAAGGCGCTGGACCAGATGGTATTCCACCCATATTTTTGAAAAATTGTGCCTCGAATATTGCTGTACCACTTTACCTCATATTCAACGCTTCTCTAGTTAGTGGGATATTTCCTGACGAGTGGAAGATTGCCAAGGTGGTTCCAGTTCTTAAGTCGGGCGATAGCGACTTGGTTACTAATTACAGGCCGATTTCTGTTCTTTCAACGATGCCTAAGGTATTCGAAATTTTGATTTGTCCATATATTTCTGAGCATGTCAAGCCGCTTATCACGGACCATCAACATGGCTTTGTAAAATCCCGCTCAACGGCCACAAACTTGGTTTCTTTTGTTGAGAATCTTAAAGAGGCCATTGATGCTCAACAGGAAATAGATGTAATTTATACAGATCTTCGTAAGGCTTTTGATAGGGTGCCTCACGAAATATTAATAAAGAAACTGTCAGTTTTTGGTATTCATGGAACTTTGTTAAAATGGTTTAAGTCATATTTAAATAATCGTAAATTTTTTGTTGTTATAAATGGATTTGATTCGGGAGAATATGAAATTGATTCGGGAGTACCTCAAGGTTCTAACTTAGGCCCTATTTTATTTAATATTTTTATTAATGATATTGTTAGTAATATTTCGCATTCTATTCCATATTTATATGCTGATGATTTGAAGTTAGTGAAAATAATCAAGACGGAACAGGACCCTTTACTGCTTCAGGAAGATCTGAATTGTGTGAATCATTGGTGTGACTCAAATAGAATGCAATTAAATGTAGACAAATGTTTTTACGTTAAATTCACCAGAAAGCACAATAATATTAAATCTAATTATTATATTAATGGTACAAAAATTCAAGAGGCTGACCATATGAACGACCTCGGTGTGATTATCGATAAAAAATTAACATTTGGTGCTCAATTAGAAAGTGTCATAAAAAGAGCTTCTAACATGCTTGGATTTATTATTAGAATTGGCAAGGGATTCCGCAGGTTGCAAACAAAGAGGCTGCTGTACAATTCTCTAGTCCTGAGCATTCTGGAATACTGTAGTGTTGTGTGGAGACCACACTATGCGTGTCACTCTCTTAGGTTGGAACGTATTCAGAAAAGATATTTATGGCATTTGGCTTACTCATCTAACGAGTGTAGGAAAGGGTTTTCATACAAAAATAGACTAAAACATTTTAAATATACTTCTCTGGAAAACCGTCGCATAATACTTGATCTCACTTTTTTGTATAAACTATTTAATAATAAATTAGACTGCCCAAGTTTGCTTAATAAGTTTAGATTCAATGTACCTCGTAAGACACCTAGTAGGTATAAAATTCAACCCTTAGTTCCACCTTCTCGCACCACGGTGTTGGGCTCAAGCTCATTTGTTCCCAGAGCAAGCAGACTTCTGAACTGTTTTGGAAAGTCCACAGATATTCATTCTGTAAGTCTTAACACATTTCGTAGGACTGTGTTGGAAACCATAGTCCTTGTATAGTGTAATTAAATTTGTCATTATACTTATCTTTGTTTTATATAAACTTTTAAAATAAGTAGGTATATTACTTTTTAGTTTTAAGTTTTAGATGTTACTGGTAGCAATCAACTTTGCATGCGGTGTTTGCCTTAAATTAATTGTGCATTTAGTTAATAACTGCGATGTATAATACTCATTAATGTAATAATGTAACAATTGCTGGTAAACCAAATAAATAAAATAAATAAAATAAATATAATCCATACTTCAATGCTAGACCATACTTTTATACTAGTCCATACTTCCATACTACTCCACATTTCGATACTATACTTCCATAATAATCCATACTTCCATGCTAGACCATACTTTTATACTAGTCCATACTTCCATACTACTCCACATTTCGATACTATACTTCAATAATAATCCATACTTCCATGCTAGACCATACTTTTATACTAGTCCATACTACTCCACATTTCGATACTATACTTCCATAATAATCCATACTTCCATGCTAGACCATACTTTTATACTAGTCCATACTTCCATACTACTCCACATTTCGATACTATACTTCCATAATAAACGATTGAACGTTGAAGTTGATCTAACAAGATGACTTCTCAAAACCGTCCTAATAATATTTTTTTTTTTTCCAAATAAAAAAGTCTGCAACGGGTGATAGGAAAATATAGACGATTCAAAAGTGCTTAGTTATTAAGTTTATTTGAATAAAGATACTTTGACTTTGACGTTGTATTTTATAGTGAAATACTATCGAATTCAATCGTCACATTATACTGCAGGTGGCGCCCCCGTGATCTCTCAGAGCAAGCTGCCCCTGCGCAAGCCGGTGCTCATCAGCAACGTGCAGGCGTCGCCGGGTAAGACACTTGTATTATAAGCCTATTGAGCGGTTTTCTGACAGCTGAGAATTTTAGTTTATTTTTATGTTGATAGATGGCGCTATTCAACTAGGTAGTTTTTTTTTTAATTTTTCCTAGCAGCTGAGTATACCACTTAATTATTCAACACGGACAGTGGCAAAAATTACTCCCTGAAGAGGAGTAGATTGCCATAACAACGTCAAAAATTGGCATTGACGACCTATGTGGTGCAGTGGTCAACAGGCATGTTGACCACTGCACCACATAGGTCGTCAATGCCAATTTTTATCGTCGGTTTATTTTTAGGCGGCAGCCTACCACGCAAGAGGTCCCGGGTTCGATTCCCGGCCGGGCAGAAATTGAAATGATGAATTTTAATTTCTGTGACGGGTCTGGGTGTTACTATGTATAATAAGTATATAAGTATTATATCAGTTGTCTAGCACCCATATTACAAGCTTTGCTTAGTTTGGGGCTAGATGGCGCTGTGTGAAATTGTCCAAGCATTTATTTATTTTTTGACTCCTTTCTTCCTTAGCTTTTTTCTTAAAAAGTTACGTACTTAGTTGAACAACGACATCTAGCCGTCTTTTAGGTAATACTTTTTTTCAAACTGCCTTTTGAAAACCGCTCATTCTAAGAGGAAATGCAGCTAAATTACATTACCACCCATTTCCCGCGACTTCGTCCGCGCGGACATTCGAATAATCTCTGGGGAAACCTTGACCAGCGGGTCTACCGCCTAACTCTGTCGCTTTGACTCTGGCTTTGGTTTATGACGTCAGCCTGCCTAGCATGACCGATTTATATCGCGCGATATAGCATTTTATCGACACTGATATGTCAAATTCCTTTGTCTTTTTGACAGTTAAACGTGATAAAACACTATATCACGCGATATAAATCGGTCATGCTAGGCAGGCAGTGCACTGTCCGTCCTCGTCATCGTGCTATGATATGACAAGGACGGACAGAGCATTGCTATCGCTCTGGCTAAAGTTTTGAGTTAGGCGGTAGGGCCCCAGGATATAAAAAGTAGGAATTAGTACTAGTATAGTATTATAATTATCTGTGGGATTAGGTAGTACCTTTACCAAAATGCATTAAACGTGTGGATGGCATACAAATGCTTCGACAAACTTCTTTTGATTTTTGCAACATAATAAATTATTAATTTTCATGAACATTCCAGCGGCCCCCTCGCACAAACAACAGCAGCTTCCGGCGGAACACGCGCCGCCAGCGACACCTAGCGGAGGATGCCGGAAGGTAAGAGATCTTTATAAGGTTTCTGAATGTTCCTAACATAAATGATGCCTATGCTAGAAATTCTGTTTCATTTTTAAATCAAACCAATAGCTAGTAAACAATGCGTTGCCATCATCAGTTATCTTTATTATCTACTAGCGGCCGCCCGCGGTTTCACCCGCGTGGTTCCCGTTCCCGTGGGAATATCGGGATAAAAAGTATCCTATGTTTTAATCTAGGCTATCTACTATCTGTGTGCCAAATTTCAACCAAATCCGTTTAGTAGTTTTTGCGTGATTGAGGAACAAACATCCAAACCCACAAACTTTCACATTTATAATAATAATTAATAGTAGGAAGTAAGATTTTATATCTAGCATCCATCCTACAAAAAACTACTTTAATTAACTTTTTATAAGGCAGAAAAACGGCTGAATGTATGAAATTAAAAATCGACGATATAAGACAAGCAAGACAGATTTTAAAATTTTCGAAAAATAACTTTTTTTTAATAAAACAAAAAAAGTTAAAGCACAGAATAAGTAAAGTTACAAAATAGTAATGATTTTACCACAATTCGATTCGCCAAATATTTTTGAAGATTTGGACGAAAAACATGCTGCCCATATAATGGCCACTGCCTTATAAAGAGTTAAAACAACATGCTGAAACTATTTGTTTATTTTCATGGAAAAATTCACTTATTATACAGGAGGCGACTCGCGAGTTCATAACAGAAGGCGCGTGCCGCAGCCGCAGAGCCGTGCGCGGCGCCAAGTGTGCCGCGAGCGGCCGCGCGTGCGCCCGGACTCAGTGCTGTGCGCCGAGGAAGACTAAGAAGAGGAAGGTAGGATTGTACCTACTAATTCTTTGACATATTCACTTCTCAAGCTTACGCGGTCACTAGACATGAAATAAAACACTTTTAACGGATACTAGCGCGGTTTTATTGAAAGTACTTTGGTAATTAGTTGGTATTTGGTTTGATTTTTGATTTTCCCGACGTTTCGGCACCTTTGCAGCTGCCGTGGTCAAGGGGGACTGAAGCTACTTGTGAGCCTACCCTCAAGCGATGAATTTTTTAGAACGTTCAGAAATTAAAATCAAACCAAATACCAACTAATTACCAAAGTACTTTCAATAAAACCGCGCTAGTATCCGTTAAAAGTGTTTTATTTCATTAATTCTTTGACATTTCTAATTGAAGAGATAAAGAGATAAGTTTACCAAATTATAAAAGACTAGTTCACGAGGCGTTAGCACATTAAACTTTATAATTTTGTTGTTACATAAGGCTAAAACTGTAATTTAAATTTAATTTATTATCAAACATCAAGTTGTTATGTCCAAATTAATTTCCTTATTGTAAGTCATTGTAAGTTACTAAACATTTCTTTGTTTCTTACGTACTCATTTACATAAAATCTTGTTTATAACATAATGGTACTGTAGGTCTTTTTGTGTTTAATATTTGTTACTTTAATTGTTAAAGACTGTTTGTTACAGACTGTTTGTTACCTAAATAAATAAATAAAATAAAAAAATAAAGATTGTAATTGTAAGATCTAGACATTTGTGTTAATTTTCTCATTGTTTATTTATTTGCTTATTCACAATCATATAATAATTAGTCTTTGGTTTTATAAAAAACATTATACTTACTTACAACAGAGTATGCCGAACATGTAACATCCTAAAGTCTACCATACTTTTGGAAATAAATAATAATTTAATTTTCCATACTTCCATACCTTGTAGTTTATACTTACATACTACTACTTAATCGACACTTTCATGCCATACTTTCATACTAATCAACATACTCTCTTACTACTCCATACTAATCCATACTTCCATACTATCTATACTTACTTTTATACTAGGTACTACTCCACAGTTTCATACTTCCTTACCTACGTTACATACTATCAGTTAAAGTCTTGTATAGAGTTAGAGACTATGACATCTATCTATAACATACTAGCGACCCGCCCTCGCTTCGCTTCGGTTCCTTCTTTTTTTGCCAAATGAGTTCTTCAACAACACCCAAAAAGAAAATGAACACCGTCGTCACCTCCATTTGCTACAAAAGACTTTTTCCCTCCCGTTCGTTCCGTTTATTTTCGCGCGCGTTAATTTTTTGCGAAAACTCCTAAGATATTCATTTAAATGGTATGGAGTTAATGGTTAAAATAATGTGCATAAAATGCTTAAGGCGAGGCCAGTTCACGATCTGATGAAAAGTCTGATTTTTGAGCATCCAATGTGAAGAACAGATGTAAAATTCTACTTTACAAAAATTACTGTAGACTGAAAAAGAAACAAAGAAGCAAATTAACCGAACAGAATATTGAAAAATGGCATGGTAACTCTGTAAAAAAATCCTGAATAACACCATAAAAACTTATAAAAATAAATTTCAAATCGTCAGATTTCGTAATTTTCAACGACAGTGATATGATTTTTTATGCAAAAAGGATAGCTTTTTTATCGATCTAACACAATAACCGAGTACATTTTTAATAAGTGATCCAGAATTTCAGAAATCAATAAAAATGTACTAAAATTCGTCAAATTTGTGCCGAAGCGTCAATTAAAGTTATGCAATATTCAACCTTATTCTAAAGACATACTTAGTGAAAGAGTAAATTTCGTGAACTGGCCTCGCCTTAAGATAACTAACGTATTTAATTTGATAAGGATTAATAGGTACTGTATCCTTCTAAATAGCTTTCCAAATTATCGCTTTGTACTTGACAATTTTTTTAAGAAGAAATAATGGGTTATAGTAAGGTATTCTTAAAAGATAGATATATGCCATCGCGGACTTTTTTGAAGATCTATAAAAGAAAAACAATTCCATCATACATTGTTTCGTTATAGCTCAAAAGGTTTAAGCAGCGTTTTCAATGCAAGCTCCCAGTCGGCTTAATTTTTGCCGACCTCTTCAACAATTATCGTCATATTTCTACCAATTTGCATAAAACCTCAACTTATTATACACTTATAACCTTTCTCAGGAATCACTCTATCATTTAGTGAAAACCGCATGAAAATCTGTTCGGTAGTTTTTGAGTTTATCGCGAAAAGACAGACAGACGCGGCGAGGGACTTTTATGTAAGGATTATAGCTAGACTACGCTGATATCATACAATATATTATACTTAACCCGGCGAGCATGTGGTGAAAAAAGTTACACCTAGCATGTGGTGGGGTTTGCCAAACCCCAATATATAAATGCCAATTTATTAAACCAAGACTTAAGAATTTATTCGTATTTTGAAATATGGTTTATATTTAGTGTATAAAATAAAAAAACAGTGTATATTTATATACTTTTATTGTATTATTTATCAGAAATACTAAAATATAACATTTACAAAAAAACAAAAAAAGGAACTTCTGAAAAAGGAACTAAAATCAACTAATTCTTTAATAAAAATATAAAATCAACTTTAAAAACTTAAAGAATATAAGATTCTCAATAACATATTTTTTTTAAAGAATTAGTTGATTTTAGTTTTAGTATTTTTGATAAATAATACAATAAAAGTATATAAATATACACTGTTTTTATTTTATACACTAAATATAAACCATATTTCAAAATACAAATAAATTCTTAAGTATTGGTTTAATAAATTGGCATTTATAGGTAGATATATGTTAAAACTAACACGGAGCATGTGGCGGGGTATGACGCACCCCACGAACGTTTACACGCGTGTAGCTCCTGCGCCGGTTGACGCGACACTGCGGTCACGCCACTCTCCCCCCGCGGAGTACATTGGCTCCAGCTACTCGAAGCAACAAACCAATTGAGGGGCAAATTTGAAAAATACACGACTTCGCGCAAAGCATGGGCATGTCACACCCCACCACAAGCTCGCCGGGTTAATCGGCTGTTTGTTTGTTTACAGATCCGCCTAGTGTGTCCAGACGGCACTCGCTACACCAAAGAGATCGAAATAGTGCGGAAGTGCGCCTGCGGCAAGAAGTGTGTGCGAACACCGTTCCTGCACTAACTGTAGTACATCACTTAATCGCTCCACACTATCAAAACAACTTTAAATGTAGTTTGAGCCTCGAGTTTTTGCAAAAAGAATCTAAAAAAATCGCCCGAGGCAAAAAGTGCCGAATGCCGCACTAACCGTTGTTGCACCAAAATACATCGATCGTAACCAAACCAGTCTATTTAAAGAAGAAAACTGCATTTTGAGCCATTTTCCGAGACCAAAAAAAAGCTAAATTAGTTCAAAAAATCTTGATAGTTGGCGTTTTAGGGTGATCCCAGACCTACCGGTTTCTTTGCTTTGCTGTTTAGACCGCCGGCCAACCAGGGTCATTTCAATCTATCGCATATTGCGACCAGACCAAATTGACAAGATAGCCAACAGCTGTCTGGGTTGCGAAGTAGGAAGCTTAATATGCCACCCTGAACATGGTCTCCGATTGCTAAAAATAAATCGATCACATATTTATATAAAGTGTGAACAGGGTCGTGGGTGGCATCATTACCTACCTGAACTATTTTTTGTGTTTTCATAACGATCGTTTAAGGAACAAAGCTCACAAGAACATACATATATGTAAAATGTACTTAGATTGAAAATATGCGATAGATTGAAAATGAGCCTCTTGGCCGGCGGGGTCCATTGCCGAACAGCAAAGCAAAGAAAAGAAACCGGTAAGTCTGGGGAGACCCTTATGAAAGCAGAGCCGTTGTAGTCGTTTATATTGTCTACCTCGTTTATTCTCTCTCAAGGCGAAGGCATAAGAATAATTTAACACTTTAGTACATTTTCATAGTGGGTAACTTTTCTGCCTAATATTTCAAAATGCAGTTAAAGTTACTATGATAAAGCGATTTTCGTTGCTAATTAACCGTACCTACAGACATTTGCGATCAAAATATTCATAAAATTGCATGCGATAAGTTGCTTAGTGTGAAGGGGAGTTTTCATAAAACGCCATCTATCGAAATTTTTTGAACTTAAGGTTTTTTTTTTTAATTAAGCTGTCAGAAAATCGCCGAAGTTCGAAATAGTGCGACAAGTGTGCACTCGCCGTTTTTGTACTAGATATTATAAGAATAAATACATGCCGATGATGCCGATACATCATTAGCAAAAAGTTACTGAACAAAAATAAGATTCCTCCGCCATTTTGTATAATAGCAAATATACCGTTTGATGTGCTATTTAAGTGTTAGAATGAGCGGTTTTCAAAAGGCAATTTAAAAAAAAAAGTAATACCTAAAAGACGGCTAGATGTCGTTGTTCAACTAAGTACGTAACTTTTTCAGAAAAAAGCTAAGGATGAAAGGAGTCAATGCCAATTTTTGACGTTATTATGGCAATCTACTCCTCTTCAGGGAGTAATTTTTGCCAGTGTCAAGTGTTGAATAATTAAGTGGTATACTCAGCTGCTGACAAAAATTTAAAAAAACCTACCTAGTTGAATAGCGTTATCTATCAACATAAAAATAAACTAAAATTCTCAGCTGTCGGAAAACCGCTCATTGGGCCCACTATTTTTTCACCTTAGTTTTTTTTCAAAATGTTTCTGGAAAGTATGTATTATATTTTACATTTTAGTCCTATTTTAACTTTCAACCCAACAACGGGATCTTCTAACTCGATAATAACTCAGCTTTTAACCTAAAAAGATAACTAAGTTCCAGTATAACTTGTTATCTGTACCCTTAGCACGAACAGCTATCGAGAAAAAAAACGCGCGTAAAATTACTCGATAGACAATTCTCTATGGAAAATTTAATTTCGCTTATCGGCGATAGATGGCGCTGTACAAATTTCCAATACAAAATTTATCTATCGAACGATTTCACGCGCGTTATTTTTTTCGATAGCCGTTCGTGCTAAGGGTACTGTTAGGAATAGATTTTCCTCGCAGATAACTGTTAAATAATAAGCCCTTTAATTTGACATACATTGCAGTATTCTAAAAAAAATTTTTTTCCACTACGTATAATAGCACCGTACAGCCGCCATGTTGGTTTTTTTTTAACGCCACCTTCTTAAGAACACTTGGGCTGAAACGACAAATCTAACGATATCTTAATCATAGAAATCCGTTCAGCCGTTTGAAAGATATGAGGTAATAAAGAATATTACATACAAACAAACTTACAAGATACGCGCGAAAAACATAACCCTCTTGCAGTCGGGTAAAAATAGTTGTGTAAGGAAAATCTATTCCTAAGAGATAACTAGTTATACTGGAGGAAAAAATCTTAAAAGATAACCAGTTATCAGGGGGGTAATTATGTAACTTTGTTGCAATAAACTCTGACAGAAATCGCAGTTACATTGTTGCTTTAGTAAGGACCAAAATGAGAACTGTCTTACTTAAAGCAGCAATGTAACTGCGCTTTCAATCGATTTCATTCGAGAATTATTAGCAACAGAGTTACGTAATCCACGGGCTGGCTGTGGTTATCACCAAGGAACAAGGGGGAAACCTAACACGTAGCTTTCAATTAATTAAAAAAACTACCATTTTAGTAGTTTTTCTAAAACAGGGGCAATACCAACGAGACCGCAATAGACAATAATTTTCAAACAGAACACCGCTTTTAATACCATTTTGGAGAAATTAATAATAACCTATTATTATATAATAAAATAAATGGTAGATTGACGAATTTAATGTTTGGGAAGTAAGTATTTACACGCGCGTAGTTTCGGCCTAAACATAGTTGTTTTGTATAAACATTTTTACTTAAATAGTGTAGTAAAATAGCTATGTTTAACTTGTCAGACATGACTTGGAGTCCGCCATATTTTCAGTTATACAAAACTCAAATACCTCCAACTAATTTTGAACCTGAAAGTGTTCGCATCTAAGTTTAAAATTGATTGAGGAAAGACTTTAATAGCCTACTGCTCGCGGCTGACTCAGTCAAGCCAGCGCACGCGGGGCGTCGTGTGTCGGTTGAGACCAGGGATTGAAATAAGTACCGTTAAAAAAAATAACGTTAAAAATACCGTTAAAACATTTTATCGGTAAATTTACCGGTACGAATAACGTTAAAATGATTGCACCGGTAAAATTACCGTTAAATATAGCGTTAAACTTTACCGGTGCAATAGTACCGGTAAAAAAGTAACGTTATTAATTGGAATAACGTTAATTTTTAAGTAACGGTAACAAAAATTAAGAAATAACTTTAAAATTAACGTTATTTACTGAAATAACGTTATTTTCAAATAACATTATCTAAAGTAACGTTATTTGTTGACATAACGTTAATGTTAAAGTTAACGGTAAAAAAGTAAGAAATAACGTTACATTTAAAAATCACGTTATCAATCCCTGGTTGAGACAGAGCTAACGCGACAGAAAGAGAAGCGCTTCGGAATTCCTGTTGAAAGTCACATTTTCATTATTGTAGGTAATGTGTTTGGCCACAGACTAGATCTATGTTTTTAGATGCCATTTTATAGAGGTGGTCACATGAATAAGTATTCCTTTTAATCTACTAAACATAATAAAACGTCCAAAATTCACAATATTTAAGTAAAATGATCTTAGGAAAAAATATAACGGACTTTAAGTCATGTCTAAAATATGTCTAGAGACCCATCGCCTCTGCGCCATGAAAATATCCTCACATTTTTTAACCTTTTGTAAAAAAAGTTAGTACCTACAATTTTAGGGTTAAAATATACTTACCATTTTAGGATAAATGCTTTCGACATACTCAGAGTTAAAAAAATGCATTTATTTAAAAACGACTTTGTATTTAATCACTAAAATATGTGTTCATTTGTAATTATATAAAGTATTTATATTATTTTAGAATGTTAGTATTATTGTATTAGAATTATTGCTAGCTATAAGTTTTATTTAACTTAAATCTACATGAATTATGTCTGTGCAGTCTTTTTGTTAGTTATGACTATGAGTTATGAGGCTATATAAGGTGCCTTGTAATTAGTGTCAAATATTTTCAGGGCTGAACATATAAGTCATAAGGATCACATATAAAAAATATTTCGAAATTCTACACGCTAGTTTAGAATTTAATTTTTCAAACAAAAAAATAATACCCTTATTTTTATAAAATAAGCCCATCCTGTACATGTACACTCACACTATCTAATAGCACGCATAGCATTCATACGCAACACACAACTATCGTGGTGTGCGTGAATGAACTTAAAGACACTCACCCACAGACAGGCTCGTTTTTATAGGCCGATGCGATAATATCGGATGGGTCATTGCGTCCTGCCTGACTCCTGCTGGCCCCTGCACTGCACATCCTGCACGACCACCGCGATACGATATGATGACACTGAACTGACACTGAATGACACTGAACTTTCAAAATACCATTGTATCTGACAGTTATTGCACAATCTGTCAGTCAATGCACACAATAAAACTCACTTGGATTTCATGAACCTCAGTCTCACGAAACAGCCTACGGCTTCTGGTAGGCTGTAGTTGGCGTCATGATTATTATTTAGATAGCCAATTTTATCGCGCCAGCGAAGCCGGACGGGTGATCAGTCACATGTCAGTCACCTTGATCGGAACCATTTCACCCATTTCCCCAAATCCTCTGAAAGCTGAGAGCAGGGGTGGCGTCATGATAGCACAGCACAACACCATGTTTAAATAATCCGCGTTATTATAGCGATAGTTCGGCCTTTTGTGGCTTACAGCTTTACGCACGCACGCACGACAATGCACCCGAACGAAAGAATTTCCGCAACTGACGGACAAGCAGCGCGCGGCGCGCGCGTGTGCGTGTGCGTGTGCGCTGGGTTGCGTTCCGAACCTACGCTCCGAGTGCAACCGAACGCTCTAACGGCGTTCCAAACATTAGAGCGTGACGTTCGGTTCACATAACCTTCCCGTTCCAAACGTCAGAGCGTTGCAACTTTTTAACCATCAAAATGGATGGTTGTAAAACGCTCTTACGTTTGTCTATAGAAAAATGACAATGTCATGATGTTTTTGTGTCTAATTTTTAAAATGATAATGGTAGATCCTCAAAAACGGATTTTATTTGATTTAGAATAAAGGAAAGTTTAAATTATTCGTATTACAACTAGAAAACGAAGACTTTGTAATATTAATGACATTTAAAGTTCTTGGTCGTTCCGGACCTTAGAGTGAGTTAAAAAACAACCAAACAACCGCACTCTGAGTCACTGAACGCAACCCTGCACACAGTGCACGCTACTACTTGTAGTTATTCTGTGCTACTACGACATACTAGAGATGTGACATGATATGACGTACACAATTGATTAATTGATTCAACGACGATTACATTAAGTAATTTATTTTATTTTTATCTTAAAGGGAGACAAACTAATAACCATTAGCTAATCTTTCAGATTATAAAAACTATTGTACAAAAACAAAATTCTGTAATGTGATAGTTTTCCCTGTAAATGCCCGATAGTTTTAAGTTTATTCGTACATTGAAACTAGTAAATCAATTGAGAGAATTGGAATAAAGAAGCGATTGTTGTGTTTCCATGACTCAGAAGGTACACGCTTGGCAGTCCTAGCTGTTGTTGATTGATGCATGAAAACAATTTTGATGGATTTTTGGAAACGTTTGGCGTTGTCGAAACATCGCTACGATCGCGATTAGTAGTAGGATCGAAGATCAACACCGCCCGCAGTTTACTTTTGAATATTTTATTGTGTTATGCCTAAAAATGTGAAAGTTTCCCATGAACTCAGAAGAAATTATAGTAGGTAATATTTTTTTATCTGTTGCATATTACTAAGAGGTAATTTAATCAATCCTATACTGTACATCAAGTAGGTGTTGCCTTTGCAACCAATCCTAAGCTGCTAACCTTAAAAATATACGCTTGATGTGCACTTGATTTTATTAATATTAATCAATCAAGAATCTTTATATCAATAATTACAGCACTATCGGTCGGCTTTTCATTGAGTCAGTGCGGCCGGCCGGCGGGCGGCACGCGAAGCGCTGATTGACCGCGGCATCTTTCGGCGGCAATCGGCGAATTTGAAGGGTTATTCCCTATTAACACTTTTGTTTCGATAAACGAAGTATGCACTAAATGATGTCATAATTATGATCATGATGTTGTTCAGGTCAGCTCATGTTTTACATAAAAGTACACTCATTAAATCCATAGCTGGGCATAGGCTTAAATTTAATAAGTCTAGACCTAGTTATTTAACTTCCTTTTTGTTTTAGTTGTTAAAAGATGATTGAGTTAGACATTTATTAAAAAGTAAGTCCACTGCTGATCATGAGGTCAAGTATTGAGTAGGTAGGTACCTATGATTTTTAATATCTGATTTATGATACTCAATTACGGAAGCGCTTTTCGTATCCACTGTCGGGCAAAGTCTAAATTTATTAAGTCCACTGTTGATCTTAAGCCCACTAAGCCATGTTGTAAAAAGCTAGTTTTATTCTAAACAAAGGCGCTTTTTCTCATAGTAAGTCCATAGCTAGACATAGGCTTATTTTTAGATTGGCATAGTTTTTGATATCCAAAATTCAAGGTAAACTCAAAATTTATTGATACCAATTTAATACTTTTTAACATACCTACGACATAAAATTTTTGTGAGTTAGGAATAACCCGCGCTTCGACGTTTGTGTGTGTGGGGTGGTGTGTAGACAACAGGCGCGTGGCGCTGGCGCATGGCGGTGTCTTTGAAAGCGCCGCGCGCGTCCGCGGTCGATGGCCCGGCGCATGTGTGCAGTAGGCTAGTGTGTGTAAATCGTTGAATGTAGTTGTTGCTCAGCTGTAAAGGGGTGATGTTTTTTGGGGTTAGATGACCAAGTTGTTTACCTTAATATCTCGCAAACTAACCTGCAAATAGTACCCCATTTTTTGCTGACCTATGTATTATGACTTGCATGTTCAGCCCTAAAAATATTTGACACTAATTACATCGCACCTTATATAATATTTAAGTATTAGTTTGTTATTTATTTATGAATTTCTTGCCAAAATCTCAAACAAGTTCTTGCATATTTTCATAGTTTTTTTTTCTTGCCATGGTCTAATTATGTAAAAAAATCAATAATTATAGTTGTAATTTTATTGATTTTAAGTTGCTAAATCTGCTTTAGCCTTCATTGTAAATTTTAGAATTTAAGCATAATATATTCTAGTAAAAATAAGAAAAAATATTTTACAATTTAATGCATTCCGTATTTATTCGAATTACTACCATTTCGGTAGTATTTTAACATGGTAACACTGTAAACAACGCATTTACGACCTAATTGTCAGTATTAAAGAATTATCTAATTTGTAATTTAGAAAAATCTATCAGAAATCTGCATAACACTGCCATTTTGTTTTACATTGTGTTGCTAGACGAAAAATATTTTTAGTTTTTGGTAGATTTTTCTGAAATTAAGTGTAAGCAGTAAATAAATGTTTAAGGTGTAATCTTTTTGGGAGATTTACACCGATTGATTACAATTAAATCGATAAGCTTTAAGTTTCGTACCTAGATGGATGTCGCTAAATCTGCCTAATGGCATAGCATGCGCTTTTTATTATAAAATAATAATTAAAAATAATAACTATTGTCTATGACCTTTATAATTTATTTGATGTAATAAAAGAGGATGTTAGATAATTTGTAGTTTTACTTAACTGAATCCGAAAACCATAGACAAAACAAAACCCTATTTTTTTGCACACAAGAATTAATTAAATATGAGATAAATAAAACACATCTGTTTATATAATAATACTTTTATAATATTTAAGTAGAAAATATTATGCACTTTTTATATTCTATATCTTTTAATATTTAATATAATAACAACACCGTATCTCGGCGTTCAAACTTAACTATTTAAATCGATACAATATTTACAAAATACTATTTTAATGTTACAATACATTATGTGATGTTGTTTTAAAATATAACCAAAAAAAACATTACTGGAGTGTTCTTAAGTAAAATAACCATCTCTTTTTTACCCGACTACGGCGAAGCATAACGGAGGGTAGGTAAATGATTTGTTTATTTATTAAGAGGCCGGGGAACACTGATCTTCCCATACAAACGTAATACCAAAATGATTTGCAATTTGAGCATAATTAAGGAGGAGATTCAGATCGCTATACACAACCAACTGATCTGACCAGCATTCTAAAAGATTAATTAAGACATGTTTAAAAAAACCGCGAAAATAGCATAAAAATGTATGGAAATCCTGAGACTAAGAACTCTGACCTATCAATCTTTTAGAATGCTGATCAGATCAGTTGGGTGTGTATAGCAATCTGAATCTCCTCCATTCGCTCCCTGGATGGCCATCATCAGATCACAGCATAGTACATCCCTGGCAGAAAACCAAGGCTTCAAAGTTACCTCGTTTGTATGAAAATAACACTTGTATCCCTACACAAAGTTGATGAGTATACTTACTTAATTTTATTTGCAAAGTTCACTGCCCGCCGGCCTCTTAAGGCGCGGTGGTAGTGAAACTAGCGTCGCCACTACATTTATTTTTATTACTCGTAAACCAAGTCAATATATAAAAAAAGCTCATGTAATAACCTCTTAAATTGTCTCTTATATTTTTTGAATAACTCTTCAACAGTTATCATTCATTCATAATTGCCAAAAGTGGCCACTTTGAGCTAATAAGGATTTTAAAAGTTACAGAAAGAATTACATTTAAAGAGTTATTAAAAAAATATTAGAAATTACAATTTAAGAAATTATTACATGAGCCTTTTTTAAATACTGACTTGGTTTACGAGTAATAAAAATAAATGTAGTGGCGGCGCTAGTTTCACCACCTACAGCGCCTTAAACCATATTTTATTCTTTCGATTTTTTGACAAACAATGGCCATACCATTTTTCGGTCTTGTACAAGACAAAAACAAGAACTTAGTCTAAATGTAATATTGATTGCAATACAAAATACTTTTTAAGGCTGCCAACAAATTTCATGTTTGATTACAAATAAAATTTTATATGAAAAATTGTTGCCAGCTGAAATTTTTTATTACATATTTCCACCTATAAAATAAATGCGATGTTTTACGTAACAATGTTAGTGATTATAACAGCGTATTTACAAACTATATTACAATGTACACGTGTTTTCAAACTACTTTTTAATTGTAGTTTCATTTCAAAACACCATCAATTTTGTACCATATTAAGGTAATGAGAACTATGCTTTTTAGCATAAATAATACATGATTATTAGTATGATAGATATATTTACAAAATGGACTTATATAGTAAATGGATTACAAAGGCGTTTTTTTTTTAGATTTACACCCGTGTTCACAATCATTACTGTGAGATCTCACAGTGCCCGCGGACGCACAGCGGCAGCGTTCCAACAACCATTTGACGCACCAATCACAGAGCTCTATTTCAACGCAGTGCGTTCGCGAAGGCAAGGGTCGTTTAAGTTATTATTGAATACGAGTGTAAGTCAATGAATGCCCAAACAACGAAAAAAACAACAAAGAATATTTGGAAAACTGGTAGGATAATTTTAATAATGATTTTCTTATTATTATTTAGTAAGTTATATTAAAAAAAAACAACGTTTAGCAAAAGTATTTCGAAAATAATTAAATTAGCATTTGACATCTAAAAATTATTTAAAAAGCTAGGAATTTCAGAAAAAAAAAATAAGTATGGAAATTTCGCGAATTGGACATTCATAGACTAACTAAATCATTACTGCATGTTAACACATTAAACAATTTTACAAAAAAAAAAAAAAAAGACATCGTAACAAACAAAAATATACTTTAGACTGGTGAACTTTAATTATATACAGTATTTCATCAAATATAGTTTATGCTTCTTTGTAGAAATTATTAGATTTTAAAAGACGTTACTAGTAATAACTGTTACTGTTAACTATGTGTCAGCAGTATCTTCGTATAGTTCTATCTCACTTTAACAGTATTGCCCTATTTCCTGTTAAATAGGTATTTAATTAATAAATAATATTTTAGTTTTTAATGCAGTATTTATGTTAAATTAAATGTGATTTTGTTTATGGCAACTTTAACAGACTTTTTTACTATAAATTTTTCAATTAATTTTTTATTGCGTATTTGAGTCAGAGTATAATTAAAAACCGAAATAATTTAGAATTACCTATAGTAAAAATAATTCAATCTTCACTCATTCTTTTTTTATTTAAACTATGACATCAAAACGGCAGTATTTTCGAAAACTATGTTATTATTTTACAAAATAAGGATTTAATTATTAAACATTAACTTGAAATTACTTACAATAAAGTTAGTTATTTAATTTTAATTTTATCACCCGACACTTTGTAAATATGTTTTTTTAATTCACCAAATAAATACAAGTAATAATAAAGATAAATAGTTACGATTACAAATAAATTGTCGTATAGCAAAGTAACTACTTGGTGACACAATATTTTACCCTTTTTTTAATTCCAAACATAAGTCATTTGACAAGGGAAGTATTGGGGAGCAAAACATCCTATAACAAAAAAATTGTAGCTTGGTATGCTGGAGCGAAACCTATTGAAACGACGAATTATACCACTTTGCCCCACCAAGACGCCCAACTGGTGGGGCGAAGTGGAATGCCCCAAAATTTGCAGTGGAATCTGTCCCATTAAGTGGGACAGATTCAAATGATTTTCTGTTATAATACGACAATAGGGAATATGCATCAATTTTTTTATATCAAAATCAAAAGTATAATGCGTGATAAAATCAACTGTAATATTAAAACTTTTCTTTTGCGTTTTTCTCGTGATATAGTCACTTGAAGTTAGCACGCGCCGAAAACGCTCTATACAAAACGGTGACGTCACATGTCACGTTTCAGGCGCGTTTAATATATGAAGTTAGCCAATAATCTTCAATTATCTCTCTAAATTTTGCGTTTAAGTACATATGTGTCATACAAAATAGTGTTTCTTATTCGATATTCTATCTGACTGTAATGAAAAAAAAACGTTATTTTTCCCTGATTTCATTATGTGATCAAACTAAAATAATACATTTTTTTAACTTTATTTTTCTGTTCCATCATCTTTTTATTTCGATCAAGCTCAAATTCATCAAAATCGGTGGCTTATGCATATTCCCTATTGTCAGTTAATAAAAATAAAGTAATTAAATATTTCATAATGAGCTTTTAAAATTATACTTTTACAAATAATTAAAGTCAGTATCACTTTTGATACAAGTATCTTTGTTTATAGTAACCACAAGTTAGTTCATCCATACTTGTCCAATTTGGTAAACAATCTTCACCCAACTCTTTTTTTAAATAATCATTTATAAAAATACAACAAATGGTGTTCCACACATAGATTACGAAAGTTATTGTTTGTTAATTAATTATTATAAAGAAGTATGACAACTGACAAAGAATGTTTACTTAATATGACAAGTAAGAATAAACATACTTTCTTTGTTATTTCATTAGTCATCAAAATTAAAGAGACAAGAATTCATTTTCACTCCATGGATATAATAAACAATATTACAATATTGTTAAGATTTATTCGTTGTTTTATCATTAAAATTTTGTCTAATCTCAATATTATTTTATCATTTTGATTACAATACAAGTTGTTTTTTCATCATTATGTCTCATCTCAGAATTATTTTATCATTATAAGTTGTTTTTTTCTGTTTTGTGTCGCAGCGACTTTGCTAGTTGTGCCAACTATGAAATAGAGATGCCTGATTATAATCAATCTTTTTAAAGATTATGGCAATACGATTGATATTCCGATTTTTTTTAACGATTCGACAGTATGCGATTTTCACACGGGTCGAATCGTATGGCCAGAAAACACCCTCGTAGTACGAGTACAACGAGTACAACGGACTTTAGCAGTGGAAGTTGTAGAAATAGTGTTTATCAATTCGAAGTTGCCGTAGCAGTCGCGTCTACGGTCCGTAGCCGCTACGAAATGTCGTAGCAACTACATTATACCGTAGCCGCTGTAGCATCTCTTAGGAACAGCGCCGTAGCGGATGACTAGCTCACGAAATATCTGCTATGAGCCGTAGCAGTCGCGTCTAGATGTGGTTAATATAACGTCTAGCGCAATATTCTAGCGCGCTATCTATGCATAGCGCACATCGCGCGCTATGTAAGTAGTCGTTATGACGCTAGAAATATAACGAGTAACAACTAGCAGCGGGGCGTTGGCCGGCAGCGGGCGAGAGGCCGCGTCGGGCGCGCGCGGGCGGGCAGTCGTCGTGTCAGCGCTATTGGTATCGGTCGCGTTATGAACGTTATTCTCGCAGCCAGTCGCAGCACGCTAGGCGCTAGGTACTTATCGCGCGCGAACTTATTTGTCATAGTGACTTTGTGTATCTAACACGTTATTGACGTTATTGTTAAATAAATTAGGACTTTTGGGACACATAACTGTTAACTGGGTATAATATCGCGCGCGACCGTATATTATTGTGTTAGTTCGATTAGGACTGTTATGACACAACTAAGTCAATTAGTTATTATGTAAAAGGTATTTAGCTAAGCAAAGTTAGTGAACGAGAGATATGGGAAAAACAACCGAATTTCAAACGTCAATAAGGTCGAAAACCGCTTGCACTTGTTTTTTTAACTAGAAAACACTGTCTAGTGATCACAAGTAAAAAAAATGAGTGCAAGCGATTTTCGACCTTATTGACATTTATCAAAATAACGGTTTTTATTGAATCTTTAAAGCTAGTAAACGAGAATACGGCAAAAAAACAACCAAATCTTAAATGTCAATAAGGTCGAAAATCGCTTGCATCGGTTTTTCTTAACTACAGATCACTAGACAAACTTTCCTACCTTCACTTGTTTTTCCGACATACGTTTGTTCTTCCGAAATCGTATAATTCAATAATAGACCAGTTCTAAGCCCGAAAAGTATGAAAGAAAGTTCATTAGTTTACTGCTTTATTTTATTTAAGACTAAAATGCGACGTATTAATAAATAACATTTTTGTGTAGCGCGCGATCTGTCTAACGAACGACGTGTGACGTAACGTGTTACGAGATCCAACGTGCTGCATCTAACGCGCCAGCCAGCCGCCCGCACGCTGTGATAAATAGCGCGTTATAACATAGCGTATTTAATAGCGCGCTAGAAATCAATAGCAAATAGTCTGTAGCGTGCTGTTGCTTTATAGGCGTTTTGAACAACTCTAGTCGCGTCTACGGTCCGTAGCCGCTTGGAAATGTCATAGCGGTTTTGATGCAGATCGTCATTTTCGTAGCGACTATGCTACGACACTTCGTAGCTGCTACGGACCGTAGACGCGACTGCTACGGCTGGTAGCAAATTACTAGATCAATCGCCCGCAACCGCTACGGCACTGTTGCTACGAGATATTACAGCCGACAACATTTGCTTTGCTACACACGTCACTTCATAGCGGCTACGGGCCGTAGACGTGACTGCTACGGCTCGTAGCAGATTAGTAGATCGATATCCCGCTACGGCACTGTTGCTACGAAATATAACAGCTGACAACATTTGCTTTGCTACGTCACTTCATAGCGGCTACGGGCCGTAGACGTGACTGCTACGGCTCGTAGCAGATTAGTAGATCGATATCCCGCTACGACACTGTTGCTACGAAATATAACAGCTGACAACATTTGCTTTGCTACGTCACTTCATAGCGGCTACGGACCGTAGACGTCTGCTACGGCTACGGCGCTGATGCTATGAGATATTACATAAATGTAGTTGGACACTTACAGCGACTACGGCAGAACGTAGCAATTTTGTTGGGTTTATTTCTTCAATCAATAGTTTATTTATTCACATTGTTTTGTAATATTGTTGGTTGTAGTTTATGTTACAGTGTGCCCACAGCAGTGGATACATCGTGTTGTAGTAATGTTGATAGTGTATAATACGTAATGCGCTTGCCCTCAGCAGTGGTGGTCGTAGAGGTCGGGCTCGAGGCGGCGCACGCGCACGCGCTGGCGGTAGTGGTACTCCTTGAGGTACGCGCGCAGCCGGGGGGGCAGGGGGAGCTGCTCCACACCTAGGGGGAGAACATTCACAATAAAAACAAGAGAAAAAAACCGGTCAAGAGCGAGTCAGACTCGCGCATAGAGGGTTTCCGTACCATCATAATAAATACACTGCAGAGCCTGCTGTAGAATAAGAAAATTATTATTGCAGTATTAGGTCAGCACCATCTCTTGGCCGATAGTGGAACTACCTATTTTTTTTCTTAGTCCAGCACCATCTCTTGACCGTTAGTGGAACTAAATTAATTTTTCTTGGGTCAGGGCCATCTGTTGTTGACTGGTAGATGAACGAAAAGATTTATTGGTTGTTTTTTTATGTTTGTCTACGTAATGTGTGTGTATGGCTATGTAATGTGTGTGTATGGCTATGTAATGTGTATATGGCTATGTAATCTGTGTGTGTATGGCTATGTAATGTGTGTGTATGGCTATGTAATGTGTATATGGCTATGTAATGTGTGTGTGTATGGCTATGTAATGTGTGTGTATGGCTATGTAATGTGTGTGTATGGCTATGTAATGTGTATATGGCTATGTAATCTGTGTGTGTATGGCTATGTAATGTGTGTGTATGGCTATGTAATGTGTATATGGCTATGTAATGTGTGTGTGTATGGCTATGTAATGTGTGTGTATGGCTGTGTAGTGTGTGTGTATGGCTGTGTAATGTGTGTGTATATTGCTATGTAGTGTGTGTGTGTAGTGCAATACATACCGTCATAAGTGGTGTGTGAGACTATAACAGCCCTCGCTAACTGTTGCAATGTGAATGGCGCTGCGCGCGGTAGAGGAGCTGTCAGCATCGGCTCGAAGAACATCACGCAAGCTGGGTCCTGGGACAAACGATATAGAAGGGGTGAGTGCACAAAGGTGTTAACTAACAAAAAATTTAAAATGAGTTATGTGTTTGAAAATTATGTTAAAGCCTGAAATGTATGCATTATTGCCAGTTAACACCTTTGCTAGGGTTTGTATTTTTGACACGAATCAAAATTTGCGTTTGTCGAGCTCATTAGTCGATTTATCATCTCTTAAATCTTAAGCTCATGCAAAAAAGACGATTTTTTTAAATTTTGTCAGATAACACCTTTTTGTCCACTCACTCCTTGTGGTTTTGACGCAGATCATAAAAATTTAATGACATTCTGTGAAAGTGACATTTTGCGAAAGTGACCAAATTTTTTGCGATGACCATTGTCATTTCATTTAATGAAGTTTTTTTATTTGAATAAACTTATTATCACTAATATGGAAATATATCAATAACCATGGAAATTTAAAACAATATGGCGTTTTTGCTACTTTTGTTATTTTATTAGGAGAGGACTAATAGTTAATAGGATAGAACAATGAAGTAGTAGAAGAGGACAATGACGAAGTAGAAGAGGATATGGAGATAGTAAAAGAGAATTAAGAAATACAAGGAGAGGACAAGCAGATAGTAAAAGTGGAGAAATAGAGGATAGGAGAGGACAAGGAGAGAGTAGAAGGCTAGAAGAGAATTAAGATAAAAAGGTGAGGACTAGGAGATTAAGAGAGAATAGAAGAGGGCTAAGAGTGAATAGGAGATAACTAGGAGAGAATAGGAAAGGGCTAGGAGAGAATAGGAGATAACTAGGAGATAATAGGAAAGGGCTAGGAGAGAATAGGAGGACTAGGAGAGAATAGGTGAATACTAGAAGAATAGGAGAGGAAAAGGAAGAACAGAAGAGGACAAGGAGAGGGTAGGAGAGGACAATTTTTTTATTTTTTTTTAATAACTAACCTTGTAATGGTCTATGAGCCCCGTGACGGTGGTGGCGGCGAACACCGCGGGGTCGTGCGAGTCGAAGCTGAACCTGTGCCGGTAGTGCTCGATGCGCGCGTGCAGCGAGCGCCCGTACTTGCGGAACGACACCGAGAACAGGTGCTCCTCTTGCGCAGAGTCACGCAGGAGGAATGTGCCTGAATAAATAAATATTAGACAATAAAACAACGGTATAAAATATCTTACAATGTTTACTATTTTTTACACCCATTTTGGAATTTCGTACCATCATGTTCATAGAGATACGAAGGCCCTGCTGGAAAGAATCACAATATTGCTCCGATTACAAAAAGGGTATTTTTATTGGGTGACTGGAAATCATAAAGGCGTCTGTTGATGGAATACATGGGCGTACCTAGGTTCTGGGTCAGGGGGGGGGAATCAATTGTATCTCCCCAGGGGGGGGCAAATTTATTGTAAATCAAATATATTGTATGGCAAATAAGAACTTTTATAGATAATAATTGATAGTTAGGGGTAAACAAAATCCAGGCCCCCCTCGGTACGCCCATGATGGGATACTTAAATACTAAACCTGGCAGAGGTTTATTTTGTTTGCAACAAAATAACTAAACGAGCGACAAACTGTGGATTACAAAAAATACGTAAAACGAGCAACTACATGTGGGAGATAAATAATTTAAGTTAGCAGTGAAAATTCTAAGTGATTGACAAAAATACTGAGAGGGCAACTATTATACCAAGTAGGTAACTATTATAAACTGTTTTAAGCTGCCCAATATGGTATTTTTGTCAACTGGATTAGGATAATAGTCACCTTTTTAAAATAAAATATATGCCAAATTTTAAATGTTTTGTGTACTTACGTAATACTTACGTACTTACTTAAGGTTGTCGACCAAATAAATAAAATTATAAACAATAAATAAATTTGATTTGATTTGAGTTTATGTGACTGACATAAACATGATAGCTAAAACTTTTCTCGATAGAAAAAAAAACGCAAGGTGGCCTCCAATTTTGTAGCTTTTCAATGCTGTGCCACCCAATAATAAACCTATAATCTTGGAACTACAATTTAAAAAACTTTAGCAAACTCTCTAGTTTTGTAATAGACAGTTTCAAAAAGAATTTATTAGTTATTAATTCAAAACGATATACAGGGTGTATTTGTAACCACTCTCCAAATTTTAAGAATGTGTTCAGTCCATGAAACTAAACAACTTTCTCCATTAAACATAGGGTCAAATATGTAAAAAAAATACCTTTCATACAAATTAAAGAGATCACGTGATCAGTTTAGTATGGGATGACCAACATTTTTTGGCGTATTTCGACACATGTTTCATGGAGAAAGTTGTTCAGTTTCATGGACTGGACACATCCTTAAAATTTGGAGAGTGGTTACAAATACACCCAGTCAATAACTTAATTATTTTTTATTATGAGAATATTATCTTAATATTATTATTATCTTAAAATATAATCCATCCAGCGTTGCACGACCCCTTAACATACAAAAATTTGGATAAGACTTAGGGCTGATTTTTCAATGCCCAGATAAAGCTCAATCCGTTTGATAGCGTATTATACAGCAAAATTTTAAATGCTATTTGTCTGTCTCATTGTTGAATGACTTTTATTAGATTTGGTTAATATTTAAACCGACTGATTAACAGAACTGAGGCTTGAAAAACCAGCCCAGTGTTTTTATTTGTTAAACTATTTAATTTAAGACATTTTTCTACATTCTAAAACTACTATTATAACGGGTGTAACAAAACCTTCAACGAAGCCGAAGTCCACGCATTCCGCCCATCATCAGGAGCATTTTTGTCTTATAGACTATACCTGGGAAACCAATAGCTACGAATTTATTGAAGGTCAAAGTCAATTTTTTTTTTCAAAATTTTTATGAAATCTTTTTTTATTAATTATTTTCTACTTTTTGACTAAAGAAACATTATCAAAATTTTAAGTATTTCGTAACAAACAATGGCTTCAAAACGTCATCACTCGATGTATTTCATGAGCACGCACATAAACGCTGCCTTTCAACTCGGCCGCACGCAGCTGTGTAGCATTCACTCGCAGGCGCGGTCTGTTGTACGCGTTACATTGCGTGGTAATGTATGCAATGCTTTTTTAACACAAAAAATCAAAATGGTTTCCCAGCAATAATTTTGAACAGAAATGCTCCTGATGATGGGCAGAATACGTAGACCTCGGCTTCCTTGAAGGTCTTGTTACACCCTGTATATTTAACTAATGTGTCGCGTGTATTCCAAGAATAAATAACTAAAAATAAACATTACCTTCAGGTTTATTGTCCAGCAACCTCTCCGCCTCGTACCGGTCCATCTTGCCCCAGTAGAAGGAGCACGCGGTGATCTGCTGTAAGTCCGGGACTAGGCAGTGGATGTAGTCCACCTAGAACCAGGGTTGGCATGATTTAATATTTTTTTTAATTTGAGATTTTTGCATTCACCAATGCTATTTTTATACAATACTAAATGATATACTAAAAAAAATACGACTCGCACCAGATCAATACTCAGACGGGAATCGAACCCGCGACCTTTGGATATCCGGTCCAATGCTCTGACCGCTGAGCTACCGAGTCGCTAGTGACATCGTCGAATTTCTTCTAGTATATCTAGTATATATAAAATAGCATTGTGAATGCAAAAATCTTAAAATTAAAAAAATTATATAGCTAATATTTCATCTTTATCAGTTGTCAAAATATCTGGAAAGATATTTCAATTGAATGTCGAGGTAATTCCTCACATTGGTGAAATAACGCTGGCTTGCAGCGTAAGAGTAGGATATACTAGAAGAAATTCGACGATGTCACTAGTGACTCGGTAGCTCAGCGGTCAGAGCATTGGACCGGATATCCAAAGGTCGCGGGTTCGATTCCCGTCTGAGTATTGATCAGCCTGCCTAGCATGACCGATTTATATCGCGTGATATAGCATTTTATCGACACTCAACTGTCAAACTCCTTTGTCTTTTTGACAGTTAAACGTGATAAAACGCTTTATCACGCGATATAAATCGGTCATGCTAGGCAGGCTGGTGCGAGTCGTATTTTTTCTAGTATATTATTTAGTATTGTGTTTAAATAGCATTGTGAATGCAAAAATCTCAAATTTAAAAATAAAAAAGAAATTAATTTTAGATAATTATTAGACAAAGTAATTCGTAGTTGTAGTAAAAGTTGTCGTTTCTGACAGTTCTAATAAACGTTAGAAACGATAACTTTTTGGTAAACGACAAAAATTAATAACGGAAATATCAAAATGTATGAAACAGCTGATATTTTTTATCGCGATTTCAGAGTTGGTCCCATAGTAAAAGTTGTTTAGTTTGATGGTCCCTATCTACCATATTCGGCTTTATAAGGCTATTACCAAACACCCTGTATACCCTAAAAAATTGTAGAATTTTGAATATGCTACAATTTTTTTTTCCTTTTCATTAATTATTAAGCAACAGACAATCGCAACTATACATAAATTTACTTATAAAAAATTGTATCATATAAAAAATATTATGATATGATATTGATTTATTATATGTTATGATTTTGATATAAAACCTGAATACGTATGTACCTGTGTATGGACTCTGGTGGGCGGCGCGCGAGGAACGCCGGGGGCTCGCAGTAGTAAAGCTCTCAACTCTCCGCCGCATACCACCTATAAATAAAAAAAACAAAAAAAAATATTTTTTCAAACAAAACATCAAACAAATAAGGACTAAAAAGGACATTTTTTTACTCAAGGTCCCACCAACTTTATCCCCATGACCTCATGGTCCCACTAGCTTTGAGCTCGTGGTACCACTACTAAATAAATAATAGCAGGTTGTTGGAGTGAAAGTACCTTAAATATTGATGATGGCAAATGTTAGTGAAAGACCACTGGCCTCATGGTTCCACTAGTTTTAGGCTCGTGGTCCCACTACTAAATAAATAATAGAAGGTTGTTGGAGTGAAAGTAAATAATAGAAGGTTGTTGGAGTGAAAGTGTCATGCGCCCCTCCCTACACTCGATGTTTGTACGCCCAGTCGACGAAACAGAGGTGTTGACATTATTGCGTGAACTCAAATCAAAGTCTAGTTTCGGTATTGACGAACTGCCGTCTTCTCTAATTAAAAAATGTGCAATTGAACTTGTTCCACCATTATCTTTAATCATCAATCAATCTTTTTCCGAGGGAATATTCCCACAACAACTAAAAACTGCTATAATAAAACCCATACATAAAAGAGACGAAAAAACTGACCCAAACAATTATCGCCCTATCGCACTTCTACCAATACTTTCAAAAATTTTTGAGAGAGCCATGTTCAAACGGCTGTATTCTTTTTGTGAAGCAAACAATATATTCGATAATGCTCAAAATGGCTTTAGAAAAAACCGTTCAACAATCTTAGCCACATATAAATATATTAATGAAATTTTAAATACATTGAATAATAAACAATACGCTATAGGGATTCTCTTCGATATGACGAAAGCTTACGAAAAAATTAAATATGACATACTTTTAAATAAACTTTATAATATAGGCGTTCGTGGCGTGGCACATAAGTGGTTTACTTCTTTTCTCAGTAACCGTTCACAGTACGTCCAAATTGAAAATGTTGATGAGAAATCGCGAGTCATTTCCTATGTTCAGTCGAGGGCTAAACCGGTGCAGGACTCCATACCCCAGGGATCAGTCCTTGGATGTGCCCTCTTCTTGATATATATCAATGACCTTCCTAAAGCCATCAATGAGACTTGTGTGATGTTTGCTGATGACTTCTCCCTTGTGTTTCCATATAATAATGATACCGATCTCAATGATAAAATTAATAATATTATAAATAAAATTGTAAATTGGTTAAATGATCATAATTTAGAAGTAAATTTCAACAAAACTAAACTAATGCAATTTAGGCCAATACAAAAAAAAGAACTAGACATTAACTTTACTTATAATCAAATTAAAATAGAATGCGTTCCTATTTTTTCTTTTTTAGGTATAAATATCGATTCAAACATTAATTGGAAATCACACATTCTAAAAATTAAAAAAAAAATATCACAATTTATATACGCGCTAAGAGAATTAAAAAAATCTACAAATTTAAAAACCGCAGTGGCTGCTTACTATGCTTATGCGCATGCATGGTTGAACTACGGGGTCATATTATGGGGTAATAGTGTAGATGCGAAAGATCTTTTAATCTCACAAAAGAAATGTATACGAGTACTATCAAATATAAAACAAACCGATAGCTGCAAACCACATTTTAAAAATTTAAAAATTTTAACATTACCTTGCTTATACATTTTAGAAATGTGCAAGTTTGTTAGGAAACATCCAAATCTTTATATTAAAACTATAGACGCGCCTCGTCACAATGTCCCGCGATATAAAAATAATCTTGTGCAAACTACATCTAATTTAACTTTACATAGTTCGGGTCCTTACCCGATGTCAATAAAAATTTATAATAAATTACCAGAAAATCTAAAAGCCGAACCAAAAATCAATAAGTTCATTAATTCAATAAAACAACTGTTACTAACTAAATGTTATTATTCTGTTAACGAATATTTTAATGATAGGAATATTTAAATGTCTGCCCCTCTCTTCCACATTGCTATGCCTGTCAAGGTGCATGCGATAATTAGTTACTTTAAGATCTAGTAGTTAAGTCGCATGTAGTGCAAATGTATAAATAAAGAAATAAAGAAATAAATATTGATGATGGCAAATGTTAGTGAAAGACCACTGGCCTCATGGTTCCACTAGTTTTAGGCTCGTGGTCCCACTACTAAATAAATAATAGAAGGTTGTTGGAGTGAAAGTACCTTAAATATTGATGATGGCAAATGTTAGTGAAAGACCACTGGCCTCATGGTTCCACTAGTTTTAGGCTCGTGGTCCCACTACTACATAAATAATAGAAGGTTGTTGGAGTGAAAGTACCTTAAATATTGATGATAGCAAATGTTAGTGAAAGACCACTGGCCTCATGGTTCCACTAGTTTTAGGCTCGTGGTCCCACTACTACATAAATAATAGAAGGTTGTTGGAGTGAAAGTACCTTAAATATTGATGATAGCAAATGTTAGTGAAAGACCACTGGCCTCATGGTTCCTCTAGTTTTAGGCACGTGGTCCCACTACTACATAAATAATAGAAGGTTGTGGGAGTGAAAGTACCCTAAATATTGATGATGGCAAATGTTAGTGAAAGACCACTGGCCTCATGGTTCCACTAGTTTTAGGCTTGTGGTCCCACTACTAAATAAATAATAGAAGGTTGTTGGAGTGAAAGTACCTTAAATATTGATGATAGCAAATGTTAGTGAAAGACCACTGGCCTCATGGTTCAGCTAGTTTTAGGCTCGTGGTCCCACTACTAAATAAATAATAGAAGGTTGTTGGAGTGAAAGTACCTTAAATATTGATGATAGCAAATGTTAGTGAAAGACCACTGGCCTCATGGTTCCACTAGTTTTAGGCTCGTGGTCCCACTACTAAATAAATAATAGAAGGTTGTTGGCATCATCAATATTTAGGGTATTTTCCCTCCGATACATGGCTGAAACAAACGACTTAAAAAAAAAATGCAGTTTAACTTTTTTTTTTTAAATAAAGAAATGTTTCCTTTAGTAAAATTTGACATCAGTATTTAGGGTACTTTCCCTTAGTCTTTTATTTCCACTTTGTTTAATATAATGCACAATGTTAAATTTGGAGTCAAATTGAGTGATAGAGTGAGCAATGATGTGATTCGTGAAAGGTGAGATCTGAAAGATGATATAGTGACGAGAATTGAGAAAGGAATGCTCCGGTGGTTTGGTCACTTAGAGAGGATGAATGAAAGGCGAACCACGAAAGAGATATATTGTGCAAATGTGGAAGGAACGATTGCGCAAGGGCGTCCCAGAAAAACCTACGCGGACCAAATAGAGGTTTTAATAAAAAAAGGCTGGTGTACGTAGTGACAACAACCGCAGGGCATGTATGAAAAGATTGATTGATGTTAATGAAGCGAAAGAAGTGTGCAAGGATCGTAGCAGGTGGCGATCCATAGTCTGCCTACCCCCATGGGAAACAGGTGTGAGTGTATGTATGTATGTAAATTTTCAAAGTTACCTGGAAATGCGGCTGCAACCGTATCGAGCCATCGTTGGGCGCCGCTAACTCACCGCCCGTCGTCGATTCGCCCTCGCTACTACAAACAAACAGACATACCGATCTCTACACTACATTGTCAATTTTTAATAATTTGGTTCCAAGTTTACAAATGACCCTATGACGGGTGTAACAAGACCTTCAACGAAGCCGAAGTCCACGTATTCCGCCCATCATCAGAATCATTTTTGTCTTTTAGACTATACCTGAGAAACCAATAGTTACAAAGTTATTGAAGGTCAAAGTCAAATTTTTTTTTTCGAAAATTTTATGAAATCTTTTTTTATTCGTTTCCTACTTTTTGACTAAATAAACATTATTAAAATTTTAAGTTTTTCGTGACAAACAATGGCTTCAAAACGTCGTCACTCGATGTATCTCATGAGCACGCACATAAACGCTGCCTTTCAACTCGGCCGCACGCAGCTGTGTAGCATACACTCGCAGGCGCGGTCTGGTGTACGCGTTACACTGCGTTATTGTATGTTTTTTTTTTTTTTTTTTTTTTTTTTTTTTTTATCGTTGTTCGCGCGTATCTTCGACATTTATGGACCGATTTCGATAATTTTTTTTTTGTTCGATTGAGTTTTCTTGCGAGATGGTCCCATTTAATTTTTTTTCAAATCGGTTCAGTAGTTTACAAGTAATCCTGAAAATACTTTGATATTAAATCAACTAACTTGACAACTTTGTTATTTATGAACCGAATTAGATGATTTTTTTTGTTGGGGAAGGGATACCGTTGTGTAGTCTTTTAACCGACTTCAAAAAAAGAAGGTAAGTTTCAGTTTGTATGTATGTATGTTTCTCCGCGATTATCTCACGTTTGGCTGAGCCGATTTTTATACCTAAATAATATACCTACACTACCTAATGCAGAAGGTACTTACACTAAAAATAAAAAAATAAAAAAATTGTTTAAAAAACAAAAAACCGACTTCAAAAAACCTGCCTCTAAAAAAAGGAAGAAATAATATACAAATCATTAGATACGCATTATCATTGTTATAATAAAACACGTCAATTGAAGTCGGGTGGGGCTTTTAGAATAAAAAAGGAAGATGTTCTCCAGCCCCACCCGACTTCAATAGACGTGTTTTATTATAACAATGATAATGCGTATCTAATGATTTGTATATTATTTCTTCCTTTTTTTAGAGGCAGGTTTTTTGAAGTCGGTTTTTTGTTTTTTAAACAATTTTTTAACACCAAAAATCAAAATGGTTTCCCAGCAATAATTTTGAACAGAAATGGTCCTGATGATGGGCAGAATTCGTAGACCTCGGCTTCGTTGAAGGTCTTGTTACACCCTGTATACACGCTGAAATTTTTATTATTTGGTTCCCGCAGTGGGGTGGTGCCACTCATGATTACAAGCAACTTTTAATATATATAAAAAAAAACAACTGTTCCATATATTAAGGTCAAGGAGTTTTTCGCGATATCAGAGTTGGTCCCATAGTAAAAGTTGCTTGTAATCATGAGTGGACCACCCCACTGCGGGAACCAAATGATATAAACTTCAGCGCGTATACAGGGTCATTTGTGAAACACCAACAACCTCGCAGGAGTGGATTACTAACATCATAAACAACAACATATTTTGTTCTATGACTTTTAGAAAAAAGACAAAAACAACGACTTTTCAGGTTGTTGGTGATTTACAAATAACCTTGTTGTAATACACAACAAAATAAAAGATGAAGTATAAGTTTAATATTTGAGTATAAAAACGAAAATCTGAATGAATGATCATTGAATGAATGTCATCAAACTATGTTGAATGAATGAACAAGTATCGAATGAATGAAACAACACTATTAATTGAATGAAGAAGTATCAAATGAATAAAATAACAGTATAATTTGAATGAAAAAGTATCTAATAAATGAAACAACAGTATTGATTGAATGAAGAAGTATCAAATGAATAAAATAACAGTATAAATTGAATGAAAAAGTATCGAATGAATGAAACAACAGTTTTAACTGAATGAACAAGTATCGAATAAATGAAATAACAGTATTAATAAGTATCGAATAAATGAATGAATACTCACTTTCTAGGAGCGACAGACAGTACGTATACTTCGGCAGTGGGCTCTCCGTGTTCCCTGCCCGAGTCGCCTTCTGTACACAAATACATAAATAATACACAAATACATCATTATGTACATACAATCGTGTTCATTATAATAATTGAAGGAATGAGTACAATTATGTTAATTAAATAAATATTTACTCCATACATAATAAATAGAGTATAAATCTAAGTATAGTAAGTATAAAGGTTAACCTACGTGTTTAGACAAAGTTGTTTAATTTCAAGGATTACTTAGTACTTTTTTTAATGAAAGTTTGTCACGTGTCCAAAAATATCACACCATTTCACGTTTCTAGTACGTAAGAGTATGATAGTAGATGTGAAATAATCTAAAAAAATGTTTCGTTTTTCGACATATTATGTTTCTTGGAGAAAGTTGTACAGTTTCATGGACTGAACACATCCTGAGACTTTGTCACGTGACTTAAAAATCATCCTGTAATGTAAAATATGTACAGTATGTCAAGATGAGTGGGCATCGTGTTTTTGCTTTTCTTAGAAATGTAGAAATGACGTTGACATTTATTTCATTGCAATAAAGTTGAAATTGTAAATGATATTTAGGGCCAAACTACTTTTTGTTAAGGCCTTAACATGCGTCAAACCGAGCGGGTCGATCCGTGATGGAGTGAAATCGAACGTAACTCTACTCACTTTGGGTTCAAATCAGTGTGCGTTCCAACGCGGCGGTTGCGTTGAGAACTTGCACCGAATTCTCAATTTTTACATGTTATTATTACTTTTCTTCGCTTTTAAGTTTGTTTCGTTTGTTTTTGTTTTGTCTTTGTTTTGTCTCTGTTTATATTTATAATAATTATATATATCTCGAACTTAAATAAAAAATGCATTAATTCTGCCAACCATACCTCTTGCCTAATTAAGTTTGTATTTTAGTCTACTTTTTTTTTTTACCTACCTACTTAATTTTTATATATTTTTTAAACAGTTTGCCTGTAGTATTATAACATGCGGTGAAACTCTGTTATTGGCTAAGTGTAATTTTTAAGTTTATATTTTAAGCATGATTGTAGCAAAGAAGCTGTTGAGTTTCCTAATAAATGAAATAAATAAAAATAAAATTAAATTAAGTTAGTTAAAAATATCTGTTCAATTAAGATTGAAGGTATTTCAATCGCCGTTTTTTATGGTTAGTTTTAACATAAACGAATGTTCTGTTTCCGAGATATTTTGCAAATAAGACCAGAAACAGGGTCCACGGAATATTTTTTTACATCAAAAGTGGTAACATTTTTAAAAATGCTTTCAATTAAATCTATTGTGTATTATTTCAAGTTCATTATATATTTTTTCTATTATAGCTTCACTTCATTTCAAGATTACGCGCAATCTTACAATAATTTGAATTGAATATTGGGATTTGACGCACCTTAAGGCCTTAATTGTCGTTGTTATGTAATATATGTAGACAATTGTTTCCGATGTTTTCCGTAGCCCATTCCTTATCTTTAAGTACTGTATTTCTTTTTCGGGAAAAAATAAATGTTTTATTATTATTAATAACTAGCTTCCGCCCGCGACTTCGTCCGCGTGGACATTCGATAAAATCCTCGTTTTAATTTCATTAAATTCTGATCAGCCGTTTTTACGTGATTAGGCGGGTTCCTTAAAGCGCGCTGCCTTGCGATTGCGAGGCAGGGCGTTTGCCGCACGGGCCTTGCACGAGCCTAATCACAAAATTTGAAGATCCTAGCTTCAAAACTGAGGGACTTTCATACAAACTTTGGACCCCCGTTTCACCCCCTTGGGGGGTGAGTTTTGAAAAATCCTTTCTTAGTGCACCCCTAGACCTCATAAGCAACCTATGTGCAAAATTTCAAGTCTCTAGGTTCAGCGGTTTGGGCTGTGCGTTGATATCTCACTCAGTCAGTCAGTCAGACAATCAGTCAGTCAGTCAGGACTTTGAATTTTATATATATAGAAGACTAACCTGCGTTGATGACGATCGCGTCGAGCTCCCGGCGCAAATCTCTCGCGCCCAGCGTGAGCACCGCTGCCAATCTGTACACAACATTATATTTTATTTTAGTACTAGTGGACCATGAACATCGTATTACCTGTGATCCTGTGAATAGGAAAGGCGACTACCAACTTCTATCAAGAATACCCTATATGTCCGGTAAGAGTCTCAAAAAACCGGCCAAGTGCGTGTCGGGCCACGCGCCGTAGGTACCTTATATACCATACCATATTTAATACCACTATCATTTTTTGTCTGTAAAAATAACTTTGTTTTTCAGTGTTGGTATGAATGACAAAGTTATATTTGCGGTTTTGGAAAATATGATATATCTCGAAAACTAATTACTGTATCTCGTTCAAACCAATTTTCAGTGAAAGTTTTTATTAAGATCTATAGCATTATTATTTTTTTATTTTTCACTCACCTATTTCAAAAGTTAGAGGGGGGGGACACACATTTTAACACTTTGGCAGTGTTTATCTTTCAAAAGGTTGACTTTGAGAAAAAATTGTCTTAGGAACCTCAATGTCATTTTTAAAGACCTATCTATAGACACGTACGTATTGGTAGGAAGCTTTTTTTTCAGTTTACGTTCCATGTATGGGTAGCTCCCCCTTAATCTTTATTTTTTTATTCTTGTGTTAAAATCGTTAAGCGGTTAACAGAATACATCTACATACTAAGTTTCAACTGTGTAATCCTAATACTTTCGGAATAAAATGGCTGTGACATACGGACGGACGAACAGACAGACAGACAGACAGACATGACGAATCTATAAGGGTTCCGTTTTTTGCCATTTTGGCTACGGAACCCTAAAAATGGCACCTCAAAAAGTGTCCTACTTACAATCTGGGCGTTTACTTTGCACAAACTGATAAAAGATGTGTTTTCGTAGAAAATAAGCTTATTTAGTACAAAATAAGTGATATCATTGTGAGTTTGTACAAAATAAGAGGTGATTATGTACAAAATGTACATGTGTTACATGTATGCTATAAATACAAATAAATATAAAATAAGCGCCAAGTTTGTAAGTAGGACACTATTTGAGGTGCCATTTTTAGGGTTCCGTAGCCAAAATGGCAAAAAACGGAACCCTTATAGATTCGTCATGTCTGTCTGTCTGTCTGTCTGTCCGTCCGTCCGTATGTCACAGCCATTTTATTCCGAAAGTATTAGGATTACACAGTTGAAACTTAGTAGGTAGATGTATTCTGTTAACCGCTTAACGATTTTAACACAAAAATAAAAAAAATAAAGATTAAGGGGGGGCTCCAAATGTCTAGCAATACACATGTTTTTGTTTCATTTAAATCAAGCGAGTGGGGGAACAATGGGAACTTAGACTGGGGGACCACGGACGACTCGGAGAGCAGAGGGTGTATTGTACGTCTTTTAGGTATTCCGCAGGAGTTATTAAAAGAATACTGATTAAGCACTTGGAGTTTTATTTTAAATAAAAAAGAACTTATTACAAAATTGAGTACAGCCTCACACGTCCTTTTTACCAGCCGTTACTTAATTGATTTTCTAGACGTCTGTAGTTGCATGCAATGCAACTGCCTTTTTAGGTTATGTTATATGTCATGATAGTGACTCATGTAATTTAAAATGGTCTGTACTTGTGCGTTTCGTTACACACAACGCTATATATTACAGAGGGAACTTAGACTGGGGGACGAGCGACTGAGGGATAATGGGGGACCACGGGCGACTGGGGGAGCAGGGGGAACTTAAGACTGGGGGACCACGTGCGACTGGGTGATAATGGGGGACCACGGGCGACTGGGGGCAGGGGGAACTTAGACTGGGGGACCACGGGCATCTGAGGGGAATGGGGGACCACGGGCGACTAGGGGGGAAGGGGAACTTAGACTGGGGACCACGGGCGACTGGGGGGCATGGGGGACAACGGGCGACTGGGGGAGCAGGGTGAACTTAGACTGGGGGACCACGGGCGACTGAGGGGCATGGGGGACCACGGGCGACTGGGGGAGCAGGGGGAACTTAGACTGGGGGAGCACGGGCGACTGGGGGAGCAGGGGGAACTTAGACTGGGGGAGCACGGGCGACTGAGGGGCATGGGGGACCACGGGCGACTGGGGGAGCAGGGGGAACTTAGACTGGGGGAGCACGGGCGACTGGGGGAGCAGGGGGAACTTAGACTGGGGGAGCACGGGCGACTGAGGGGCATGGGGGACCACGGGCGACTGGGGGAGCAGGGGGAACTTAGACTGGGGGACCACGGGCGACTGAGGGGCATGGGGGACCACGGGCGACTGGGGGAGCAGGGGGAACTTAGACTGGGGGACCACGGGCGACTGAGGGGCATGGGGGACCACGGGCGACTGGGGGAGCAGGGTGAACTTAGACTGGGGGAGCACGGGCGACTGGGGGAGCAGGGCGAACTTAGACTGGGGGAGCACGGGCGACTGGGGGAGCAGGGGGAGCTTAGACTGGGGGACCACGGGCGACTGGGGGAGCAGGGGGAACTTAGACTGGGGGAGCACGGGCGACTGGGTGAGCAGGGGAACTTAGACTGGGGGACCACGGGCGACTGGGGGAGCAGGGGGAACTTAGACTTGGGGACCACGGGCGACTGAGGGGCATGGGGGACCACGGGCGACTGGGGGAGCAGGGGGAACTTAGACTGGGGGACCACGGGCGACTGAGGGGCATGGGGGACCACGGGCGACTGGGGGAGCAGGGTGAACTTAGACTGGGGGAGCACGGGCGACTGGGGGAGCAGGGGGAGCTTAGACTGGGGGACCACGGGCGACTGGGGGAGCAGGGGGAACTTAGACTGGGGGAGCACGGGCGACTGGGTGAGCAGGGGAACTTAGACTGGGGGACCACGGGCGACTGGGGGAGCAGGGGGAACTTAGACTTGGGGACCACGGGCGACTGAGGGGCATGGGGGACCACGGGCGACTGGGGGAGCAGGGGGAACTTAGACTGGGGGACCACGGGCGACTGAGGGGCATGGGGGACCACGGGCGACTGGGGGAGCAGGGTGAACTTAGACTGGGGGAGCACGGGCGACTGGGGGAGCAGGGGGAGCTTAGACTGGGGGACCACGGGCGACTGGGGGAGCAGGGGGAACTTAGACTGGGGGAGCACGGGCGACTGGGTGAGCAGGGGAACTTAGACTGGGGGACCACGGGCGACTGGGGGAGCAGGGGGAACTTAGACTGGGGGACCACGGGCGACTGAGGGGCATGGGGGACCACGGGCGACTGGGGGAGCAGGGGGAACTTAGACTGTGGGACCACGGGCGACTGAGGGGCATGGGGGACCACGGGCGACTGGGTGAGCAGGGGAACTTAGACTGGGGGACCACGGGCGACTGGGGGAGCAGGGGGAACTTAGACTTGGGGACCACGGGCGACTGGGGGAGCAGGGGGAACTTAGACTGGGGGACCACGGGCGACTGAGGGGCATGGGGGACCACGGGCGACTGGGGGAGCAGGGGGAACTTAGACTGGGGGACCACGGGCGACTGGGGGAGCAGGGGGAACTTAGACTGGGGGACCACGGGCGACTGAGGGGCATGGGGGACCACGGGCGACTGGGTGAGCAGGGGAACTTAGACTGGGGGACCACGGGCGACTGGGGGAGCAGGGGGAACTTAGACTTGGGGACCACGGGCGACTGGGGGAGCAGGGGGAACTTAGACTGGGGGACCACGGGCGACTGAGGGGCATGGGGGACCACGGGCGACTGGGTGAGCAGGGGAACTTAGACTGGGGGACCACGGGCGACTGGGGGAGCAGGGGGAACTTAGACTTGGGGACCACGGGCGACTGGGGGAGCAGGGGGAACTTAGACTGGGGGACCACGGGCGACTGAGGGGCATGGGGGACCACGGGCGACTGGGGGAGCAGGGGGAACTTAGACTGGGGGACCACGGGCGACTGGGGGAGCAGGGGGAACTTAGACTGGGGGACCACGGGCGACTGAGGGGCATGGGGGACCACGGGCGACTGGGGGAGCAGGGGGAACTTAGACTGGGGGAGCACGGGCGACTGGGGGAGCAGGGGGAACTTAGACTGGGGGAGCACGGGCGACTGAGGGGCATGGGGGACCACGGGCGACTGGGGGAGCAGGGGGAACTTAGACTGGGGGACCACGGGCGACTGAGGGGCATGGGGGACCACGGGCGACTGGGGGAGCAGGGGGAACTTAGACTGGGGGAGCACGGGCGACTGAGGGGCATGGGGGACCACGGGCGACTGGGGGAGCAGGGGGAACTTAGACTGGGGGACCACGGGCGACTGAGGGGCATGGGGGACCACGGGCGACTGGGGGAGCAGGGGGAACTTAGACTGGGGGACCACGGGCGACTGAGGGGCATGGGGGACCACGGGCGACTGGGGGAGCAGGGTGAACTTAGACTGGGGGAGCACGGGCGACTGGGGGAGCAGGGCGAACTTAGACTGGGGGAGCACGGGCGACTGGGGGAGCAGGGGGAGCTTAGACTGGGGGACCACGGGCGACTGGGGGAGCAGGGGGAACTTAGACTGGGGGAGCACGGGCGACTGGGTGAGCAGGGGAACTTAGACTGGGGGACCACGGGCGACTGGGGGAGCAGGGGGAACTTAGACTTGGGGACCACGGGCGACTGAGGGGCATGGGGGACCACGGGCGACTGGGGGAGCAGGGGGAACTTAGACTGGGGGACCACGGGCGACTGAGGGGCATGGGGGACCACGGGCGACTGGGGGAGCAGGGTGAACTTAGACTGGGGGAGCACGGGCGACTGGGGGAGCAGGGGGAGCTTAGACTGGGGGACCACGGGCGACTGGGGGAGCAGGGGGAACTTAGACTGGGGGAGCACGGGCGACTGGGTGAGCAGGGGAACTTAGACTGGGGGACCACGGGCGACTGGGGGAGCAGGGGGAACTTAGACTTGGGGACCACGGGCGACTGAGGGGCATGGGGGACCACGGGCGACTGGGGGAGCAGGGGGAACTTAGACTGGGGGACCACGGGCGACTGAGGGGCATGGGGGACCACGGGCGACTGGGGGAGCAGGGTGAACTTAGACTGGGGGAGCACGGGCGACTGGGGGAGCAGGGGGAGCTTAGACTGGGGGACCACGGGCGACTGGGGGAGCAGGGGGAACTTAGACTGGGGGAGCACGGGCGACTGGGTGAGCAGGGGAACTTAGACTGGGGGACCACGGGCGACTGGGGGAGCAGGGGGAACTTAGACTGGGGGACCACGGGCGACTGAGGGGCATGGGGGACCACGGGCGACTGGGGGAGCAGGGGGAACTTAGACTGTGGGACCACGGGCGACTGAGGGGCATGGGGGACCACGGGCGACTGGGTGAGCAGGGGAACTTAGACTGGGGGACCACGGGCGACTGGGGGAGCAGGGGGAACTTAGACTTGGGGACCACGGGCGACTGGGGGAGCAGGGGGAACTTAGACTGGGGGACCACGGGCGACTGAGGGGCATGGGGGACCACGGGCGACTGGGGGAGCAGGGGGAACTTAGACTGGGGGACCACGGGCGACTGGGGGAGCAGGGGGAACTTAGACTGGGGGACCACGGGCGACTGAGGGGCATGGGGGACCACGGGCGACTGGGTGAGCAGGGGAACTTAGACTGGGGGACCACGGGCGACTGGGGGAGCAGGGGGAACTTAGACTTGGGGACCACGGGCGACTGGGGGAGCAGGGGGAACTTAGACTGGGGGACCACGGGCGACTGAGGGGCATGGGGGACCACGGGCGACTGGGTGAGCAGGGGAACTTAGACTGGGGGACCACGGGCGACTGGGGGAGCAGGGGGAACTTAGACTTGGGGACCACGGGCGACTGGGGGAGCAGGGGGAACTTAGACTGGGGGACCACGGGCGACTGAGGGGCATGGGGGACCACGGGCGACTGGGGGAGCAGGGGGAACTTAGACTGGGGGACCACGGGCGACTGGGGGAGCAGGGGGAACTTAGACTGGGGGACCACGGGCGACTGAGGGGCATGGGGGACCACGGGCGACTGGGTGAGCAGGGGAACTTAGACTGGGGGACCACGGGCGACTGGGGGAGCAGGGGGAACTTAGACTTGGGGACCACGGGCGACTGGGGGAGCAGGGGGAACTTAGACTGGGGGACCACGGGCGACTGAGGGGCATGGGGGACCACGGGCGACTGGGTGAGCAGGGGAACTTAGACTGGGGGACCACGGGCGACTGGGGGAGCAGGGGGAACTTAGACTTGGGGACCACGGGCGACTGGGGGAGCAGGGGGAACTTAGACTGGGGGACCACGGGCGACTGAGGGGCATGGGGGACCACGGGCGACTGGGGGAGCAGGGTGAACTTAGACTGGGGGAGCACGGGCGACTGGGGGAGCAGGGGGAACTTAGACTGGGGGACCACGGGCGACTGGGGGAGCAGGGGGAACTTAGACTGGGGGACCACGGGCGACTGAGGGGCATGGGGGACCACGGGCGACTGGGTGAGCAGGGGAACTTAGACTGGGGGACCACGGGCGACTGGGGGAGCAGGGGGAACTTAGACTTGGGGACCACGGGCGACTGGGGGAGCAGGGGGAACTTAGACTGGGGGACCACGGGCGACTGAGGGGCATGGGGGACCACGGGCGACTGGGTGAGCAGGGGAACTTAGACTGGGGGACCACGGGCGACTGGGGGAGCAGGGGGAACTTAGACTTGGGGACCACGGGCGACTGGGGGAGCAGGGGGAACTTAGACTGGGGGACCACGGGCGACTGAGGGGCATGGGGGACCACGGGCGACTGGGGGAGCAGGGGGAACTTAGACTTGGGGACCACGGGCGACTGGGGGAGCAGGGGGAACTTAGACTGGGGGACCACGGGCGACTGAGGGGCATGGGGGACCACGGGCGACTGGGTGAGCAGGGGAACTTAGACTGGGGGACCACGGGCGACTGGGGGAGCAGGGGGAACTTAGACTTGGGGACCACGGGCGACTGGGGGAGCAGGGGGAACTTAGACTGGGGGACCACGGGCGACTGAGGGGCATGGGGGACCACGGGCGACTGGGTGAGCAGGGGAACTTAGACTGGGGGACCACGGGCGACTGGGGGAGCAGGGGGAACTTAGACTTGGGGACCACGGGCGACTGGGGGAGCAGGGGGAACTTAGACTGGGGGACCACGGGCGACTGAGGGGCATGGGGGACCACGGGCGACTGGGTGAGCAGGGGAACTTAGACTGGGGGACCACGGGCGACTGGGGGAGCAGGGGGAACTTAGACTTGGGGACCACGGGCGACTGGGGGAGCAGGGGGAACTTAGACTGGGGGACCACGGGCGACTGAGGGGCATGGGGGACCACGGGCGACTGGGTGAGCAGGGGAACTTAGACTGGGGGACCACGGGCGACTGGGGGAGCAGGGGGAACTTAGACTTGGGGACCACGGGCGACTGGGGGAGCAGGGGGAACTTAGACTGGGGGACCACGGGCGACTGAGGGGCATGGGGGACCACGGGCGACTGGGGAAGCAGGGTGAACTTAGACTGGGGGAGCACGGGCGACTGGGGGAGCAGGGGGAACTTAGACTTGGGGACCACGGGCGACTGGGGGAGCAGGGGGAACTTAGACTGGGGGACCACGGGCGACTGAGGGGCATGGGGGACCACGGGCGACTGGGGAAGCAGGGTGAACTTAGACTGGGGGAGCACGGGCGACTGGGGGAGCAGGGGGAACTTAGACTGGGGGAGCACGGGCGACTGGGGGAGCAGGGGGAACTTAGACTTGGGGACCACGGGCGACTGGGGGAGCAGGGGGAACTTAGACTGGGGGACCACGGGCGACTGAGGGGCATGGGGGACCACGGGCGACTGGGGAAGCAGGGTGAACTTAGACTGGGGGAGCACGGGCGACTGGGGGAGCAGGGTGAACTTAGACTGGGGGAGCACGGGCGACTGGGGGAGCAGGGGAACTTAGACTGGGGGAGCACGGGCGACTGGGGGAGCAGGGGGAACTTAGACTGGGGGACCACGGGCGACTGAGGGGCATGGGGGACCACGGGCGACTGGGTGAGCAGGGGAACTTAGACTGGGGGACCACGGGCGACTGGGGGAGCAGGGGGAACTTAGACTTGGGGACCACGGGCGACTGGGGGAGCAGGGGGAACTTAGACTGGGGGACCACGGGCGACTGAGGGGCATGGGGGACCACGGGCGACTGGGTGAGCAGGGGAACTTAGACTGGGGGACCACGGGCGACTGGGGGAGCAGGGGGAACTTAGACTTGGGGACCACGGGCGACTGGGGGAGCAGGGGGAACTTAGACTGGGGGACCACGGGCGACTGAGGGGCATGGGGGACCACGGGCGACTGGGTGAGCAGGGGAACTTAGACTGGGGGACCACGGGCGACTGGGGGAGCAGGGGGAACTTAGACTTGGGGACCACGGGCGACTGGGGGAGCAGGGGGAACTTAGACTGGGGGACCACGGGCGACTGAGGGGCATGGGGGACCACGGGCGACTGGGGAAGCAGGGTGAACTTAGACTGGGGGAGCACGGGCGACTGGGGGAGCAGGGGGAACTTAGACTTGGGGACCACGGGCGACTGGGGGAGCAGGGGGAACTTAGACTGGGGGACCACGGGCGACTGAGGGGCATGGGGGACCACGGGCGACTGGGGAAGCAGGGTGAACTTAGACTGGGGGAGCACGGGCGACTGGGGGAGCAGGGGGAACTTAGACTGGGGGAGCACGGGCGACTGGGGGAGCAGGGGGAACTTAGACTTGGGGACCACGGGCGACTGGGGGAGCAGGGGGAACTTAGACTGGGGGACCACGGGCGACTGAGGGGCATGGGGGACCACGGGCGACTGGGGAAGCAGGGTGAACTTAGACTGGGGGAGCACGGGCGACTGGGGGAGCAGGGTGAACTTAGACTGGGGGAGCACGGGCGACTGGGGGAGCAGGGGAACTTAGACTGGGGGAGCACGGGCAAGTAACCGATTTAATTAGGTATTCTCACCTGTCAGTGGGACAGTCGCTGACCCGCCTGTAGGCCGTGCACACGCACGCCGCGCGCTGCCTCCTCCGGCAAGCACATTCGCGACCGCTCCATCTGAAACCGCCCTTATTTTGTTAATTATCATCGGTCTAAGTAGTAAAACCTATAAACGTGAGCTCAAAATGCTTGGAATCATCTTTTCATTAAAGCTCGGTTATGCTAAAACATTTGTCTCTGTCTTTTTCTTTACATGTAAGTAAAAAGTAAGGAAAATAACCTCACTTCTGCACTTTTTCGATGTTTTACGTTGTTTATTCAACATTATCACAATAATTATCTTTCTTGAATAAAAGTAATTGAAGCAACTTAACAGTATGTTAAAGTGTATTTTGATGTAGAAATCAATACGTATCCGCTATTATTTACGCCAAAAAGATGAACCTACGCAACACAGTCTATGCACGCGCTTTTGGTGATTTTCTGTTTTCTTACAATCATCTGTGAGGCTTATATAATACGCAATTTAATATTTGTAGCAACTAGAGAGACTCTTTAGCTTGTCATGTTATTTTGTGGCTACAACTTTTCATTTTCTATATAAAAATAAAGACTTCCCACACCATGTATTCCTATTAGGGGCCCTTAAGCGGTCGAAAGTGTCGAAACGCTCACTGCAACACGGCTTATTAGCGTTACTCGCACGCTACACCTTTAAATTCAATCCACACAGCGAAAGGAATAATCTAGTTAGTAATTTTACAGATCATTGAAAATTACGAGCATTTCATGTATCGCTCATACATGAGTGTCTGTGGGAATGGGCCCTAATGTCACACATGTCACCCATCTGTCAGTGACCGCGCTCACGTACCGGTGCACGCTGCTCGGGGACTCGCACGTGCACTCTGTGGGAATAGGCCCTAATGTCACACATGTCACACACATGTCACCCACCTGTCAGTGACCGCGCTCACGTACCGGTGCACGCTGCTCGGGGACTCGCACGTGCACTCTGTGGGAATAGGCCCTAATGTCACACATGTCACACACATGTCACCCACCTGTCAGTGACCGCGCTCACGTACCGGTGCACGCTGCTCGGGGACTCGCACGTGCACTTTGTAGGAATGGGCCTTATTGTAACACATGTCACCCACCTGTCAGTGACCGCGCTCACGTACCGGTGCACGCTGCTCGGGGACTCGCACGTGCACTTTGTAGGAATGGGCCTTATTGTAACACATGTCACCCACCTGTCAGTGACCGCGCTCACGTACCGGTGCACGCTGCTCGGGGACTCGCACGTGCACTTTGTAGGAATGGGCCTTATTGTAACACATGTCACCCACCTGTCAGTGACCGCGCTCACGTACCGGTGCACGCTGCTCGGGGACTCGCACGTGCACTTTGTAGGAATGGGCCTTATTGTAACAAATGTCACCCACCTGTCAGTGACCGCGCTCACGTACCGGTGCACGCTGCTCGGGGACTCGCACGTGCACTTTGTAGGAATGGGCCTTATTGTAACACATGTCACCCACCTGTCAGTGACCGCGCTCACGTACCGGTGCACGCTGCTCGGGGACTCGCACGTGCACTTTGTAGGAATGGGCCTTATTGTAACACATGTCACCCACCTGTCAGTGACCGCGCTCACGTACCGGTGCACGCTGCTCGGGGACTCGCACGTGCACTTTGTAGGAATGGGCCTTATTGTAACACATGTCACCCACCTGTCAGTGACCGCGCTCACGTACCGGTGCATGCTGCTCGGGGACTCGCACGTGCACTTTGTAGGAATGGGCCTTATTGTAACACATGTCACCCACCTGTCAGTGACCGCGCTCACGTACCGGTGCACGCTGCTCGGGGACTCGCACGTGCACTTTGTAGGAATGGGCCTTATTGTAACACATGTCACCCACCTGTCAGTGACCGCGCTCACGTACCGGTGCACGCTGCTCGGGGACTCGCACGTGCACTTTGTAGGAATGGGCCTTATTGTAACACATGTCACCCACCTGTCAGTGACCGCGCTCACGTACCGGTGCACGCTGCTCGGGGACTCGCACGTGCACTTTGTAGGAATGGGCCTTATTGTAACACATGTCACCCACCTGTCAGTGACCGCGCTCACGTACCGGTGCACGCTGCTCGGGGACTCCGCGTAGCGCCGCCGCTCCCACCCGCCGCAGCCGCACGTGCACTCTCCGCCTGTGGGAACGGGCCCTTATGATTTAAGTACAATTTCACAATGCTCTCAAATATTAAAATCGTGTTTTTTTATACAGTTATGTTGTAATTTTTGAAAAAATTAAAAATGCACGTTTAATTAGATTTATTAGTCCAGAATCGGGCAAACATCTTGACGCTCTTTCGACGGTGGCGATAAGTTCGCGCATGTGCACTTGCGAGCGACAAATAGCGCGCGCCCCTCCCCCGCCGCCCCCCTACCTCACCGCTACGCATACCCAAAACACGCGTTCTGCGCAATGACAATCCGGCATGAATTAAGCAACGTTCGCAAGGGTCGGTCATGGGATGGGTGACCAAAATTTATTATCTCGAGCTCCTCCGTGCTTCGGAAGGCACGTTAAGCCGTTGGTCCCGGCTGCATTTGCAGTCGTTAATACCCACCAATCCGCATTGGGCCCGCGTGGTGGGTTATGGCCCATCTTCCTTACCACCCATAAGGAAGGCCTGTGCCCCAGCAGTGGGGACATCAAAAATGGCTGTTGGACATATTGTGTTTATAATGTGTGCTTTAATGTGAACAAATTACTTTTACCTACTAAATACTGACTAGGTTTGTTGGTATCACAGATAATAATAATATTCTATTCTAGTGAATCTACCTATTACTAGACAAGCATTCTTCTTACCTTTCGATGTCGATTAGAGAAAAATGTAAGGTTCGGATCCTTTTTATTATTGTTAAGGCAGCCCATTGCGATGCAATATGCCTTCATTTTGGTTAAACATGCAAACGAACGACGCAACAATACGCGAACGCGGCGCGTGAATGAGTATCGAAATCGAACTAATGTTGCTAACGTGCAACCAGGCCGGCACGCGGCGGCGGCCCTCTGAAATTAGTCCGACCGAACCTGACCGCCGGCTACTTGTAGCTTCGTACCTAAAGAGCGGAGTGCGCCTAGCCTGACACAAGATGCGTTCCAGTCAACCAATCCAATCGCAGATAGCTGCGATCTATGCGATGCAATGTAAGCAGTTTTTTATTTGAACTTGATATTGTTCGAAAGCTGTAAATAGTCAACTTGCCGACTTTATTAACTGTCGATTTTACTGTATAATTTCTCTTAGTCGCCGTGTGTCAGTTAGAATAGAAAGAAATGGGAGTTTCATACAAAAATACGCGAAATTTATCTCTATTTAATTAAAGGGAGGGTAATAAATTATTGAATGAGTTTATTTGTGAACCTGGTACTATAGGCAACAGCGTCGCTTAAGACTCCGTAGCGATTTTGCCGCTGACTGCCGCTCTCTCGCTCGCACATTTCATGTTTTCTCATGATTTCTTAAATCTGAGTGCGCAATTGAAAAATGTGTCTCGGCCACTTTTCGCAATATAACATTACGGACATTTAAACATATATTTCAGTTTCGAGTTGCTGAAGTACAAAAAGTTATCGCATTTGCCAGTTCAAATAACTGTTAGAAACGATAACTTTTAAAAAGCTGAAATATATTTTAAAATGTCTGTAATCTTATATTGCGAAAAGTGGCCCAAACGTGTGTGTGTGACGCAAACGAAGACACAGGCGGTCGCTAGTTAGTGTCCCCGCACACAGGGCCACGCCACAACCACAAAACGCCGCCACTTGAAGCGAAGCGGCCACAAAAGTAGCTGAAGCGCGCGACAGCCACAAGTGGTCGGCATTAGACACTGCGGTCGGTGGCCGCTACTTTTTTAACCCTCCATTGACTGAAGGAACTGAAGGAAGGGCGAGGGGGTATCGCGCAAGTAGCGTGTGTCGGCGTTAGGGTCCCCCCAGACCTACCGGTTTCTTTTCATTGCTTTACTGTTCTACTTTGCTGTTCAGACCGCCGGCTAACCAGGGTCATTTTCAATCTATCGCATATTGGGACCAGACCAAATTGGCAATATAGCCATTAGCTTGGTGTTATCAAATATCATCGTCTGGGTTGCGAAGCAGGAAGCTTCTGTGAGATATGCCACCCAGAACATGGTCTCCGATTGCTAAAAATAAATCGATCGCATATTTATATAAATTGTGAACAGGGTCGTGGGTGGCATCATTACCTACCTGAACTGTTTTTTTGTGTTTTCATAACGATCGTTTAAGGAACAAAGCTCACAAGAACATACATATATGTGAAATGTACTTAGATTGAAAATATGCGATAGATTGAAAATGAGCCTCTTGGCCGGCGGTCTATTGCCGAACAGCCAAGCAAAGAAAGGAAACCACAAGAAGCGAGAAGCGACGATTTGTGGCGTGTGGCGACCACCGGCGTTTTATATATAATTACTACGCGTCTACCGCGCGTAGGTCAGACACACGCTACTTGCGCGATACCCCCTCGCCCTTCCTTCAGTTCCTTCAGTCAATGGAGGGTTAAAAAAGTAGCGGCCACCGACCGCAGTGTCTAATGCCGACCACTTGTGGCTGTCGCGCGCTTCAGCTACTTTTGTGGCCGCTTCTAGCTTCAAGTGGCGGCGTTTTGTGGTTGTGGCGTGGCTCTCGTTTGCGGGGACCCTTACTTTATAACACTTACTTTTCCTGGATGTCTGCTGTCCCATCGTGCAGATTCACTAGGACAATGATCGGTTCGCCCAGCGAACTACCATCTGAAAGATAAGTAAACATTCAAGTTCATCATCATCATCATCATCATATCAGCCGCACGACACCCACTGCTGGGTATAGGCCTCCCCCAAGGATCTCCACGACGCTCGGTCCTGCGCTGCCCGCATCCAGCGGCGCACCGCGACCTTCATTAAAGTTCACATCAATGTAATCCACAAAAAATATTACTTAAGTGAACCAGGGGGGTATTACAACTTACAACCTCTCAAAAGTAATAATTGTAATAATTTAAATGTTTTCGCATCGCATGTATTTCTGTGTGTGCACGTGTTTGGATGTCAGTTTGGTTCAAAACATGTCTAGCTGTTATTGTGTGCTATTGTTGACTGTCATCTGTTGTGTATGCCATAATATGAATAAATAAATAAATAAAAAGTTGCCAGGTTTAGGCTGTGTGCCCATTGACGCGGAGCGAGGCGGCGGAGCAAAGAAATAATAACCAATAAGATTGCGGAGCGGAGATTTTATGCAGTCCTATTGGTAAATGTTTCGTCGTTTCTCCGCTCCGCCGCCAGCTCCGCGTCGATGGACAGACACCCTTATGAATTGCTATAGTTACATCTCTTTCTCGCTGTATAGCAAAAAAAAGAGACTCATTGATAGCCATTCAGAAAACTTAATAAGAGGGCTGGACCACATAATAAATATAGCTTACTACCTTGACACTAATTTCATTATTAATAATTTTACAGTTAGTGATTGGTAACAGAAATTCGAAAAAGGCCTTCTTTTTAATTTAAAACCATGCTTAAGGCGGTTGTATGACCGAAAGTGGCGCCCTCAGAGGTTGTTATTTAATAAGTTATTAATAGAAAAAGATTTTAAAAATGTTTATCGTGGAGATTTTAGGGCCCATGGTCTAGTATTTTTAGAAGGTATCATAGGTAGAAGTAGATAGCAAATGTGTCGGCCACTTTTAGCAGTTTTGCTATCTACTTCTAGCAGTGACTACGAGGGAATGTAACGATACCGTCTAAAAATACTAGACTGTGGGCCCTAAAATCTCCACGATAAACATTTTTAAAAGTTTGCTTTAGAGGTTTTTTTGTAACACAGAATAAAAATTGCATTGTGATGTGAATACTAAAATCTGAAATTTAAAAATGCAGTCAAATCTATTCATTTAATTTCATTAAATAACAGCACAGTAAGTTTAATTCAGTAAAGTAAGTTTAATTACTGTGAAAATATGCAAGTTAAAATAACAATTCCAACAACCCTGAACGTGCACAATAAGTCCCGCTAAGCAATAAAAAGTAACGAATTAGTGCAGTCATTCTCATTGAACAATTATGCTTCACAACTGTGTGACACATGTGGTTCACATGATGATTCAGAGTACTGACGGCGTTACATACTTGGCAACACAATACTATAATGGTTTATTGTGAGTATATATTTAATGTATTGAAGTACACTCTTTTGTTTTGTGTTATTGCTTGCGACCAAACAATGACAGGGACTCGGCTGAAAATCAGTGTCTGGTTCCTCGAAACTACCAACACTGAGCTGAGTTCCTTTTCAGACTGCCACTGCTGCACACTCCGGTACGCTATTATCTTGGACAATGTGTTTAGTTTTTAAGTTATCACATTTTTTTTTTGCATTTTCTCAAGTGTTCCTGTTGTTGCTGTTGTGTGTTGTAGTGCTTGGTTTATTAATAAAACAATTATCTATCTATATATATATATCTATCGATAAATGTGTAATTAAATAAACCTCATTAATAAAGAAATACTTGGACAATATCACATAGCACCGTCTAACCCCAAACTAAGCAAAGCTTGTAATATGGGTGCTAGACAACTGATATAAAATATACTTATTATACATAGTAACACCCAGACCCGTCACAGAAATTAAAATTCATCATTTCCCTTTCTGCCCGGCTAGGACTCGAATATGGGACCTCTAGCATGGTATACAACTTATATGCTTACATTTTTACTAACATACATAAACCACAGAGCAACTTCTTCAGGAAAAATATCTTGATTTTTTTAATTTTTTGCTTGAGCCTTTCAAATCCACTTAAAATAGTGTGTTGTACCCACAACACACTTTTATTTTACTTATTAATCAAAAGTTATGATCAAAAATATTGTTAAAATGCCTGGTGGAAGACATAAGGAAGGATGGATGATTTGGCAGTTTTTTTAGAGAAAAAAGCAGTCATTCTATGTGATTTTTAACCCTTCAGCGCCATCCAACATTTTGTTAAAAAACAAAAAACCCTCCCACCAACTGGCAAGAGAGAAATAAAATAGCGTCTTTCACAAAAAACCCGATAATTTCGTAATCAGGCTATAATTTATCATTTTGTAAAGATAGTTTTATATAGAAAAAACCGATTACCGGTACCGGTCTCCGGCGACCGCTTGGGCTTTGACAGAACGGCAATATAGCGATTATGTCAGGTCGCCAGCGACCGTACTGGCACTTAGAGGTTAACATACATTTTTTTATCTAAAATTATTTTTTTTCTATTAGGATAGGAAAGAAATAAGACATTTTAATTTAAGCAATGATATTTTTTGAAAAAAAACACTTGATTTAAATCGAAGTGTATTAATCATGCCATCCCTGAAGCTCTTCATTTTTAGAAGTTGAAGAACCGAACCATGCCGAAGGGGCATCTTAAATTTGAGTATCAGCAAAAGTAATGGAATGATTGAAAGAATTAATACGATTTTAGATTTGCTTATCAAACCATAATCATAAAAAAAAATATTTTGGAAGAAACACGGTATGGTACAATGTCGATGTTATAAAATATAAAGTTCAACATATTTCGCTGAATATTTCAGTTTTCAATTTTTTTTTTATATTTAATGGGTTTGCTCTTGACCCCAGTCTTGCCCAAAAGCCAGGGTCTACGATGGAGCGAGCTAGCCCAGAAGGTGCTTATTCACTCTGACCTTGAATAGAGTCAGGTTGTATGCGCTCGGAAACACAGACGCCTTGTGAACGATGATGAGTAGAAAATGTTGACTTAAGGCTATTTATCAGTTGAAACTTATGTTACTTTGAAAATTAAACTTTTTGTAATATCCAGTAGTTTGTTTCTTTGTGTTGAAATGTCCAGAAATAAACACTATTCTTTTTGTTGGAAAAGTATTTATAAATTTTATATTTTTTCGAAAAATCTGAGTGCTAAGTGTATCCAAAAACATTCGTAACATTTCGAATCTAAGGTAATTTGATAAAAAATACTTTCCAACAAAGACTTCTACGTATAAAGTGATCCAAAAACGAATAAATGTTGGAAATTTGGACTGGTTTCAACAAGTTCGCTAACCTCAATTGACCTTTTAATAAAAAGTTTTATTAACTAATGCCTTCAATCTGAACACGATTCATACCTAATTATTAATGCACGATTTCTTTTAAAAGTGACTCTAGCTTCGAAATTCTACAACTAAATAAACAAATCTAAAAGAAATGTCATCCGCCATCTTGGTCTCGTCAGATTGCACAGAAATTTCAAATGCACTTTTCATGACAAAAACATAGAATACAAATAAATACTCACGTCTATTTAAATAACGTTGCCAATAAATAGTTTATTTTTTTCGATTTCGTTGTTTTAAAACAGTCGTTCACAAGCTAATTCAATGATTTTTACACTGACACTTCACCATACTTATAAATCCATAATAATTACTATTTTTTACACTTTCAAGACTTTTACATAAAGCATTTTGAATACAGATTTATATTTACAGAATTACAAAAATAATAAACTTATTTTAAAATAAATAGCACACAGTCAAAATACGCAGTTCCGTGTTCACTTTTGACATTTTTGTCACGGACAGACAAGACAAGCAAGACAGAAACGAAAGCTAAGCTGTGCACTGCATTCCAACAGGCTAACCGCTGAGTCATCGATTGCTATAGAGTACAGTCGGTAGCACGTCAGACTATACATGTTGACCTTGAGACAGCCTTTATGCCGAACGCAATAAGAGCTGTTTTCGTAATTCAACTGTTTAACCTAACGTGCTGTCGTGCGTACATTAACCAAAATAGTCTTTAATTAAATAAGCTCACATAATAAGCGTTTTTAAATCGACAATTCTTTTACCCTACTACCCATTATGACGTTTTTTAACTGACAAGAAAAATACAAGAACAAATACAAGTATTTGAGTCAAATGTCGAACGAAAATCAGTAGAAAAGAGCGCTCGACACCAGTCAAGCAATTCAAAAATAGGGGCCCAGGCTGTTTATCTAATTAGAAACCAACTAGCAACAACCGGTCTCATTTTACAGATGAATGTGATACATTGCTACTTCTTTTTGGGGTAAAAAAAAACATACCAAAGAAAAGTAGCAATGTATTACATTCATCTGTGAACTGAAACCGGTCGCTAGGTGGTTTCTAATTAGATAATCAGCCTGCCGATTCGAATGGGTTCCACACTCATGCTTCGCGGGAGGTTCGCGGATTCGCGTGTGAGTCTGGTCTGGAAGGGCCACGAAAATTGACGGTCTTTTGTCCCGCGACAAAAAGTATTGCAAGACTCGAACTTGGTGCGAAAGCGACTAGGCACCACATTCGCAATGTGTTTGCCGTGATGGCGAGTTTTAACAAATCATAGCTTTATGTATAAGCTGTGAGTGTCATAGGTATTTAGAGTTGTTTTTCGCGTATTTAAAGTTAGGTTTATTCATTTACTTTTAAAAAAATAATAATAATAGTAATAATGTAAAAATATGTAGACCCGCCCGCACCAGCAGCAGCAACTTCGGCGTCCATCTTTGTTGAGTGTATACTGTGAACCTGGCGCGAAACTCTGCGAAAGCAGGCCTCCTTCACTTGCTCAAGGTCGCGCAATAAGCACCTACCGCTAGCCGTGCCTTCGAAGGCACAAGTGAGCAGAGGGCCGCCACACGCCCGCTTGTGTACAAGCGCGGCATCTTAGTGCCTGCGTAGATATTGCCTCTTTATAATATTGTAACAATGTCGAATCGACATTACTGTGCCGTGTACGGATGTCAAAATCAACAAACCAATACAATTGTCGTTTTACATTATGATATAAGCTAAGCAGTTCATTTAAAAGAAGACAACCCTTACGTTGCGTTGTCAGAAAAGGTAAGAGCACGCGATAGATTTTGTTTTTGCTTTATGTTTTTCTTTTATTATGTACAAACACAGCATGTAAATATTATCTCACGTCTGTACGTCTAATAAATATTTTCTTTTCTTTTCTTTTTTTTTTCTTTTTTCGATAGAACGTTCGTGATTCGCACGTGAGTGTGGAGAAGCTTTATAAACCTTCTTTCCAATTTTTTAAATTAGAGATGCACCGAATGTTATGTGTTCGTATATATTATGTAATATTATGCCGAATGTAACGAATTCGTTACATTCGGCATAATATTTTCTCATGTTTGTATTCGGACGAATAATTACCGAATAATTAAATTATTGTTATTAACAATAAAATAAAAAACATGTAATTAAACAGTAAGGTTACAAAGGTTAAAATCTACTATCTTTAGGAACCAACACAAGTGTTAAAATTAAAATTAAATGTATGCTAAATAAGGCCGGCCACACACAGATTTAAGCCGGCCACACACAGACGTAATCCCGTTACGGAATTCCGAACGGAATTTCGATAATGTATGAAGATTCCGTACGGAAAAATCCCGTCTGTGTGTGGTAGTCCATTGATTTGTATAGATTAGCTGCGATCGGAATAACGTATGTACGGAATTCCGTAACGTGATTCCGTCTGTGTGTGGCCGGCCGTAATCACGTAACGGAATCTCGAAACGGAATCCCGATTCGGAATTCCGAACGCAGCAATTGCATACAAAATCTATGGGCCTGCCACACACATGCGTTAACATTCCGTACGTAATTTTATTCCGTACGTTATTCCACATGAGAGCCCGTGCATTCGGAATCTCGCACGGAAAAAAGGCATTCCGAACGCAAGACTACCATATATTTTGTATTGGTCGCCACACACAACCGTTTTTATTCCGTACGGAATGCGCTCACACGCACGGCCTATGTGTGAGTGACGTATACAAACACCTACAACTTTTTTATTACAGCTCTGGATACCAGACTTTTAGCAAACCCTTTATTATTTTGCTTAGTTATAATGTAGTTCTAGTTTCCAAACAAGCAATAGAATTGACCTGTGCGTAATATAAATAATAAATAGTCTATAATTATGTAGTTTTTGTTTATTTTTAGAAAAATAATTCATCTTCGCTCAATGTTTCCTCGTCAAGGTTTGGCGTCTGACTGAGCCGTGATTCCGAACGAAAAAAAACGTCTGTGTGTGGTGGTACGTACGGAATCACGTACGTACGTGATTCCGAATCGGGATTCCGTCTGTATGTGGCCAGCCTAAAAATGAAATCAAAAACAAAAAAAGACCCTGAGTATTAAATATTAATTTGCAACATAAAAACTAGGAATTGAAATAACTTTGTAGTTTTAATCAAATTGAAAGCGGTGCATTTACTGGGGGGCTGCGGGTTGCGCGCGAAGCTGAGAGGGGCGGTAGGCCGGTGGCAAAAGCTGCCCGGCTCTTGCAGAGCGCCGCACCGAGGACGAGTACAAATCTGTTTACCGCGCAGAATTGAACCGAATGATTCGGCCGAATATTCGGTTTGGTACATTTTGGATTGTACATTTGGCCGAACAGTCGTATTCGGTTGAACCTACATTCGGTGCATCTCTAGTTAAAATGTACACTTCTTGCTTGCCACAACCAATGACTTAGCGGTTGGTCTGCTGGAATGCACCCAACTTTTGTTGTAAAACGCTCCGTTTCATGAGATCCTCTTTCTTTTTGTCTGACAATATTTTGTTCCTGTTCATGCAAATCATAACAAAAAACAAATTAAATCTAGTTACATACATATGTGCATACAAACAAACTTTAGTTAACATAAAATCATCATAAGAAATCAATCATGATGATGAAATTTTTCCATTTAAGTTTTTATACTGTGCGAAATGAAACGTGTACGTTTTGTTTATGAATGCAAAGTTTTTAAAGCAACGGTAAGGAGACTATACTGCCATAATCCTTTTTGATAATTTTCATAGTTTTGTGCTATACACTTTAAATTTGATATCGTTCACAAGTAAAATAACACAAAATTACCATATTGTATGTTTGTGTTTTGAAATCCTATTTATTATTATTTACATAGTCTCACGTTTCAATAAAGATAAGTTTTTATTGATCAATGTGTAAACTGTAAAATGAATCGTTTTGATTCAAAATAGCATAGACAAATTCTTGTTTTTTTTTATTTCATATGTTCTTGAGTGAGACGCCATTTTATGTCGCGTTTGCTGGAGAGAATTCGGTAAAAATATCGTAAATTTTACCTTGTGTCGGTATAATAACAGCCATTTAATTATAGAATGTCTAAACGCAGAATTGAAGTGATGGACCCTTTTATCAAGAAAAAGAGGTTTGTGGATTATTTTTCTATATAATATGTTGTGGGTAAGACCATGCGTTAATTTTCGTTTTTTTGTTTGTCAATTCATTGCAAACTATACCTACTTTCCGTGCCGGTTTTCAGGTAAGTATTGAACAAAATTCTAAATTTCATAGCTGTTGTTTATTCATGCCGCTCATTTCACAAAAACGTCAGCGGTAAATAAATGAGCCCGCCTACACCTCGTTGCTTACATTGCACTGATTAAAACACAGCATTTTATAGTAAGGTTCATAAAGACAATCATTGTAATTTCAGAAGAAAATTGTCCACTACTTGATGCTATTTTTTCAAACGAACCAGCCTCTCTATTGTCTAATTTCAAAATCTATCGCAATCGCTTTCAGGACATTGAAGCTTCTTTTTGGCACAAACAAAAACTTGCCAAAGAAATGCAGCACTGTCAAACGAAAGCGATTGCGATAGATTTTTAAATTAGACAAAAAAACCACTAAGCAAAACACTCGACACTGGCGAAATCCACAAGGGAACCGCCAAAGCATAAAAAGAAGAAGAAGAAGAATTAGCCCCCTGACTCTCCGACCAAAAGTCAGTTCAAACCTGACTCTCCGACCAAAACCTCGTACATTAATAATTTTGTATGATAACTATTTTGTGAAATCCTCGTATTTGGTAATAATCTTTAGCTAATTTTGCGTATTCAAGAACTCATTTCTCGTATTTGTATGAGGAACCTCTTACAATTGGCAACCCTGCGCCTTTGGGTACTTATTGATTAATTTCAAAATCTACAATTGTGCCACAAAGAAGCATCAATGTGTCACATCACATCCTGAAAGCGATTGCGATAGATTTTGAAATTTGACAATAAGTACCCTGGTGCGTCAATTCCAGCTCAATTTGGTATCTAAGTTTCTGAACCCTTCTGTCATTGTTTACAGAGAGGAAAAAGCAGCAGCAGCAGCCAAGTCTGGAGGCAGTGGAGAGTCGTCAGATTCAGTTGCAACGCTCGGCTCCAGCATGCCACCGACCTCGACCAGCACACCTGGTGTAAACCCCTTCACCGGTAAGCCAATTAAAGTTTGCAAATATTGACATACACTATAATGAATGAACTAAACACAATATGTTTAAATGTGATGCTGTCACTTTTTTGATAATATTGTTTGACAGAGACAGCATCAGATTTAAACATGTGTTTAGTTAAACAGTGTTTAAAAAACTTTTGTAATAACACGGTTTATGTTTTCGATTCAGTTGATTTTACTCGTATTACTAAAGTACTACTATTTTTTTTTATTATAAAGTTAAACCTCTGATAAAGTTTCTCAGACACCGGGAGTAAATCAAAGTTAGTTTTGTTATAATTATGCTCATAATTTATAATTTCAATAATACTAGGGATTTATTTACTCAACTTAAAAAAGTATAACAATCTCCAATATTCATAACATCATTTTTTACCACCAGGGTTGCCACACTCCCATCGCTACCACGAGCTGCTCCGTAAACGTCTAGGGCTGCCCGTGTGGGAATACAAGAACGACTTCATGAGACTCCTGAACACGCACCAATGCGTGGTGCTAGTCGGTGAGACCGGTTCAGGTATGTTTTATCTTTTTAACATTTATACTCATATAGAAACAAGCAGGGTTGGCATGATTAAATCACATTGATTTAATTTTTTTTGAATAAAAATCATTGATTAAATCAAATTGCCTTTTTTCTTTCCTATAATATAATAATAATAAAAAAGCTTTTTATTTTCAAATCCTTATTTTCACAATTCAATTTATAAGTAGTTACTATAACTAATTTGGGTATGAATCCCCTTGGGTAAAAGCCTCCCCCAACCTACTACTTCTTTCCTATTTGTATAAAAATATAAACTTCTTAATTTTAAATGATTGATAGACAGAGATGTGCAAAATACTTTATTAAAAGTATTTAAATACAAAATACAAATACTTGTCATTTTTTTTGTATTTCAAATACAAATACAAAATACTTTTAAAAAAAGTATTTAAGTACAAAATACAAAATACGTATTTTCAAAATACTTTTTTCAAATAAAATACCTTTTTTTCGTATTATTTTTTTATTATTGTTATTATATTTGCGCCCAGATAGGCTTACGTGGCTAACGTAGTTCACGCCTGCCTAGTGTAGTTCTCGTTTTAGCAATTAGTTGCAATACTTGCAATATGCAATGTATTATATGTGCATACAATGCCTATATAGATAGAAAGTAGGTAGATAGTTTTTTGTTTAACAGTGATATTGGGTGCATTCAAGGTGACTAATAGCTATCATTGATCGCCATAGAGTACATTTTAACCATGGAAAGTAATAAAACTAAAAATTAAAACAAATTACTTTCCATGGTTAAAATGTATGCTTTGGTGATCGTTTCCTTAGCGATTGGTCTGCTGGTATGCATCCATTGACATAAATAAATGTCAAATTACCGAGCTTCATCAACTTCAACTTTTTATGGTGGATGGCTGCGTCTCGTTTTACGTGACGATTCTGCCAATGTCCGAGTAAAAAGACACAGTGTATTACGATACTGTTCGGTTTTTAGTGATACTGTACAGTTAGTTATCGAATAAAAAGTTTTCTTTGAGTCTGAAACAATGGACAAATACAACATATACAAAACGACACATGACACCACAACACGGTACAAATATATAAAGCGAGGGAGGGGACGGGTTAATTTACAGTTTTATTTTGTTTTTAATAAGGAATTTGCAGAGAATGTATGCGATGGATGTATGAACCTGAGAAAGTAGAAATTTTATATTAATAGGGCGACAAACATTTTTGGTTAGAATTTCGTACAGTGGGGTGGTAATTTTCGGACAGTCGAAAAATATATGTTCAAGGGTTCCTTCATCCAGTCCACATTCACAGAGCGAGCTGTCCTTAACTCTAATTTTAGCCAAAAACGAAGGGGTGCATACGTGGCCCAGTCTTAATCGGATAATTGTGGATGCTACATTCTTTGGGATAGATTTATGACGAAAGAACCAGGGTTTAGTTGGGATATCGGGTTGTAGAGAACCATAGTGTTTACCTTTCACCTCAAGGGATCTTTTGTATATATTGTTCCATTTCTCTTTCATTTTGGATTTAGAGCCAAAGCGTAGGTCTCGCGCATAGCACTCATTGCGATATTCTAATCCACATGTGACGGCATTTTTAGCATACGTATCCGCGAGTTCGTTGCCTTCAATTCCTTTATGCCCTGGAATCCAAGCCAGGACAACCTCTATATTTGATCTAGAGCATTGTAACAGGGCTTCTCTAATTTTAAGAATAATACTGAAGTTATGCCTAGCATTAAAAGGCGGTTTTGCTATGTCTTGGAGGCAACTGAGGCAATCAGATAAAATAACAGATTTATTTAAACTATGGGACTGAACGTATAGAACAGCCTCGAGAATAGCCAAGGCTTCAGCCGTGTTTATGCTGAGGAGGGAGGGACATTTAAAATTAATAATAATCCTGTACTTGGGCAGCCAAATTGCGATACCTACATTTCCATCATTCTCCAGTTTTGATGCATCTGTAAATAAGGTGAGCCATCCTTCCCAATTTTTACTTAAGATGTCTTGGAAAATTTTATTAGCATCGGTAGTGCTTTTTGTTAAACCGAAATTTAGTTGGATGTTGGGTTGGAATATGAGGGCCTCAAAGGGAACCTCAAACAGAGAGTTTCGAGGCAATTTCGATATCGTAGTTGGGAGATCAGAGAGATTTTTAAAACTTTTAACCAAAGGGGGGGTTTCTTTGTGAGTCCAGTATGGGGAAGAATTTGTAAGATTGCTTAAATTTTGCAGTTTGTCTAAAAGGGGGTGATTTGAGTATTGAGATATATTAATAAAATATCTATCACACATCATTTGACGTCTGAGGCTCAACGGAGGGTCGAGGCACTCGACTTGGAGGGCATTTAATGGGGACGATCTCATAGCACCTGCAATGATCCGGAGACACCTTGACTGAATTAGAGTTAGTTTGTTCAGAGCGGCTTTGTTGCACGGTTCCAATATGAAGCTTCCATAGTCAAAGTGGCTTCGAACAACCGCATTATATAACAATTTTTGACTGGTCGGATGAGATCCCCAATGCACTCCTGACAGAGATCTTAGAATATTGACGTTTTTTTCCGCCTTTCTGCTGATGTATTCTAAGTGTGGCACGCCTGTCATCCTAGAGTCAAAGATCACACCCAAAAATTTACAGTTACTGACGATCTCAATTGGCTGCCCCCTTAAAGAAATATCAGGTTTCGGGATGGATCTTTTACGTGTAAAGAGGATTGCTTTGGACTTTGCTGGAGATAAGGATAATCCATGGTCAGAGAGCCAATTGTCCAAGTAGTATAAGGCAGAGTTGACTCTTGACTTTGCTTCTTCGGGGTCCTTGGATGTAGCATATAGGGCGATATCATCTGCGTACTGTAGGATGCTGCAGAAACTGGATACAGTTCTGTCAAGATCGTACGTGTAGAGGTTATAAAGTAAGGGACTCAGCACCGAACCTTGTGGAAGACCCTTCCAGACTAATCTCGATGGCTGCAGCTCCCCATTCACCCGAAGGTTAACTGTTCTAGACATGAGCAGGTTACATATGAAATTGATCAACCTCACTGGAAGACTCAGATGGTGCAATTTCTGCCTGAGCAGAGGAAGCTGGACATTATCATATGCAGAGGTCACGTCCAGGAAGACGCCAACCACTGAGGCATTTTCAGAGAAAGCGCGGCGGATATCTGTGGAAAGTATGCTTAAACTATCCAGGGTGCCCATGCCCCTTCTAAAGCCAAACTGATGCTTGGATAGGATGTTGTTACTCACCGAGCTTCATGAATTGGTTTTTTGTTTGGCAGTGACATTGACATGACAAATTACTTAGCTCTATGATTGGTTGTTTTGTTTTGTTTGACATTGACTTGACATTTACATAGAAAGTAATTTGTATTTTACAAATACTAATTACGTTTTAAAAAGTATTTCAAATAAAATACTAAATACATTTTGAAAAAAAGTATTTCAAATACAAAATACAAATAGGTATTTTGTATTTGTATTTTAAATACTTGTATTTCAAATAATTCACATCTCTGTTGATAGACACATAAAAATGTATATTAAATGTAACTTTGTGTTAGAATTACTGCTTTATACTGTTTTTTCTTTTAAAAAAACCGCCGAATCATCTGTCCTAATATTTAACTTTCACCAGGCATTTTTATTTTGAACTGTTTTATTGATGTTTACTTGTGTTTCTTCCGAATTAAAGTGTTAAATAAGTCAAACAAAAGCGCGTTGTGTTTTCACGCACTATATTAAGTGGATTTTAAAGGCTCAAGCAAAAAATCGAATAAATCATGATTTTTTCGATTTTTTGAAGAAAATCAGTGATTTTTGATTGTTTGCAAAAATCATGATTTTTTTCCAAACCTGGAAACAAGTAAAGTAGAGTTAACTTAAATCTTTCCAGGGGTTTTTTCAATTCAATTCATTTATTTGCACAGATATAGTTATATCGGGTCATTCTGAACTTTTTTTTTTTTTTTTTTTTTTTTTTTTTTTTAAAGTCTGGCCTCTTCCGTTTTCCACAGAAATTCCGCCAACGACCATCCATATTTCGAGGATGTGTCCAGTCCATAAAACTAAACAACTATCTTTAAGAAACATGTGTCGGATTTTGCCACAAAACTTTGGTCATCCCATAAGTACTAAATTAAATTGATCAGTGATCTCTTTGATTTGTATGGATACTCGATTTCTTTTTACATATTTGGCCATGTGTTCCTTAGAGAAAGTTGTTCAGTTTCATGGTCTGAAGACATCCTCAAAATTTGGATGGTGAATACAAAATGACACTGTATAAAGTTAATAGGTACATACATGTCATAAAAACGGCTACATCAGCATATATATGCATGCGAAAAATATATTTTCAATTTAAAGATTACACACAAAAAATTAACAAATAGACGTCATTGACCTCCTGTAAAATAAATAAAATATAACATGAATATTGTTGTGAAGTGCCTAATATTAATTATTATTATAGGTAAAACCACACAGATACCCCAATGGTCGGTTGAGTTTGCCGCAGTGACCGCTGGCAAGTCTAAGGGGGTCGCTTGCACGCAGCCCCGGAGAGTAGCCGCTATGTCGGTGGCTCAGAGAGTGGCTGAGGAGATGGATGTCGCTTTGGGTGAGTTGAAGAATCTATTACAGGAAAAGCCAATCGGATAATGCAATGGTCGATGGAGTTTACTGCAGTGAGCGCTGGCAAGCCAAAAAGCCAATATCAGTGTTGATTTTAACCACAATTAAGTCACTTAACAGGTTTAAGGCTGTAACAGTCACTATAAAGAGAAAAAAAATTGTTATAAAAATTTCCAAAAGCGAGAAAGAAGTTTTATAATGCAAAATAACCAGAATAGTGGACGAGCATTGTGCCAAAGGCTTTCAAACCCCATTCTAAAGTCTAAATCAGGGCTTCACAAACTATTTTTGGCAAGAGACCCCTTTTTCAAAATGATGAACCTCAGATCCATAGCCAAATTACTTTAAAAATCCTATCAAACATCAAGTTTAATTAATAATAAATTATTTCTTTATGTCAACCCCTGGGAAACCGATACGACTGAGTCATTTTAGGGTTTAGTCATTCTACACTTTAGTCATTCTGCATTTTAGTCATTTTGGGGTTTAGTCATTCTACACTTTAGTCATTCTGCATTTTAGTCATTTTGGGGTTTAGTCATGCTACACTTTAGTCATTCTGCATTTTAGTCATTTTGGGCTTTAGTCATTCTACACTTTAGTCATTCTGCATTTTAGTCATTTTGGGGTTTAGTCATTCTACACTTTAGTCATTCTGCATTTTAGTCATTATGCGTTTTAGTCATGTTTTGGTCATTTTGCCCTCATAGTCTTTTTGCTTTTTAGGCAGCGAATCAGGAATCAGGAAGGACTTTAACCACTTTGGAAATCTATGGCTAAATTAACTTTATAAATCCAAATATTCAAAAACATAATTAAAGCTCTGAATACATTATTTTTGTCCCACAGGACAACAAGTTGGTTACAGCATCCGTTTCGAAGACTGCTCGGGGCCCCAAACGGTGCTCAAATACATGACAGACGGTATGCTTTTACGAGAAGCAATGTCCGACCCGATGCTCGAACAATACCGAGTAATCCTACTCGATGAAGCTCACGAAAGGACATTAGCTACCGATATCCTAATGGGTGTGTTAAAAGAAGTGATTAAACAACGGAATGATTTAAAACTAGTTATTATGTCAGCGACATTGGACGCTGGGAAGTTTCAACAGTACTTTGATAATGCACCGTTGATGAACGTCCCCGGTAGAACGCATCCGGTGGAAATATTTTACACACCGAAGCCGGAAAGAGATTATTTAGAAGCAGCGATCAGAACTGTGGTACAGATACATATATGTGAGGAGATAGCGGGTGACATTTTACTGTTTCTGACGGGGCAGGAAGAGATAGAAGATGCGTGTAAGAGGATTAAGAGGGAGATAGACAATTTGGGCCCGGATGCGGGTGAACTGAAGTGTATTCCGTTGTATTCTACGTTGCCACCGAATTTGCAGCAAAGGTAAGTTATGATATTTTATTTATGTACTAGCTTCCACCATCGACTTTGTGTGTGTGGACACTCGGAAATTCCCTAGGGAACCTTGGAAAAAGTATCCTATATTTTAATCCAGACTATAAACTATCGTTATGCTAAATTTCATCCAAATCCGTGTAGCCGTTTTTGCGTGATTGAGTAACAAACATTCAAACTTATAACATTAGTAAGATGTCATTTTCTGTGAGTATAAATTCGTTTTGTATTGAAAGAAACGTAAACATTGCTAAACATAAGGTTCCGTTTTTGTTTTTTGTCATTAGGCTACGGAACCCAAAAAACTAAGCAATGACGATCAGTAACAGGTTTGAATCCTATAGTTTTATTGGTATAATGTAAAATCATATTATTAGCTAAGAAACTTAGGGCGGATTCGACCAAGAGAGAATAACTGTTATTCTTAGATAAAATGACCAGTTATTCAAGAGTAAATCGAAATTACGTTTTACCACACACTATTCTCAGAGTATTTTGCCTATTCGGGAATAGTCGCTATACCACCATTTCGCGGGGAATAACAGAGTTAATCCGCGAGTATTTATTTATTATTTTTTTATTTTAATGGCGTCCGCGTGCCATATGTCAGTGACATTTGTTTGACATGTGACTTTGACCGCTACAGATACGTACAAGGCGACAAAATAGAGTTGACAAGACTTTGCCTTTTAAATAGTTTGTTTATAGAACAATGACAATTGGCAGGATAATACGTTCATTCACATATTCACTCACTAATGAAGGAATAAGAATCCCAAGAGTAACACGGGTTTTCCCAGTATAACGTACCAGCTGTAACATTTTCTGTAATTAGAATAAGTAGGATAAATAAAACTGTACTACAATTTTTGTAAAAAGGTGAAATAAAGAATATATTATATATATTAAAAAAAAAAAAAAAAAAACTTATCTTTGGATTACATGGAAAAATGACCATTTCTTTACTCGAGAAAAAAATCGTGGAATAGATGTATTCTTGGTATAGTTATTCCCGTTTATATTGAAGTTTGGACGAATCCACCCTTAGTGAAAGATTTTTTGAAATCCGTTTAGAATTTTTTTAGTTATTAAGGGTTTGAAGGAAATGCCAAGCTCAATGCAATATGTGCTTTATCACGTACGGCATAAGGTTCGTGTACGTCGCGATGACGTCATAATGACCCCCAAAATAACAGTGTTTTAGCTCGTACAGCTTCTCAGGTTTAAGAGATATCGTAAAAATTTCTTCACAGTTAATCATGTGCTGGCATAAGCTTTCTGATAAGCCACTAAACAAAAATCGTTAATGTACCTATTGTCCTATATTTAATGTATGTATATTGTGTATACAATGTACATATTGTATGGAATAAATGAATTGAATTGAATTCCAAAGAGGGAAATGATTCGAGCATATTATTTTTCTTCCTTCTTATAAATATTATAAATATTAAATTCTTATAAATTTTATTTTATTAATATTTAATTTATGCATCACAGTTTGATCCAAGTTATCTTTGTAACCAAGTTATGTTGGTAATCCCCGCAAATTGGTAATGAACCTGGTGGCGAACGCGACGAATTCGCGATTTCTTCTGTCAAACGGTTTGACAGCGACGATTCCGTAATTATTACCGGTCTTTAGATGGTTTTTTAGTTAGATAATTATCAGCCTGGCAAGCCTTAGTTGGCCTGTGATTGAAAGATAGCATAATTTTTAATAATATTCTCATGTTTCCAGAATCTTCGAACCCGCGCCCCCCAACCGCGCGAACGGCGCGATCGGGCGCAAAGTGGTGGTGTCGACCAACATCGCGGAGACCTCGCTCACCATAGACGGGGTGGTGTTCGTGATAGACCCGGGCTTCGCCAAGCAGAAGGTGTACAACCCCAGGATACGGGTCGAGTCCCTGCTGGTGTCGCCTATCAGTAAGGTAGCTCATATTCAACAGCACGTTATTGTTCGTCAATAAAAGTATTTAATCTCCCTTTATTTCTCTCTCCCTCTTTTTACTTTTTCTACAAATTTTCTTTACAAATTTTTCTCTCTCTAGCCATCTCTCTCTTTATCTCTTTATCGTTATTTCTCTCTAGCTTCCTCTTCCTTCCTCACTAGCTTGCTCTCTCTGTCTTTCTCCCTCTCTCTTTATATTACTCCCTGTTACTCTCTCTCTTTCTCACTCTTTTTCTCTTTGTATCTCAATCTTTCTTTCTTTTCTGTTTTATCTTTCTCTCTCTTTCATTATCTCTTTCTCTCTCTCTCACGCGCAACATGTGGTCACCATTATATTATTTGCCCTTTAACCTATTCCCCCTTGCTCCAGGCCTCCGCCCAGCAGCGCGCGGGCCGCGCGGGCCGCACCCGCCCCGGCAAGTGCTTCCGCCTGTACACTGAGAAGGCGTACAAGAACGAGATGCAAGACAACACCTACCCGGAGATATTGAGGTGACAACTCTAGGACAATGTGGTGAAAATGTTGTATCATACTTATATTAGATCCTCATAGGAGTCTAAAATTACTTACTGAAAAAATCACGTATTATAACAAAGTAGATGTTATTAGTAGCTCTCTAACATATAGGTGACAACTCTAGGACAATGTGGTGAAAATGTTGTATCATACTTATATTAGATCCTCATAGGAGTCTGAAATATTGAGGTGACAACCCTAGGACAATGTGGTGAAAATAATAAAACAAAGTAGAACTTATTAGTGGCTCTCTTACACAATGACTGCAAGGAAATATTGAGGTGACAACCCTAGGATAATGTAGTGAAAATAATAAAACAAAGTAGAACTTATCTTACATATTGAGGTGACAACTCTAGGACAATGTGGTGAAAATGTTGTATCATGTTTGTTTTAGGTCCTCATTGAAAGGGTCTAAAATTACTTCTAGAGAAAAACAATCTAAAATGTTGAATTAGTCCTCTGTTAGTTAATTTTGCAGTTGAAAAAGTTACAATATCTTAAATTATACATTAATAATTTTGAAGATTAAACTTAGTTGAAGACTGACTTAGTTATGTAGTTGGGCACTTATCTAAATAATAGTGGTTGCGTTGCAAATCAAACTTAGGATCTGTAATTTGGAAATTTACGAAATCCGGTAGGATCCTTTTTTAAGAGGATTTCGTTGAAAAAGTTACGTTTTTTTTTTTACATAAATTTTGAAAATTAAACTTAGTTGAAGCCTAACTTAGTTATTTAGTTAGGCACTTAGGTGTGTGTTGCGTTACTAATCAAACTTAGGATCTGTAATTTTTTGCAGTTGAGAAAGTTGGAAAAAAAATTTTTTTTGAAGATTAACTTTAGATGAAGACTAAAGTAACTTTTTATGAAGTTAGGCACGTTACCTAAGTAATAGTGGTGCGCCTATGCGATTCTAATGCCGGGGTGCGTTGCGTTGCAGATCAAACTTAGGGTCTGTAGTTTTGCAGTTGAAAAAGCTGGGCATCGACGATCTGGTGCATTTCGACTTCATGGACCCGCCCGCGCCGGAGACGCTAATGCGGGCGCTGGAGCTGCTCAACTACTTGGCTGCTTTGGGTGAGTAAAAAGATTTTTTAAATTTTTGTAAAAAAAAAATGTTGAAAAAAAAATTTTTTTTTTATTTTTTTTTGTAAATATAGGGCCTATGTTCAGCAGTGGACGATGATAGGCTGATGATGATGATGATTGTAAAAAAGTGTTTTATTTTTTTAAGATTTTTTACTAGCAAAAGGCAAAAAATAGACGCAAAAACTAATAAATATAAGTATTGCCATCTATTTAGACATAAATTTCTTAGAGATAAAAAATATATTCACTTCTCAAGCTTACGCGCTCACTAGACATGAAATAAAACACTTTTAACGGATACTAACGGATATTTGAGGGGCCCAACCATTATATTAGATTTGACAAACCCCAAATCCTTGCTAGGGAACGTAGATTCATTCCTAGAATGCTCCGCGAGGCTATCGAAATAAATAAATATCCTAATTTCAATAGAGATGATGGTTGGAAAATTCCACCAGCCTGGGACCCCATCATTCACAAGCTAAAGCCCCAAACACACACTGTAAGATCTAATGATACGGTTAGTTCCTTTTGCAAATAAATTAATTAATATAAAAGACGGAGGTCGGCCTTCCTCTCCAAGTTTTCTTTCGCCATTTCTTTCTTGGAGGGGCCTCCCAATTTTTTGAAATGGTAGTAGTTTCAGTAGATTCTCTCTCTTTAACATATAAAATTAAATTAAAACCAAACCAAAATTAAACTAATTAAATTTGATAAATTTTAATTTCTGAACGTTCTAAAAAATTCATCGCTTGAGGGTAGGCTCACAAGTAGCTTCAGTCCCCCGTGACCACGGCAGCTGCAAAGGTGCCGAAACGTCGGGAAAATCAAAAATCAAACCAAATACCAACCAATTACCAAAGTACTTTCAATAAAACCGCGCTAGTATCCGTTAAAAGTGTTTTATTTCAAATGATAAAAAATATTTTAGGCACAAATTACTTAAGGCGCTGTAGGTAGTGAATTTTTATTACTCGTAAACCAAGTCAATATTTTAAAATAGCTCATGTAATAATTTCTTAAATTGTCTCTAATATTTTTGAATCAACAGTTTTCATTCTTTCTGTAAGTTTTAAAATCCAGTTTAGCTCAAAATGGCCACTTTTGGCAATTATGAATTTTAAAACTTACAGAATGAATGACAACTGTTGAAGAGTTATTCAAAAAATATAACGAGACAATTTAAGAGATTATTACATGTGCTTTTTAAAATTATTGACTTGGTTTACGAGTAGTAAAAATAAATGTAGTGGCGGCGCTAGTTTCACTACCACTGCGCCTTAAATAAGTGTTTTTTGTTACAAAAATTGTACAAAGCATTATGAACTTTATGCCCATCGTATTAAGTGCTAACATATTCTCGACTATATTGGTTTGAATTCCCGAGAATACCTGAGAAATACTATTTCTTTGATATGTATAATATTAGAATAATCTTGAACACTAATGTGAGCATTGGAGCTAGTCGACTATTGGCTGGCTGCTTTGGGTGAGTTAATGTACTAATAATTATGAAACTGTATTAAAACCCCTTGATTTTTTTCAAGTCACTAAAAACAGACTGAAAAAAATATGTCACTAACTCGTCATCTCGTCATCGTAAAAATACTTAATTTATTTAACCTACCTAATATATAAATAATGAGAAGTGAATATCTAAATTAGATTTGGTTTGGCCAAAACTGAGATTAGGCCGAATATTCATAGTCGAAGTTTCGACAATAATACAATATACCACTGTTTAAAAGGAGCTCGATGGCTCAGTGATTTAGCGCCTGGCTCCGCAATCGCGGAGGTTAAGCAACTTTCGCAAGGGTCGGTCATGGGATGGGTGACCAAACATTATTATCTCGAGCTTCTCCGTGCTTCGGAAGGCACGTTAAACCGTTGGTCCCGGCTGCATTTGCAGTCATTAACACCAACCAATCCACATTGGACCCGCATAGTGGGTTACATGGACCTGGACCATGTTTTTTATCCACTCATAAGGAAGGCCTGTGCCCCAGCAGCCAGACGCCGGTGACGATGAGTGCAGCAGCCATTTTTTGTGTTGTCAAAAACAAGATGGGTGACCAAATAAGGCCCAATATTGAGCATTAGGATTTAGAGTCATCATTTGGCACATTGTATTAAAACCGAGTTGCGAAAAGTGACGAGTTGCTTATGTGACGAGTTAGGATTGCGAATATGACGAGTTGCGTATGAGACGAGTTGCGTATGTGACAAGTTGCGAATGAGACGAGTTGCGTATGTGACAAGTTGCGAATGAGACGAGTTGCGAATGTGACAAGTTGCGAATGAGACGAGTTGCGTATGTGACAAGTTGCGAATGAGACGAGTTGCGTATGTGACAAGTTGCGAATGAGACGAGTTGCGAATGAGACGAGTTGCGAATGAGACGAGTTGCGTATGTGACAAGTTGCGAATGAGACGAGTTGCGTATGTGACAAGTTGCGAATGAGACGAGTTGCGAATGAGACGAGTTGCGAATGAGACGAGTTGCGAATGAGACGAGTTGCGTATGTGACAAGTTGCGAATGAGACGAGTTGCTAATGTGACAAGTTGCGAATGAGACGAGTTGCGTATGTGACAAGTTGCGAATGAGACGAGTTGCGTATGTGACAAGTTGCGAATGAGACGAGTTGCGTATGTGACAAGTTGCGAATGAGACGAGTTGCGAATGTGACAAGTTGCGTATGTGACAAGTTGCGAATGAGACGAGTTGCGTATGTGACAAGTTGCGAATGAGACGAGTTGCGTATGTGACAAGTTGCGAATGAGACGAGATGCGTATGTGACGACCTTCGTGTGATCCCGTCATAACTTCCATGGTCTATAACAACAGTGCCTATACGATTGCTTCCAGATGACGACGGCAATCTGACCGACCTGGGTGCCGTGATGGCTGAATTTCCCCTCGACCCTCAACTGGCTAAGATGCTGATCGCCAGCTGCAACCACAACTGTTCCAACGAGATCCTTTCCATCACCGCCATGCTGTCAGGTCAGAGACAAGATATAATAATAATAATAAATAAATATTTGACAACATCACATACATTGCTCCGATCCCAAAGTAGCTAAAGCACTTGTGTTATGGAAATCAGAGACAACGGTGGTATCACAAACACCCAGACCTGAGACAATATAGAAAAGTTCATTTTCTACATTGACCCAGCCGGGGATCGAACCCGGGGCCTCAAGAGATGGTGACGCCTTGAAAACCGACGTGCAAACCACTCGACCACGGAGGTCGTCAAATATAGAGTATCTTCTTGATTATTCAATTTATTTCATTCTCGAAAAATAATAACTTTAATAGAAAGAGTGTCAAACTCACCAGACTTTAAGTTTGACTCTTAAGTTTGATTAGATCTTATGTAGGGTGTTAAAATTTTGGTTAAGTAGGTACAGTCACGAGCAATAATATGTACACACTTTAGAACTATGTCACATTCATTTAATCTTAATCGATTGTCTGGCATCTGTAAAGGTGTTGCAGTCGAATGTCGAAGTTAATTCTTCACATTGATGAGATAACGCTGGCTTACAGCGGAAACGTTAAAAGTATTAGAAAATTTCGCCACTCCGACTCGTTTCGTGACTCGGACTCCACTAGCGACTCGGTAGCATAATTGGTTACTGCATTGGGCCGGAATCCTAAGGGTGCGGGTTCGAGTCCCGTCCGAGCTGCTACGGGTGAGTCGATTTTTTCTAATATTTTCCGGTTATAAAAATAGCATTGTGAGTGCATAAAAATCCAAAAGTTTAAAACTATGTCACATTCAATCAATAAATAATGTTATACCTAGAAAGTTCTATGGTGTGCACATCTTATTGCTCGTGACTGTACTTCGATTTTTGACCAAATCTTAATGACGTTTATTTTTGTCTATTTTCGTTTGTTGATTTAAGAGCCGATTTTCGTATGATTTCCATTTTTTTTTTAATCTTCAATCCCGGGACTTGCTAAGTGTAATCCCGAAATCCCGGGATCTGAAACAAGGGCCACGATCGAATTCCCTAATCGTAACGTAATAGTTAATTGTACAATGTTTTAGTACCTCAATGCTTCGTGCGACCGAACGAGGCGCGCAAGGCGGCAGATGAAGCTAAAATGAGGTTCGCGCATATAGACGGAGATCATCTCACGTTGCTGAATGTCTACCACGCCTTCAAACAGAGTACGTATACACACACATTACATACATACACATATACACACACATTACAAACCTACACACACATTACAAACCTACACACACATTACATACATACACATATACACACACATTACATACTTACACACATTACATACTTACACACACATTACATACATACACACACATTACATACGTACGCAAATACATGAGATGTGACCGAGCGAGGCGCGCAAGGCAGCAGATGAAGCTAAAATGCGGTTCGCGCATATAGACGGATATCATCTCACGTTGCTGAATGTCTACCACGCCTTCAAACAGTGTACGTATACACACACATTACAGACTTACATACACATACACATTACGTACATACACATATACACACACATTACATACATACACACACACATACATGAGATGCGACCGAACGAGGAGCGCAAAATAGCAGATAAAGCTAAAATGAGGTTTACGCAAAAATTAAAAAAAAAATAAAAAACATTTTAAATAAAAATTGTTCAATGTAGCTTGTTACAAGCACTTGTGAATGTCATAGAAGCTACGCCATCGGTTCGCAAACCCTAAGCGGGAGACCTCTTGTAACGAGCAGAACCGGCAAGAAACTCGTCAAGGGTGGGTCATGGGATGGGTGACCATTTTTTTTATTTTGAGTTCCTTTTTGTTTCGGAAGGTACGTTAAGCCGTTGGTCCCGGCTGCATTTGCAGTCGTTAACACCTACCAATCCGCATTGGGCCCGCGTGGTGGGTTATGGCCCATCCTCCTTACCACCCATAAGGAAGGCCTATGCCCAGCAGTGGGGACAATAAAAATGGCTGATGGCCATAAAGATTACTAATGTTAGAAAAAATACGACTCGCACCAGATCAATACTCAGACGGGAATCGAACCCGCGACCGTTGGATATCCGGTCTAATGCTCTGATATCTTATATCCGGATATCCAAAGGTTGCGGGTTCGATTCCCGTCTGAGTATTGATCTGGTGCGAGTCGTATTTTTTCTAGTATATTATTTAGTATTGTGTAAAAATAGCATTGTGAATGCAAAAATCTCAAATTCAAAAATTACTAATGTTCTTTTGTATGTTTTTCAGATACGGAAGACCCCCACTGGTGTTACGACAACTTCATCAACTATCGGTCGCTCAAGTCGGGCGACAACGTGCGACAGCAACTCAGTCGGATCATGGACAGGTGACACACTAACACAAAAACATACATACACACAAAAACTCACAAATGTACACACACACACACAAAATCTCACAAACGTACATATACAAACAAACTCAATAACATACTCTTAGCAAGTTCCCCCACTCACGAGCCCGGGCCGAGCGGCGCTGTATAAAAGGCGGCGTTACCTGCGGCACGGCCTCACTTTGCGCGCGGCGTTTGGATGTGACAGACGTTTCTTTGTGGCGTTATAGTGCTCTCGCATATTTAATTTAGTGTTAAATATTGTCGTATTGATTAAAGTTAGTGTCTGATTAAAATTAGTTCATGATTAAAGTTAGTAAGAATTAAATTAAAGTGTTAGGTCGTTGTAGACCGTTCTTGTTTTTAAAATCATTTTCACTTATGGTTTGTAAAAATACATACAAACATAAACTTACAAACGTACACACACATACATACGTACACACACAAACATACGTACACATACAAACTCACATACACACATACAAACTCACAAACATACATACACACAAAAACTCACAAATGTACACACACACACACACAAAATCTATACAAACAAACTCAATAACATACATACAAACAAACGTACACACACATACATACGTACACACACAAACTTACATACATACACACACAAACTCACAAAAATACACGCGCACACACAAACAAACAAATATACACTCGCAAACTTACTATCATACATACAGACACAAACTCACAAACATGGGTTCATATTATTATGTAAACTTTTACATTGTCTTTCGTTATAATTATAGCGAATACAGTGTACTTTAGTGTGAGGTATAATCTAGCACTGGATTTGCTGTTACTATTCCAGTAGTACTGGAATAAAAATCATACTTGACTGGAATACGTATATTTCAGAGCCCGTTCACATTATCCCAGTAGCGTTCCATCGGTTCCGATCACGGTCATTCCAGCTACTGGACTAGTGTGTGCCGGGCTTAACAGCGGTGTAGACTGCCCTGTTTAATGGGACGGTAATGCGTTACTATTTCAGGTTCAATCTGAAGCGCACGAGCACCGAGTTCACTAGCAAAGATTACTACATTAACATTAGGAAGGCGTTGGTTAATGGATTCTTTATGCAGGTTAGTAATGGTAGTTTATGATACAAGGGTGGTAAGGAGGTTTTTAACCTCTAAGTGCCAGTACGGTCGCCGGCGACCTGACATAATCGCTATATTGCCGTTCTGTCAAAGCCCAAGCGGTCGCCGGAGACCGGTACCGGTAATCGGTTTTTTCTCTCTATCTAAATGACTATGATTTTGGTATCTAGAAATGAGAAAAGTATTCATAAATAAAACTATCTTTACAAAATGATAAATTATAGCCTGATTACGAAATTATCGGGTTTTTTGTGAAAGACGCCACTTAATTTCTGTCTTGCCAGTTGGTGGGGAGGGTTTTTTTGTTTTTTAACAAAATGGCGGATGGCGCTGAAGGGTTAATAGTAGTTGACGTTTTATAAGCGTCACGAGTTTAAACATTATAAAAATTGTGTACCATACAACGTTTTTTAATTCATTTGCGAGAAAAAATATTGCAGATATACAACGTGTTACATAATAACCCCTTATTTCGAATATGGTAGATAGGGACCGTCAAACTGAACAACTTTTACTATGGGACCAACTCTGAATCGCGAAAAAAAAAAATCAGCTATTTCATACATTTTGATATTTTGGTTATTAATTTTCGTATGGAACAGATTTTTTTTGCGATTTCAGAGTTGGTCCCATAGTAAAAGTTGTTCAGTTTGATGATCCCTATCTACCATATTCGGAATTTTTATCACTACTAAATAATATACTAGAAAAAATACGACTCGCACCAGATCAATACTCAGACGGGAATAGAACCCAGCGACCTTTGGATATCCGGTCCAATGCTCTGACCGCTGAGCTACCGAGTCACTCGGTAGCTCAGCGGTCAGATCAATACTCAGACTCAGCGGTAATACTCAGACTCAGCTCAGCGGTCAGATCAATACTCAAACGGGAATCGAACCCGCGACCTTTGGATATCCGGTCCAATGCTCTGACCGCTGAGCTACCGAGTCACTCGGTAGAAGTGACTCGGTAGCTCAGCGGTCAGATCAATACTCAGACTCAGCGGTAATACTCAGACTCAGCTCAGCGGTCAGATCAATACTCAAACGGGACTCGAACCCGCGACCTTTGGATATCCGGTCCAATGCTCTGACCGCTGAGCTACCGAGTCACTTCTACCGAGTGACTCGGTAGGTGAGTCGTATTTTTTCTAGTATATTATTTAGTATTGTATAATGTATTTAATAAATAGTAATAGTACTATACTGTTCTGCAGAACCCTGGGGTTCCGTAAGAGGCTCTCAGGGGTTCCGCGAAAATTCAAGAGCTATGTAAAAATATATTTTTCTTTTGACTGAAATATTTTTATCTTAATAAGTGCTTCTTTTAAAGTCGATTTAATACTTACAACATGTGAACACCAATCCAAAAAGCCTCAATGTGTTATGATTTTACGTAAAAAAAAATTAGTTAAATAGTTAGTTTACTTCTTACTTAAGGGGCCATAATAGGAAAACATGGTCATGAAAACGTAAAGTTGTAGCCACAAAAAAAACATACGACAAGCTAAAGAGATTATCTAGTAGCTACAAGTATTAAATTGCGTATAAACCTCACAGATGATTGTAAAAAAAAAACAGAATACATAGGTCATATTTTTGTCGTAAATAATAGCGGAAACGTATTGAATTCTACATCAAAATACACTTTAACGTACTGAGCAGTTGCTCCAATAACTTTTTTCAAGAAAGATAATTGTGCTAAAGATTATGATGAAAAAACAACGAAAAACTTCGAAAAAGTGCAGAAGTGAGGTTATTTTCCATACTCTTTACACGTAAAGACAAAGACAGAAACAAATGATTTCGCGTAACGGAGCCTTAAATTAGGGTTCCGCCCAAAAATTGTGAACTAAAAAGGGTTCCGTAGTCAATAGAATAGGGATGATGACTAATGAATAAAATAACGAAATACTAATAAAAATCGTAAACATATTAAACTTTTAGAGTAGCTTGTATACCTCTTGGTTTTATATATTGCGTATTATTTGTTTTATGACCCTTCAAAGTTGGGTGGACAAGTCCATTTAAAAAGTATAAAATTTATTAAAATAAATGACACCTTTAATTAGTCCGTAAAATGTATAGCAACCATTTTGATAAACATAATATTTAATATAGCTGCCGAACAAATTTCCTACGCGTTGCATACAAACTACTTATTCGTGACGTCATAACGTGCAAGCCATTAGTATGGAGCGTTTTTGGGCGAGTCCATTTGTGTGCATTTCACACTGTGATATCTCAGGCAGTTTTTATGCTAGCGAATTAATTCTTTTACCAATGTTTCTTTTTTGAGAGGTAATTTATGTAACATAAAATAAAAAAAGTTGTCATCGTCCCTATTCGGGAATCGCTGGTACAGGGTTGTTGCTAATTTATATTGCAAATATTCCAGGTGGCCCACTTAGAGCGCACCGGGCACTATCTCACAGTGAAGGACAACCAAGTGGTACAACTGCACCCCTCCACGTGCCTGGACCATAAACCAGACTGGGTTCTATACAACGAGTTTGTATTGACCACCAAGAACTATATACGGACTGTCACTGATATTAAACGTGAGTATATTGCATATTATTAGATATTATATTCGAAAAAAAATCTTTAAAAAAAAACATGTTTTTAAGTATAAAAGTTGAACTAAAAACAAATAATTTACGTTTTTACTTTGTAGTTCATACTTTATTTGTTTTTAGTTCGATTTAAAAAGTACATCTAGGTATTTGCTTTGTTGATCATCTTATATTTTTATTTTATTTATTTTATTAATTGATCACCAACATAATAAACATTGACACAAGCAATAAACAAAGACAAAATCTTAAGAGAATTCAGCATAATGCTATTACAATAGGCTAGTTGACAAAATTTCAATAACTGCTTAATATTTTAGCTTATTAGGCATTTTATCGAAAAAAAAGGTTTATTTATTTTTAATCGAGCGTTTACATTATAAATTTCGCGTTTTAAAAAACCAATTTTAATTTGGTTCCAAAACGCACAAGACTGTCATGGCGTCTTGAATGACGTCACGCCGTGCAAAACAAACCAAAGAGCGATCGTGTCTTCGTACGTTATAGCTAGTTTTTATCGTTTAAAAATGAATTTCTCATATTATAAGTACTGTATAGTGCCCCAGTGTGATAGCACGACTATAAAAACGCCAACCAGTTATTTATATATGTTCCAAACAATGGAGAAATACGGAAAAAGTGGCTAAAACTTGCGTTCGGTTGTGGTTAGGTTGCACTCGGAGTGTCGGTTTGGAACGCGCCTCCGGTAGTGATACTCGAAACGTCAAAGACAAGATTGGAGTTTCGCACGGCGTGACGTAACGCTTTCTGATTGGTGTTCACTGTCACGTGACTAAAGGTTGCATTTTACGAAATTTATTTTTTAAAAATATTATTAATCTTTAACGCTTTTAATAATTAAAATTGTTTGTTATTTTCTCCATAATATAATTAATCATTATAAACCCCTATCCATTATATTTATTCTTAATGGAAACAAGCCTATTATAGGTGAAGACCTCATGCGTAGGTATATAAGAAGCAACAACAATATTACAATAACAAAAAAAATATATAATTTATTTATAAAAATTTCAGTTATAAATAAAAAATTACAATTACAAATATAAATCCAGTATAAATAATAATTCCGATTATAAATTAAATGAATCTAAATATAAAAAAATTTAGCTTAAAAGCAAAACTCCCCCTATTTATTGTTAATCTAGATCTATCAGCACAAAAATAGCATTTTATCGACGTTCACTTGTCAAAATCCACTGTCTTTTGACAGTTAATAACGATAAATCGCTATATTAGACTTCTTTCGACTTTTTGTGTTGTTCTTAGTGTTCCTCTCACACTTAGAAGAATGCAAACAGACTGAGAAGTAGAATTCACATATTTTTGTGTCTTAACCATAATTTTCACAAGATGTCTCTACAGTTATTACAAAAGATTTTTAAATACTTGTTTAGCTTAGACACCGTTTAAATGTGATACTATCACTTGACAATATTGTTCACACAAAAGACAGCATCACTAAACAGCAGTGTCTAAGTTAAACAGGTGTTTAAAAAAACCTTTTTCATTAACACTGAAAATATCAGAGATGTCTTTTTACCCGACTGCAAAGAAAGGGTTATGTGTTTCGCGCGTATCTTGTAAGTAAGTTTGTATGTTTGTTTACTTTTTAATTTTGTCGTTTTACCATTTGCAATCCTTACTACTTAATATTATAAATGTGAAAGTAAGTTTGTTTATTTGTTTGTTTGTTACGCCTTGACTTTCTATGTACTCAATTTATGAAAATGAATGAAATTTTGCATACAAATTGGCAGCGGTACAAAGAAAGTAATAGGGTACCATTTATCCCAAAAAAAAGTACTGTTCCCAAAGATATAATAGAGTAATAACCTGTCTACGCAGACGAACTCTGCTTCTAGATGTTATCATTCTAAGTCTAATACTTTTTATTGCCTTTCCCCAGCGGAGTGGCTCCTCAAGATAGCGCCCCAATACTACGAGCTGAACAACTTCCCGGCTTGTGAAGCTCGCAGGCAGTTAGAACTGCTGCAGGCGAGGCTCGACTCCAAGGTCTACCAGGACGGATTCTAAGTGTCAAAGTGACAGTGATTAAGTGACGTGTGAAGTGAACAAATAGTGGTTATGACGAGTACGTGTAACAGTGATGTTAGTTATGGATATTGTATTGAATTTTGTTTATTAAAAGTTTGGTTATCGCTAAAGTTACAGTAACTAAGGTAAGGTGTAATTACACAATTCATGCCTCTTTCATTCCCATTCCCTTGGTCTGTGTAACACTCGGGCGATGTTGACAAGTATAATCTGTTTATTACTTTTTCTATTTGGTAAACAAATTTCACCCAACTCATATTTTTTTTGTTATGAAATTAGGAAATTATTTAATTAAAAAAGTGCACTAATTTGTATGTATGGTAACCATAATTGTATGAAGAACTGTGCCCTGTTTATCAAAACTTACAAGCTACATGTAAAATTTACATGAACAATTTTACAAGTTCATGTAAATTATGTCTTTCCAAATAATTTATGCAAGACACTTGACACTAAATACTCGGGAATTTCCATTGAGTTTTTTACAAGTTTCGATTTTTTTGATTAACGAAATGACTAATAAGGGTGAAAACATATTAGTTAAATAAACAAAAACATTTTTAGTCTTTAATTTAACGTGTTTTGATAAACGGATTTCTGGAATAATTATTTTCATAAGGAAAATGCTTCTTTTTAAAAAGTACAAGACTTGTAAGTTTTGATAAACAGGGCACTGGTCTTAAAAAATTACTTTGTAATTTTGTTTTTAAACTGTTTTAAATTTTACAAATCAAAGTGAAGGACACACTTAATATTTAAAGTTCGAACTGGTAATATGATATGTCCATCAGCCATTGTTGATGTCCACACTGCTGGGGCACAGGCCTTCCTTATGGGTGGTAAGGAGGACGGGCCATAACCCACCACGCGGGCCCAATGCGGATTGGTGGGTGTTAACGACTGCAAATGCAGCCGGGACCGACGGCTTGTGCCTTCCGAAGCACGGAGGAGCTCGAGATAATAATACATTTTTGGTCACCCATCCCATGGCCGACCCATGCGAACGTTGCTTAACTTCCGCAATCGCTGGGCCAGGCACTGCTCCTTAGATATAATATGATATAACGAGATACAATGCGAATTAATGCAACTTCACTCGAGTATGTATGGCAAAGAGAAAATATTACAGATTAAAATACGTTGATTTGTACCGCAAGCACTCTGAAGTTAGCCACTTCAGTTGTACATTCTTAAATTAATCGCGTCACATTTTAGAATACTTTTTTTATTGACATACAATTTATTCAAAAGTGCATTTAGCTTTCCTTTACTTTCATGATATTTTAATAAAAATGTATGAGAGTGTCTGTAACTCTGTAAGAGATGGTTTTGTTTAAAGTGATACATTTGGAAATGTATGGATAATTTATATGTATTTAGTGACACAATATTATAAATAAATTAGACATGTATTTATAACATAATGTTACAATTATGATTTCCCATTTTCACATCAGATTGTCTCATAAATAAACAACTGAAAATTCTTGACAAAAGAAATATATCTATGGTCTGTAGTTTATATCCTTGTCCTATTCGGTAAAAATCTTACTCTTTATTGAAATAATCAAATTATTAACAAAATTAATAATATAAGTAATTTTGTTTTTTATTTAAATAAAAAACTAAGAGTGGCAACACTAAACGCAAAAAGACCATTGTTTTCGATAATCAATCCCATTAATTGGATTTGTTATGGAAATTGAAATTGAAAAGGAGTTGTTCCATTTTTGTATGGGAGCTGGGCCCATTTGGGTAACCCGTGGCCTACGGTCATAAAATTATATTTTATGGAAAGAGAACAAAATAAGGAACCTGTCCATGTATCAATATTTTTTTTTTAAACCTGCAAACATTTTTTATTTATTTTTAAAGTTGGATAGTTAAAGTTAATAAAACAGCAACCCAAAACGTTTTTCTACCTTGGCAACATCGATTTTTTACTGTCATATGTCACATTGATGCTGTCAGATGTCAAATAAAATGACAAATGACATATCAACAGCCAATGTAGTCATTTTAATAGAAATAAAATGCAAAGGAATATCCCTTAACAGCCGGCAGCCGCTCAAAATGGATTTTCAGGATTAAATTAACAGTAAAAACTTTAACAAGCATTAGAATTTATTGATATACTCGGAAGAGTAAAATTAATAGTAAGACACTTTCCTTTTAAAGCGAAAACATTAATGAAATTTAACTTAGAAATAAAGTGCTTTTGAATTTTCTTACGACCCATTGAATCTTTTCAAATCGAAAATTCTGGCAAAAGCAAAACACTTTGGTCACATTTAAACAGTGTCTAAACTAAACATAGTTAAAAAAAACCGTTAAAGTTTAAATGTCATGAATAAACTTTAAAAAAGGCATACGACAACTGTTACCGTCAAAAACTTTTACTAAATAGGACAAGTATAATTAAACGGATTATATTAAATTGACCATTTGTGTGTGTGTGCTCGCACACATTTTGTAAATACTATTGATAGTGTAGTTACTGTAAGTGTGGCATATATGGCTCGGAAAGCTTCGTATGCATATATGGCCAAGTAAGCTTCGTATTTAAGTTTGATTTAATTAATAAACAAGATTCTTATGTTTATTGATTTGTTTTATTTATTCAACTATAATTAGGATAAAGTTTTATATTTTTTTCACTCCTGTTGCTCAAAAAGTCCGTCATTGTAATGTATAAGAGCCGAGATAAAATAGCATAACCCCTAGGGGATAAAGTTTTTTCTTTTTTAATGTTTGTCTATTACCAATAACGAAAGTCTTTATTCATAATCACGAATAAAGACTCCCTCGACTTAATACTGTTTCTCATTCTTATTTTTGAAAATGGAACTAAAAGCATCTCTTCGATGAAATCATAGACTTATTTATACTCTGTGCGCAGAGTGAATCGTAGAATGCGTGTTTGTGTTGCTTAGCTGCTACAGCGGAAATTAATAAAGGTACCATGGCGCGAAATCTTTAGAATTTTTCCATGATTACAAACTGATTGAATTGTGTGACTGTAATAGGATAGAAATTAATCTTGCCGTCAAGCGCAAATCATTTATTTAAATACTGTACAAAAAGTTTATGAAGTGGGGGATAGAAAAAACGAGTGGATTCGTTTACGGAAGTAGGTAAACTATTTAATATTGTATTTTATTTTCTCGCAATCGTAGTAAAAAGTATAGTGAAACACACGACGCTAAAACCCATTGTAACTCGGTTTCCATTTATTCCCTCGCTTAAACTCGGGAATAAAACTACCTCGTATGCAATGGGTCATTTTAGCGTCTTGTATAACAATCTAATTATGCTCGGGATAGTGCTTGGCCTTTACCTCACCTGATGTTAAGTGACGACATAGACGAAGAAGATAAAGACCGACAATTGCATTCTTCAAAACGTAAACTGATGTTTAAAATTCCAGAAGTTGCGATAGATGTCCCTACGCGTTCCGTTTGGAGCAAATTCGTGACTTTTTTACCGCACGCAAGCATACCCTTGCAGCACAAACCAAGCATGCTATTCGAACGTAAACCGCTCTACAAGTATTCCACTAGATGGCGCTGTGTAATGTAATGAATGATGTATATTTTTTTTATTTTTGGTAAATTGATAACAAAATGAAATAAAAAAGTACGTAATACGTTAGAAAATAATAAAATGTATTAAAAAGTGGCTTTACAGCAATAAAAAAGAAAAAATGACGACAGGTGGAATTTTTAATATTTAGACATCATCATCATCAGGTAAGTATATTTTTTGCATAAGTAGGTATATATCTACTTACCTACCTATGTGAAATACATTGCAGAAAGCATAAGTAGGTAAGTAGGTACCTATTTGATTTACCTACCTACTTAAAAACACACATCATAAAAGTTGTAATGTTGTTAGCTAACTTACAAATAGTACCTAGGTAGGTACCTACTTATTTATAATAAAATGGTACTACTAGCAAGCCAATCAGCGCTAAATCACTCTCAAGCCTCAATTACACTATTTAAAGACTGTCTTGAAATCGAAAAAGACTACGCGCATTTACACCACAAACACAATAATTTATCGCACGTTCGACCGCGCTTACTGTCACAGTAAAAGGAAAGAAAGTATGTCTCTAAAAAGTATATTTTTCAACGTAGTAAAACTGTGGTAGTTATTTACAGTGTCTATTTTAAATCATCTCTTCATACAAATTGATAGATTTTGAAAAGATAATTATAATATCTCGTTTTATACAACGTGTTACTAAACAACTAATGCCGAATATAGTAGATAAGATAGAGACCATCAAACTGAGCAACTTTTACTATTGGCCCAACTGCGAAATCACGAAAAAAATATCAGCTGTTTCATACAAAACTTGACTTGACGCGATTTTTATCTTCGCGATCTCTATCCTTACTTATAATCTTATAAATGCGAAAGTCCGTTTGTTTGTTTGTCACGTCTTAACTACTGAACACGACCAACCGACACGATAATCGTGAAATTTTCTGGGTCCACTGGTAGGTATCGAAAAAAATTATATTCAGTATTCAAAGTCGAGTTTGGCAATTGCTTAGGTACTGAACAATTATAGTAGGTTTTATTTTTGCCTTCCATGTTTACTTAGTCCTGCAAAGAGTACGAATGACCGTGGCATGGACCGTGGTTCGTCCATGCTTCTGTACTCTCTCTATTGTGACGGCGCGGCGCGGCGCGCGGCGGCCGGCCGGCGGGGCGGGCGGCGCGCGGCGGCTGCGCGGCGTGTTTCTTATGTCCGTCTCGCTCGTACAAGTACCCCGAGGCGCGTTCCAAACCTACACTCCGAGTGCAACCTAACCACAACCGAACGCTCTAACGGCGTTCCAAACATTTGAGCGTGACGTTCGGTTGACACAACCGTGTCGTTCCAAACGTCAGAGCGTTGCAACCAAACAACCATCAAAAATGATGGTTGTAAAACGCTCTGACGTTTGTCTATAGAAAAAATGTCAATGTCATTTGACATTATTAAATTACTTGACCGTCACTGGAAGCTTTATATTGAGAGAGCATTTCCGTTTCCCGTCGAATTCCTAACAGTTTCCATACTTTTAATCACTTTGTATCCGGTCCAGTGGCGACACCTGGCGGATGCGCGCCATTTTTGGTTTCCTAATTTTGCGCGCGCAATTGTTCACTCATTGGCGTTCTGAATCCCGTCGAAGCAACTTGTGCTTATCGTTCTATCGATCTGTCTACGCAATCGTGAGTTCATAATCAGTGATTCTAATAGTGAACAGCATATTTCATCAGTGAGTAAAAAGTGTTTTTTTTTTTTCATTATTAAGGATTATAATTTTAACAATCATTTAACGGTCTATGCCGTTTTTGCATTTCAGTTAAAAGGTTATAAAGATATTTTAAGTTTAGTTTAAACGGTTTTTGCCGTTCGAATGATAAAATCAAAGATTATTTTAGTGATTTATTTTAACATTTTACATTTCGTAAATTTAAATAAAGTTTTTTAACCACGGTTTTTACCGTTCGTGTTACGATAAAAATTCATATTATTTTACGTGTTTCCATACAGGTAGTAGATAGCAATTATTAGTTCTGAGTATTTGCTGCTTAACTAATGCATTAATTGTCTAATTATAGAAATGGAACAAGCGTCTTTTTCGTCATCTGAGCAGCAAGCGGTGGCTGGCACTACAGGCGAGAGCCGTAAGCGAGCACGAAGAAGCCGTAACCGGAGCAGCTCTTCAAGCAGCAGCAGCAGCAGCTCCTCAAGCTCCTCTTCTGGCAGCAAAAGGAAGCGGCATCGCCGTCATAAGAAAAGTAAGCGCTCTCGGCATTCCAGCCGCATTATAGACAAGTTAGTTCAGGAAATCGGTGAAATTCGTAAGCATGTAGTGCCTTCAAATGTCGATGTACCTTGTCATGAGCATGACCATCTGTCAATAATTTCTGGAGTTAGTAATGAACTTTTTGAACAAAATTTGCCTGACGAACAGTTTTCTGAGACTGACCCGAATATTTCAAATAATGTTGATTTCACTTTTGACATTGAAACGAAATTAAAGGAACCGTCAGTTCCAAAAGCTTCTGATAGTTTTTTAAAAATGTTAACTGATGTGCAACGTCTTGGTAGTTCATCTTGGTTAGATGTAAGGTACGCTGATACACAAAAACAGTACAATCATAGCCCAGGTTTCATAGACCTGGAAACAAACGATGAGGTAAAAACCTATGATACTATGCGTTATCATGCTCATGCAGACAAGTCATACGCAGCCCTTACTTATTGCATTTTAAAACAAAAAGAATCTTTACAAGAAGGCATCCGCTTCCTTCTTTCTTGGGCTAAAAATACAGATGTTACTTCTAATAATCTAAGTGACAAGATGGAAGAATTATTCTTAAAGGGCGAGTTTCACAAAACTTCTTCAGACCTTTTACAATTAGTTTGTGGACACAGAGCTGAAAGTATAGAAATGCGACCCAATCAATCACATTGATCAATGACAAGACCCAGTCAATTCACATTATCAGTTAAAGAGTTAAGGGGGTGCATATACTAATTAAGGGGGTGTATCTTGGCATATGTAATGATTCATTTAAGGGGGTGTGGAAATATAAAAGTAAGTGAATCATTGACTTCAGAATTTTAAATAAACAACGGCAACATAAAACGGTGAATAACTTAAACTTTGGGAAGTTACTGTACAAAACTATTTTGTTAGATTGGTCTTAAGTTTCTATCACATTTACTTTTTATAATTGAAGATTTGTATTTGGTTGTTTGTATTTGTGTTTGTTTGTATTTTGTATGTCAGTTAGATTAGTTAGATATTCGAGTGAGGAAGTAACTTGACAGTGTGAGATGACTAAGTTATTTATGATGTGTAATAAGATAGGTCGAATAGGAGTTAAAGTTAATTGAAAGGTTTGGTTTTTGAAATGTAGTAAGTAGCTCGAGAAGTGTTGTAACGGGTTATAGGAATGGAGAGGCAGATAGAAAGTTTTGGAATGTTTGCAGTGTTTCAATGTTTGGGATACGTTAGGTCAAATGTTATGTTAAGGGGTAGACAGGGGAAATACGAGTTAGATAACTTGAGATAGGTTTTGTAACTGTTGGTAGGAAGCTTTTAAGAAGTGTATAAGTCTGATTAGACAGATATTATAATTTGAAATTTAGTGGTGCTGTACAGATAGTTAGAAAACTGTTTTAATAAGTATAGTCAGCATATGCAGCAGATTGAGGGAGGCTTTCGACCTCCATGCATTGCTCTATGGTACATTCGAAGTTTAAGCTTGACAATCTGCTTTACATGCGACAAGAATGTCATTGCTTTGACGCACTTCTTGTGAAACCGTTGTAATGTTTGGTTGGTGACATAAGCTTGTAGAGCTTATTCAATTCTCAAGCTTACGCGCTCACTAGACATGAAATAAAACCCTTTTAACGGATACTAGCCCCCAGTGACCACGGCAGCTGCAAAGGTGCCGAAAAAAATCAGAAATCAAACCAAATACCTACTACCTAATAACCAAAGAATATTTAATAAAACCGCGCTAGTATCCGTTAAAAGTGTTTTATTTCTTGTAGAGCTTAGTAATGCTATGTGTTTAAAATGTTTGTAAAGTAAGATAAAATAGAGTCCGTGTCAATAAATGTGTGAACAAAAGTCTCCTGGTCTCATTTATGTACATTTAAACAGATGTAATTATCAAATTAATGGTGTGCAATGATATTGAAAATAAAAAACTAAAATAATATAGGTAAGTTTAATTTGTTTTATGGACTTGCGACATTTTATTAGAGCACGCACCTAGTAAATCGCACTTAAAATTAAATATGAAGTTGTAATACTTTATTTGCAATGTTCTCATTAAAAAAACTAGTAAGTATCAGTTATATTATTTTTCATCAATTTAGAACGTCGTCGCGTAGCAGACAGAAAACTATCCCCGCCAATTGGTAATGCGCAGGAACCTTGTCACATTAACATCCACATCGACGTGATCCGCAACTAAAAATGCCATGAAACAAGAAAATTCTTAATAGGTAATCTAATATAATTATTATTTATTGAATTGTTATTTTCAGTAAGATTTCCAATACCTACATTACAAGATCAGAAATTTACAATTGTTTTACGTTTTTGAGGTTACTGCATTCTGGCAGACAAATCTCTGAGTCATCGATCGAGATTGAGTACATTTTTTAACCATGAAAATTAAAATATGGCGATCGATGACTCAGAGATTTGTCTGGCAGAATGGACCCACAGACTAATAAGAGATACTACGTCGGCGCTATCTCGTATTGCCATTACGTCTATAAAGCATTAGTGATCTGTGTGAAAAAGCGCGGGAAACTCCTAACAGCACCCGTACCGCCTAACTCAATCGCTTTGACTCTGGCTTTGGTTTATGACGTCAGTGCACAGTCCGTCCTTGTCATCGTGTTATGATATGACAAGGACGGACAGAGCATTGCTATCGCTCTGGCTAAAGCTTTGAGTTAGGCGGTAGGGCCCCAGGGCGGTCGTTCTATTATTTCGGAAAATTTCATTTCAACTTTTTAAACTTTTAAATTTTTTATGCATTCACAATGCTATTTTTATATAAAGATTATTAATATAATTGAAAAATGTCGAAGTAATTCTCTTCACATTGATGAGATGGCGCTGGCCTACAGCGTAAAAACGTGAAAAGTATTAGAAAATTTTGCCAAGCTCGCTAGCGACTCGGTAGCATAACTGGTTAGTGCATTGGGCCGGAATCCTAAGGGTGCGGGTTCGAGTCCCGTCTGAGCTGCTACGGGTGAGTCGATTTTTTCTAATATTTTTCAATTATATTAATAATTTCAACTTTTTGCTATTATAATTGATCAGTTGAGTTGTTGTGAGGTGTTAGTATTTAATTAGTGTGTATTTCTATTGTATTTGTGTATATTTTCCTGTATCTGGTAAGTTTTTATTCTAATTTTATATAGTATGGATATTATATGATCGAGCCCCCCGATCGTAACGTTACATCGGGGGACTTAGGCCTCGACCTGAGTCCCCCCGTGGGCTTTAATGTTGTTATTCCTGATAAGGAAAATGAAATGGACACTGATGCATCAGTAAGCAGTGTAGGGTCAGGATCTCGAAAGAGATTAAAAGTTAAGAAAGTGTGCAAACACTGCAATAAGAAAAGGAAACGGACTTCTCATCAGGCAAATAGTGATCACGATTGTCAATGTTCTGGTCATGATTCATTACTAAAGAAAAGTACTGATAGTGTTTTAAAAAATCCTCCTGACATTCCTAATTCAACTCCAAATGATAATGACAAGAATACAGGTGACTTCAACTCAGTTCCACAACCTACTACTCCCACCCAGGCGGCTGAATTAGGCCGTAGGCAATATGTTTCCACAGATGTCTCTCCGTATTTGATCCATGTACAAAGAACTGAAACTTCTCCAAATGATGGTAGTTATCTGCACCCGATAACTTTTGGCAACTTTCTTAAAAAAACTGACTTCAAGAATATTATTCCGGGAAGCGTCAAACGTATTGGCAGAAACAGATGCACTGTGTCTTTTTCTACCATTCATGATGCTAATGGCTTTATTAACAGCAACAAGTTAAATGATTTTAAACTGCGTGCTTTCATTCCCACTTTCAATGTTACAAGATTAGGCATTGTTCGAGGAGTTCCAGCTGAATGGACTCTTGAAGAAATTAAGGAAAATGTTACAGTTCCAATTGGATGTGGTCAAATCATTAAAATCAGGCGTCTGAATTATAAAGTAAATGTAAATGGGTCAGTGATTTGGAAACCATCTCAGTCAGTCGTTTTCACATTTGATGGACAAGTTCTCCCTAAAAGAATATTTATTTGTTACAATGCATTACCAGGGGCCTTACTATGAGCTCTTATAGCAGGACTTATATTGAACGGCCTTACTTTTTCGTACCATGATCTCAACGGTTAGTATGAAAGCAGGCCTTAAGCAGTCTTTTTTACGGCCTGCTTTTGAACTGAATGGTTTCTTATTTGCTGATGGTAAGCCCCCAGTAGAACTGTATACCTATCCAACGATTCAATGTTATAATTGTTGCCGCTATGGCCATACTAAGTTAAATTGTCGGTCCCGTCCTAGATGCTTTAAATGTTCTCAGGAACATAAAGGTGAAATCTGTAATGTTGATGAAAGCTGTGCAGTGTGTTTAATGTGCTCAGGGTACCATTTCGCCACTAGTAAAATATGTCCTGAATTTAATAGACACGAGAAATTAAGTTAAGTATGTCCCATAGCTGCATTTCCTATAGTGAGGCTAGTAAACTCCACCCAGCTATATCCAAACCTTATGCTGATGTTCTTGGAGCAAAACAAAACTCAGAAAACAATAACATTAATAATAGAATAGATATATCAAACCCTCAGTACACATCATATAAAAAAACTGTTTTTTTAAAACCTCGTCCACCTCCACCAACTACCAAAGGTTATGATCAAAAAGCTCACAACAAGATTATCAATGACTACAACATGCCCTCTTCTTCCTCTAATGGTAGTGCTTTTAGGCAAAATGAAGATGGAAATGTGGAAAATAATACAGTTATTGACTTAATTATTTCATTTCTTAATTCAATGTTAACTAATAATTCATTGAAACCGTCCAACGTTGCTGCAATAGTTGAAATTATCACAAATTTAATAAATAATAATAATGGATCTAAGGTCCTACAGTGGAACTGCAGGAGTGTAATACCTAAAAAGAGTGATTTAATTTATATGATTAATAAACATAAAATCAGTATAGTTGCTCTCTCTGAAACATGGCTGCAGTCCGGTTTTCTGTTTGGAATTCCTGGCTTCACATGTCTTAGAGAAGACCGAACAGATAATCATGCAGGAGTTGCCATTCTTGTCAAGAATACTATTTCTTTTCAACGACTAACACTTCCCCCACATAACTTAGATGATATTAATGTTATAGGTATAAAACTATCCAGTGGTGTTTCTATTATCTCTACTTATATACCTTACCCATCTTCTAATATTTTTGATAATGAAATTGTTCCATTGATCACAGCTGTAAATAGTCCCTTCCTGCTTCTTGGTGATTTTATCTCTCACCACCGTTCATGGGGCTGTGGTAAAACTGATAACAATGGCGAACATTTTTTAGATATTATTGATCGAAATAATTTATGCATTTTAAATACAGGAATACCGACTCGCCGTACTAAACCTAACGAAAAGGCAAGTGCGGTTGACTTGTCTATTTGTAATCCTGGATTAGCTTCAGCGATTACCTGGTTTCGCCTTAATTCAACTTTTGGTAGTGATCATTTCCCCCTTATTATGTGTACCCCTATAAAAACTCCTTCTGGTGCTAATTACAATCCTCGCCTCAAACATAGATTAACTCAATCCGAAAAAGACTGGGAGACATTTAAAAATATAGTCCATAGCAGAACTAAAGACCTTCCTGACATTAGTCAGTCAGGAGAAGTAACATCCTGTTCTGAAGCATTGGCCAAGTGCCTTATAGAAGCAGCAGATGAAACATTTCCTAGAAAAGGTGCTTCCTCAGGGTTAATTCCTTCTCCACCTTGGTGGGACCATGAATGTACTGCGGCTATCAAAACACGAAATGAGACTGAGGAAATATATAAGCAAGATATGTCAGATGATAATTATGAAGAACTGTGTAAGATTATGGATAGTACTAAAAAATTTCTTAAACAGAAAAAAAGAAATGGGTGGATATCATTTTGTACATCGCTTTCTCCTACAACATCTCCATCCAAGTATGGCGTAATATTAAACGCTTTAGATCAGCTTATAACTCCTCGTCATCAGTAATTCTTGATCCTTCTATAGCAGATTCTTTTATGGATCATTTAGCACCACCAACTGTTGCAGATGCATATGATTCAAATTCTTTTAACTTACCGTTAACAAAATCTTCACTTAATGATCCATTCTCTCTTGCAGAATTAAAAGGGGTGTTAAATAGTGTAAAAGATAGCTCACCTGGTGAAGATGGTATACCCTACTCATTTTTTGTTAACTTAGACGATGAAACTTTGTCTTATTATTTAAAATTAGTAAATGAGGTTATAGTTACAGGGGAGGTTCCTCTATTCTGGAGAACACAAATAGTGGTTCCAATTTTAAAACCAGCCAAGCCTTCGTGTGACCCGAATCGTTTCGTCCGCTAGCTTTGAGTTCTATTTTAGGTAAATTAGCAGAACACTTGGTTAAAAATAGACTAGAGTGGTATATTGAGAGTAATCAATTATTATCAAACAGTCAATTCGGCTTCCGGAAAGGAAAAAGCACTATAGACAGTATCAGTATTTTAACTTCTGATATCCATTTAGCCTTTTCTAAAAATAAAGTAGTTTTAGCAACATTCTTAGATATTCATGCTGCATATGATAATGTTAATGTTAGTAAATTAATCCAAAAATTGAAAGACCTTAATGTTCCGGAAATGCTCACGAAGTTTATATATTTTATGCTCTCAGAAAGACATATTCATTTAGATCTCCCTGATGGAACTAGGTTAAGTAGAGTACTTGGTAAGGGTCTACCACAAGGTTCTGTTTTAAGTCCTTTGTTATATAACATATATGCGAGTGACTTAGAGCGTTCATTAAATAATCTTCACATCCTTCAATATGCTGATGATTTACTTTTATACTATGTTTCTCAATCTCCTGCTGAAGCTTGCCGAGTTTTAAATTTTTCTCTGACTCTGCTTAAGCAGTGGTTGGATAGAAATGGATTGGAGTTATCGGTTGAAAAAAGCGGTGTAGTATTATTCACCAAGAAACGTATTGCCCCGGATGTCAGTGTCTTATATGATGGATCCCCTATCGAAGTTAAAGACCACGTTAGGTTTCTGGGAGTAATGTTGGATTCCAAACTTTCTGGAATCCAACATTGCGAATACGTTGTTTCGAAGTGCGAAAGGACCTTGAATATGATGAAGTGTCTGTCAGGGGTCTGGTGGGGCGCTCATCCATCTTCGCTGAAACTAATATATAATGCTTTAATAAGAAGCATTCTCGAATACGCAACGTTTTTGCTCCAAGGAGGGAACAAAGCCGCTTTTAAAAAATTAGATGCTATTCAACACAAAGCTATGAGATTGATCCTAGGTGCTATGAAATCTTCGCCTATCAATGCCATGCAAGTGGAATGTGTCGAACCTCCTCTTAGCCTAAGGAGACAACTACTCAGCGATAAATTCGTATTTAAAGCTTATCAGTATTCAAATCATCCCCTATTTCCAAAACTACAAATTTTAGAAGAATACTTAAATTCACTCAGAAATTGGAGACACAAATCACCAATCTGTCTCTCTATCAGCTATAAAAAACTAATAGCCCTAGAGGCTCCCATTTATCGTTCTTCTGTCTTACCATTATTTAAAATTAGTTTAGAGTCACTGCTCTTGGAACCTAACATTTGTTATAACATAGGTGTTAATAAAGATGACATAGAAGCAAACACTCTTTTTCATCATAATACAGATGAACAGTTTAGAAAAGCCAACTTCATTTTCACAGATGCTTCAAAATTGTCTCCATCTGAAAACGTAGGAGTAGGTGTTTTCCATTTACAGTATAATATAGTTCAAAAAATTAAATTACCTCCTGAAGCTTCGGTATTTACAGGGGAATGTTTAGGTATCTACAAAGCCTTTATTTTATTATTGTTTTATGAATGTATGCGTGTGATATGGATTGATCCGAAATAAATGAATTATTATTATTATTATTATTATTATTTTAATGAAACTTAAAAAGTCAGTGATATTTACTGATTCCAAAAGTGCATTACAGGCTATACAAAAATTTCCTTTCAAAATGAAACCATGTTATCCAATTATATGTGATGTGAGGGAAATGCTTTTAAAATGTAATTTTTTTAATTATTCAGTTACTTTAGCTTGGATTCCAAGCCATCAAGGTATCAGTGGGAATGAAAGAGCCGATCAATTAGCCAAAGTCGCGGTGAAATGTGGTGACCTACATCCCTATCTTAACTACTGTCATGATTTGACTACCTTGCCTAAAACTTGTTTATTAGATGCCTGGAGACAAATTGTCGCTAAAACTTCTCTGGTTAAAGGCAGAATTTATTTTAATATTCAACCTAATATTCCTCTTAAACCTTGGTTTAGTCAATTACAATGTAATAAAACTTCTGCCAGCATAACCTCTCCAGATCTCTTTAACGCGTATGTTAATGGTTTGATCGTGGAGTTGAGTGGCACTCCGGTTGGGCTCAGATTGGATGATAGATATGTCAACAATCTGAGCTACGCTGACGATATGGTGCTGCTCAGCCCCTCGATCAAAGGCCTAAGGAAGTTGATTGGGATCTGTGAGAGGTTTGCCATAACTCACAACTTAACTTACAACACCAAAAAGACCGAGATGGTGGTGTTTAGAGCCGGTTCGGGTCCAGAAAGCATCCCTGAAGTATTTTTAAATGGACAAAAAGTAAATATAGTGAATAGTTTCAGGTACCTCGGTCACATAGTAACATCTGGCCTTAAAGATGACGCCGACATGGAGCGACAGCGTAGATCGTTGTGTATAGTTGGAAACATGATAATTAGAAAATTTGCGAAATCAGCACCTGACGTGAAGATTACACTGTTTAAATCCTACTGCCAGTGTTTTTACACTTGTCAACTCTGGACAAATTACACCAACAAATCGCATGATGGAATTAGAGTTGCCTATAACAACATCTTTAGGCAGCTAATGGGTCTCACGAGATATTGCAGTGCTTCAGAAATGTATGCGCAAGCGCATGTAGACTCATTTAATTCCATACAAAGAAAGCGAATAGCTTCTTTTATGTCCAGAGTTGTCAAGTGTAAAAACAAAATTGTCACGAGTTTGGCGGAAAGACTAATGACGACTGTTGGTGAAATAATAAACGAAAGTTTCATTTGCACAACCGCGTTTTATTTATAAACGACACGACACAATGTAATGGAAAACACTTTAAATATTTAATTTTCGGAGACAACTTAAAAGCCCGACATTTCATGCGAACGAACCATAGACGAGAGAGAGGGCATAGAGACGTAGTCTCAACTAGTGATGGGGGCAGGGACAGTGCTGTTCCAACATCTCCTCCTCACTGGCTTGGCTTCATCACAAATTCACGTTAGGCCGAGGTGGTTGCAAAGATCCCTCAGCCTCGGGGCAGGAACACCTTTTGTTAGGATATCGGCTTCCATGTTAGCAGTCTCCATGTAGTCGATTCTGATGAGTCCATCTTGTACACACTGACGTATGAAGTGGTACTTGATTTCAATATGTTTGGACTTGCCGCTTATGACTGGATTTTTGCATAGTCCTTGTGCGGCCTGGTTGTCACTGTAAATGAGAATGGATTTTTGATTAGTACAACCTAAGTCACTTAATAAAGTTTGAAGGTGAAGTGCTTCTTTAGTGGCTTCGGTGAGGGCTATGTATTCGGCCTCAGCCGTGGACAATGCCACACATCTTTGTTTCTTCGATTCCCAGCTGATGCATGCATTTGCATATTTAAAACAATATCCTGAATAGGAGCGTCTGTCAATTGAGCAGCCAGCCCAGTCAGCGTCCGCCATGCCATATAAATCTTTTCCAGATTCTTTATATTCAATACATATTTCTTTTGTACCCTTCAAGTATCTTAGGATACGTTTCACACACTTGAAATGCTCTTCTGCATAACAGTTATTAAATTGAGATAAATAACTCACTGCGTAGGCTATATCTGGTCTTGTCGCTATGGCTAGATACATCAATGTTCCTATTAGGTTCTGGTATGGTATTGCTGGGTCACAATTTTCACTTTTCTGTAGTTTTAAATATGGTTCAATCGGAGTGCTTATGATTTTACAATTTTCCATATTATATTTATTCAGAATCTTGTCTATGTACTTCTTTTGACATATTTTCAAGCTATTTTTTCCAATACTTATTTCCATACCAATACAGTTTCTTAATTGTCCCATGTCTTTTATTTCAAAATTATCATTTAATTGTTTCTTTATGTTATTTATTAAGTTTTCGTTTGAGTATGCCAAAATCATATCGTCTACATACAGGCCCATTATAACTTTTTCTCCTTCATGTTCGTATATGTAGATACAAGGGTCAGCTTGCGATGGCTTGAAATTCATTTCTTTTAACTTTTTATCTAATTTTATGTACCATTGTCTTCCAGATTGTTTCAACCCGTAAAGTGCCTTTTTCAGTAAACAAACTTTTTCATCTTTGTTTTTAGTGATATCTTGTAACATTTTTCTGGCTTTATTAAAAATATATAAATTTTCTTTCTCACTTTCTTCAATAATTATTTCATTTAAGTATTTTTCAAGATATTCTGGTTTTTTCATTATTATTTTTTCTTCTAAATCTCCATTTAGGTATGCAGTAATGACATCTAATTGACATAATTTCAAATTTTGTTCAACAGCTGTGGCTAATAATAATCTTATAGAACTGAGCTTTGCCACTGGTGCATATGTCTCATTAAAGTCTATTCCGGGTCTCTGGGTGAACCCTCTGGCCACCAGTCTAGCCTTTTTAATCATACTGTTTTCTGATCCAATTTTTTCTTTTAATATTAACTTATAGTCCACTAGGTTATTATTCTCCTCCTTACTTATTATTTCCCAAGTTCCATTTTTTATGTGAGCTCTAATTTCTGACTTTATTGCGTCATGCCATTCTTCATTATTGCTATTTTCTTCAGACTCACATAAATAAGCATATTCGCAGCTTTCTTCCATTTCATAATCTTTTGACCATGTCGGAGGCTTGATATTTCTTTTAGGTCTCTGAATTGGATTTTGTTCACTTGGTTGATCTGGACTAATTATATCTGACAAACCTTGACTTGTGTCTTGCGTGGTAGGCATTTCATTTTCATCTACCTCGAATTCCTTAAAGGAATGCATTTCATCGCTGCTTTCGGTTTCATTCTGGTTATCAACCTGAAAGTGCTGAAAAGGAGAGAGCTGAAAAGGTAAAGTATTAGTTTCTGCAGCCTCTTTGTTTTCTGTTTCATTCATAATTATTATTTCTTTTGTTTCAGGTGCAGATTGCTGCTGTTGCTGTAAAGTTTTATTCATCTGAACTTCATTTTTCCCAAAATACATCTTATCGTCTAGGATTTTCACATCACGACTCACAATTATGGTATTTCTGTCAGGTAAGTATATTCTGTAAGCTTTACTATGTTTTGCATAGCCCATAAATATGCCTTCACTCGCTTTCGGCTGAAATTTTCCATGCTTCCTTTGTTTGTTAAGGATAAATGCTTTAGTACCAAAAATGTGTAAGTGTCTTACTGATGGAGTACGACCAACCCATTTCATGTATGGTGTTTCTCCCTCTAATGATTTTGCAGGACATCTATTCACCAGGTAGTTAGCAGTGTGCATTGCTTCAGCCCATAGCTTCTCAGGAACATTTGCTTGTATCATCATGCATCTTGTTTTTTCTACTAATGTTCTATTTTTTCTTTCAGCTATGCCGTTTTGCTGCGGTGTGTAGGGCGCTGTGAGTCTTCGTTGGATGCCATGTTCTTTGAGGTAAGTAGTGAATTTTTCATTAACATATTCTTTCCCATTGTCTGTTTGCAAGACTTTTATTTTTAGGTTAGTTTGATTTTCTACTTCCTTTTTAAATTCTATAAACTTTTCTAAAGCTTCAGACTTTTCTTTCATAAAATAAATGAAACAATATTTACTATAGTCATCAATAAAAGTGATGAAGTAACGAGAACCAGCAATTGTTTCAACTTTCATTGGGCCGCATACATCACTATGTATCATTTCTAGCAGGTTGTTTGTTCTTAGGCTGTTATGTTCCGGGAAAGGCAATCGTGACATTTTTCCTTCAATACATGTTTCACAATTTGTCAAACTTTCATGTAAGTCAAATGACATATTTTTTACCAGATTGTTCTTTAGCATTTGTTTCATATCATGTTCATTTAGGTGAGCTAATTTCTTATGCCACTTCATTATGTCACTTTGGTTTAAATAATGTGCTTGTTCCCTGCATTCTTTTATGTAATATAAGCCATTTGATTTCTCTGCTTGCAATACTATTTTTCTCTTGTCATCTTGAATGAACGCCTTATCTTTTGTAAATAATACAGTGTGATTATTTTCAGTGATGCGTGCGACTGACATCAGATTTATTGACAGTTCTGGGACATAAAGAGCTTTATTTAAGGTTATGTTTTCATTTTCTAGTTTTATTTTTCCTGTCCCTTTTATCTGTGTGGAATGCTGCTCAGAGGCTAATTTCAATTGTCCACCGACTTGTTTCAGTTCAGAAAATTTTTCTATATTTCCACACATGTGCGACGTGCACCCACTGTCAAGACACCAAACGTTTGTATTTGATGTATTTGTGTTGAGGCATATATTAAAATTTTTATGTGTCAAATTTTCAGAAAATTTATCTTTATTTTTCTTTGACCAACACTTCGAAGCAACATGACCCTTTTTGTGACAAATGTTGCAAAATATTGTTTTTCTGTTGTTTTTCTTCGAGTAGTATGCCTCACTCGAGTTGCTGGGTAACTCGCTGATGTTCTTTCTCGCTTCGCTTTCCTCTATAATTTTGGTTTTTAATTCTTCGGGTGAAGGGAGGGTGTCTCTGGATTCAATTGCTATTCTGAAGTTATCATAGTTTGGTGGGAGGCTATACAATAGCATGATGCTGAGCAATTCTTCATTTATATTTATGTCCATATTTTGTAGTTTGTCCACTTTTTCAAATATGGAGTTAAGGTGCTCGCGAATGTCTTCATTTTCACCCTTTTTCTTCAATAGCAATTCTTTAAGCAATGTTGCTTTCCGTGCAGGCCCCTTGCTTTCATAAGTGTTTTTAAGTGTGGTCCAAATTTCATGTGCAGTTTTGCACTTTTTAATTTGCCGTAATTCGGATGGCGAAATGAGAAGGAGCAATTCTGATCGCGCCATTACTTCCCCATCCTGAAACGTTTTTAAATCTTCAGCCTTCGTAGGCGTTTCCAGACCCTCTGAAACATATTTCCATAGTTTATTTTTTATCAATACGGCCTGTGCCTGTATGCACCATGTGTCATAATTTGTCCTGTGCAATAACTCGATATGGTGCAACGCCATGTTTGCATGGCACGCGGTCCGGCAGATTCACTTTTTACGAACCACAATCTGCTACCATTTGTTGGTGAAATAATAAACGAAAGTTTCATTTGCACAACCGCGTTTTATTTATAAACGACACGACACAATGTAATGGAAAACACTTTAAATATTTAATTTTCGGAGACAACTTAAAAGCCCGACATTTCATGCGAACGAACCATAGACGAGAGAGAGGGCATAGAGACGTAGTCTCAACTAGTGATGGGGGCAGGGACAGTGCTGTTCCAACAACGACTGATATGTATAGACACTGGGTAAAAATTACCCATTAATGCTTTTTTATAAATTTATTTTATTTTTATTTTAATTGTAATTGTGTTTGTGTTGATATTGATATGGATCTCGTGTCTGTAATAAAGAATTTTATTATTATTTATTATTATTATAATTACGCGTATGCGTCTTGGCCATGTGTGCACTCCAGCTCATTTGGCTAGGTTGCATATCGTGAACAATGACCTGTGTGATTGTGGAACTGATGTTGGAGACATTGACCATCTATTCTTTTCTTGTCCCCGTTATGATCATTACGTTTTCCTTAACTCCCTGGCAGCACTAGATGTTCCATTTCCTACCCGCATGTCCTGCTTATTAATGGATCCATGTAAATATTATAATATTTTATCATCATTTATTATTCTTAATAATATTAAAATATGATTTTTTATATGCTCATACATTTTCTATTTATTTCACTATTACCAATAATATTTTATCATTCCAAACCCAAACCAACTCCTCTGATCCTTTTCTTCCAAATTTCGGTATTTTGCTTTCCCTGTTTCCCTACCTTTTATATAACTTGACATTGGCAAATTAGTAACACTGTATTGCCACAAAAAAAAAAAAAAAAAAAAATTAGTGATCTGTGACAAACCATGCCAGAGACAAACCGTTCACCTCGAGTCAAAACAACTGTGCAAAACAATCTTTAAGCCGTTCACCTAAAAGACTAAAACGTAGTGATTATTTCCTCTGTGTAAAAGACGGTCATGGTACCGATTTTAGCAATTTTGTTTAAGGCCTGCTTTTGAACTGAACGTATTAAGGATGGTTTCTTATTTGCTGATGGTAAGCCTCCGAACGCAACCCCGCTAACGAAACCGAAAAAATTACTTCTGCGCATGGTGCGAGTGCGACTGATGCGACTTGCTCAAGATCCGTGACGCTGCGGTACGGTACAGTGTAAACGATTGAGGTCGTGGTGGATGTGTGTTCATTTGTTTGCCTTGAATTTCTTTGTGCCTTTTCTATTATTGTTGTGAAGATGTCATACAAAAAGTGCGCGTATCACAACTGCAATAAAACAAGTCGAGACACTGCAATGTTTCATTTCCCTGTAAAGGACCCGGATCGTTTGCTCATGTGGATTCGTAACTCTGGTAAGTACCTAAGTTGTTTTCTACTGGCTAAAATTAATATCTCAGCGATGCAGTAGGGGCGAGTTCCATTTAGATAAATATTATTACCCTGTGCAAAATCACAATGGCAATTAAGAACGTGCCAAAATCAAACCAAGTGAAACCGCCGCTGCCGCCCCCCCGTTTTTACCCGACAAAATAGGATGTGTCTCCGCTGCCGGCGCCCGCACCCCGGTCGCTGTCGCTGATAGGTACGATAGCCGGTGAACAAAATCTGGCGCTTTGTCGCCGGCTAGGGTTCTTAGGTTCGGCTCGGCTTGGTTTCGGAACAATGTAGTGAATTTGACATTGACAAAGAGTTAAGTAAGAGGCCATCTCCACGAGCGAGAGAATCTCGACGATGTTATCGTCGTACCTACCACGTATTTCTCTTGTATTTCTATACCACTATCGCCGCAATAATATCGCCGTGTGTAGTAGACAAACATGCAGGGTGTGGCACGACGATAACAACGTCGGCGATTCTCTCGCTCGTGAAGACGGCCCCTAATTTTTTATCTAAATCGGAACGAACCCTCCCTACACCAATGCCATTGCCAACTTGAATAGTTTAATATAGGTACCTACCTAGGTAGGTACCTAACTATTTTTTTAATAGAGACATTACCTACGAATGAGTTGTTTATTAATAATGTAAATATAAGAAAACATTTTTAAATAACGATTTCACTTTTATAGTTTAAAAGACGAGTTATGATGACAAGTAGGTAGGTACCTAAGGATAAACAGACAATTCATCTGGTTATTTATGTGCAGAGGGTTACCTACCATATCAATATTTGGAATGTCCTGATAAAAACCCAGATACCTATTTCAATAAAAGTCCGGACATATAGTCACAAAATTCGAGCACTAGGTTAGGTACCTACTTACTGCTATGCATGTAGGTACGGTACGGTAGGTAGGTATGTCACCTGTGAATATAAAATATAACTACCTAGTATTACATTATACCGCCTAATCTTAAAAAGCCGGACAAATTACTAAGAGTTACTGACATTTCGGACAAAATAATTTCGGACACTGACCGGAATGTCCCCTTTTTCCTTTTTTTTACTGACATTTCGGACACTTTTATAGTTAAAGCATTTTTGTACAGTCAGAAGTCAAACAAATAAATGCTTTAACTCTAAAAGTGTCCGAAATGTCAGTGAAAAATTATAAAATTAAAAGTAATATTTCAGACAGTGTCCGTAATAGTCTTGTCTGAGATGTCAGTAACTCAATTACAAAGCCGGACAAAGTACGGACAAAAGTCTAAAAGTCCGGACATGTCTGGACAAATCCGGACGGATGGTGGGTAACCCTTTGTGCATCTGCATTTTACATAATAATAACTTTAACAAAAAATTAACAGTAAATTCGACAGTATTTTTTTACCTTTCTTTATGCAGTAAACTGCGCAAGTTGACTAAAACAGCAACGCGGCTTCCATTTCCATAGCCGCGTTTTGCTCTAAGGAACTAAAAATATCACCATAACATTTTTTTTCTTCAATAGGAAATATTCAATTGGATTCGTTGACAAATGAGGAACTCGGACATCGATGTATATGTGTTCACCATTTTCCGTCATCAAGTGTCCATCAAGGACAAATCAGACATCGGTTACTTGGACCAGCAGTTCCAGTTTGTTTTAAATCACATGGAGTTGGAGATGGAATTTCAGGTAGGTATATCAATCAAGTCAACCCGGGGACGGCCGTGGTGTTTATGCACTCGCAGTCCCCATAAATAAGATTGCCTACCTATTTAAAAAGTATGGTATAGGCTTAGATTATACAGGGTTATTTGTAAACACCAACAACCTCGCAGGAGTAGATTACCAACCAACATCATAAACAACATTTGTTCTACGACTTTTATCATAACTCAATACATTCACCAAAAATGATTTTCCAAGTTTTTATTGTACTGTTCGACACTTTTTACGTCTATGGACGGCGGGGCGGGGCAGGCGGGCGGGGCGGGACTCGCGCGCACTAGGCGCTATGAACATACGGAACATACGAACGGTAAATTAAAATTATCTTTTTTTTTGTATGAAAGTACAATCTAACGAATTAACAAAAGTCGTTAGAACAAATGTTGTTGTTTATGATGTTGGTAACCTACTCCTGCGAGGTTCTATCTAGGCGTCTCCTCTATGGTGACGATAAGGCCGAAGGTGGAAGCGCACTACACCCGGAATCCTCACCGCTGAGGAACTGGCTATCTTACCTCTCAACTGCCGGAACAACAATTTTTAAATTGTTGTTATGGCGTCAGACTTAGGTAAGATGGCGGTAGCTAGCCAGGCGGACTTGAAATAAGCCCTACCAACAACCAAACCGAGTACTAATCATAAATTTCATTTCGGTGGTAGATGGCGTTGTACAATTTTTCATACAACCCTAATCGAATGTTTTTTTTTTTTCATTAGCTGTTCGTGTGTGCTAAACTGTTCAGGCATTTAGAAGCCCAAAGTTATGGTGGAATAAAACACAAACATACATGAATCCATTTTGATTGAACACAATACGCTCCTTTTTTATGTTAGGGTAAAAAATAATAAGAACTAGAAAAGTATTTTTATATAGTATCTAGGTATGGTATTGTGCAATCTCTGTTAAAGAAATTAATAGTTTTGGACTCTAGAAGGTATACAAACATGTTCGTTTTTTACATTTTATTTAATAATTTAAATTTATAGGTCAGTGATGTGTATTCAATGATATAAAAAAACTTTTTTTAATATTATCCTTGTGTGTAACATTCTTATCCACGAGAGTGACTAAATGGTAACGAAATAAAACACCACAAATAAAATAAGTAACATTATCATAATATAATAAAAAAATAAATAGGGACTTATTTCAAAATTCATTATTACATAATATTTACAAAATAAATAGTTAGGTAATTGATCTAATAGCTGGGTTGCGTTCAGAGCCTTAGAGCGCGGTTGTTTGGTTGGTTTTTAACTCGCTCTAAGGTTCGGAACGACCAAGAACTTTAAATGTCAATGTCAATACAAAGTCTTCATTTTCCATTTGGAATACGAATAATTCAATCTTTTCTTTATTCTAAATCAAATAAAATCCGTTTTTTGAGGATCTACCATGATTATTTTAAGAATTAGGACTCAAAAACAACAAAATACAAAATAATTTCAATTGACATTGACATTTTTTCTATAGACAAACGTCAGAGCGTTTTCCAACCACCGATTTTGATGGTTAAAAAGTTGCAACGCTCTGACGACGTTTGGAACGACACGGTTGTGTCAACCGAACGTCACGCTCAAATGTTTGGAACGCCGTTAGAGCGTTCGGTTGTGGTTAGGTTGCACTCGGAGCGTAGGTTTGGAACGCAACTCTGTAGTTGACATTTGTATGACAACTTTAGTTTAGTGTAGTTACCGCCAGAGGCGCTGTACCACATTGCATACAAAATCGCTTAGTACAGTCATAGAATATATAGATAATAGTACTAGCGTACAGACGTTGCACTTCGCAAAACCATTTAAATAAATAGCGACTCTTGCTCCGACACAATAGAGTGCAATTCAGGTCGCACAGCGCTCCTCCCAACATTATTTTCACCTAGTAGTTGCCTCTCTTTCTATCGCGTAGCTCTTATCTTTTCTGACGTATGAAATTGGTCTTCACCAGCCATTTCATTATAGAGTATATCTACAGTTTGAGGCATTTTTACAGAAAAATAATTTCAAATTTAAATCAAAGCAATATTCTGTTTCTGTGGTCAAAGCATGAATTTTGAAACAACAGATGCTCTCATATCTTGTATCTATGATGAAATATGCTTCAGTTACATAATGATGAAGTAGCTAAAGAAGTAGATTTGTTGACTCTGGGTGAATTCACAAGGGCGGCATTGTTTATTATTTGTTACAAACATAAATTAATAGGTACCTTTAAGTTATGCAGTTGCTGGTATGCGCTGGTATTCGCCTTGAATTTTTCTTAAATCTGTAATGGTGTAGTAAGTTTTGTTGAATAAAATAAATTAAAAAATAAATTGATATTATTTCGATTCTTTTCGTTAGCAGAAATGAACTTAAATTCGTTGTAAAGCCAATACCATCGGATCCTTTTTTAATTAGGGCTGGAAAATGCAAATTCTTTAAAATACTCCATACAAGACGGCAATTTCATAGGTACCTACTTAAACCCCTATAGCTACGCTGTAATATGATCAACAAATGTATGTTTTCTATCCGGGAAGATCTCTTGTATGATACTATCGCAATGATCCCAAGGGACCACCTTCGCTTTAACTTGGGGGTTGGGGGACGATAAAGTCTTCTTTATCAGGTCATCTAGGGGGTACCCTCGTCGGGGGAACACGATACCCTGGAAAAAATATTTTTTTTAATTGAAATGATATATACAGGGTCATTTTGTATTCACCATCCAAATTTTGAGGATGTGTTCAGTCCATGAAACTGAACAACTTTCTCTAAAGAACACATGGCCAAATATGTAAAAAAAACGACTATCCATACAAATCAAAGAGATCACGTCGTGATCAATTTAGTATGAGATGATGACCAAAATTTTGTGGCGAAATTCGACACATGTTTCTTAGAGAAAGTTGTTTAGTTTCATGGACTGGACACATCCTTGAAATTTGGATGGTAAGCACAGAATGACCTGAGGGCCTAGCCAAAGTCATCATCATCATCAGCCTATCATCGTCCACTGCTGAACATAGGCCTCTCCGAGAGCACGCCACTGAGCACGATCCGCGGCCACAGAATATATAATAGTACTAACGCCGCGGCTATACTCATCCAGTTTTTGCCAGCCACCTTGCGAAGATCATCGCCAAAGTAACATTGGCAAATCTTCGTTATCGCTTCGCTTTCGAAACATGTATGGGATTGACATAAGGTTTCGTTAACAATCGAATGATAAAACGTCAAATCAATACGAAGCGATAACGAAAATTAACAAATGTTACTTTGGCTAGGGGGCTGATATTGTTTCGCAAAAAGTCATATCGCAAAACGTTTTTAGCAAAATGCCTGCTGCCGATTCGCACAGAACTGTGCTAGAAAGTCGACTTGCACAGGTTTGAAGAGTGCACATACTGGACAGGCAAAATAATATACTTGGATGTGCAGGCAAGTAGCCGAAAATAAGTCGTTTCACCTATTTACAGTTCTAGTCTGACTGCACAAGTGTACTAGAGCGAGTTGCACAGAAAATCTATACCTACTAATATTTGTTCGCTAACAATAAAATTCATACAAAACAACAGTAGGTAATGGTAATGTAATTCACATAAGCTTGCAACATGCGACTTAATCGTCTAATGCTGTGCTAGCGAACGAATAAAAAAAATGGTCATTTGCATAGGGCGCAGAAATCATTCTTCCCGCCAGCCCACACCACTCGCTCATACCGCATCCGACTTGCACAGAACTGTGCTACAGTGAGTTACTTGCACAGAACTGTGCTACATTGAGTGACTTGCACAGGTTAGAAGTTTACACAAACATGTAGATATAGTATAGATAGACACCTAGTATTGATTCTATGCTTACATGAGGGGGCAAGTTAGTAGCTGGGCAAAAGTCGTTTCTCCCATCTCCAGCATACACCACTCTCTCGTACGGCGTCCGACCCGCACAGAACTGTGCTAGGGCGAGACACTTGCACAGGTTGGAAGATTACACAATCATGTAACGTAGCTATCTATACTTACATGAGGGGGCAAGTTAGTAGCAGGGCAAAAGTCGTTTCTTCCATCTCCAGCATACACAACCCTCTCGTACGGCGTCCGACCCGCACAGAACTGTGCTAGGGTAAGTGACTTGCACAGGTTGGAAGATTACACAATCATGTAGGTATCTATATACTTACATGAGGAGGCAAGTTAGTAGCTGGGCAAAAGTCGTTTCTCCCATCTCCAGCATACACCACTCTCTCATACGGCGTCCGATCCGCACAGAACTGTGCTAGGGCTAGTGACTAGCACAGGTTGGAAGATTACACAATCATGTAGGTATCTATATACTTACATGAGGAGGCAAGTTAGTAGCTGGGCAAAAGTCGTTTCTCCCATCTCCAGCATACACCACTCTCTCGTACGGCGTCCGACCCGCACAGAACTGTGCTAGGGTAAGTGACTTGCACAGGTTGGAAGATTACACAATCATGTAACGTAGCTATCTATTACTTACATAAGGAGGCAAGTTAGTAGCTGGGCAAAAGTCGTTTCTTCCATCTCCAGCATACACCACTCTCGTACGGCGTCCGACTCGCACAGAACTGTGCTAGGGCTAGTGACTAGCACAGGTTGGAAGATTACACAATCATGTAACGTAGCTATCATTACTTACATGAGGGGGCAAGTTAGTAGCTGGGCAAAAGTCGTTTCTCCCATCTCCAGCATACACAACCCTCTCGTACGGCGTCCGACCCGCACAGAACTGTGCTAGGGCGAGAGACTTGCACAGGTTGGAAGGACAACGGTTGCACGCGCGTTGCTCCATACAAGGCTCAATGTATAGACGCCCGCGCTCCCAGAACGCACGATTGGTCACCACGCATGTTACTATGTCCTGTAAAAAAATGTTAATTTTAATCACCTCTTCCCAGTGGTTCATGAAGCGCTCGTGGCGGAGCTTGACAGATCGTACTCGGCCAGGTGTAGGATGGGTGACCGTTAAGTAGCATTACAACTGAGCGTTTCCGTGCTTCGGAGGGCACGTTAAGTGAAAGTGAAAGTGAAATAAGCTTTATTCAAATAAACTTAATTATTACGTACTTTTGAATCGTCTATATTTTCCTACCACCCGTTCCAGACTTTTTTAGCTGACATGACATGAAGAACGGGCGCAAGAAACTTATCAGCTGTAACAGCCATAAGTAACGATATTTACAAACTTGAATATATCGTTACCAGATAATTACAACAGGGTGACAGGATTATTGGCAACAACATAGAATTAAAAAATATGCTTACTAGAAAACGAGTCGATTTTCTTTCTAATATATTATTTAGTATCACATCACATCTAATATTGGTTAATCTCGTCACACGAGTTATCACGCGAAAATTGCGTAAAAACAATATGTGGCTAATAAGGCGTGCACGCAGTGTTAAACAGAACTACGTCACTATTATTTAGCTGTGATGTGACTACACTTCCTTGAAGTAGGTACAGTTAGCATCAAGTATTTGGTGACAGTCTTTAAGGCGCTGTAGGTAGTGAAACTAGCGCCGCCACGACATTTATTTTTATTACTCGTAAACCAAGTCAATATTTAAAAAAGCTCATGTAATAATTTCTTAAATTGTCTCTAATATTTTTTGAATAACTCTTCAACAGTTTTCATTCTTTAAGTAAGTTTTAAAATCCATTTCAGCTCAAAGTGGCCACTTTTGGCAATTATGGATTTTAAAACTTACAGAATGCATGAAATAAAATGTCAACTGTTAAAGAGTTATTCATAAAATAATAGAGACAATTTAAGAAATTATTACATAAGCTTTTTTAAATATTGACTTGGTTTACGAGTAATAAAAATAAATGTAGTGGCGGCGCTAGTTTCACTACCACTGCGCCCTAAGGTGCACCCTTAAGTTACCAGTACCTTAGCTTTGGACGCTTGAGTGAAATACCATATTTCTGATGTAACCGAGATAAAATAAGTTTTGTTATTATAGTGGTGGCCATAAATTTAAGGACGCCAAGTCGATTTTCCGGTCGATTTTGATACAAACGAGATGCATATAAGCTTTGATTCTTCGCCAGGGATTGACCGAGCTGTGATCTGATGATAATCATCCAGGGAGTGAATGGAAGAGATCCGGATCATATATATATAATAACATTCTAAGAGATGCTTACATCTCCTTGATCCTTAGATCAAAGATTGTTGAAACTTTGTTCGTTAGACATCCATATAGGTAATCGTTGTGGAGTGGAGTGTGGCTCCAAATAAATTAACTTCATTAATTGTCCAATCGATCCAGAATAATGTCAAATTACACATTAAAGTGTCAATAAAATACTTTTCAACACACTTGCACGTAAAGTGGGCCCTAATACATCGCTTTTAGGGCCATAAACCGAGCTATAACAAACGCGTGCAATAATATATAAAACACTAGTTCGTAATAGAATTAACCCTACACAGTTAAATTAGTACCTTACTGCAAGTTCTATACGAGTAAACAGAGCATTCCCAATTTAGCCGGGTAATACAGTTATTTTTTTTTTACAACAAAGAGGTTTTATGCTGCTGAAAATTCATATACATTTTTGGAATAAATAAATGTGATGTCCTTAATCAAGTCAAATAAATATATAATTATTATCAAACTATTCATAATTCACAATATTTTGTTATAAAATATTAAAATATTTGCATTTTGTCACTTAAAATTATAATTTTGAAGTATTAGTAGTAGGCTGTATGCTCCTCACCCCTTTGTTCGCAAAAAAATCTTGCGTTGGCCTGTGAAAAAAAAAACAAAAAAAAACATGCGCTTCTTTTCCCATAATTATCATATTTTGTTTTTGCCATATTTGTTGCTGTGTGATAAATTACTTTGTTTTTTTCTCGCAAATGTGTTGAAAAACGTCGTATGAAACTCGTGAGCTCTTGCTTATTGCACACTCGGCTGAGTTACGCCTTCGCCTGCGGCTCGTAAGCTAACTTGTCTCATAATGTACTATTAACGCACGCGCGGGGTTTTCTCTAAGGCATTGCCATTGTCATAATTCTTGTTTGTTTTAATTAACGCCCAGTTGGGAATAGCATTATAAACAATACAAGTCATCCCTCACAGACACGATCTCTGATGTAAACGAAAAGTTTTATATAACAAACATTACAACTCTTATAACTTTAGGTTAGTTGAATATCTGTGGTATTTTAAAGGAGCAATAAGTTAAATTCAACTATTCAGTTCAAATAGTAAATGAAAAATACCTAATAATAAAAAAACATACCTAATTTCTTTTGAAGTAAAAAGTAAGCAGGGCTCTGTCACTCCGCGCGCGAGCCTGAAGCTCTCGGCGTCCTCTGAGAGGACAAATTTCATACATCAGAAAGGATAAGACCTACGCGATAGAAAGAGAGGCAACTACTAAGTGAATGTTTTGGAGCGAATGGAGCGCTGTGCGACCTGCTAGGTGATTGCGTAAAGTCAATCGTATTCATTTGACAGTTCATATTGTATCATAATATATGTCATCCCATACAAATTGTAGCCGATGGAATACGATATGAACTGTCAAATGAATACGATTACCTTACGCAATTCCACCCCTGAATTGTACTTTATTGTGTCGGAGCAAGAGTCGCAATTTATTTAAACGATTTTGCGGAGTGCAACTTCTGTACGTTAGTACTATTATCTATTCTGTGGTTCTAGCCAAAGTATTTTTTTTGACATTTGCACATTTTCGTTATCGCTTCGCTTTCGAAACATGTATGTATGAAATTTAAAACGTCAAATCCATACATGTTTCGAAGCGAAACGATAACGAAAATTTGCAAATGTTACTTTGGCTAGGGGGGCAGGTATGGGCTGACAATCGACTTTTAAAACGCCAAATCCATACATGTTTCGAAGCGAAGCGATAACGAAAAGAACAATGGCGACACGCCATGCATGAATTTATTTGATTTAAAATTTTAGCGTATGATGCAGAATATTTTTTGGGAATCTTAGCATTAAAATTCTTACTAAAGTCTGCAAATAAAGATACATTATAAGTACAGACTTTCTTGAATTCAGTTAAAGTCTTGAAAATTCGTAAAATATTATTTTTCTCAGATTTTTAAAAATCATTTTTCTAAATGCTAAACTTTTTAAGGCTCCGTTACGCGAAATCATTTGTCGCTGTCTTTTTCTTTACGTGTAAAGAGTATGAAAAATAACCTCACTTTTGCACTTTTTCGATGTTTTTCGTTGTTTTTTCATCATAATCTTTAGCACAATTATCTTTCATGAAAAAAGTAATTTGAGCAACTATGCACAGTACGTTAAAGTGTATTTTGATGTAGAATTCAATACGTTTCCGCTATTATTTACGACAAAAATATGACCCGCGACAAGCGTTTTTGATGATATTCAGATTTTTTTTACAATCATCTGTGAGGTTTATACGCAATTTAATACTTGTAGGTACTAGATAATCTCTTTAGCTTGACGTATGTTTTTTTTGTGGCTACAATTTTATGTTTTCTATATAAAATATGGCCCGCGCAAACCATGTTTTCTTATTATGGCCCCTTTTCGCCATTGTGCTTTGCAAATGTTACTTTGGCTAAGGGGCACGGTAATGATAGGTATCATTCCCGAGTTAGGTGGGGCTGTTGTGCCATTAACTGTACCTACACTAACTTGATTACCTAATGGTTGACCGCGAATAGCACGATCGCATCGCACCCACGTCATTCAGTAATCAATCATCTACAATGCAATAAAAAGAAAACCAACAAATAGTTGGTTAACTTTTTTGGTTTCATTCATGTACCTAATGCTTTATTTGCGTGGAAATCTACCCAAAAAAGTTTCTTGTGTGCTGAAATGATATGTAATGAGATGACAGGTGACTGGAATGGATGAGAAAAAAACTGAGCTAATTGAGATAAAATCAGAGAAATTATGACTTCCCAATCGTACGTGGAAATCATGTGCCATAAGCTAGTGGTTGCAAAACATACTTGCTTCATGTTTGGGAAAAGATGATGATAACTTCCCTGAAAACCATACCTACGCCTTCAGGCAGTGGTTGACAAACACAGAGTGAGCGTCGGTGAGGAGCAGTATATCCCAGCCGGCGTCTGCTAACATCTATATGTAGACTGAATACGGCTGATATCTCTTACCCGTATTCGCAATTAATTGATTTGATTTGTATATAGATAAATGTTTATGGATAAGGAATGAGTAGGTTTGTGTAGGCAATTTTGAAAGTAGCACCAGTTGATAGAAACTTTAAAAGGGAACCATTTTGGCTTGGGATATGTTATAAGAAGGGACGAACGAAAGGCATATATTGAATGACATGAACGTTGATTGATGGAGAGGAGACGCGAAAAATGGATGGATGTATTGATATAAGAGCATAGAGGTGATGATAGCTTCCCCATCGTACCTGGAAACCATACGCCTTCAGCCAGTGGTTGACAAACACAGTGTTGGCGTCAGTGAGGAGCAGTATATCCCAGCCGGCGTCTGCTAACATCTGCAGCAGGCGCGCCATGCCTGGCGTCGGCTGCATGGACGCTATGCTGCCCAGGATGTCGTCCGGGTGCAGGCCGGCGGAATACGCATGCTCGAACACCTGGGGGTTAGAACAGCTGTGTTTCACATGTCATGTTATGTACCTACAACCTGCGCAGATAAAGAATGGGATTGAAAATGGCGGTTCACCGCGCTTTCCACAAGGAGTGGCAGTGAAAGAGCGATAGGTGTGGCGTTTAGTGTGAGAGCGAGAAGTGAATATGTGCGACGCTATTTTAATTCCTTTCTTTATCTGCGCGGGTTGTAGATAAAACTATCTTTACACCATCCTACTAATACTAATGTTTGTGGGTTTGGATGTTTGTTCCTCAATCACGCAAAAACTACTGAACGGATGGAGTTGAAATTTGGCACACAGATAGTAGATAGCCTAGATTAAAACATAGGATACTTTTTATCCCAATATTCCTGGAACTGAAACGGGAACCACGCGGGTGAAACCGCGGGCGGCCGCTAGTACTAGTATATATTCTAATGTTCACACACAGATTATATTACATTTATACTAAGGGCAGCGGCAACCTTGGGTAAGGCCTGATGCGTTGCCGTCTGTCTGTGGGTGTGCCCTAATAGTGATGTTTTTTTTTACATTTATTAACTTAACTCTGTTAAAAAAAGACTTTAGTTTTTATGAAATAAAGTTAGGCAGGTACTCAAGCCCCTAAATGCTATTCTTAGGTCAAATGCTGGAGCCCAATCGCGGTAATTCTGAACGATAAAACCAAAAACGTAACGTTATCATTTAGGTTATATTTACCTAAAAATCTTTGGTTAGCTTCATAATTTTCACTTAAATTGTCCCAGATTGTAATCCTAGACTCCTTAGGCAAAGTATTCAAAAAATTTAACAAAACTAAAGCGAGTATTTTTCTGTAAACGAAACTGAAACGGTAACGATTTAGCTTTGGTTTTATCGTTGAAAATTAGCGCTATTGGGCCCCTGCCTGCCTAGCATGACCAATTTATATCGCGTGATATAGCATTTTATCGACACTCAACTGTCAAACTCCTTTGTCTTTTTGACAGTTAAACGGGATAAAACTCTATATCACGCGATATAAATCGTTCATGCTAGGGGGGCTGGTGTTATGGTTGACAATCGATTGACCAATCTTCGTCAATTATCAACTGCTCAAGCAGCCATCGTCACGTGAACCGTGAACTGTCATCGTCAACCGAAGGAACAGTCAGGGTCAATTTTATCCCAAGTTGCTTACGTAGAAGCTACAAACAGTCAACATTAATTACCTATATTATTATTTGAAAGCGCTGACTTGTGCGACACGACACACGAGTCAGCGAGCAAGCACGCGATGGCTTCAGGTTAGGTAGCAATTGATAAGACATAAGCGATTTTTTGACGATCACAGCACAGCACAGCCACCATGCAGAGGAGCTTGGTGGCGCAGGTCAGTACATTCGGCATGCGATTAAGTATTATTATACAGTCATGGGATGTCCATCAGCCATTTTTGATGTCCCCACTGCTGGGGCACAGGCCTTCCTTATGGGTGGTAAGGAGGATGGGCCATAACCCACCACGCGGGCCCAATGCGGATTGGTGGGTGGTCATGGGATTGGTGTCCGAAAATTTCTTAGATCCTGTTTCCCTTGGAAGGTTAAGGTGGCACGATGACCGAAAGTGGCGCCGCGGTGAATTTTATTTATTATTGTAATTCTAATACACAATTTTAATAAAACTTACGTAGATTTTTTGGGCCCATAGCACAGAATATATAATAGTACTAACGTACAGAAGTCGGTCCCCGCGAGGACCATCAAATAATAAGCTACTCTCGCTGCACGGCAATAAAGTACAATTTCAAACTGCACAACGCTGCGTGGATAAAATTATATGCACCTACGAAGAAGAAAGAGAGGCGTCTCTTTCTGTCGCATAGCTCTGTCTTAACCGACACATTTCGGGGTTGCTACTCGCTAGTTACTGATATCATAGAAAACATTCGTTATGCCCATGAATAAACAATGAAATTACTAATAGGTACCTACTTATAAAATAAAATAAATCTACCTAATAGGTGAGCTGAGCATATTAAAAGAGCATAAATAATAAGTATTTCTAAGTAGTTAGAGAAGCTCGATGGCGCAGTGGTATAGCGCCTGGGCCAACGATTGCGGAGGTTAAGCAACTTTTGCAAGGGTCGGTTATGGGATGGGTGAAAAAAAATAGTATTTTTTAGCTTTTTTCTTTACTGGTTGCCATATTTCGAACTTCGATACAACTAATTATGTAAATATGTATACAAAAAATACAATAAACTTTGGTAGGTATACCTACCTAGGTTTAGGTAGGTACGTTAGTAATTAAGTATCAAAAACGAAGTGCATGCAGTTTCGCATTCGGCGCTTGACTGACTCGTTTCGTTGGTGACGTTCACGCGCTGCGATCTCGTCGCTTGCACACGCCGCGCGTTTCGGTCTGCGCGGTGATATCCCTCGACAATGGCCCTCTTGGAGTGGGCCGCGAGCAGTAGGCTAATATAAAAGTTTAAGCGCGGAGTGATACCCCCCTGCCCATAGTCTAGTATTTTTAAACGGTATCATTAATTACATTCCCTCGTAGTCACTGCTAAAAGTAGATAGCAAAACTGCTAAATATGGAAGTTTATGAGTTTGACACATTTGCTATCTACTTCTACGAATGACTACGAGAGAATGTAGAGTGATACCTCCTAAAAATACGTCTAGTATTTGTCATGTCAATGTCAAAATATTTTTTTATTAACAACTTATTTAAGAAAACCTCTGAGGCCGCCACTTTCGGTTGGCATTGGTCCCGCTTATCCGCCTATGGGTACAGATAGGCCTACCTCAGCAGTGCGGACATTAGCGAGAGAGCAAGAACCACCATGGCACCGCACCGACAGGGCCCAACTTCCTGCTGCGGCCATACCGACCACGGCCGTGTACCTGTCCCGCCTGCACCATACCACCACAGTGCAGGACGTGATCGAGTACATAAAGAAGAAATCCAACTTTTGTTTGAGAGTTCAGCCACTGGAGTCGCGCCATAATACCAATTTTAAGGCGTTTGTGGTGCGCATCCCGACAGCAAGGCTGGACCTCTTCATGAAGGAGGACTTCTGGCCGCAGGGCGTGGTGTACAGGCGCTTCAGAGGGACGCTGCCTTGTGCCACCGATTCGACACACAAAGTGTCTACTTGATTTTTTACTAACATATGTTTTTAAGTTATTTACTAACAACATTGTTTTATAATTTATATATGTTTCGTTTTTAAGGTATATATCTATGGGCCATCGATGCCTGAATATAAATAAATAAAAAATAAATTAAAAATAGCTGACGCGGATCTCGCTACATCTTTCCCCTTGACCCTCGCCTCAAAGCCAAGTTCGCCGCGACCTCGACTGCTGCTGGTTCGTTGCCAAGCGCTCTTGGCGCGCTTTATCTCCCGAAAAGAAAGCGTTTGACGATACTCCACTCCGACATTTGGCATTCAATGCCATCATTATTACAGAACACCTACAGATCTGCGGAATTCATCCGTTTATATAATTCTATTTTAAACAGCTCGGTATGACATTTCTCAAAATATGCTCTAAGGACCAGGGATTAATAACGTTATTTTTAAATGTAACGTTATTTCTTACTTTTTTACCGTTACTTTTAACATTAACGTTATGTCAATAATTATATCCAAACATCGTTATACCCTTTTTCATCTCCTTATGGGAGAACAATTATGTCTGTCAGTCAGTGAGTAAGCGGTACTTTTTTAATTTTTCCCCAGTTCAATTGGGGTTTTGCACATTTCCCCAAATATCATTATATCTTTTTTCACCTCCTTCTGTAAGATCAATTATTTTAATCAGTGAGTCAGTAAGTCGAGCTATTATATGCGGGTTTTCTGTAATTCTGTATGGCGGTCATTTTGTTTTTCCGTAATTTTGATTTTTTTTTGCGCTTCAGGATCTGCTTAGAGTCCTCCACAACTTTAGTTTGTACACCATCTACCTATGTACTACCATTTTGGCGGGCAGTACTCCGTCATGAAGATCTTGACCTGGACTTCCCCTATCAATTTTTGTCTAACAGATTTTAAATTCTACATTGAAATTAACGATATTTCAGTAAATAACGTTAATTTTAACGTTATTTCTTACTTTTTGTTACCATTACATACATACATACCTCCATATTCACGCCTGTTTCTCATGGGGGTAGGCAGAGACTATGGATCGTCACCTGCTGCGATCCTTGCACACTTCTTTCGCTTCATTAACATCCATAATTCATTACTTTTTGTTACCGTTACTTTAAAATTAACGTTATTCCAATTAATAACGTTACTTATTACCGATAATTTTACGTTTAACGCTATATTTAACGGTAATTTTACCGGTACAATAATTTTAACGTTATTTTTACCGGTAAATTTACCGATAAAATGTTTTAACGGTATTTTTAACGTTTTTTTGTATCGTTATTTTTTTTAACGGTATCATTTTCAATCCCTGCTAAGGACAATGCTTTTCCGGCTAGGCGCTCAGCAAAACTTTACAGTAAATTGTCGCCACCATGGCTCAGTATCAGTACTGTATGCCGACGGCGTTTAGGCGCATTTGGTCCACTCCTCATTTGGTCCACTTGCCGAAAAAACGTCTCTTTCGCATTTGGTTCATGTAGCATGGGCGTACCGAGGGGAGGGGCAGCTGCCCCCTCTGGATTTACCTCCAACTAACTATCAATTGTTATCAATAAAAGTTCTTATTTGCCATACAATATAATTTGATTTACAATTAATTTGCCCCCCCCCCCCCCTGGGGGCGATACCATAGATTTGCCCCCCCCCCCTGGCCCAGAACCTGGGTACGCCCATGGTAGGAGCCATTTCGAAGTTCATTAGATACCTATCGCTTCTACAAATATAACTTTAGGAGGGTCCTATTGTAAAAACGCGGAAATATAAACAATATATTATCATATGATATATAAAAATGATATGAATGATAGATATGATATGATCATATAAACATATTAAGGGGCCATAATAGGAAAACATGGTTTGCGCGGGCCATATTTTTATATAGAAAACGTAAGTTGTAGCCACAAAAAAAAACATACGACAAGCTAAAGAGATTATCTAGTACCTACAAGTATTAACTTGCGTATAAACCTCACAGATGATTGTAAAAAAAAAAAACAGAATATCATCAAAAGCGCTTGTCGCGGGTCATATTTTTGGCGTAAATAGTAGCGGAAACGTATTGAATTCTACATCAAAATACACTTTAACGTACTGAGCAGTTGCTCCAGTAACTTTTTTTTAAGAAAGATAATTGTGCTAAAGATTATGATGAAAAACATCGAAAAAGTGCAGAAGTGAGGTTATTTTCCATACTCTTTACACATAAAGAAAAGGACAGAGACAAGTGATTTCGCGTAACGGAGCCTTAATAATATGATCGAAGCCTTAAAAGGAAAAACTTTATAGAATCCTTTGGTTGACTTTTTTCTCTGTCAAGACTTTATCACGAGCACGAGAGTCGCAACTCGCGACGTGTTTCAGCTAATTTATGATTACAGTTGGATCAAAAATACTGCATCTTCTGTTTGCTTTTAATTATTGTTACAAGTGTAAGATAAAACTGCAAATAAGTAGTAGATTTAACTAAGCAACCTATGATAGTCTATTGCAAATAGATTAATTTGATCAAACACACGGAATAAAAACCAATACAGTTAAAAATAAACTTAAGTTAGTTTTGCGCTTTAGATAATTTTCTCGCAGTTAATAGAAGCCCATTGTTTAGCAAATATAAATACTTGGTCGCTTTGCTCATACAGTTTATGTGATATTGCAGAAGCAGAGATTAAAGATTAAGTCTGGAAATAATATTTTGTTATAGGATACTACTTATATTATTTTTATGTGAAACGGTAAAAACAGTCCCCTGATTACGTAACTCTGATTAAGTCAGAGTTGATTGCAATTAAGTCAGAAAAACAAGGGGGTGATGAACAGTCTACTTTTTGATGTCCAATTTGAATAAAGATGGCACTAAAAGATTTTTTATTATTTCTGCAATTTATGACACTAATATAGTGATGATGATAATGATATTAAAGATAATGATAATAATAATAATGATATTAATGATGATTATGATATAATAAATAATAACTAATTTAAGTTTGTTGAATAAATAAAATAAATAATTTGGGTAGCAAACTTATACTGTAGGTACCTAAATAATAGTCCTGGTTTTGCTAATAATAATAAACTCTTTTTAGATAATTTGTGGTCAAAATCGGAATATAAATATTGATAATTACACTAGATATTTAATAGGATTTCCAAAGTAATTTGGCTATGGGGGTCTGAGGTATCAGTTCATTTTGGAAAAGGGTTTCATGCCCTATATAGTTTGGGAATCCCTGGGAACTTCTGCTACAGAATTTACTTTAATGTCTAAAATTAAAGTAAATTCTGTAGCAGAAGTTAAAAAAAGAATATTGAATCTACACTTGTGTAAGTATCTTACCAATTTACTTTTTTGGGGTTTATAGAACCACTGAATACTAGAAAATGGATAATTAAACTAGAATTCATTTATAAAACAGGAAATATTGTAAACTTTTAAAACTTACATTGCTCATGTAGGGTGTCCAATCGTGGCACGAATTATTCTCCCATTCAGGCGGCGGCTGTTTTTCACGTAACTTATTTATTATAGTAGCATCAGAGTCCGCGTCGACTATAGTACGATCAAAATCAAATACTGCAAGGCAAGGCATTTTTATTGAGATTCAAAACTCGCGCGCACTCGGCAGCGGCTTGCCTTGTACTGAGGAAAAGGAAATTTTAAAACGAAAGGACTGTTTGCTATTTGCAAGGTCGTGGAAGATTAGAAGCACATTATGACTTGGCTGCGAAGTGTGGGTGTGTGAGATCTACGTAACTTTTGCGTCGCGTAAATTTCCATTTTTTGTTTCAATTTTTCCTTGGCTACCCAAATCAGCTGACTGACACTGACAGTGAAGTGAGGAAGTGACAGCACAGAGACAAAGACAAGACAAACAAATATGACGATGACATTTAGGTTTATTGGGTGCATTCTAACAGACTAATCGCTAAGTCATGGATTTTGAATTATCTGCTGAATGCTCCAAAATTCGTTTGCCATTTTTCCAAAAAAAAATTTGGGGGGTGAATCTACGTTGTTCCTTACTTCCTGCGTCATTGTCTGAACTCGAAAATCTTCAAAACTTCAATGCATCACAAGGAATAAATAAAAAATATGCCATCATTAAGTGCGTCCGCTTCGTTAAGCGGGACACGCGCACGGGGCGACATAGATTAGAGCTTACTCATGCACTGCAAGCACCTGCCCGTCTTAGGCTGGCCACACACAGACGTAATCACGTAACGGAATCACGTACGTACGTGATTCCGTACGTACCACCACACACAGACGTTTTTTTTCGTTCGGAATCACGGCTCAGTCAGACGCTAACCTGTGATGAGAAAACATTAAGCGAAGATGAATTATTTATCTAAATATAAACAAAAACTACAAAATTATAGACTGTTTATTATTTATATTACGCACAGGGGTATTCTATTGCTTTTTTGGAAACTAGAACTACATAATAACTAAGCAAAATAATGAAGGGTTTGCCAAAAACCTGGTATCCAGAGCTGTAATAAAAAAGTTGTACGTGTTTGTATACGTCACTCACACATAGGCCGTGCGTGTGTGCGCATTCCGTACGGAATAAAAACGGTTGTGTGTGGCGACCAATACAAAATATATGGTAGTCTTGCGTTCGGAATGCATTTTTTCCGTGCGAGATTCCGAACGCACGGGCTCTCATGTGGAATAACGTACGGAATAAAATTACGTACGGAATGATAACGCTCGTGTGTGGCAGGCCCATAGATTTTGTATGCAATTGCTGCGTTCGGAATTCCGAATCGGGATTCCGTTTCGAGATTCCGTTACGTGATTACTTACAAGCTATATTCCCGCGCCGCGCCATGTACCCGCGGTGGGATCCCGCTTAAAGCAGCGGAGGGCCTTAAAAGTACCTACTCTATGGCGATCGCTAACTTAAGGATTAGTCTGTTGGAATGCACACACCACATTGCCCTTATCCGCTAGGTGGCGCATTAGCGATGGTACCCAACCAAATTAAACTGTCACTGTCAGTTTCATAGAAAGTTGTCACAATTTTATTTATCGTTTTCTCTGAAAAATATGCCTCAGTGTGCGGCTTTTAAATGCAAAAATCGAGGTGTTCATCATTTTCCGAAAGACAAGGAACGCCGTGAGCTATGGGAAAAGGCTTTGAAGAGGACAAATTGGAAAGCAACGGCTTCATCGAGGTTATGTCCTGAACATTTTTTACCAACAGATTACTTTGGAACTAGTGCTTACACAGGTAACTTATTCGTTAGGTATACTAATAATTGAGTACCTATTTCGTTTAATTTATCTGCGCATATTTAACGATAGGTACAGTCAGCAGCACATCAGACTATATATGTTGACCTTGAGACCGCCTTTATGCCGTACGTAATAAGAGCTGTTTTCGTAGTAGTTTTCGTAACTGTTTAACCTAGCGTGCTGTCGTGCGTACTATATATAATGCAACGATATTTCTATTACGATACCGATATGAATGACGAATGCATCGTAATAGCGAATACGATGGCGAATGCTTTGCGATTGCGATATCAATAAGATGGTGATTATTTTTTTAATAATAAGGCCCCAGGGGCAGGGGGGTATAACTCCGCGCTTAAACTTTTATATTAGCCTACTGCTCGCGGCCCACTCCAAGAGGGCCATTGTCGAGGGATATCACCGCGCCGACCGAAACGCGCGGCGTGTGCAAGCGACGAGAGCGCAGCGCGTGAACGTCACGAACGAAACGAGTCAGTCAAGCGCCGAATGCGAAACTGCATGCACTTCGTTTTTGATACTTAATTACTAACGTACCTACCTACCTACCAAAGTTTATTGTATTTTTTGTATACATATTTACATACTTAGTTGTATCGAAGTTCGAAATATGGCACCAGTAAAGAAAAAAGCTAAAAAATACTATTTTTTTTTCACCCATCCCATAACTGACCCTTGCAAAAGTTGCTTAACCTCCGCAATCGTTGGGCCAGGCGCTATACCACAGCGCCATCGAGCTTCTCTAACTACTAAGAAATACTTATTATTTATGCTCTTCAAATATGCTCAGCTCACCTATTAGGTAGATTTATTTTATTTTATAAGTAGGTACCTATTATAGTAATTTCATTGTTTATTCATGGGCATAACGAATGTTTTCTATGATATCAGTAACTAGCGAGTAGCAACCCCGAAATGTGTCGGTTGAGACAGAGCTATGCGACAGAAAGAGACGCCTCTCTTTCTTCTTCGTAGGTGCATATAATTTTATCCACGCAGCGTTGTGCAGTTTGAAATTGTACTTTATTGCCGTGCAGCGAGAGTAGCTTATTATTTGATGGTCCTCGCGGGGTCGGACTTCTGTACGTTAGTACTATTATATATTCTGTGCCAGGGGCCTTACTATGAGCTCTTATAGCAGGGCTTATATTGAACTGCCTTACTTTTTCGTACTATGACCTCAACGGTTAGTATGAATGCAGGCCTTAAGCAGTCCTGTTTAAGGCCTGCTTTTGAACTGAACGGTTTCTTATTTGCTGATCAAGTCAGTCTGATAATGTTTTCGTCAAAATCGTAGTTCAATGGTATTTGAATGGTAATGCTTTTTGACACAGTTCTTGTTTCTTAAACCCAAAATCGAGACAGAATGTGTTTCCGTTATGAGTTTAAGAAACACAATGTGTTTCGGTTTTGGGTTTAAGAAAACAAGAACTGTGTCAAAAAGCATTACCATTCACACACCATTGAACTACGATTTTGACAAAAACATTAGCAGACTTGACCCCCCGTATCGTTGCGTCACTTGCTTGCCTAATTAAAATACCTACCTACAAATCATGTTCAAATATTTTGTTTCAGGCAATGAACCCCTGTTAAAATTTCTAAAAAAAGATGCCATTCCGACTGTTTTTGGCACGCCGCCGCCGCCGCCGATTGTATCTCAACTTACTCAACAAAAACAACTTTGCAATGAAAACAGATGTAGGCTGAAAAAAATAACTATGGACCGAACGCTACCAACCACAAGCAGTACAACTCTTATACCCATCGAATTCATAGGAGTAAGGCAAGTACAAGTCGAATCTACGACTGTTTCAGTACTAACACTGGCGCCCCTGGCAAGATTTGAATTTTGCGCCCCAAGACTTGTAGGTTTTGCATGCCTTCTCAGGTCAACATTGAGTTTATACTATATGGCTCAATTTTATGATACCGGCGGCGGCGGGCTGATTATGTAATTAGAAACCATCTAGCGACCGGTCTCATTTGACAGATGAATGTGATACATTGCTTCTTCTTCTTGGGGTAAACAAAATCATACCAAAGAAAGTAGCAATGTATGTCAAATGAAACCGGTCGCTCAATAGTTTCTATTTAGATAATCAGCCTGCGGGATGATCCAGTTATGTTATATTATTTTACATAGGGTTTGAGCCATATAATAATTTTAATTTAGTTTATTCAACATTGAGCCCCTACCCTAGCACCAGGATGCACAGGACCGTATTTAAGGTAGGGCAACCGGGGAAACTGCCTGTGGCCTCCACAAAAGAGGGGCCTCCACATAAATTGTATAAAAAAAAACTTACACAACGAACGAAAGAGTAGGTACCTAATATTACGATTTGAGCTGAATTTCAACGAAATCATCAATGACTTTGGAATAATGTAGAATTTTACAAAAACTAAGCGCGGTAAAGAATTTTATCGCCACACTGCTCGGAGCCATGGTATAATACCATTACCGTACACGATAACTGAGTACAAAAATAAAAAACCGGTCAAGAACGAGTCAGACTCGCACACCGAGGGTTTCCGTACCATCATAATAAATACACTGCAGAGCTGTAGAATAATAAAATTATTATTGCAGTATGATTGCAGTATTAGGTCAGCACCATCTCTTGGCCGATAGTGGAACTATTTTTTTTTTCTTAGTCCAGCGCCATCTCTTGACCGTTAGTGGAACTAAATTAATATTTCTTGGGTCAGGGCCATATGTTGACTAGTAGAGGAACGAATTAATTTTTTGTTTGTTTTGAATTTCTAAAAAAGTGTGTTATATTGAGACATCGTTTTATTTTTCCTGTAATCTTTACATAAACTACTATCACATAGAATTATTTCAGATTTTTCTCTTTGCACACTTCGGTGATAAGGGGGGGAAAGGTTTTTTTTTACTTTTTTCATCATAAGTTGAAAACTATGCGGCCTAAAAAAAAATTATTTCAAATTTGCAAACAGCGCTCTTTCATATGATACCCCACATGCCCTAGTCGCCCCACTTAAAATTTTTAAGACCCCTTTTCAGTCCCTGTTGTAAAAAACTAATTTTTTTTCTTTCTTATTTGCAAAATAGTTGGACAAAGGTCATCTTTAACTATTCCAAATTGCAAGTTGATACCATTAGTAGTTCTCGAGATATCCAGCTGTGATAGACAGACAGACAGACAGACTGAGTCACACCATAAGGGTTCCTTTTTACCATTTTGGTACGGAACCCTAAAAACCACCCACTAACAATTTTTTTGTTTTGTATTGTTAATTTTTTTAATGTAGTTTATTTTTGATTTTGCACTTTAATGGAATGATATTTTTTTTTAAGTGATAGAGTTGTTGTGCCTGCAACATAGATTTTATTTTATTTAAGTATTTTAAAAATATTATTTTTTGCTCTGTGCATGGTACGGTAGACGGCACGCTGGGCCTTACTATGAACTCTTATAGCAGGGCTTATATTGAACTGCCTTACTTTTTCGTACTATGACCTCAACGGTTAGTATGAAAGCAGGCCTTGAGCAGTCCTGTTTAAGGCCTGCTTTTGAACTGAACGGTTTCTTATTTGCTGATGGTAAGCCCCCAGACTTAAAAAAAATTCGCATAGATGTAAAACATCGCTTTTTCGCAGATTTTGTTATGGAGAATTTTTCGACATTGAATTTCTAATAATTAAGCTCTTTTTTCGAATATACATTGTACGTACATAACGTACAACGTAGTAAGTACAACGTAGTTTCTATTGTGGCAACATTATTTATTCATTCACTTTGAGGCCATTGCCGTAAAAAAACAAAAAAAGGGAGAAAAAAAAGAAAGACGAATTCGGAATTTCTGACTTCTGACATAACCTCTATGTAGGTAACTCGAAATAAATTGCAAAAACCAGTAAATTTCTATCAAAATGGCATCATTGAAACTGTATTCAGTTGGAAGACTCGCAAAGTATTTGTCGGAATCAACGCTGCAGACATTACGAGGCAACACGTACAGGTAACCATTGCGCAACCAAACTCTCTCTCTTTTATAACCTTAAAAATAATTTTTTGATATCATTTTTATCTTCATTAGAGCCCATATTCATTTAAAGATCGTTTTTGTGTACATTGCCTATGTGTATCACTAAAACTATCTTATCGTTATGTATTTGCATTCTTACACCACTTATAAATTATTTTTTTTGCTTTTTTTGCTTGTATTAAAATTAAATTCTTCAACTCCAAAATGCTATATAAAATAGGCATGATGACTACTTATTAATTATATCCCAATATTTAAAACTATTTCATAATAATGTAACTATGAACTATATCTAAAATATTATCTTATATGATGATGCAATATTTTCTAATCAGTATGGTTGTAATTTTGTGAAACTAATTTAATATGTTTAAACAATTACTTATAGTAAGTTTTATTCATAATATGAATACTCCCTGTATTATAATACTCCTAAACTATAGCAGCAGCCGGGACCAACGGCTTAATGTGCCTTCCGAAGCCCGGAGGAGCTCAAGATAATAAATTTTTGGTCACCCATCCCATGACCGACCCTTGCGAAAGTTGTTTCACTTCTGCAATCGCTGGGCCAGGCGCTAAACCACTGCGCCAGCGAGCTCCACACTCCGAACTGGTTAAGCGACGCTATTCCCCATAGTACATCAAATAAGTCTCTGACTTATCTTACTTGAATATTGTACCTCCAGGAGCACAGCTCGGTACTACAGCACAGAAGAGAAGGCGGCAGAGAAAGAGTCGGTTGAGAAGCCTCCGGCCACCATCGAGGAGTGTCACAAGCAGATCGAGGCGCTCACCACTGAGGTTACCAGCATGAAGGAGCAGCTCAAGGAATACGATGTGAGTAACAAAACTACAGCCATATAATATAGGTTAGGTAGGTAACATAAAAAAAATACAAAAACCTTTAAGGTCAGCCTGTAGCACACCTCTCGTGAAACCATACCAGCGGCACCGCGGTAGTTCCGTGATAGTAGCTGTGAGTTGTCTTCTATTGGCTAAGAACAGCGATAATCACCAGTTTAATACAAGAAAGAAAGATAAACTTGCCGATCCAAGATTTAGGCTTGCAAAAACGAGAGGTTAATTTATGGGGAAAGGCATAGCTTTTATTAATGAAGTTCCACAACAAGTTATTGATCTTCCTTGGATGAATTTAAAAACCATTTTAAAAATTTTTTTTTTCTCTATGTATAATAGCACCGTATAATAGTATCTTGAACGTAAAGAAATTGGATAAACTACACAGCCACCATATTAGAAACAAGACCAAAGTCCAAGATATTACATACAAAATAAGAAGGCTCAAATGGCGATGGGCAGGCCATATGATCAGGGGTAGGGATAAATGGAGCAAAATTGTTACACGATGGTACCCCAGAGAAGGCCATAGAAGGAGAGGTCGACCACAAAAGAGGTGGGACGATGACATAAGGAAAGTGGCAGGAGTCAGTTGGAATAGAGTGGCAGAAGACCGGTGGGAGTGGAAAAGGTTGGAGGAGGCCTTTGCCGAGTGGCAATCAGACATACAAAACATAAACAAAGCCCAAATACTGTACCAATGAAGAATGTCTGATGCAGAGAGGCTATTATTATTATTATTATTATAATAGCACCGTACAGCCGCCATGTTGGTTTTTTTATAACGCCACCTTCTTAAGATCACTTGGGCTGAAAAGACAAATCTAACGATATCTTAATCATAGAAATCCGTTCAGCCGTTTGAAAGATATGAGGTAATAAAGAATATTACATACAAACACACACATACAAGCTGCGCGCGAAAAACATAACCCTTTCTTTGCAGTCGGGTAAAAAAAAACCAGACCCAAAAGTCCATTTACGAATCTAACTAAATTTACGAATACAAGAAATACTGCGAAGTTGTTACTTTTTTTATTGGATTTTCATTCACAATCAAATTATAGTTTCAAAAGCAAGCAAAAAGTAAAGAAAGTATGTAATTTGTGTTGATTCGGTTGGCAACGACTTAACTAAATTGACAGGACTAAACTAAATTAAGTTTTCCATCCTTTTCTTTCGGTATCGAAAAGACAAGAACAGAATGCTGAAATTAAGTTTAGTCCTGTCAATTTAGTTGTCCATCAGCCATTTTTGATGTCCCCACTGCTCGGGCACAGGCCTTCCTTATGGATGGTAAGGAGGACGGGCCATAACCCACCACTCGAGCCAAATGCAGCCGGGACCGACGGCTTAACGTGCCTTCCGAAGCACGGAGGAGCTCGAGATAATAAATTTTTGGTCACCCATCCCATGACCGACCCTTGCGAACGTTGCTTAACTTCCGCAATCGCTGGGCCAGGCGCTAAACCACTGCGCCACCGAGCTCCACAATTAAGTCAGTCAATTTAGTTAAGTCGTGCTAACCGAATCGACACCATTAGCAATTTTGCTAAATTATAAATTAACTAACTATTAAAAATCAATGACCGGATTGACTACGGCCAACAATACTGAAGACAAGATCTATTCAATTTTCCTCTGTAAAATGTAAATGCTTTGGTCATATTTCGTGACCTGGCTATCCCTTTTTGGGAATTTCATTTTGTTGTCATATCAGAGTTAGTATCAAATAGCTGGGCTATCCCTTTTTAGGAATTTCATTTTGTTGTCGTATCAGAGTTAGTATCAAATAGCTGCGCTGATACGACTTTTTCTATTATTGTATTTGTATTACACGAGTTGAAATAATTTAAGTTTAATAAAAAAAAAAAACTATTATAAAATAATATTTTGGTCAGTAAAGTGATAGTATTATATTATCTGTGGTAAAGTAGAAAATAATTAGTAAAAACTTGTTTGATTAATTTACAAAATGACAGCGAGCCATTTAATCTAACAATCAAAAGAAGAAAGACCGCTGTACAAAGTACAGATTTACAATATATTAGCATCAGCAAAATAGTAGGTATTGCACAATGAATCATCGATCATAATTAACTTATTTCATAAACATGTAATTTAGTTCTAAGCAGTCTTTCTTTGTGTGCACACATTTGTTTACATTTTATAAATAAATCAAGTGAATATTTTCCGAGTGTTGTCATTATCAAGATCATATCAAAACAGATAAATCAAGTTAATGTATGAGTTTAGCAAGGGCTCATACATTAGTGGTCCTTCGAGCATTTTTTAGTGGTTTTTGTCAGTTTTTCGTGCGGTTGCGATCGGCTCTTCGGCCTCCCACCAGCGGGTCTCACCGACAGAGTTGAGAGGACGCATAAAGACCAATCGGAAGCTGTGAAAACCCTAAATAAGACCAAGCGAAAAGTGGTAAATCAAGTCCTACATCCATAGTCTCAAGTACAGTGAGAAACAAGCAAGATACAAGCAAGTTTATCAAGCTATCAAGTTATCAAGTTGGTACGTACCTATCAAGAACAAGAAAGGCAAGAAAAGCAGAACTCACTTCAAGGTCAACACTCAATCAAGCAATCAAGGTATTTAATTTTTATTCAGCATCAAGTTAATTAAAATCATGGAAACAATATTATCAAACCAATCCCAGATTTCTGAAACTATCAAGAACCTTTTACGAAACTTTAAGAAAGATGGGGCAGAGCGCAAGACACCTGAAAACATCAGAAAAAGAATCGACAGCCTGGATTCATACTGGGCGGAGTATCAAAGCAACCATCATAAGTTGTGTAACATACTTGAAACGGATCATATATATTTTACCGAAAACGAGCATGATACTACGCGCAGAACCTATCAAGAAGCCAGAGATTTTTTTGAAAAATCCCTCTATACAGCAACCATGACTGCGCCGAGACCATCACCGTTGCGTGTGCCCATCCCGAAGGAACCAGAGCCGACCGCGTCTTCAGTTCAACCTTCAATCAAATGGGCGGATGAAGTACCGTTATCCCAGCAGTACACGTCTCAGGGAACAAATAGCCTCCTAGATGACATGCTTAAAAAGCAAACTACCAACTTCAAGGCTTTCTCAAGAACCGTGTCTCAGATTGACCTTGAAAATATCAACGACAGATGGGAGTTTGAAGACATTTTGCGGGCGTTACAATCTCGTTGGCAAGCTATAGATACCCTTCACTGGGAGATCGACAGTATTTTAAATGGATCAGATGCAAAATATGAAAATAACTTCACACAAAATGAAAAGAGGTACAATGATATCAAGAGAGCCATCAACAACAAGTTATGGTCTGTTTCACATCGGGAAAAATCAACGCCACAACTTGACATTCCTGTTTTTTCCGGGAATTATCAACAATGGGTGTCGTTCAAAGATCTTTTTTGTGAAGCAATTCACAACAACCCAGCTCTATCAAACGCACAGAAGATGCAGCATCTGAAAAGCAAGTTAAGAGGCGAGGCTGAACGTTTGATACAGCATTTACAGATTGGTTCTGAAAATTACCTAGCAAGTTGGGAAATTCTGAACCACAGATACAATAACAAGAAACTGATATTCACATCTCATATGAATATCATGACGAGCATGCCAGCAGTGACGCAACAAGCTACTTCCAATCAAATAAAGCGCATTCATGACGTCACGACCGAATGTTTAAATGCCATCAAGAACTTGGGCATTAACATTGACAGCTGGGATCCCATACTAATTCACATTCTGTCTCAAAAACTGGATCCTGAAACGCATAGCGAATACATGAGCTCATTGAAAGATCCAAGGGAATTACCAAGACTGAAGGACTTCATGGAATTTCTGGAGAACAAATTCACCACCATGGAGTCATCCCGCCGCAAACAAGAACCTCCACAAAAGCCGAACTATAGTACGCCATCCACTTCAGGAAAGCCAGAACATATTCATCAAACAAGAAAATATCATCAACATTCAAGTAATAAAATAATTTTACAACAAGCTAAATTATCAAGAAATAGACTTAATTGTGCAATTTGCGACAGCAACGAGCACGGAATTTATTATTGCAAGCGGTTTTTAGAAATGTCACCAATGCAAAAAAGACAAATAATAACAAAATTAAATTATTGCGCAAATTGCCTTTGCAGTCACTATGAAAAAAAATGCATATCAAGCAAACGATGTCGCGAATGTGACGGAAATCATAACACAATTCTTCATGAAGCTTTCGCCAAGTTCAATAACCCTTCATCAAGAAACGGGATTTCGGGATCAAGCTCCGAACCAACAAACTCTTACGCAGCCCAACAGTGGGAATCAACAGAAGTCCTGTTAGCAACCGCCATAATCAAAGTCACAGGAATGGATGGAGTATCCCGGAACATGCGAGCTCTAATCGACCCGGGATCACAGATATCTATAATAACAGAAAATGCAGCTCAACAATTACGACTGCCCCGACAAAAATGTTCAGGTGTTATAACAGGAGTGGGCACCAAGGACACCACCTGCAAAGGAAAAATCATCATTTATTGTTCATCATTGGCTGAAAACTTTTTATTTACAACGGAAGCTTTCATAATGAATAGATTAACGAAGAATTTACCAAACTTTACATTCAAGAAACCTAACTGGGAATACCTAGAAAAATTATCCCTCGCCGATCCAGAATTTTACATAAGTCGGCCAATTGATATATTATTGGGGGCAGATGTTTACTCAAGTATTTTAATGGAAGGAATAAGGAGAGCGGACGATATTCGACCCGTTGCACAGAAAACAAAACTTGGTTGGATTTTATACGGCAAATCTGGAACGCTGCAATGTAATGTCGTATTAAATAATATTGAAGATATTCAGCGATTCTGGGAAATTGAGGAAATATCAAGTGACTCACCTCAATCAGCTGATGACCAAGATTGTTTGAACCTGTACAACTCAACCACAACAAGGATGAAAGATGGAAGATATCAAGTACGACTCCCACTTAAGAAAAATATCAATGAAATAGGTCAATCAAGAAATAAGGCCATGGCTCAGTACCTACAATTAGAAAGAAAATTCAAAACAAATAATCAAGTTGCTATTCAATATAAAGAATTTATGCAAGAGTATCAAGAACTGGGTCACATGAAACTCGCGTCGAGCACGTCACAACCAGAATATTTTTTACCACATCATTGCGTAATACGAGATTCAACTACAACCCCACTGCGCGTCGTCTTTAACGCATCCCAGACTACAAGCAATGGAAAGAGTTTAAACGATTACATGAATAAAGGACCTAACCTACAACAGGACCTCTTCACGCTGATTCTTAAGTGGCGTCAGTACAGCATCGCTTTCACCGCTGACGTAGAAAAACTCTTTCGCCAGATCTGGGTGCACCCTGAAGACCTGAAATATCAGAAAATCTTATGGCGTGACAACTGTAAACAAGTACAGGAATATGAGCTCACCACCGTTAGTTACGGGACCAAGGCCGCGCCATATCTTGCGATGATGACTCTTAGACAGTTGGCCAAGGATGAACAGAAGTCATTTCCCGAAGCAGCAGAAGTCGTCGAAACCAGCTTCTATATGGATGACCTCATCCACGGGTGTCATTCAGTAGCAGACGCTTTGAAGTTAAAACAAGATCTTATACAACTTATGAAAAACGGAGGTCTCAATTTACGAAAATGGACATCCAATCGGCAAGATTTATTACATGATAAAGAAAACTTCACAAAACAAGATGATTACGACTTCAAACACATGACCTCGACAAAAACCTTAGGCCTGAGATGGGACCCCGAGCAAGATATCTTTATTTTCCAATCGACGATCGACAACTCTACGGACAACTCCAATAACACAAAAAGAAAACTTTTATCTGACTTATCAAAACTGTTTGACCCACTCGGATGGTTGACCCCCCTTTCTACAAGATTGAAATTATTATTTCAACAAGTATGGGAAAGTGATATTCCTTGGGATGCAAAGATTCCTGAAAACATCAATACCGAATGGATAAAAATAAAACAAGACATTGTAAACATAAATAAAATAACAATACCAAGATGGTTAGGTACGAAACTTGACACAGTTATTGAACTTCACGGCTTCAGTGACGCATCGCAAAAAGCCTACGCATGCGTTATTTACTGCAAGTTTAATCATGAAAAACAGTCGAAAATAATTTTATTGGTTGGAAAATCTAAATTAGTCCCAAGAAACAAGGATATTTCATTACCAAAATTGGAATTAAATGGAGTTCTTTTATTAAGTGAATTAATGAAGAAAGTTAAGGATTGTTTTCAAAATTATCAAGTCAGAATATATGGATGGACTGATTCTACAGCAGTACTTGGATGGCTGAATGGGAGTCCAGACCGCTGGAAAACATTTGTATCAAACCGAGTACGAAAAATTACGAATGTTTTGCCAGCTGAACAGTGGCGTTACGTGAAATCAGCAGAAAATCCAGCTGATTGCGCCAGCCGCGGAGTCACCCCGACACAGTTAAACCAACATAGCCTGTGGTGGCAAGGACCTTCGTGGTTACCATCATTTATAGATGAAAAGAAGATGCAAGATAACTTTTTTACTAATCAAGAAATGAAAACACAGCAAGTTTATTCAGTTTCACGAGACCTGAAACAAGAAAATATTATCAAGAATCTTTTGGAAAAATATAGCTCATTATCAAAAGCAGTAAGAGTTCTAGCATGGATTCTTCGATTTATATCAAGAAAAAATAAAAGGAGTGAATCATACCTAACTTTAACAGAAATAAAACAAGCAAAATGTCTAATTATCAAGCAAATACAGTTTGAAGAATTCCAAGCAGAAATATCTGAAATAAAACATGAAAGAAACATTTCGCCGAAAAGCAACATTCTGAGCCTTAACCCGTATCTGGATGAAATGGGACTATTAAGAGTGGGTGGAAGATTACAAAATGCACATATAAACCCAGATATGAAAAATCCAATAATTATTCCCTACAATAGTCGGTTGACTGAACTCATAATCGATGACGCACACAAACTGACCTTGCACGGCGGAGCTCGAATTACTTTAGCGTTTATTCGACAAAAATATTGGGTAATAAGTGGAAACCGAGCGACCAAGAAAAACTTAAGAAAATGTGTCATTTGCAAAAAACAAAAGCCTCTGAAACAAGATCAGATCATGGGCCAGCTGCCAGCAGCAAGAATAAATCAATCCCGACCTTTTCGTCACACAGCAACCGATTTTACAGGCCATGTATTTATAAAGGCCAACAAGGGCCGCGGAATAAAAACACTCAAGGCCTACGTAGCAGTATTCGTATGCATGGTGACCAAGGCCGTGCATCTCGAGTTAGTATCAGATCTCACCACATCTTCATTCATAGCAGCATTACGTAGAATGGCTGCGCGAAGAGGAACGCCGAATCACATGTACAGTGACAATGGCCGAAATTTCGTTGGTGCCAGCAACGTACTACAACAAGAATATCAAGACATACAACAAGTTTTCACAGATGAATTCATGAAAGAAATTACCAACATGGAAATAACTTGGCATTTTAACGCTCCAGCATGGCCAACAGCTGGAGGTCTGTTCGAAGCTGCAGTAAAAAGTTTCAAATTTCATCTTAAAAGAGTTATCGGACAGCAAAAACTCACTTTTGAAGAGTTTTCGACTCTATTAGCACAAATAGAGGGATGCCTAAACTCGAGACCACTGTGTCCACTATCAGAAGATCCGGATGACTTAGACTTCCTTACACCATCGCATTTTCTTACGGGTGGGCCCCTGCTCACCATAGTAGAGACTGAAAGGGACATGAGGACACGTTGGCAACTCACTCAAAAGATACTTCAAGATGTATGGAAACGATGGAGTGCAGAATATTTAACTCAATTGAATACCAGAAGTAAATGGAGACGCCCTCAAAATAATGTTGGTATTGATGACGTAGTATTGATTCACGACGAAAATCTTCCCCCAGGCAAGTGGATCATGGGAAGAATAGTTGAGCTACACCCTGGTCAAGACAACCAGGTCAGAGTAGTGACACTAAAAACAAAGAGTGGCTACATCAAGCGCCCCGTTACAAAAATATCCGGAATAACTGAATATCAAGAGTTCAAAAATACCAATACAAATAGCGAAGTCAACAAAAACAATACCAACATGACTACGACAAGTCAACAATCAAGTCCATCACGAAAAAGATGTTTCAATGTGACTACTCTATTTACAACATTTTTAATGTTCATGACCTTCATATCAAGTTCATACGGCATGGCGAATATAACAGCATTCAAGGAAAATCAAGGACTATACTTCGACAAGCTATCCAACATGCAGTTAATCAAGGACGAGTGGAAACTAGTTACATATTTTGACATGGAACCGTACTGGCAAGGAAATCAAGCTTTAGAAAAATATATAACTACTTTAGAAAATTCATGTTCAGTAATAACAAATGCAAAGGCGCAATGCAATGCAATAACACTCCAATTACGTCATCAGTACACTGAACTTGAATACTACAACCAGCTGCTCCTGAATCAGCAAATTCAAGCTCGTGCCGGCCGCCACGCGCGGCGCACGCGACGCGGCATTATCAATGCAATTGGATACCTCGCAGGTGACTTGTTCGGCGTGTTAGACGAACGCTTTGCAAAACAATATAAACAAGATATAAACTTATTACAAGCAAATCAAAAACATATGTTGAATTTATGGAAAAATCAAACATCTATTGTGGAAGCCGAAAATAACCTTTTAAAGAGAACAGAAGAAGTGATGAATCAACAACACAAAATCGCAAATCAACATATGTTAGCTTTGGAAAAAGCTGTTAAAGACTTGAAAAATACCGCTCAAGTGAATCTTGTTCTAAATGACTTCGCTTTAGAGTCTATAATAGCAAGCAATATGTTGAACAACTTGAGAATCTTACAAAATACATTATTGGATACAGTTACCGAAATTCATCAAGGATATTTCAATATTCACATTCTCACACCAGAACAACTTATCAAGGAACTGAACACCATATCAAGTCAGTCACCGCCGGACGTGTCTCTGCCTGTGAATAACATACATTCAGATATACGCAAGATATATGATTTTCTAAGTATAAAAACAAGAGTACTAGATGATTACTTTATTTTTGAAATAAAGATACCACTTATCAGCCGGGAAACGTTTGAACTGCTGCATATATTTCCAATACCGAAGTATCAAGACGGAAAAATGATAAGTTTAATTCCAGTGGAGGACTACGTGTCAGTCAACATGAAAAAGGACTTGTACATCCCTATGTCTGAAAACGACGTGAAAGCATGTTTCCATCAAGATGTCGCTTACTTCTGTCATAATCAAGGCCCTGAATACCAGATGAAGGGAGATAAGAATTTATGCCGACTAGAAAAATCAGAATGTATGATAAATACAGAAACATGCCAAGATATATGGAAAGAATCATATTCAATTAATACTTACATTTATTTTTGTTGCAACCGATGTAATGTGAGAGTTATGTGCGACGATCAAATTACAGCACATACACTGAACGGAAGTGGGCTTATTACCATAGGTCATGGTTGTATCATCAAGACGGACAAGTTCACAATTTATCCACATCGATCTCACACAAGCGAGATAAAAATATCCCCTGAGTTGTATACTCCTGTAGTTGCCCCAATAAACAATATCATCAACCTCTCTTTACCTCATTTCACCAAGGAAGATGAGCTATCAAGTAAACAGTTGCTGGAAGGCGCAGCGGACATCAATAGCAAGATCAAGTCAATCAAAAACGATGAAGAACAACTGATCACAGCCTCCGAGCCACTGTCATCTCACGATATGCATCACTACGTAATGATATACGTAGTGGTCAGCATAATTGGATTAGCGTGCATAATATGGATACAACGGCGCCTGCAATGCAAGTTGTGCGCCCCCGGTTCAGCCCGATCGGCGCCCAGCACTCCGGCCGCTACGAGCGCAGCCACTCCGCCGCTGCCCCCCGCCCCGAGCGCAGCAGCACCGCCGCCGGTCCCGCACAGCCATGGCACCCATCAACTCGCTCCCACGCACTTCACGATGCCAGTTCCAGAAGCACCCCGTCGAGTAGACAGAAACACGTCACCGACACCGAGGAGGGTCATCATTCACGAACAAGAGTATAGCACAGTGTCGTGATTACTATGGCTTTATGTTATGTAATATTTTTATAAGTTAGTTATTAACAATGACATGTACATTTTTAAGTTACTTTATCATGAAATGTAACTATTTAAGTTAGTGCATGTATATTTACCTACATTAATCAAGTTTTCTTCCCAGCATCTCCCGCCCCGGAATATGTACAAAGTACAGATTTACAATATATTAGCATCAGCAAAATAGTAGGTATTGCACAATGAATCATCGATCATAATTAACTTATTTCATAAACATGTAATTTAGTTCTAAGCAGTCTTTCTTTGTGTGCACACATTTGTTTACATTTTATAAATAAATCAAGTGAATATTTTCCGAGTGTTGTCATTATCAAGATCATATCAAAACAGATAAATCAAGTTAATGTATGAGTTTAGCAAGGGCTCATACATTAGTGGTCCTTCGAGCATTTTTTAGTGGTTTTTGTCAGTTTTTCGTGCGGTTGCGATCGGCTCTTCGGCCTCCCACCAGCGGGTCTCACCGACAGAGTTGAGAGGACGCATAAAGACCAATCGGAAGCTGTGAAAACCCTAAATAAGACCAAGCGAAAAGTGGTAAATCAAGTCCTACATCCATAGTCTCAAGTACAGTGAGAAACAAGCAAGATACAAGCAAGTTTATCAAGCTATCAAGTTATCAAGTTGGTACGTACCTATCAAGAACAAGAAAGGCAAGAAAAGCAGAACTCACTTCAAGGTCAACACTCAATCAAGCAATCAAGGTATTTAATTTTTATTCAGCATCAAGTTAATTAAAATCATGGAAACAATATTATCAAACCAATCCCAGATTTCTGAAACTATCAAGAACCTTTTACGAAACTTTAAGAAAGATGGGGCAGAGCGCAAGACACCTGAAAACATCAGAAAAAGAATCGACAGCCTGGATTCATACTGGGCGGAGTATCAAAGCAACCATCATAAGTTGTGTAACATACTTGAAACGGATCATATATATTTTACCGAAAACGAGCATGATACTACGCGCAGAACCTATCAAGAAGCCAGAGATTTTTTTGAAAAATCCCTCTATACAGCAACCATGACTGCGCCGAGACCATCACCGTTGCGTGTGCCCATCCCGAAGGAACCAGAGCCGACCGCGTCTTCAGTTCAACCTTCAATCAAATGGGCGGATGAAGTACCGTTATCCCAGCAGTACACGTCTCAGGGAACAAATAGCCTCCTAGATGACATGCTTAAAAAGCAAACTACCAACTTCAAGGCTTTCTCAAGAACCGTGTCTCAGATTGACCTTGAAAATATCAACGACAGATGGGAGTTTGAAGACATTTTGCGGGCGTTACAATCTCGTTGGCAAGCTATAGATACCCTTCACTGGGAGATCGACAGTATTTTAAATGGATCAGATGCAAAATATGAAAATAACTTCACACAAAATGAAAAGAGGTACAATGATATCAAGAGAGCCATCAACAACAAGTTATGGTCTGTTTCACATCGGGAAAAATCAACGCCACAACTTGACATTCCTGTTTTTTCCGGGAATTATCAACAATGGGTGTCGTTCAAAGATCTTTTTTGTGAAGCAATTCACAACAACCCAGCTCTATCAAACGCACAGAAGATGCAGCATCTGAAAAGCAAGTTAAGAGGCGAGGCTGAACGTTTGATACAGCATTTACAGATTGGTTCTGAAAATTACCTAGCAAGTTGGGAAATTCTGAACCACAGATACAATAACAAGAAACTGATATTCACATCTCATATGAATATCATGACGAGCATGCCAGCAGTGACGCAACAAGCTACTTCCAATCAAATAAAGCGCATTCATGACGTCACGACCGAATGTTTAAATGCCATCAAGAACTTGGGCATTAACATTGACAGCTGGGATCCCATACTAATTCACATTCTGTCTCAAAAACTGGATCCTGAAACGCATAGCGAATACATGAGCTCATTGAAAGATCCAAGGGAATTACCAAGACTGAAGGACTTCATGGAATTTCTGGAGAACAAATTCACCACCATGGAGTCATCCCGCCGCAAACAAGAACCTCCACAAAAGCCGAACTATAGTACGCCATCCACTTCAGGAAAGCCAGAACATATTCATCAAACAAGAAAATATCATCAACATTCAAGTAATAAAATAATTTTACAACAAGCTAAATTATCAAGAAATAGACTTAATTGTGCAATTTGCGACAGCAACGAGCACGGAATTTATTATTGCAAGCGGTTTTTAGAAATGTCACCAATGCAAAAAAGACAAATAATAACAAAATTAAATTATTGCGCAAATTGCCTTTGCAGTCACTATGAAAAAAAATGCATATCAAGCAAACGATGTCGCGAATGTGACGGAAATCATAACACAATTCTTCATGAAGCTTTCGCCAAGTTCAATAACCCTTCATCAAGAAACGGGATTTCGGGATCAAGCTCCGAACCAACAAACTCTTACGCAGCCCAACAGTGGGAATCAACAGAAGTCCTGTTAGCAACCGCCATAATCAAAGTCACAGGAATGGATGGAGTATCCCGGAACATGCGAGCTCTAATCGACCCGGGATCACAGATATCTATAATAACAGAAAATGCAGCTCAACAATTACGACTGCCCCGACAAAAATGTTCAGGTGTTATAACAGGAGTGGGCACCAAGGACACCACCTGCAAAGGAAAAATCATCATTTATTGTTCATCATTGGCTGAAAACTTTTTATTTACAACGGAAGCTTTCATAATGAATAGATTAACGAAGAATTTACCAAACTTTACATTCAAGAAACCTAACTGGGAATACCTAGAAAAATTATCCCTCGCCGATCCAGAATTTTACATAAGTCGGCCAATTGATATATTATTGGGGGCAGATGTTTACTCAAGTATTTTAATGGAAGGAATAAGGAGAGCGGACGATATTCGACCCGTTGCACAGAAAACAAAACTTGGTTGGATTTTATACGGCAAATCTGGAACGCTGCAATGTAATGTCGTATTAAATAATATTGAAGATATTCAGCGATTCTGGGAAATTGAGGAAATATCAAGTGACTCACCTCAATCAGCTGATGACCAAGATTGTTTGAACCTGTACAACTCAACCACAACAAGGATGAAAGATGGAAGATATCAAGTACGACTCCCACTTAAGAAAAATATCAATGAAATAGGTCAATCAAGAAATAAGGCCATGGCTCAGTACCTACAATTAGAAAGAAAATTCAAAACAAATAATCAAGTTGCTATTCAATATAAAGAATTTATGCAAGAGTATCAAGAACTGGGTCACATGAAACTCGCGTCGAGCACGTCACAACCAGAATATTTTTTACCACATCATTGCGTAATACGAGATTCAACTACAACCCCACTGCGCGTCGTCTTTAACGCATCCCAGACTACAAGCAATGGAAAGAGTTTAAACGATTACATGAATAAAGGACCTAACCTACAACAGGACCTCTTCACGCTGATTCTTAAGTGGCGTCAGTACAGCATCGCTTTCACCGCTGACGTAGAAAAACTCTTTCGCCAGATCTGGGTGCACCCTGAAGACCTGAAATATCAGAAAATCTTATGGCGTGACAACTGTAAACAAGTACAGGAATATGAGCTCACCACCGTTAGTTACGGGACCAAGGCCGCGCCATATCTTGCGATGATGACTCTTAGACAGTTGGCCAAGGATGAACAGAAGTCATTTCCCGAAGCAGCAGAAGTCGTCGAAACCAGCTTCTATATGGATGACCTCATCCACGGGTGTCATTCAGTAGCAGACGCTTTGAAGTTAAAACAAGATCTTATACAACTTATGAAAAACGGAGGTCTCAATTTACGAAAATGGACATCCAATCGGCAAGATTTATTACATGATAAAGAAAACTTCACAAAACAAGATGATTACGACTTCAAACACATGACCTCGACAAAAACCTTAGGCCTGAGATGGGACCCCGAGCAAGATATCTTTATTTTCCAATCGACGATCGACAACTCTACGGACAACTCCAATAACACAAAAAGAAAACTTTTATCTGACTTATCAAAACTGTTTGACCCACTCGGATGGTTGACCCCCCTTTCTACAAGATTGAAATTATTATTTCAACAAGTATGGGAAAGTGATATTCCTTGGGATGCAAAGATTCCTGAAAACATCAATACCGAATGGATAAAAATAAAACAAGACATTGTAAACATAAATAAAATAACAATACCAAGATGGTTAGGTACGAAACTTGACACAGTTATTGAACTTCACGGCTTCAGTGACGCATCGCAAAAAGCCTACGCATGCGTTATTTACTGCAAGTTTAATCATGAAAAACAGTCGAAAATAATTTTATTGGTTGGAAAATCTAAATTAGTCCCAAGAAACAAGGATATTTCATTACCAAAATTGGAATTAAATGGAGTTCTTTTATTAAGTGAATTAATGAAGAAAGTTAAGGATTGTTTTCAAAATTATCAAGTCAGAATATATGGATGGACTGATTCTACAGCAGTACTTGGATGGCTGAATGGGAGTCCAGACCGCTGGAAAACATTTGTATCAAACCGAGTACGAAAAATTACGAATGTTTTGCCAGCTGAACAGTGGCGTTACGTGAAATCAGCAGAAAATCCAGCTGATTGCGCCAGCCGCGGAGTCACCCCGACACAGTTAAACCAACATAGCCTGTGGTGGCAAGGACCTTCGTGGTTACCATCATTTATAGATGAAAAGAAGATGCAAGATAACTTTTTTACTAATCAAGAAATGAAAACACAGCAAGTTTATTCAGTTTCACGAGACCTGAAACAAGAAAATATTATCAAGAATCTTTTGGAAAAATATAGCTCATTATCAAAAGCAGTAAGAGTTCTAGCATGGATTCTTCGATTTATATCAAGAAAAAATAAAAGGAGTGAATCATACCTAACTTTAACAGAAATAAAACAAGCAAAATGTCTAATTATCAAGCAAATACAGTTTGAAGAATTCCAAGCAGAAATATCTGAAATAAAACATGAAAGAAACATTTCGCCGAAAAGCAACATTCTGAGCCTTAACCCGTATCTGGATGAAATGGGACTATTAAGAGTGGGTGGAAGATTACAAAATGCACATATAAACCCAGATATGAAAAATCCAATAATTATTCCCTACAATAGTCGGTTGACTGAACTCATAATCGATGACGCACACAAACTGACCTTGCACGGCGGAGCTCGAATTACTTTAGCGTTTATTCGACAAAAATATTGGGTAATAAGTGGAAACCGAGCGACCAAGAAAAACTTAAGAAAATGTGTCATTTGCAAAAAACAAAAGCCTCTGAAACAAGATCAGATCATGGGCCAGCTGCCAGCAGCAAGAATAAATCAATCCCGACCTTTTCGTCACACAGCAACCGATTTTACAGGCCATGTATTTATAAAGGCCAACAAGGGCCGCGGAATAAAAACACTCAAGGCCTACGTAGCAGTATTCGTATGCATGGTGACCAAGGCCGTGCATCTCGAGTTAGTATCAGATCTCACCACATCTTCATTCATAGCAGCATTACGTAGAATGGCTGCGCGAAGAGGAACGCCGAATCACATGTACAGTGACAATGGCCGAAATTTCGTTGGTGCCAGCAACGTACTACAACAAGAATATCAAGACATACAACAAGTTTTCACAGATGAATTCATGAAAGAAATTACCAACATGGAAATAACTTGGCATTTTAACGCTCCAGCATGGCCAACAGCTGGAGGTCTGTTCGAAGCTGCAGTAAAAAGTTTCAAATTTCATCTTAAAAGAGTTATCGGACAGCAAAAACTCACTTTTGAAGAGTTTTCGACTCTATTAGCACAAATAGAGGGATGCCTAAACTCGAGACCACTGTGTCCACTATCAGAAGATCCGGATGACTTAGACTTCCTTACACCATCGCATTTTCTTACGGGTGGGCCCCTGCTCACCATAGTAGAGACTGAAAGGGACATGAGGACACGTTGGCAACTCACTCAAAAGATACTTCAAGATGTATGGAAACGATGGAGTGCAGAATATTTAACTCAATTGAATACCAGAAGTAAATGGAGACGCCCTCAAAATAATGTTGGTATTGATGACGTAGTATTGATTCACGACGAAAATCTTCCCCCAGGCAAGTGGATCATGGGAAGAATAGTTGAGCTACACCCTGGTCAAGACAACCAGGTCAGAGTAGTGACACTAAAAACAAAGAGTGGCTACATCAAGCGCCCCGTTACAAAAATATCCGGAATAACTGAATATCAAGAGTTCAAAAATACCAATACAAATAGCGAAGTCAACAAAAACAATACCAACATGACTACGACAAGTCAACAATCAAGTCCATCACGAAAAAGATGTTTCAATGTGACTACTCTATTTACAACATTTTTAATGTTCATGACCTTCATATCAAGTTCATACGGCATGGCGAATATAACAGCATTCAAGGAAAATCAAGGACTATACTTCGACAAGCTATCCAACATGCAGTTAATCAAGGACGAGTGGAAACTAGTTACATATTTTGACATGGAACCGTACTGGCAAGGAAATCAAGCTTTAGAAAAATATATAACTACTTTAGAAAATTCATGTTCAGTAATAACAAATGCAAAGGCGCAATGCAATGCAATAACACTCCAATTACGTCATCAGTACACTGAACTTGAATACTACAACCAGCTGCTCCTGAATCAGCAAATTCAAGCTCGTGCCGGCCGCCACGCGCGGCGCACGCGACGCGGCATTATCAATGCAATTGGATACCTCGCAGGTGACTTGTTCGGCGTGTTAGACGAACGCTTTGCAAAACAATATAAACAAGATATAAACTTATTACAAGCAAATCAAAAACATATGTTGAATTTATGGAAAAATCAAACATCTATTGTGGAAGCCGAAAATAACCTTTTAAAGAGAACAGAAGAAGTGATGAATCAACAACACAAAATCGCAAATCAACATATGTTAGCTTTGGAAAAAGCTGTTAAAGACTTGAAAAATACCGCTCAAGTGAATCTTGTTCTAAATGACTTCGCTTTAGAGTCTATAATAGCAAGCAATATGTTGAACAACTTGAGAATCTTACAAAATACATTATTGGATACAGTTACCGAAATTCATCAAGGATATTTCAATATTCACATTCTCACACCAGAACAACTTATCAAGGAACTGAACACCATATCAAGTCAGTCACCGCCGGACGTGTCTCTGCCTGTGAATAACATACATTCAGATATACGCAAGATATATGATTTTCTAAGTATAAAAACAAGAGTACTAGATGATTACTTTATTTTTGAAATAAAGATACCACTTATCAGCCGGGAAACGTTTGAACTGCTGCATATATTTCCAATACCGAAGTATCAAGACGGAAAAATGATAAGTTTAATTCCAGTGGAGGACTACGTGTCAGTCAACATGAAAAAGGACTTGTACATCCCTATGTCTGAAAACGACGTGAAAGCATGTTTCCATCAAGATGTCGCTTACTTCTGTCATAATCAAGGCCCTGAATACCAGATGAAGGGAGATAAGAATTTATGCCGACTAGAAAAATCAGAATGTATGATAAATACAGAAACATGCCAAGATATATGGAAAGAATCATATTCAATTAATACTTACATTTATTTTTGTTGCAACCGATGTAATGTGAGAGTTATGTGCGACGATCAAATTACAGCACATACACTGAACGGAAGTGGGCTTATTACCATAGGTCATGGTTGTATCATCAAGACGGACAAGTTCACAATTTATCCACATCGATCTCACACAAGCGAGATAAAAATATCCCCTGAGTTGTATACTCCTGTAGTTGCCCCAATAAACAATATCATCAACCTCTCTTTACCTCATTTCACCAAGGAAGATGAGCTATCAAGTAAACAGTTGCTGGAAGGCGCAGCGGACATCAATAGCAAGATCAAGTCAATCAAAAACGATGAAGAACAACTGATCACAGCCTCCGAGCCACTGTCATCTCACGATATGCATCACTACGTAATGATATACGTAGTGGTCAGCATAATTGGATTAGCGTGCATAATATGGATACAACGGCGCCTGCAATGCAAGTTGTGCGCCCCCGGTTCAGCCCGATCGGCGCCCAGCACTCCGGCCGCTACGAGCGCAGCCACTCCGCCGCTGCCCCCCGCCCCGAGCGCAGCAGCACCGCCGCCGGTCCCGCACAGCCATGGCACCCATCAACTCGCTCCCACGCACTTCACGATGCCAGTTCCAGAAGCACCCCGTCGAGTAGACAGAAACACGTCACCGACACCGAGGAGGGTCATCATTCACGAACAAGAGTATAGCACAGTGTCGTGATTACTATGGCTTTATGTTATGTAATATTTTTATAAGTTAGTTATTAACAATGACATGTACATTTTTAAGTTACTTTATCATGAAATGTAACTATTTAAGTTAGTGCATGTATATTTACCTACATTAATCAAGTTTTCTTCCCAGCATCTCCCGCCCCGGAATATGTACAAAGTACAGATTTACAATATATTAGCATCAGCAAAATAGTAGGTATTGCACAATGAATCATCGATCATAATTAACTTATTTCATAAACATGTAATTTAGTTCTAAGCAGTCTTTCTTTGTGTGCACACATTTGTTTACATTTTATAAATAAATCAAGTGAATATTTTCCGAGTGTTGTCATTATCAAGATCATATCAAAACAGATAAATCAAGTTAATGTATGAGTTTAGCAAGGGCTCATACAACCGCTATTGCAAATTATTGCACTGCTGGCGGCGCCGCGCACGCGCACTTGTCTTGTGCGCAGAGCAGATTTCCACTTGCGCGTTCGTTGCGTGTGATCAACGCTATGGCTGAGCGAGTTGATTTATTTATTTTCGTGTCCGACAACTGAGCTCAACAGATTATCTTTTTATATAGTATCTACTACGCCATCGCATTAGGTTTATTTACCTGTAATGATGATGAACGGTTGAGAATTAATAAATAAATAAAAAAATAAATAAATAAAAAAATCTATCTATTGGTCCAGGACAAATACAAGCGCGCCCTGGCTGACGGCGAGAACGTGCGACGCCGGATGGTGAAACAAGTGGAGGATGCCAAGTCGTTCGCGATCCAGAGCTTCTGCAAGGACCTGCTTGATGTGAGTCCAGAGGGCCTCGCCAAAGTAACATTCGCTAATCTTCGTTATCGCTTCGCTTTCGAAACATGTATGGGATTGACATAAGGTTTCGTTAAGTGGATTGTCAACCACGTGGTCTCCATACAAACGGCGATAACGTTTCCCACCCTCTCAACCTTAACCTACAGTAATTAGATGCACACGTCCAACTACCCCATCACATTTATCTTAATTCCTGTCCATCCCAAGGTTGCCTGGAAGAAATCGCTTTTTAGTGATAAGGCCGCCATTTGTATGTCTCCTTTATGTTTGTATTGTTACTTGTTTGTTCTGTGTGTATACAATAAAGAGTATATAAATAAATATAAATAATAAATAAATAATTATTTTTTGGTATTTTTTTGAAATGCCTAAATACTAGGGCTGTACGTTTTGATTTTTTAAATATCTATAATAGATTTCGAAATATTTGCATTTTAGTGATTTCATACAACAACAATCTACAATGAATATTTTAAAAATCAAAACGTACAGCGCTAGTTTTTAGGCATTTCAAAAACATGCAGGTTAAGGTTTAGAGGGTGGGAAACGTTATCGCCGTTTGTATGGAGGCTTGACAATCCTCTTAACAATCGAATTTTAAAACGTCAAATCCTGTTTCGAAGCGAAGCGATAACGAAAATTTGCAAATGTTACTTTGGCTAGGGGGGCCCTACTAAATACCTAAAGTGTCAGTTTAGTGAGAAATTTCATAACACCCTTACCGAATATAACGAACTTTTGCTTCACTTTCTTCATTGCATTTGCTGATAACTACCTTTATGTACGCCATAGGCGTAGCCAGGCCAGTTTTACGGGGGGCAGTTGGGGCCAGTTTTAAGAGGGGAGGGGGCAGGGTAGGCCCATGTTAAAAAAATGCTTAGTGAGTTGTCTTTATTTCGGGGGTCTTTTTTCTAAATGCTGATTACTCCTTAATCGGGGGGTACATTATGGAGGTTATTATTTAATAACATAGTTAATTTCAAAACACAATGCACCTTTTCATGAATATCAAGATGACGGGATCAGTGCTTGTTTTTAAAAGACTTTGTAATGTAGTAATGAAGCCACAGAACACATTAAAAACCTTTCAACTTTTAAATTATATGCAGGACTGCCCCCCTTTGACCTTAATGAAAACTAGTTTAGTCTTAAGTGTTAGCGTTTAATTTAATTGATTAGCGAGACACCATGGAAAGCTGATGATACCCAAAACGCATTCAAAGTATTATAGAAGGAATTGTTATCCTAACTGCATAAAAATTTATAATAAACTACCAAAGTCTGTAAAGGAGCTTAGTTTACCTATATTAAAGAAAAAATTAAAAACGTGGTTAATAAATAAATGTTTCTACACAATTGAGGAATTTCTAAATTCAAAAATGGACTTAAAATGATTTTTTTTTCTAATATAATCACATGTAATGTTAATTTAATTATTATTACTTTAATCTAAACTGACATTTCACATGCCTTTTGTAAGGCAAGGCAGAGAACCGGAATTGTAATCAATGACAACTGTATGCACTCTGTTTTGTGTGAATAAAACGATTTGATTTGATTTGATTAAACTAAATAATGGTGTTATTAACAGCTATTAAGTATTTGTGAATTTTTAATAATAATGACAAATAATTCATATTTAATGTAAAAAATAATCATTTAAAATGAGCAAAGACGCCTGCACCAATATTAAGAGCAAATTTATTCCACTACAAGCATTGCTCTTCACAATTAGGCAGGCGTACAAGCGATAGAAATGAAAAAAAAAATACAAAAAAACTATACATAATTCCGGCAATGTTACACGATTTTCGGGAGGTACAAAATGAGTTCTAAATCAGCAGTTAGTTTAATAAAATTATAAGTAGTTTAGTGGCAAAAGCTTGATCCCGTCATCTTGATGCGTCAAAATGACGGGATCAGTATCGACCTTTAACACCGTCTAGACTAAGAAGGTACAAAATATATCATTACAGGTACTAAATGGTACTAAATGAGTACTAAAAATAAATGGTAATTTTTTTAAAAAACAAGCACTGATCCCGTCATCTTGATATTCATAACTTTTCTCTTGACCTAAGTACGGCAATTTTTTTTAAAGTTTGGAACAGGAATAAAACTTGTTTCCAAGTATAAATATTATTATCAAGGTTGACTTTTACTATGACTGACTATTACTGTTTCATACAAAAATTAATATATCAAAATGTATGAAAAAGCTGATATTTTTTTGCGATTTCAGAGTTGGTCCCATAGTAAAAGCTGTCCAGTTTGATGGTCCCTGTCTACCATATTCGTTATTTTGTAACACGTGGTATAACTCGCATTAGGTAGCGGACACACTAGCGGCGGCGGCGGAGAGCGTGCCCGAGAGCGAGGTGTCCGACGGTGGCGCCGCGCTGCGGTCGCTGCGGGACGGAGTCAAACTGACGCGCGCGCAGCTCACGCAGGTGATGTCACTACCAGGGATTGATAACGTTATTTTTAAATGTAACGTTATTTCTTACTTTTTTTTTACCGTTACTTTTAACATTAACGTTATGTCAACAAATAACGTTACATTGAAATTAACGTTATTTCAGTAAATAACGTTAACTTTAACGTTATTTCTTACTTTTTGTTACCGTTACTTTGAAATTAACGTTATTCCAATTATTAACGTTACTTTTTTTACCGATAATTTTACCGGTACTATGGTATTGGTAAAGTTTAACGGTACAATAATTTTAACGTTATTTTTACCGGTAAATTTACCGATAAAATGTTTTAACGGTATTTTTAACGTTATTTTTTAACGGTATTTCAATCCCTGCCTGTAATATGTAGAATAAGCTACAAGGACAGGGAAATGACCCTACCCCTTACAAACCACATGAATTACAAATAATTATTATGCAAACCAGATACTTTTTTAATTTGAGATTTTTGCATTCACAATGCTATTTTTATACAATACTAAATAATATACTAGAAAAAACACTAATATCGTTACTTATGGCTGTTACAGCTGATAAGTTTCTTGCGCCCGTTCTTCTTGTCAGCTAAAAAAGTCTGGAACGGGTGGTAGGAAAATATAGACGATTCAAAAGTACTTAATAATTAAGTTTATTTGAATAAAGCTTATTTCACTTTCACTTTCACTTTCACACGACTCGCACCAAATCAATACTCAGACGGGAATCGTATATTATTTAGTATTGTATAAAAATAGCATTGTGAATGCAAAAATCTCAAATTTAAATATTATATAGCTATTTCATCTTAATCGATTGCCAAATATCTGGAAAGATGTTTCAATTGAATGTCGAGGTAATTCCTCACATTGGTGAAATAACGCTGGCTTGCAGCGTAAGAGTAGGATATACTAGAAGAAATTCGGCGATGTCACTAGTGACTCGGTAGCTCAGCGGTCAGAGCATTGGACCGGATATCCAAAGGTCACGGGTTCGATTCCCGTCTGAGTATTGTTCTGGTGCGAGTGGAGTTTTTTCTAGTATATTATTTAGTATTGTACAAACCAGATACATTGCAAATAAGTGTGTGTTTATTTTGGCAGGTATTCTCGAGGCACGGTTTAGTCGCAGTGTCGCCGCTGAGAGAAAAATTCGACCCTAATTTACATGAAGCACTATTCCAACAGGTAAACAATCTTTTTTTAAGTTTATGTAAACAACGTATTACAAAAAACCCCTAATATATACAGGGTGTCCCAAAATGTATGAAAAGATTGATGGATGTGAAAGAAGTGTGTAAGGATCGTAGCAGGTGGCGATCCATAGTCTCTGCCTATGGACACAGGATATATATATGGACCCATAGGAAACAGGCGTGACTGTATGTATGTATGTATGTCCCAAAACTTTGCCCCATGGAGGGAAAGTACCTTAAATATTGAAGACAGGAAATTTTACTGACCCTCCGTGTGGCAAAGTTTTGGGACATCCTGTAGACTATAGGGTATTCTTGATACCATAAATTACGTCACACCTTGAGGGGGAGGGAGGGGGTCGAAGAAGTGTGACAAGGGGTGGGAGGGGTCCTAAATTTTGTGACGTCACATTTCAAAATGATTTAAATTAAAATACTTGAATAAAATTTTTGAACTGCTCTTTTAATTCAATAGTGTAGCAGGAAGTCCGGTAGGGGGCGCCGCGGTAGCGAATAATACTATAGTCGTGACTTGTAATAACTATATATTGTCGATACTAATACGTTACACTATGGGATATCGAGAGACCCGCGGTTTTACTACCAGTCTCAGGGCCGTGAGCGTCCGCTGAAGCTGGTTTTAAACCCGAAGGTTGTGGTCGAGGGGTCAGAAGTGCCGGGAGCGTCAGCTTCTGAATTCCTCAGTCCCTACTTGCTTACTTTAAACATTGAGTTCAGCAGGTATATAATGCAATGTGCAGAAATCTTAACACCGCGATTAGAACGAAGCGGTCAATAGCGGAGCGCCATCTATTGTCGGGGGGACGGAAGTAGTATCTTCGTTACAATAGTTATTTTTAGATGTAAAATATGTGACGTCACACTAGGGAGGGGGGGTCAATTCGTGTGACGTAATTTATGGACGGCCTCTTACCACAGGATAACTAATAGTACAAGTACAGAAGCAGCACGCGGCAAAGTCATTTAAATAAATAGCGACTTTTGCTCCGACACAATAAAGTGCAATTCAGGTCGCGCAGTTCACCTAGTAGTTGCCTCTCTTTCTATCGCGTGCTCTTACCTTTTCTGGCGACGCAACGTTAGGGTTGTCTTCTTTTAAATGAACTGCTTAGCATATAATTATAATAATGTGAAAAACGACAATTGTTTATTGGTTCGACGAGCGAGTGAAGGAGGCCTGCCCTTACGGACTATAGGGTTTTATTGATAGAAGTGTGTTGTGTTGTTATGTTGTTCAATAATCAATGTATTTATGTATTAATTGTCAGGAAGTGGAAGGCGCCGAGCCAGGAACGGTGGTGGCAGTAAGTAAGGTCGGCTACAAACTGCACGAGCGCTGCGTGCGCCCGGCCTTAGTGGGCGTGGCCAAGGGACACGCCTCTTAGTGACGTGTGACGTGACGGGGATGTGACGTGACGGGGATGTGCTTGTGACAGTGTTGTGAGTGGGATCAGTGTGTTACTGTAGTGGGGTAACTCGTGTTGGACGGGGAACTATGTTTTTCCCAATTTCTACGGTCTGTTTATCTGCCTATTCCCATGCCTTAAAGTTCAAAATGTACACTTCCCATAATGTACAGTCAGCAACGAAAGTAGCTTAACAATTTAGTACTTTGTCATAGCAACTTTTTTGACAGATGTCAGATGTCACACAGTTTGGAACATTTCTCATAAAAATGCTATGACAAGATACTAAAGTGCTACGCAACTTTCGTTGTTGACCGTACACCGGTCTCAAAAGGTACATGTCCCAAAAAGTACATTTCCCAAAATGTACACTTCTAGTAATGTACATTTCCCAAAATGTGACTTTCGCAAAATTTACACTCTTAGAACAGAAGAATAACTGATTGGATAAAAAATATATATTTCTTTTTTTTTAAATAGAAACCTTCCATATTTATGTGATCCTGCCCCCCTAGTATGACCGACGAAACACGATATACAAGGTGTTTGGTCACAGAATAGATAATAGTACTAGCGTACAGAAGTTGCACTCCGCAAAATCGTTTAAATAAATTGCGACTCTTGCTCGGACACAATAAGGTGCAATTCAGGTCGCACAGCGCTCGCCTTCGCTCCAAAACATTCACTTAGTAGTTGCCTCTCTTTCTATCGCGTAGGTCTTATCTTCTCAGAGGACGCCGAGCGGTTCAGACTCGCGCGCGGAGTGACAGAGCTCTGGTTTGGTAAAAGCCTTATAAAGCCGAATATGGTAGATAGGGACCATCAAACTGAACAACTTTTACTATGAGACCAACTCTGAAATCGCGAAAAAAAATCAGCTGTTTCATACATTTTGATATTTTCGTTGTTAATTTTTTATGAAACAGCTGATTTTTTTCGCGATTTCAGAAAAGTTGTTCAGTTTGATGGTCCCTATCTACCATATTCGGCTTTTACCAAACACCTTGTATATAGCGTTTTATCGACACCCAGCTGTCAAAATCCATTGTCTATTGACAGTTAAACGTGATAAATTATGCAAACCCTATTTAATGCGAATAATATTCTATCCTATTCTAAATCGCTATATCATATCATATTTCGCTGGTCATGCTAGAGGGGCTGGTACTTAAAAATGTATCTAATCAGTCAGTTATTCCTATCTGTTCTTAGAGTGTACATTATGGAAAAGATACATTTTGGGAAATGTACATTACGGAAGTGTAAATTTTGGGAAATGTTCTTTTTGGGAAGAGGACATTACGAGAAAAGTACCTTTTGGGAAATGGACTTTTCGAGAAATATACCTTTTGAGACCGGTGTACATTTTGAACCTAAAAGTTCCCGGTGTGTGAATGTGTGTGTGAATGTTATCTGTCACATTCTGACGTCACTCGCAATATTGTCGTGAAACGAAACGTACCTATATTTATGGAGTATCTGCGAATTACTTCTAATCAACATTGTACCAAAACTGGATTGGACTCGCCAAATATGATTTTCTTAAAATAAGCTATTTATTTATTCAAAAGCTAATGGAGCCCCTAGACGATCAAGCATTTCTTGTCAATCATTTACATTGCATTTACCATTTGGGGGCGTGGCCTACTTTGATTGGCCACGGTAATCTATCTATTCTGTGGTGCTTGCCAAGCATCGCTCCTAGACGATCAAAATGTGATCGACAAGCAATGCAATGTAAATTATTGACAAGCAATTTTAATCGTTTAGGGGGTCCATAAGAGAGAAAGCCAGTTTAAATAAAACTTCACAATAATTAAAAATATTAAAATGTATTTATATCAAACATGTATGGTACTTACACAACACATATATATTTAAAAACCATTGAATTTCTAACATATATTATGTTTGTTTTTTATAGATTCCTAGCTTGAGACCTAAAATTATATTTCTGTATAATTTAGATGCATTTGTTTGTATGACTGAATGAGCATTTTATGTAGAGCATAAATATTTGAATGGTCACAATTAAAAAGAGAAAAATCTATATATATTTTGGTAGAAGAAGCATTTGAATTGATGAATGTAAAATATGGCATAACTTAATTGTGTAGTTTTTAGTTAGAGGATGTTAAAATTAGTTATACAAGTAGGCTGTATAATTTAGCTTACTCTTATTAGCTGTACAAAGCAAGCTCAAAGCAACCAATGTTATTAAGGCCAGTATATTCCAAAAACTCTGTCTTTGTCTTTACGTGTGAAGAATTATGAAAATAACCTCACTTTTTTATTTTTTTCGATGTTTTTGTTGTTATTTTGAGCATAAAGTCACTTTTTGACAAAGTAACCATTGAGTATTCTTCTATATGTCATTACCTATTTTTCCATAATTATACTATTCGTGAATAAGGGATTAACCCATTTATAACGACCGATCGTTATAAAGATTAAAAATTAGTATAAGGAATATCCTCAATTTAAAAATATAAATGAGCGGAAAACTTTATCTTATTGGTTATCAATCACCGCAGTGATCGTTTGACATTGTTTTGGCTTTCCTGAAAATTTAGTTTTTTTGTCTTTTTCCATGTTTAGTTTATGCATCAAGGTATACTAAAATACTGCTGTGATATGAGATAAAAAATGTTTCAGTAACAACTGGGTTAATAAACTTTAAGTATTATCCAAAAAATATAAAATTAATAAATTTTCTTTGTCTATGCCTACAGATGAGGATATCGTATTTTTAACCGTAAAATAATCAAGATCGTTTATGAAGCTTAAACATAATATTTTGATCTGCTCAAAATAAAGAATAAGTATTTGATTGTTTATCGTCGAATCAAAAATAGGCCAATTCCGATAATCTCGAATATACTGGCTTTAACTGTTATTTAAAATCATAGTCAGAGAGCAAAATAAATGAGATGGTTACTTAAAAGGAACATATATTTCTGATAGGCCTATATAGTACAATACAGGGTGGGAATAAAGGCCTATTCTCGATGGGCCCCCAGTTGGGAATAACGGTTTTTCATCTTTCATTGGTCTGCCTTTAATTTAAGATAGTATGTTATTTATAAAAAATACCCTATCAAATTGGTATCATAAAATTAAAGTTTTTTTGCGGATTTTAATCCATTGATTCCCATTTGAGTCAAGCGATTTAAAAAAAGAAATGAATGCAAACTTATTTTTTTAAATAAAGGAATAACATTTGCCATTATCAATATTTAAGGTAACTACCAGCTTTTTTCCACCCTGTATAGTGTCCTTATATTTTTATCTTTACTAAGAAACCTATTTGTTTTCATTTGGCGTACCTATGTTAGAAAGAGATAACTAATACTGAGAAGGATCACACATTGCTGAGATTTATCTTTGCCGAGAATTGTTAGAAGTTATCTTTGCTGAGAATTGTAGTTATCTTTGCTTTGTTGATTTTTAATAGTTGAGTCTAACTTTTCTATTGGTCTCTGCCATCATTCCATTCACTTCTTAATTCTACTGAAAATCAACAAAGGATATTACCTATTCATACTAACGGGTGTAACAAGACACTCAACGAAGCCGAAGTCCTCGCAGTCCGCCCATCATCAGGATCATTTTTGTCTTTTAGACTATACCTGGGAAACCAATAGCTACGAAGTTATTGAAGGTCAAAGTAAAAAAAAAAAATGAAATCTTATTTTATTCGTTATTTCCTTATTTTTGTCCAAAGAAACATTCTCAAAATTTTTAGCATTTCGTAACAAACAATGGCTTCAAAACTTCATCTCTCAATGTATCTCATGAGCACGCACATAAACGCTGCCTTTCAACTCGGCCGCACGCAGCTGTGTAGCATACACTCGCAGGCGCGGTCTTTTGTACGCGTTACATTGCGTGGTAATGTATGCAATGCTTTTTTAACACCAAAAATTTTGAACAGAAATGGTCCTGATATTGGGCAGAATACGTAGACCTCGGCTTCGTTGAGGGTCTTGTTACACCCGGTATAGAAAGATAGAAAGAGATAACTAATACTGAGAAGGATCACACATTGCTGAGATTTATCTATGCTGAGAATTGTTGGAAGTTGTCTTTGCTGAGAATTGTTGAGTTATCTTTGCTTTGTTGATTTTTAATAGTCGAGTCTAACTTTTCTATTGGTCTCTGCCATCATTCCATTCACTTCTTAATTCTACAAACTACTGAAAATCAACAAAGTATATTACCTATTCATACTATACAATGTGTAACAAAATAACCCCTAAGCCGAATATGGTAGATAGGGACCATCAAACTGAACAACTTTTACTATGGGACCAACTCTGAGATAGCGAAAAAAATCAGCTGTTCCATACAAAAATTAATAACAAAAATATCAAAATGTATGAAACAGCTGATTTTTTTCGTGATTTCAGAGTTGGTCCCATAGTAAAAGTTGTTCAGTTTGATGGTGCCTAAGATCGGCCTTAGGGTTTTATTTTATAACCCGTTTGTTTTTACACACATCAACTTTGTCTAGGGATACAGGTGTGATTTTCATACAAACGAGGTAACTTTGAAGTCTTGGTTTTCTGCCAGGGATGTACCGTGCTGTGATCTGATGATGGCCATCCAGGGAGTGAATGGAGGAGATTCAGATCGCTATACACACCTAACTGATCTGACCAGCATTCTAAAAGATTAATGGACATGTTTAAAAAAACCGCGCAAATAGCATGAAAATGTATGGAAATCCGGAAACTGAGAACTCTGACCCATCAATCTTTTAGAATGCTGATCAGATCAGTTGGGTGTGTATAGCGATCTGAATCTCCTCCATTCACTCCCTGGATGTCCATCATCAGATCACAGCACAGTACATCCCTGGCAGAAAACCAAGGCTTCGAAGTTACCTCGTTTGTATGAAAATAACACCTGTATCCCTAGACAAAGTTGACGAGTATACTAGATGTTGGAACATAATTATATGAATGAGTACGCACACTTTATTAAACCAAAGTCAATTTGATGCATTTATGTAAACGGAAAATGTTGACACCTTACCCTAATAACGTTTTTTTTTTACTAGCAACACGTGGTTATGCATACAAAGTGTTGCCATACAATACTACTTACAAAAAAGTGGCTCCCCCCTTATTTTCTATACTTTTTTGCAGTACCTATTGACAGTATTGTTATCGTATTGAAAATTATCGCACACCATATGTCGGTAAAAGTCAGTGCGAGTAAAAGAGACAGCGACAGTTTTGGATAGCGAATATGTTAGTAAAAAAATATTACTAGGGTACGGTCATCCCATTATAAATATAAAATGTTAACCCCCTAAGAGAACAAGGGCGGATCCAGGGGGTCATACCTCCCCCACCTCACAAAGATTACCTTTACGGATTTCATTGAACTTGCATTGAAAATGACAATAAATTCAAATTCAATTGTTTTAAGTCGGTCCCTTTTAACTTTTTTTTTAAAACGTGGTCTGAGGTTCCAGCCCCCCCTTTAAATCATGGATCCGCCCCTGCATCGGAGTTGACCAGGGATTGAAATAACGTTAAAAATACCGAAAATACCGTTAAAACATTTTATCGGTAAATATACCGGTAAAAATAACGTTAAAATTATTGTACCGGTAAAATTACCGTTAAATATAGCGTTAAACTTTACCGGTACAATAGTACCGGTAAAAAATTAACGTTATTAATTGGAATAACGTTAATTTTAAAGTAACGGTAACAAAAAGTAAGAAATAACGTTATCAATCCCTGGAGTTGACCAAAAGCCAGACTTGTATATATTTTTCCGGACACGACAAAGAATTGTGTGTACTATAAAGGAGTATAGATATAGACTTTCCACTGTGTTGAAGTGTCGTGCGCGTGCGGCGGTGTTGTTTACAGAATAAATGATTTTTATTGTTAACTATGGTTTTTACTCCGACTCGAAAATTAAAAAGGTCTGGGGCTCTATTTTTGAATCGCTCGTATGACATAGTTTTGTCGCATGCGACTTAGGTCACGCTCGTCTTCCAAGTATTTATTACTGTGACATACTACCCGTATATGAACAAGTAAAATTAAATCTTCTCACAGAAAACTTTTTTGATGATAATTTCCGTAATATAAAACATTAGGGAGGGTACTGGTGACCTGAGATACAGGCTTCGGCTTAGTTTGGGCACCAAGTCTCTCTCAATCTTCATAATATGTTAATAATGTTGTTCTTAGTCTTAAGCTGTAAATGTAACATGTAAGATTATTATGAGAGAGAAATAAACATTTTTTTTTATTTATTTATTTATTTATTTATTACAATAAACAAACACGTAGTGCATCAGATCCTAAACTAATTGTCCCGCGTTACCATAACTTATATGGTAGGCAATTATTACAATTCCAGATACCTAAATTAATCAACGAATTACCAATATCATGTAAAAGAAAAATTAACACATCTAATATTAAAAACATAAAAAAAAACATTATTTATCACTATTAAAATAGATATATAATATTACATTTAAATTTAATTAAAATTGATATATAATACTAAATAATCAATATTATAAAATAAAAAAATACTTACCAACCCGACTGAGAATCCGCCCGTGTTTACTCGTATCCGTAATGCGAACATGGTCGTGATCGCGCCAATATGGAAGGTAGTACAAATAAGAAAACATCATTCTTTACCTTCACAATTTATTATTAGATATTTTGTTCTTTTTATATATATATATATATAGGATTAAAGATCGATTAGTTGGAATCAATATAAGTACTCGTAGTAATTTAATATAAACACTGTTCCATTGTTAAATTAAACCAGAAGTAGTATAGTGCCTCATCAAAGATTCTTAAACAGTTTAGACTAATACCCAACTAATTTATATTTAGACCTTAATTTGTTGATAAGAGGATGAATCCCAGTGCTTGGTAAAACCTAAATAGGTTTATATAGCACTGTTAAATGTAAGAAAACATTGTTATAATTTGTGTCTTAATAATAATAAATAAATAAGTCGCATGACGCCAATTTTCCGTATTTTTGAATCGTTCGTTTTCGGAATACGAAATGTTGGATTTTATCCGTTCCACGCAGGATTTAGAGAAAACCGATAACTACCGCAACGAAAACGGAACGTAATATCCATGTTTCTATTGGCTGTTTAAAAAAATCTTTGCTTTTTAGTAGAAAAGAATATCGCTCGACTGCAAACGAGTGGGTGAGGGCACTCGTTGCGGTCGAGTGATTCAAAAATATGGAAAGTCAAATGTCGAACGAAAATCAGTAGAAAAGAGCGCTCGACGGGGTCTGAGTCACATGTCCTCCGACTGGCGTCGAGCGCTTGGTTTCTACTGATTTTCGTTCGACATTCGACTTACCATATTTTTGAATCACTCGACCGCAACGAGTGCCCTCCCCTCACCCACTCGTTTGCAGTCGAGCGATACGGTACGGTACGGCGAGCGATATTCTTTTCTACTAAAAAAGCAAAGATTTTTTTAAACAGCCAATAGAAACATGGATATTACGTTCCGTTTTGGTTGCGGTAGTTATCGGTTTTCTCTAAATTCTGCGTGGAACGGATAAAATCCAACATTTCGTATCCGAAAACGAACGATTCAAAAATACGGAAAATCGGCGTCATGCGACTTGGAAGGCGAGTGTGACTTATGTCGCATGCGACAACATAATGTCATACGAGCGATTCAAAAATAGAGCCCCTGAAATTAAGTACAAGGTTGCGTTCAGTGGCTCAGAGTGCGGTTGTTTGGTTGTTTTTTAACTCACTAAGGTCCGGAACGACCAAGAACTTTTAATGTCATTAATATTTCAAAGTCCTCGTTTTCCAGTTGGAATACGAATAATTTAAACTTTCCTTTATTCTAAATCAAATAAAATCCGTTTTTTGAGGATCTACCATTGGTCCATCAGCCATTTTTGATGTCCCCACTGCTGGGGCTCAAGCCTTCCTTATGGGTGGTAAGGAGGATGGGCCATAACCCACCACGCGGGCCCAATGCGGATTGGTGGGTGTTAACGACTGCAAATGCAGCCGGGGCCAACGGCTTAACGTGCCTTCCGAAGCACGGAGGAGCTCGAGATAATAAATTTTTGGTCACCCATCCCATGACCGACCCTTGTGAACGTTGCTTAACTTCCGCAATCGCTGGGCCAGGCGCTAAACCGCTGCGCCACCGAGCTCCTCATCTATCATTATCATTTTAAAAATTAGACACAAAAACATCATGACATTGTCATTTTTTTCTATAGACAAACATCAGAGCATTTTACAACTATCCATTTTGATGGTTAAAAAGTTGCAACGCTCTGACGTTTGGAACGGGACGGTTGAGTCAACCGAACGTCACGCTCTAATGTTTGGAACGCCGTTAGAGCGTCCGGTTGCACTCGGAGCGTAGGTTCGGAACGCAACCCAGTGCCACAAGGCTTTTGGCACGTGGCGAAAATCGGAACTAATTTTGGCAGCTATAATAAGGGTCAGTTTCCAGTAAGATATTGTAAATAAAATTAAATGGTTTGCAAAATCTGTTCTCTATTTTAATATATTAATAAATACATTATATACCTACATCAAAGTTAATATTTACATGAGATACACAAATTACAGTCAGATTCAAAACTAACCGAAGCAATCTCAATTATGAAACAATTAATGCAAATAAGGTACCTACATAATGAGGATCAACGAGGTTTTTAGTTAAATATGTTTATTATATTATGTGATGTTTAGTTTCAGTCACATCAAAATAAATTATTTCAATGAAAGAATTATTGAAATTGGACCAAAAATGACGAAGATAGAGCGATTTTCCTGTCGCATTCTCAAAAATGCTCCCCAATTGACGATTGGCTGATGACGTCATCGGCCACGTGCACAGCTCAGCGGCGCGGCAGGTGTTTGTTCGGGCGATCGTGGCACGTGACGTCATCGCATGATCCGCAAGGGCCGGCCGTGTTTTTTAAACTCACTTTTGAAATCTTTAATAATTTTGACATTTCTTGATGGATTTGAGAAATTTAAACAGAGATTTACTCAGATATTGATATTGTATTTGATGTGATATACAAAATTGATATATTCAATTGTCGTGTTGATCCTCATTGCATATTTAGTTTATTGTCGATAAGCTAGGCGATTGCGTAAAGTCAATCGTATTCATTTGACAGTTCATATTGTATCATATTAAATGTCATCCCATACAAATTGCAGCCGATGGAATACGATATGAATTGTCAAATGAATACGATTACCTTACGCAATTCCACCCCAGATTTGCATCAAACTTGTACTAAAACAAATAGCAATTAATTTTGAAACGTTAAAAAAAATCAAAATCGAGATCCTTGATTTTCTAGTGTATTGTCAACGACACCACTGGGGTGTAGTTTAATTTTTTATTTGGTAACCACACCACTGCCGACTAGTGATGTGTAAAATGTTATATATTAATCTTAATTATAATTAATCTTACGAATAATAATAAACGCAAGGTTAGTATTAGAACTTCACTACGGTGGTGTGGTTACCCTAAAAAATATTGTAAACGACACCCCAGTGGTGTCGTTGACAATACGTGGATTTTCTTTCAGGTTGACAAAATGTAAACATGTAATCTTTATTAATTTGGGACTTTACAAATGATTTAAATGTCTTTCTAGTAATGTTACCAGCAATGTTGTTTTCAATCATAAAAAAATATATTTTACAGTTAAGGCGCTGTAGGTAGTGAAACTAGCGCCGCCACGACATTTATTTTTATTACTCGTAAACCAAGTCAATATTTAAATAAGGATCATGTAATAATCTCTTAAATTGTCTCTAATATTTTTTTAATAACTCTTCAACAGTTTTCATTCTTACTGTAAGTTTTAAAATCCATTTTAGCTCAAAGTGGCCACTTTTGGCAATTGTAAATTTTAAAACTTACAGAATGAATGATAACTGGTGAAGAGTTATTCAAAAAATATTAGAGACAATTTAAGAGATTATTACATGAGCTGTTTTTAAATATTGACTTGGTTTACGAGTAATAAAAATAAATGTAGTGGCGGCGCTAGTTTCACTACCACCGCGCCTTAATTAAATCCTGGTTTCGCAGCTAAAAGATTTTTTATAAAGTAACTTTGTAATAAGTCGAAGTTCGCAGGATGAGGGGATGAACAGCGTCACCGCTGATTGAAAAGGCTTGTGGCTTGTTGCTGAACCAATAGTGGTGTATTATGTGCTGATGATTACAGACACATGATACGAACCCAGCAAGGTCCCACGAGCGTGGAAGCCAAGATTAGCTTAGTGTCGTCATATTGTGAGGGAGGTGACCGAGGAAGTCCCAACCCAATATGCTTGGAAGCGACCTCAGTGCTGATCGTTGATTCGATACAGTAGCAAAAACAACACCAGACCTTGGGGCTTACCATCAACAAATAAGAAACCGTTCAGTTCAAAAGAAGGCCTTAAACAGGACTGCTTAAGGCCTGCTTTCATACTAACCGTTGAGGTCATAGTACGAAAAAGTAAGGCAGCCCAATATGAGCTCATAGTAAGGCCCCTTATATAAATGGCAAAACGAAACGCTACCGCGAGTCAAGAGACTTGTAACGCCATCTATGATTCTTCGGTGGTACTGGGTTTATAAATAGGTTTGTTACAACTTTATATATTTGCATTTTAAAATACTTTTATGATTTAATATACAGTTATTGACAATATCGATATGTTAAGTGTACAATGCGATTAACTTGACAATTTAAAGTGTAACTTCACGGGATAATGTATGGCAAAGAGAAAATTTTACACATTAAAATACGTCGATTTGTACCGCAAGTTTTACCGCTTTGAAGTTGCTCACTTCAGTTGTACATTGTTAAATTAATCGCATCGCAGTTATTTATTTAATTATACATCGTTAATATGTGTCTCTATTGCTTTGGGTACATCGTAATACTAGTTAACGCGTATGGCGTTGCTTACGTATACTTTATTTAACATTATTATTGGACATTTGATATTACGAAACTAAATCACTTAATTATTTTCTTGGGATCGGAATCCTAGACATTTGCGTATAACACTGGTAGTCAAACCACTAGAGCTTTCAGGTTCAAAATGTACACTTCCCATAATGTCCACTTCCAGGGGTCGAAACTGTTTGCAGTGTCAAAAATACTGATTTTACTGACTGTAAGACTCAAAAATACTGACCTATTACTGACTTAATTTCTATGTTTAAATGTGCAGTGAGTAAGGTTGCATACGACACACAACCCCGGAAAATCGCCACTTTTGAAGAGAAAAAAAGAAGTTTTTTCTTTGATTCAGTGTATTTACACTGAATAGTGGCAACCCGAGACCAAAATTTTTAGCCAGTTTTATCCATTAATCTTGCTTGCCTTTTGTAAAAAAACAGCCTTTGTCAATATCATCCACTAATCTTGTACTTTTTATCTGTTTATAGTTAAAAACAGCCGCGCAGCGCGATTTTTAGTCAGTTTCTTCAAGTAATCTTGTATTCTTGCCTGTCTATAGTTAGTAAAAACAATCGGTCGCGCAGTGCGATTTTTAGTAAGTTTCGTAAGTTTAGTAAGTAAAAACAAACTCTAATAATAAAAAAGTGTATTATAATGAACGTAGGTAGCTAAAAAACTGACTTTACTGACTTTTTTTAAAAAAAAAACTGACTTTTACTGACCGAAGCCAAAAAAACTGCCCTTAACTGACCAGTTTCGACCCCTGCATTCCCAAAAAGTACCTTTCCCAAAATGCACCTTCCCCGTAGTGTACATTTCCCAAAATTTATCTTTTGCTCGTAAGTGTACTTTTCTAAGACATTAAGAAAGTAATAAATTATTAAAAACTCTCATAATTTAAAAAGTATACTTAAAATTCTCTCAAAATATTCACAAACAAATTATCGTACAATCATGACGAGAGATCCACTTCCGAAAACTCTCTCAAAGGATCCGAGCTGACTTCGTCCGACTTCAACTCAGCTTTGGTGACTTCATTGACTTTAACAACTTCATAACTATCCGTAGATCCATTATTGACTTCACTTTCCGACACTTTGCAGTTGCCTTTGACTTCATAGTCAGGGCTGTCGCTGCCTTTACTGACTACGTCAAACTTCAAATGGCTGACTTCAAACTCGTTCGAACTGTTACTGAGGTCATCAAAGTCTCTTTCCGTTTCCGTCGGTGTAGCGTTATATTTCGAAGGAGATAAATTTTGTACAGCGTTTTTTGAAACTGTTTTGAATAGATCGTCTACATTTGTTTCCGTTGACAGTTTTAATGCGTGTTCCCACCCCATTAGCGTTTGTTTGTGGACGCTAACTTGTTTTTCTGCGATGTCGACTAGTAGAGATTTTATTTCAGAATGTGTTTTTGGTAGCCAGTCTGTTAGTTCTGAGCGAAGGGCTTCAGAAGCTTGTTCCAACCTGTTCAAAGATTTGTTTGAAGTCAGAATTTCAGAAAGTTGCTTTATCATTGGATGCATTCCGACAAATCTATGAGTCATCGATCGCCATAGAGCACATTTTAACTGTGGAAAGTAAAATGTTGAACACTGTTGGAATGCATCCATTGATTATTCATAAGAATGGGCGCATTCTGCCAGACAAATCTTTGAGTCATCGATCGCCATAGAGTACATTTTAGCCATGGAAAGTAAAATGTTGAACACTGTTGGAATGCATCTATTGATTATTCATAAGAATGGGCGCATTCTGCCAGACAAATCTTTGAGTCATCGATCGCCATAGAGTACATTTTAAACTTGGAAAGTAAAATATTGGACATTCTATACAAATTACTTTCCATGGTTAAAAGAACAACGACCACTTCCCATACAAGCGTTGACCTGTCAAATAGCTTTTTAAAAAGTTGATGTATAATGACAATGAAATTATATTTGAATAGTTGCTGTGACCCTAAAACACTATTATCTATTGAATTTTAATTTGGCAATCACAAAAATAAGTAATGGTAAAATCAATATGTTCTAGTTTATACTAAATGTAAATATTGCTAGTCGTTATTATCAATTTTCTCAATTTCTGCACTGCCGATTTTTATTTTAGTTAGCAATTTAAAAATGCAATTTTATGAGCTATATTACATCTCTATACACGGTAATTGAAAAAATCATCACTTTTGACAGGTCAGAAATGGGCGTCCTTCTTTACTCTATAGCGATCGATGACTCAGAAATTTGTCTGCTGGACTGGAATGCACCCATTGATTCATCATAAAGAGAACTACTAGTAAAAAAATACTTATGTTCAAACAATTTCATAGGTAAGAGAACCTAATATTAAACATATTTTTTTTTATTCTTAATGAAGATATATCTGTAGTTGTTTGTAAGAAAAACATCGAATAAATACCTAAAATGATTCTAATAAACTATTACCGTGTTATTACAAAAGATTTTCAAACACTGTTTAACTAAACACGTGTTTAAATGTGATGCTGACACTTTTTTGACAATATTGTTTGACAGAGACAGCCAGCATCACATTTAAACATGTGTTTAAAAATCTTTTGTTATAACACGGTTTCAGTTTAAAGTATTTACCTGTTATGTAATTCTCCCGTAGTGTTGGAGCCCGACACGTAAGTTGCTGTTGAGAAGAAAAAAAACTGATATATTTTCTTGTTTTTTTATACTTTAAAACACTCAAAAGAAAATTGGAACCACCATATGGTTTTCTATACAAACAAACGAGCTAATCTCTGAAAGGTATTTTCATACCGGGTGTAACAAGACCCTCAACGAAGCCGAGGTCTACGTATTCTGCCCATCATCAGGACCATTTCTGTTCAAAATTATTGCTGGGAAACGATTTTATTTTGGTGTTAAAAAAGCATTGCATACATTTCCAGTATTACCACGCAATGTAACGCGTACAACAGACCGCGCCTGCGAGTGAATGCTACACAGCTGCGTGCGGCCGAGTTGAAAGGCAGCGTTTATGTGCGTGCTCATGAAATACATTGAGTGATGACGTTTTGAAGCCATTGTTTGTAACGAAATACATAAAATCTAAATAATGTTTCTGTAGACAAAAAATAGGAAATAACGAATAAAATAAGATTTCATAAAAAATTTGAGAAAAATATTTTTTACTTTGACCTTCAATAACTTCGTAGCTATTGGTTTCCCAGGTATAGTCTAAAAGACAAAAATGATCCTGATGATGGGCGGAATGCGTGGACTTCGGCTTTGTCGAGTGTCTTGTTACACCCGTTATAATAAATTTTATTTGAAATCGATATTGTTCGAAAGCTGTAATAGTCAACAGCTGTAATTTACAAGAAAGATTATTTAATACTTTTTAGTCCATTTTTTAAAGGTATGTTTCTAGTTCGCTTTTAAAAAAAAACAAGAAAAAAGCCCTGAAATGTTAAAAATAAAGGAGATCACTCATTAGAAATTAACAAACAACAAAAGTTTATTTGGGGAATTTTAATTCTACAACTCACCGTGTAAACTATCCCTCTGTTTTATCTTCTCAACATGCGCCCCGGCATATGCAGCCAATAACGGCAGAGTGGCTCTAGCCTTCAGTCCCCCCCTGCCCCTCCCCGCCCCCCTGGCGGCCGCCCCCGCCCCCGCGCCCGTCCCCATCGCCCCCGCCCCCCTCCCCGCCAAACCGCCCGCTTGGCTCGCCCACGCGTCGCATACGCGTTTCATACTGACAAACAAATTGTAACACTGCAATCACTTGATTTGATAATAAAAACAGCACAGTATTGAGTATGAGTGAAGTTCGTGAGTGATTGTGTGTGTGTGTGTGTGTGCGCGAGAGAGAAAGTTTGCATGTGTGTGTACGAGAGAGTGTATGTGTGTGTGTGTGTATGAGTAAATTTGTGTGGGTGTGTGTGAAAGCGAGTGTGTGTGTGAAAGCGAGTGTGTGTATGGTATGTGTGTATCAAAGTCAAAGTATCTTTATTCAAATAAAGTTAATAATTAAGCACTTTGGAATCGTCTATATTTTCCTACCACCCGTTCCAGACTTTTTAACTTGACTGTGTGTGTGTGTGTGTGTGTTTGTACCTACCCCCATCATTTCGCTGCCTATCTCCGCTTGTCCTTTATGCAGTGCCCTAGTCAAGGCGAATAGAACAGTTAGCTTGGTCTGAGAGGTATATAACATGAATGAGTATAGTATTGGGTATGAGTAAAGTTTGTGTGTAAGGGTAAGAGAGAAAGAGAGAGAGAGAGCGTGTGTGTATGGTACGTATGTGTGTGTGTACTCACCCCATCATCTCGCTGCCTATCTCCGCTTGTCCCTTATGCAGTGCCCTTGTTAAGGCGCATAGGGCAGTCAGCTTGGTCTGCAGAGATGTGAGGTACTCTGCTGCGCTGACGAACTCTGGATCTTTTACCCTGAGGACAATTTACAAAGTCCGCTATTTACAAAAGTAACATTTTTTTAAACAGTCAATGAACTTACTTCGGCTGTTTGGCAGGCCTATCCGTAATGTGAAAATGTATCCGCATTTTATATGAACTTACCTAGGTGGATTGGCGGGCCTATCCGCAGTGCCGCCCGTGAGTCCCCACGTGAGTAAGGCCTTCTCCAGCTGATCGGTCGGAGCCGTCAGGAATATGCGGAGGTCTTAACTGTGAGTCGTTAACACTTAACAATCCACATTGGGCCTGAGCCATACCCCGTCTCCTTACCTATATATTATGAAGGCCTGTGTCCCAGTGGGGACAATAAAATAACCGATGATGGTAAAAAATATTATCAAGATAGATCGGCGAGTCTATCCACTATTCATAAACTAAAAATAAATAATTTAGTTACTTAGGCGGACTAGCATGTCTATCCTCATCCGTGGTATGTAAACTAAAGATCTATCACCTAAGTGAGTAATGTCTATCCGCTATTTATGAATTAAAACTATTTAAATGATCTTACCTAGGCGGATTGCGTCTATCGGTAATGTGTAAAATGGATCCGCATTTAATATAAACTTACCTAGGCGGATTAGCGGGCCTATCCGCAGTGCCGCCCGTGAGTCCCCACAGTGTGAGGCCGCCTTCAGGCCGTAAGGCCTTCTCCAGCTGATCGGTCGGAGCCGTCATGAATATGCGGAGGTCCTCGCTGTGTGTTAGGATAGGGTGTTTTGCTACGCGGTCTAAAAATAATAGCAATTTTAGGTTATGAGTAAAGAAACGCTTTAAATAGGATTATAATCTTGGCCGTAAAGTGTATTACATCTAGGGTTACCAAAGCCGGATTAACCCTGTCAGGGAACGCAATTCTCGCGGCCCCTTTTAAGGGTTCCGTAGCCTAAATGGCAAAAATCGGAACCCTTATAGATTCGTCATGTCTGTCTGTCCGTATGTCACAGCCACTTTATTCCTAAACTATTAGGATTACACCGTTGAAACTTAGTCGGTGAACCGCTTTACGATTTTTACACAAAAATAAAAAGATTAAGGGGGCTCCCCATAAATGAAACTGAAAAATATTTTATTTTATCAAACCTATACGTGTGGGGTGTCTATAGATAGATCTTTAAAAGTGACATTGAGGTTCCTAAAACTATTTTTTCTCAAAGTCAACCGTTTGAAAGATAAACACTTCCAAAGTTGTAAAATGTGTCCCCCCCCCCTCTAACTTTTAGAGTAAGAAAGTAAAAAATCTTAAATAAATATATGTTGTAGATCTTAAATCTTAATAAATACTGTCTTTTATTTTATTTATTTGTCACACAAAACAGATTTACAGCAAATACATAAATATAGATCACAACATTATAAAAAGTAAGCAGGTAGGCTGCAACTCCAACAACATGTGTGAACAACATGATTAATCGGACAAGTCAGCAATTAAATTAAATTACATAAAATAAATTAAGTTGAATAATAATTAAATTGAAATGATTAAATTACATTACAAAATTAAATAAATTAGAATGTAATTTAAATGTCAACGAAAAACAACCTAAAAAAATCTGTAAAAGTCAGATTTCTATAAAAAGTCCTGACAAAATTAAAATTTTCAGTAGACAAAAAGAAAGTTTAAGTTTTTTGTTTTTTTTTCGTTTTAGTTATGTTGATTATATTAACTACAAATGTATCTAGGTAAGTAGTTGTGAATGACATTCTGCGAAAGTGACTTTATGCGAAAGTGACATTCTGCGAAAGTGACTTTATGCGAAAGTGACATTCTGCGAAAGTGACTTTATGCGAAAGTGACATTCTGCGAAAGTGTCATTATGCGAAAGTGACATTCTGCGAAAGTGACTTTATGCGAAAGTGACATTCTGTGAAAGTGACATTCTGTGAAAGTGACATTCTGTGAAAGTGACATTCTGCAAAAGTGACTTTATGCGAAAGTGACATTCTGCGAAAGTGACATTCTGCGAAAGTGACATTCTGCGAAAGTGACTTTATGCGAAAGTGTCATTCTGCGAAAGTGACTTTATGCGAAAGTGACATTCTGCGAAAGTGACTTTATGCGAAAGTGTCATTCTGCGAAAGTGACTTTATGCGAAAGTGACTTTATGCGAAAGTGACATTCTGCGAAAGTGACTTTTTGAGAAAGTAACCTTTTCGCGATGACGTTTTGCGAATATGACATTTTGTGTCAAAACCGAAAATTTTGGCTGGACACACATAGATAAGACTACAGTAGAAAAGATTTAATTTAGTTATCTATTCTCTTGTGAATACTTTTTGTACATAGTTTAAATTAAGTTTGATGTACATAATCTTAACTTAGTTTTTAGTTAAGTTTATCACATTTATTTGATTGAATCAGGCGTCACTTGGCGGAAGTCCCAAACCATTTTGAAAAAATAAATATATGTACCTTACTTCCGCAAACAAAATATGCAAGATGCACCGCCCGCCCGCCCGCAATAATATGCAGCACACCACAAAATATAAGTGCACAATACCTGCATTTAGCAAGACAGCAACACACCTTGCACCTTCACCAATTAGGCTACTCTACACGTGTTTCGCCCCAACCCGGAGCATCCTCAGGAGTTAGATCGTGCGTAAACCAACACCGATATTTATCTCCCTTTTGTTTGCTTATCTGATGCTTTAAGTTAGCGATTTTTATGTTAGTTAGCTCTTATGTGTATCTTTTCTTCCTTGTGTACTCTACAACTAAAATGTATGCGACTGAAGGACCTTGTATCCAAGTCATGAATAAATAATAAAAAAAAAGAAAGGATAGATATACCGGGTGTAACAAGACCCTCAACGAAGCCGAGGTCTACGTATTCTGCCAATCATCAGGACCATTTCTGTTCAAAATTATTGCTGGGAAACGATTTAAATTTTTGGTGTTAAAAAAGCATTGCATACATTACCACGCAATGTAACGCGTACAACAGACCGCGCCTGCGAGTGTACGCTACACAGCTGCGTGCGGCCGAGTTGAAAGGCAGCGTTTATGTGCGTGCTCATGAGATACATCGAGTGATGACGTTTTGAAGCCATTGTTTGTTACGAAATACAAAAAAAATGAGAATGTTTCCTTGAACAAAAATTAGGAAATAACGAATAAAATCCGATTTTATAAAAAAAAATTGAACTTTGACCATAACTTTGTAGCTATTGGTTTCCCGGGTATAGTCCAAGACAAAAATGATCCTGATGATGGGCGGACTGCGAGGACTTCGGCTTCGTTGAGGGTCTTGTTACACCCGTTATAGATAAATCAACTCACCCAAGAACGCGTCTAGTGCTAAAGTCCGAACTGCGACGAACGCAGCCGAGTAGCGGTCGAGCTGTTGTCGCGCGGAGTGCAGCGGGGGCAGGGGCGGCGCCGCTATCAGGGGGTGCGCCGACGCCAGGCGCTTGTGGAGCGCCTGGAATAAACAGCCTACTTACTGCCTAATTTTCAAAATCTATCGCAATCGCTTTTTGTACTTCAATACTGTTACTTCAATCCTCTTTAATCTCTTTTAAATATTCCTTAAGAAATTACTAAAATGATTTTTAATGAATTTAATGAACTAGAATGACCAAGTAATAAAATTAATTTAAATTTAATTTTTATCAATGTTCGTATACCTTAAGGTGAATCATGGCTGTACCTTTTTATAATGTGACATCTTGTAATACCCATGCTTATGAACTAATAAATGATTTGATTTGATTTGATTCGCTTTCGCAACAAATGGATGTGACACATTGCTACATTTCTTTAATAAGTATTTATTTGTGCCAAAATGAAGCATCAATGTATCACATCTTGAGATAAAGTCAAAGTCAAGTCAAAGTCAAAATAAGCTTTATTATTAACTTAATATTAAGTACTTTTGAATCGTCTATATTTTCCTACCACCCGTTCCAGACTTTTTTAGCTGACAAGAAGAACGGGCGCAAGAAACTTATCAGCTGTAACCGCCATAAGTAACGATATTTACAAACTTGAATACTTATATCGCTACCAGATAGATTTTGAAATTAGACAATTAGTTTGTTTTATGTTTATTCAGTATTTAAAATAAGAACGCATATAGAGCTAAAGTCTGCGACGAACACTGCCGAGTAGCGATCGAGGCTCCACATTTAAAGTGAGGTCATTTTCCATCACAATAATTATTATTAACAAAAGTTTGCACACAATGGGTACGTAGGTTGAAATTAAATACCTACTACATATCGGATAGGTAATTGTGAGAGTAAATAACTTTCAACTAGTTGAGAAATCAGTAATCACTCTGTCTGCTACTCGAAAGTGCACCTAAGTAGGCAAAATTTGCCAAAAAACACTTGATACAGGACATAAAAAATAATAATAAGAAAACGCAATTCTTACAATTCAATATGTGGGAAACAGACCCATTCCCACTGGCAGCACCCGTTCACGAGCATGACGCGTGGACCAGCCATCGCTTCGCTGAACCATATTTGCGGGAACGTAACGACCCGCCCCACACGACACCACCGCAGAAATGTTTAAAGTGAGCATGACATAGACCAAGAATAACAGTCAACAGATTTGCACCCAATGTAGTTTTACTTATGCATTTTTTTTCTTGGTAAATATTTGGTGGGTTAAACAGTTAAAACATTGATATCTTAGTCATAAATTTTTGCTCACTTAGCAAAAATTTAAGCTATAAACCGTGTTTAAATTTCGTCCAAATCTGTTCAGCCGTTTTTGCGTGATTGAGGAACAAACACACAAACTTTCACATTTATAATATTAGTAGGATGATTGATTAATTATATTTGTACCTTAAAGTGGTTGTACCGGCGCCGCACGTGGTTGGGCGTGGGCCAACGTGCGCACACGCACCGCACGCGGTAGGTCACGAACGTTTCTAGTGTAGACATCTGCTTGAGAGGGGCATCCACCTGTTATGAAGATGGTGGCAGTATGTTTAACCTTAAGTTATACGTCATACCCACAGAGTACTTTTGTGGTCATACCGACATAGTGTTTGTTCCTTTTCATTTCTAAATTATCTTTAAATTCTGGTTGTAGTAAATTATAATTAACAAGTTCAATATTTGACGACCTGAGTGGTGCAGTGGTCAACATGCCGCCTACCACGCAAGAGGTCCCGGGTTCGATTCCCGGCCGGGCAGAAATTGAAATGATGAATTTTAATTTCTGTGACGGGTCTGGGTGTAACTATGTATAATAAGTATATATTTAAAAAGTATATAAGTAGTATATTAGTTGTCTAGCACCCATATTACAAGCTTTGCTTAGTTTGGGGCTAGATGGCGCTGTGTGAAATTGTCCAAGCATTTATTTATTATTTATTTTAGTAATAGGTATGGCAAATGTTGTGTAGTTATATCTGTAATTGGCAAACATGTTTACAGTGATACTTTTGCATTTATATTAGAAATGACCAATACCTATGTCTTGCTGTTGATGTACCATTTTATGTAAAATAAAATAAATAGCAGCTACTTTTTGTATGATACCAGCAAATTAATTAACCACTGTGCAAAAAATAATTCACATAAACTATTCTATAGACTAGCGGCCGCCCGCGGTTTTGCCCGCGTGGTTCCCGTTCCCGTGGGAATATCGGGATAAAAACTATCTACTATCTGTGTGCCAAATTTCAACCAAATCCGTTCAGTAGTTTTTGCGCGATTGAGGAACAAACATCTAAACATCCAAACCCACAAACTTTCACATTTATAATATTATATATAATATATAGTAATAGGATATAGGATAGGATAGGATATAGTAGGAAGTAGGATATTGCAGTCAGCGTCAAATTGATATGAGTAATGAGGGTCTAGATCTAGAGTAGTCAAAAATGCATTGTGCACAGATAACTTTGAGAGCTTTGTTTATAATATAGTCGCCTGAATTAAATTAATAAATAAAAAATAAAAATAAAAAAAATAAGATAATTTTGTACACTCTGACTGCTCATATAAATATGAAACAATGAGTAGTAAGATATTTTGAACACCTTGTGTGCTTACAACAATATGATGATTCGGACTTCGTATATCAAATTGATTTTGTTTTTCAGATCATTTTGACTACTCTAGACACAACTCATATCAATTTGACTTATCAAACAACAAATCTTTATACATGGCTATTTGTAAAACACAAACATCCTCGCAAGAATCGTTTACTAACATCATAAAGAACATTATTTCTATCTATGACTTTTCAGAAAACAGACAAAAAAAAATAACTTTTCATACAAAACTCGATCAGCTGTTCGGTTGTTTGTACAGAAATTTTTATTAAAGCTAGTAAGTACTATAAAAACTATTTTGAGGTGAGTCAAAAAGTTAAACAACTTAAAACTAGCCTATTTAACTTTGAATTCATCAAATATGTTAACAGACCTTGACAGCAATGTCGTAACCATGCTCCATGATGAGTGGCACTCCATCGTTATCATCGTTCACGCTCGGCGGCTCGGTGTCTTCTGTGACGTCAGCATCGTTGAGCTCCAGCACTGCCGAGCTACTCTCACTGGCCATAATTCTGAAAAAAAAACATTATGGTAATTTGTTGCTTCCTTGACTTAGTAAAATACTAGTGGCTCTTCCTGACTTTGCTTCGGTGTAGTGTGGATGTTGACACCATGTATTAAACATTAACGGCCTTACCACAAAACACTGTTTAACACGTGTTTAACTAAAACACTGTTTAAATGTGATGCTGTCACTTTTTTGACAATATTGTGTGAAAGAGACGGCATCACATTTAAACAGTGTTTTTACTAAACAGTGTTTTAAAATCTTTTGTGATAAGGCCGACAGCGGCGGTCACATAATTAAAGACACCAGTCGATTTTCATACAAACGAGGTAACTTTGAAGCCTTGGTTCTCCAGGGATTGACCTAGCTGTGATCTGATGATGGCCATCCAGGGAGTGAATGGAGTAGATTCAGATCGCTATACATACCCAACTTACATACAAAACATATATGGTTGTTTATAATACTTTAACAATCTTTACGGTAATACGAACAATGTGAGTAAGTAAATGGAAAACTAAGAGTTTTTTAAATAAACTAGAACTTCTTTCATTCAATGTAATGTTGAGATATACTAACTTTGGAAATTAAAAAATAACTATGAAACAATTATATTTGACTGATGTTGACCCGACTTTTAATTATAATGTTAACGGTGGTCTAGAATTAGAATGTAACAGTAAAAAATTGCAAACATAACAATGCAGAAATGGGGGCGTCATTTTAGTTTTATGTACACACAATACACAATGACTAATGTAAAAGCTATGAATAGAAGCTATAAAACAAAGACCATTACGTTTACACAGTCACATTCTCTCTTTTAAAGATAAAAACACAATAATATCAGCGAAATTTTGCTTGCAAATTGAAAGCTTGGCCCATTTTCCAAAAACGGATCAATAAATACTAATACCGTGATCGCATGTAAAGGGAGATCAATGCAACTACTACTACGTTTAGAACTGCTAATTAAATTATATAAAAAAGACCTTTTGTTGTGAAAATCTTATTTTCTTTGTATTTTGTAGGCGGAAAATCACTAAAAATCCACTTTCCGTTTGACTTGACAGCTAATACTACATAAACTACATTCCATTACACACACGCTTAGGTGAAAAATATTTTTTTACATTTATGATGGGATTTCAGCTTCTTTTTGTGTACGTTAAGTACGTGTAATGGAACGGACTGTGTTCGATTATGGCTACGGTCCGCATGGCGCGAATCCGACCAAAAGTAATAGTCTCCTCCTCAATACACATAATGATTTCAATTTATCGATTGTGTTTAATGCACATCACCAAAAGTTTTGTCTATGGACTCGATTTTGACTTGTGTGATGTGACGTTTAAAAAACATCAAACGTCACAATTTGTTTTTTTATCGTTCCTTGCTTGAGGTTTTTCGCGAAGCACGATTTGCATTGCCCTGCAACACGAATGTTTATTTTAATAAATTAGACAAAACTCGGCGAGTGTTTCGATTTCACCGGTGGCTCAATATAAACGACCACGATTAGTTCCAAAATGCAGGGCGTGAGCGCTCCTCGGGAGGCAGCTCCGCCAGTTATAAGTACAAGTTCAACCATCCTAAACATGAGGGAAAAAGAAAAATACATCGAAGATTTCGACTTTCCCTTCTGCGACGAGTCCTCAAAATACGAAAAAGTTGCTAAAATAGGTCAAGGCACCTTCGGGGAGGTGTTTAAAGCCCGAGCTAGGAATAGCAGTAAAAAATTCGTCGCTATGAAGAAAGTCTTGATGGATAATGAAAAAGAAGGCTTTCCTATTACTGCTCTGCGTGAAATTAAGATTCTCCAGCTCCTGAAGCATGAGAACGTCGTCAATCTTATCGAAATCTGTCGAACTAAGGCTACACTCCACAACAAATACAGATCAACTTTCTATTTAGTGTTTGACTTTTGTGAGCATGACTTGGCTGGGTTACTGTCAAACGTCAACGTGAAATTCAGTCTCGGTGAGATAAAGAAAGTGATGCAGCAGCTTCTAAATGGACTGTACTACATCCACAGTAATAAAATTCTTCATAGAGACATGAAAGCTGCAAACGTTTTGATTACGAAGAACGGTATTTTGAAATTGGCAGATTTTGGTTTGGCTAGGGCGTTCAGTGTTGCAAAATCGGGACAAGCTAATAAATACACTAATAGAGTAGTGACATTATGGTATAGGCCTCCAGAACTCTTATTGGGTAAGCCTTTATTCAATTATTATATTTTACGTTTGTCTATTTTTGTTAATATGCAGATTGTATGATACATCTGAAAAAGCACAAACTACCCGATATGTAAAACTCTGCTTAGACTAATTCGGGATTAAGCGAGCTCTCGATGGAGTGCCTGGCTCTACATGACATTCCCAGCAACAAATTGCCCATAGTCCAGGAGACTGCGATTGCATGATGAGAATTATATAAAAAGAAACAAATATAGCTTATTTACTTTATCAGTAAAGATAATTAAACCAAAAAAATGTTTTTTATCAATATTATTTCAGGTGACCGTAACTACGGCCCTCCAGTCGACATGTGGGGTGCCGGCTGCATCATGGCGGAGATGTGGACACGGTCACCTATTATGCAGGTATACAGGGTGTCCCAGAACTTTTCCACACAGAGGGAAAGTACTTTAAATATTGAAGATAGGAAATTTTACTGCAAGAAAACTTACGGCCGTACTCAGAGACGTCGATTAATTCATTAACGCCCGAGCAGTCGCTGGCGACCGAGACACAATAGAAAATCTATTGTGTCTCATTTTCCGGGCGTTGACGAGTTAAGTTTAATGCTTCATTAAAATTGGTGCTATCTCTTTCTTTAATAAGACGACAACGACGACGATTTGACGACCTGAGTGGTGGGTCAACATGCCGCCTACCACGCAAGAGGAATGAAGAGGAAGGATGAATTTTAATTTCTGTGACGGGTCTGGGTGTTACTATGTATAATAATAAGTATATATTTAAAAAGTATATAAGTAGTATATCAGTTGTCTAGCACCCATATTACAAGCTTTGCTTAGTTTGGGGCTAGGTGGCGCTGTGTGAAATTGTCCAAGCATTAAAAAAAAAATATATATATATATATTTAATGAAGCATTGAACTTAATTTATGTCTCTTGAGTACGGCAGTTAGATTCGTATTATATCAAACTCAAATCTCTGCTTGAGTACAGTTAGAAAGGGATGGTCCTATTCATCGCATATAGCGCCATCCCTTACTAACTGTATTCAAGCAGAGATTTGAGTTTGATTCTATAATACGAGCCTAAATTTTATTTTTAAAATAATTGGAACTTAAATCAATTTTTTTTGAGAAAATTGCATATTTTGCTAGTATGCGTAATCGTAACCCTAGCAAAATGTTGCCCCTTAGAGAAATGAGAGTATTACAGACAAGTAGTTGCAATTTTTGCCTTGTATAGCAAAATTTGTTCAAGTTCTGATTTTGCTGGAATAACATTACCCCAGCAAATTGTTTTTCCAAAAAGTGTGTTTAGTGTGTGAAAGTGTGTGGAACCAACAGGGAGTGATAGCTTTTGTTGAGTTGTAAATGAATACCACAAATTTATAGCAAAATTTGTTCATCTTATAATTTTTGAGACAATCAAGATTTTAAATAAAATAAAAAATAAAATAAAATCACTTTATTTCAGACAGTGTCCATAAATTTCATAACATACACATTTATAATAATTTAAATAAAAGCAGGTAAAATTAATGCAGCAGCTACAATTTCAATACATATAATTAACTTATAAGATAAAAATAAAATCAAAAATAAAATCCAATCAATAAAATCAAAATAATACCTAATCAATAAAATCAATTTAAATTAAAATATAAATAAAATTCAGTTAAAATTATTTTACTGGGGTAATTTTTTTTTGATTTTCCATGTTTCAAAAACTGTTTGTTGCAATTTGTATGTTAAGGTCCCCTGATGAATGTCTCTAGTTGTATATCACTATATTTAATACCAGGGCCCCACAGAGCAACAGCAGCTGATCCTAATATCCCAGCTCTGTGGCTCGTGCACTCCGGACGTGTGGCCGGGTGTAGAGAACCTGGACTTATACAATAAGATGGAGCTGCCTAAAGGACAGAAGAGGAAAGTTAAGGTTAGTTAATAGCTTATGGTTATGCACCAATTAACTGTTGTAATAAGTACTGAACAAAATTTCCATATTTGTAATATGAAAAAAAAAAACACTTCACTACTTCCAAAACTACTTAGACAGGGTAATTTTGCGACCCCTTAAATAAATCAAATATAAGTTCTAGGAAGTAATAAAAAATTAAAAAGAAATAATTATGAATTATTTCTTTTTAAATTTACATTTTTCAGCCACTTTTTATATCCTGAAAATCTAGGCGCGCATGCTCACCCCCACGGAAGGCGGGAGGAGGGCTCGCGCGGGTCGACGGTGCGCAAACAGTGACGACAATTTCAATTTGTGTAGGGAAAAGTTTGGCGTAAAAATGTAAAAAAAAAAAATTTTTACTTCATAAATTGATTGTACTGCTGTTTTAGAATGACCCGACAACATTTTAAAAGGGGTCTAAGACCCGAGTTCACCAACTACCTAAACAACCGATTAATTTTTAACCATCTGTTTTTGACATTTTCTCCATACAAAAAAACGTCAAAAACAGACTGTTAAAACTTAATCACCTGTTTTAGTGTTGGTGAACTTCAGCCTAAAAATGACCCTAATTTGGTGTCATTAAAATGTGTGAAATAACAATAAATAATTTAAAAAAACACGACTGACTGAATTACCATCGTTTTTGGCAGGGTAGTCGTTTTTTTATTTCACTCATTTTAATGACAAATTATACAAGTAGTTTTGGAATGTGCTCATCAAGGCCTTTCATTTGATGCCCATATTACAATTGATTAAATCATGGGTCCACAAACTTTTTAGCATAAGGGCCAGATTAACTCCTCCACGAAGTCCCAAGGGCCAGGATCTAGCTAGCTCATCGTACCGACATACTGTAAATTACAGTAGTGTTGGTACGGTCAGCAACGAAGTTGTTTAACACTTTAGTTCTCTATCATAGTAACTTTTTTGACTAAACTGTGAGACACGTGTTAAAAAAGTTAAAGCGTTAAACAACTGTCATTGCTGACTGTACCATCGCCGGCCTGCTTTCGCGGGCCGGATTGTTGGTGCCCGCGAGCCGGAGTGGGCCCGCGGGCCGTAGTTTGGAGACCCCTGGATTAAGGCTCCGTTACGCGAAATCACTTGTCTCTGTCTTTTTCTTTATGTGTAAAGAGTATGGAAAATAACCTCACTTCTGCACTTTTTCGATGGTTTTCGTTGTTTTTTCATCATATAACCTTTAGCACAATTATCTTTCTTATAGTTATTGGAGCAACTGCTCAGTACGTTAAAGTGTATTTTGATGTAGAATTCAATACGTTTCCGCTATTATTTACGCCAAAAATATGACCCGCGACAAGCGCTTTTGATGATATTCTGTTTTTTTTTTACAATCATCTGTGAGATTTATACGCAATTTAATACTTGTAGGTACTAGATAATCTCTTTAGCTTGTCGTATGTTTTTTTTTGTGGCTACAAATTTACGTTTTCTATATAAAAATATGGCCCGCGCAAACCATGTTTTCCTATCATGGCCCCTTAAATAAAAAACTTTTTCCTTTTGAAAGTGATGATGAAACTCACATATCCATATACAAACATACATGAAACCTGAACACATTACACTCTCTGTTTTTAGGCAGTTGTGTAAAAAACAAAAACTTATTTTTAAATATCCCAGTAGCTTAGTTACCAGAGCCGTCGTCTATGTAGTCCATCAGCCATTATTGATGTCCCCACTGCTGGGGCACAGGCCTTCCTTATGGTCGGTAAGGAGGATGGGCCATAACCTACCACGCAGGCCCAATGCGGATTGGTGGGTGTTAACGACTGCAAATACAGCCGGGACCGACGGCTTAACGTGCCTTCCGAAGCACGGAGGAGCTCGAGATAATAAATTTTTGGTCACCCATCCCATGACCGACCCTTGCGAACGTTGCTTAACTTCCGCAATCGCTAGGTCAGGCGCTAAACCACTGCGCCACCGAGTTTCACAATACACGTCTAGGTAGCGATGGGTTCAATTCCCATCTAATATTTTTCCTAGTTAAAAAAATCCATGTTATTACACTACTGCCCAAAAAAACAGAGAGTGTAATGTGTCCAGGGTTCATGATTGTATGTTTGTGTGTATGTGAGTTTCTTTATTCCACCATAACTTCTAAATGCCTAAACAGATGTATGGGGTATCGTTAGAATCCTTACATCATCCCGAGTAACACAGGCTATATTTTTAGGGTTCCGTACCCAAAGGGTAAAAACGGGACCCTATTACTAAGACTCCACAGTCCGTCTGTCTGTCTGTCACCTGCGGGTCTACCGCCTAACTATCGCTTTGACTCTGGCTTTGGTTTATGACCTCAGTGCACTGTCCGTCCTTGTCATCGTGTTATGATATGACAAGGACGGACAGAGCATTGCTATCGCTCTGGCTAAAGCCACAGAATAGATAATAGTACTAGCGTACAGACAGAAGTTGCACTCCGCAAAATCGTTTAAATAAATTGCGACTCTTGCTCCGACACAATAAAGTACAATTCAGGTCGCACAGCGCTCCCTTCGCTCCAAAACATTCACTTAGTAGTTGCCTCTCTTTCTATCGCGCAGGTCTTATCTTTTCTGATGTATGAAATTTGTCCTCTCAGAGGACACCGAGCGCTTCAGACTCGCGCGCGGAGTGACAGAGCCCTACTAAAGCTTAGAGTTAGGCGGTAGGGCCCCAGGCGGTGTCTCATGACAAGAACCGTGATAGCTAGACAGTTATTTTCACAGATGATGTATTTCTGTTGCCTCTATAACAACAAATACATAAAGACAGAAAAAAAAACAAATATTTAAGTGGGGATCCCATAAAACAAACGTGATTTTGGCACGGAACCCTTCGTGCGCGAGTCCGACTCGCACTTGGCCGGTTTTTTTAATCAATACCACGACACCATTTTAAAATGTAATTTTTTTTTTCTAGCAGTTTACATGTCTGTTTTTTGTTTACAGGAAAGGCTAAAGCACTATGTAAAGGATCCTTACGGCTGTGATTTATTAGACAAACTTTTACAATTAGACCCCGCAAAGAGGTAAGTTTTGATTATTTACATTTAAGTACATAAATAAACGCTGAAATTTTGATCATTTGGTTCCCGCCGTGGGGTGGTTCCACTCATGATAGCAAGCAACTTTTACTATCGGGCCTTAGAATAATAACACCTAGAAGCCGTGTCCTCGTATGCAAAGTGAGGTAACTAATACTAAGCCAGAATGGCTTAGTTTTCAGATTTATATCCTTCATACGTTACCTAATCGTAACTAAAATCCAATAATATAGTAAATAATCTAATAAATGTAGGAAAATTGAAACTGTTTTGTACTTATCCGGTATGATTAGGTAATAATGGAGAATAAAAATTTGAAAACGGGGCCATTTTGGCTGTAACACACACAAATAATGACAACTTCCATCATTGTAACACTAACACTTACCTGCTTTTCACAAATAAATCATTCTATTCAAAGGTACGACGCCGACACGGCCCTAAACCACGACTTTTTCTGGACCGACCCGATGCCCTGCGACCTCGGGGGCATGCTGGCACAACACACACAGAGCATGTTCGAATATTTAGCGCCCCCTCGGAGGCCGGGGCACTTAAGGCACCACCACCATGTGGCGGGGGCGCAACCGAAACCTGCCCCGCAAGACTCCACTTACCAAGACAGGGTGTTTTAGCCTCAATGATAACAAAAATTAGGCACATAACAAGCTAATTCACACAAAAACACTGACAAAATGTGGGGTGGTGTTGTAAATTTTGACAATATTGTTCAATATCTTTGTTTTATTTAAAGCCTGACTAGTAAATTACATACACAGAGCATGTTCGAATATTTAGCGCCCCCTCGGAGGCCGGGGAACTTAAGGCACCACACCATGTGGCGGGGCGCAACCGAAACCTGCCCCGCAAGACTACTTACCAAGATAGGGTGTTTTAGCCTCAAAATAAATAAAAATAAGAATAGGGATGATGACAACTTTTTTTATTTTATGTTACATAAATTACCTCTCAAAAAAAGAAACATTGGTAAAAGAATTAATTCGCTAGCATGAAAACTGCCCGAGATATCACAGTGTGAAATGCACACAAATGGACTCGATCAAAAACGCTCCATACTAATGGCTTGCACGTTATGACGTCACGCCTTGCAAGTTTGTATGCAACGCATAGGAAATTTGTTCAGCAGCTATATTAAATATTGTGTTTATCAAAATGGTTTCTTCGACAAATTTGCTATACATTTTACGGACTAATTAAAGGTTTCATTTATTTTAATAAATTTTATACTTTTTAAATGGACTCGTCCACCCAACTTTGAAGGGTCATAAAACAAATAATATGCAATATATAAAACCAAGAGGTATACAAGCTACTCTATAAGTTTAATATGTTTACGATTTTTATTAGTATTTCGTTATTTTATTCATTAGTCATCATCCCTATTCATTGCATTAAATAATTTCAAATAAATTTAGATATAGATTTAACTCGGATAATTAAAGAAAAAGATTGAAAATGGCGGGACTCCTATCTGCCTCTCGCTTACACAATACCTACTAGATCACTTTCTATCTCACTTACACTCATTGTAAAGCCTATCAGGCCGCAATCCCTTTCTTTAAATAACCGAGTTTTCACTACATAGTATAAAACAAAGTCGCTTCCCTGTGTCTGTCCCTATGTATGCTTAGATCTTTAAAACTACGCAACGGATTTTGATGCGATTTTTTTCAATAGATAGAGTGATTCAAGAGGAAGGTTTACATTTATAATAAATGGTGTCAAATTCCACACTACACCGAAGCGAAGCGAGGGCGGCTCGCTAGTTAGTTTTAAATTACTAATACTTTATTTTTATAAAATGTAAAAGAAAAAATATCGACTGTGATGTTTATGTGTAACACCAATTATTTCAGTTGAGTACCTAATGTAAAAACTGGCCAAGTGCGAGTCGGACTCGCGCACAAAGGGTTCCGTACCATTATCTATACAACATTGTTGTATGGGAGCCCCCATTAAATATTTATTTTTTTCTATTTTATTTTTTGATACAAAGTCGGCGGTTGGCCTTATACATGGGTCACCAAACTTTTTAGCCTAAGGGCCAGACTAACTCCTTAAGGCGCGGTGGTAGTGAAACTAGCGCCGCCACTTTTATTACTCGTAAACCAAGTCAATATTTAAAAGAAGCTCATGTAATAATCTCTTAAATTGTCTCTAATATTTTTTAATAACTCTTCAACAGTTATCATTATTGTGTAAGTTTTAAAATCCATAATTGCCAAAAGTGGCAATTTTGAGCTAAAACTGATTTTAAAACTTACAGAAAGAATGAAAGCTGTTGAAGAGTTATTCAATAATATTTGAGACAATTTAAGAGATTATTACATGAGCTTTTTTTTTTAAATATTGACTTGGTTTACGAGTAAAAAATAAATGTAGTGGCGGCGCTAGTTTCACTACCACCGCGCCTTAACGAAGTCTCGAGGGCCAAGACCTAGCTAGCTCATTGTACCAACATACTTACTGCAAATTACAGTATGTTGGTACAATCTAGCCGCTTCCGCGGGCCGGATTGTTGGTGCTCGCGGGCCGGAGTTGGCCCGCGGGCCGGAGCTGGCCCGCCGGCCGTAGTTTAAGGACCCTGGCCTTATACATGAACTCTGAACACAATACAGTCCTTATTTTGGGCAGACGTGTAAAAATGGTGTCTGCACAAAAAATACAGTAGTTATACCTACATGTCTATGCTTATAAATATTATTTGTCTAATTTAGGTAAAATGTGGTTGTTAATATTAGTTATTAGAACAGGATGATTGTTAATTGTTCCTACTAGAAATTAAAAATTTATAATCTTATACTTTTGTGCAAACTCATAATGCAGATGATACACTGACCGACTACCACGTGTATGCCGCCATTTTAGATCCGTTTTTTTAATCCGGGTTATAAAATGGCGAGAAACATTTTCAAAGGGTAGTATTTAATCGGGTAACAATAAATTCCCATTTTGGGTATCAAAAATACTTAATAATAGCGTACTGAAATACTAAGTGGGCGACTACAGATATTGAAAATGGGTGACTTTAAAATACAAGTTGAGTAACTAGTTGTTCAGAACGGACGACCAAATTACTATTTGGGCGACAACCTTAGGGCACTCAAAACATTTAAAATTTTGCATATATTTTATTGAAAAAGGGGACTTTTATCCTAATCGAGATGACAAAAAACAAACAAACGAGAAAGCAACCTAATAAAAACGCATTAAAAATACAATGTCGGGCAGCTTAAATCAGTTATATACTACTTGGTATAATAGTTGCCCACTAAGTAGTTTTGTCACCCATTTAGAGTTTTCACTGCTAACTTAAATTATTTGTCACCTATAGGTAGTTGCACGTTTTAAGTATTTTTGTAATCCACTGTTAGTCGCCAGTTTAGTTATTTTGTCGCCCAAAAAATAAACTGCTACCCGCTTTAGTAATTAAGTATCCCATTAATAATTACCAGTGACCGAATAATTTAATTCCCATTTTCAAACATGTTCAGAGATAAGGACAAACAACAACTTTAGGGTTGGACCACATCTATCAAGGCCCTATTAAATAACATGACAATTTGTAAATTGTCATGAAAATTTGGTTTACATAGCGGGGTAGATATGAGTAGTTTGTTCTATTTTCAAATTGGTTGACGCAATGGATATAAAATTGTCATGACGGGTGCCAAAGGGCCCAGCACAGCACGGTATCGCCTTTTCCGTCGCCCTATCCTTTTCTGTTGCTCAGAATCGCAATTTGCTAGAGCGAGAAATATCGCGGGAATGCGATAGCACGCGGCGGAATACTCTAGGCGATAGGCAACCCGCTATCTTTCTCGCTCTAGCAAATGGCGGTTCTGAGCGACAGAAAGAGATAGGGCGATGGAAAAAGGCGATCCGGTGCTGACAGATGTGGTCTAACCCTAAAATTCATTATACGACAAATGAATTTAAAGTTGTTACGGCCGTACTCAGAGACGTCAATTAAGTTAAATGTTTCATTAAGTATCGTGTCGTCTTATACTATCACCACAGAATATATAATAGTACTACTATCACTATGGAAATGAAAGAGATAACACCAAGTTTAATGAAACATTTAACTTAATTGACGTCTCTGAGTACGGCCGTGAATGGAAAAAGTTAATGTAGAATTAGATTCTATAATAAAATTAAATGCCTTGATTCGTACTGAAATTAAATAGAAAATGTGTTATGTTAAAAGTAAGACAGTGTATGATATATGTAAATAAATGTATACCATTTTTAATTGACATAATTATTCTCTTGTTATTTGAACCCTTCTCCTATACCACTTACGGCAAACATCTTGAAATCGGGTGGGGATGGCGCAGAACGCGTATTTAGTGTATGCGTAGCGGTGAGGGGCGCGGGCGGCGGGGGAGGGGCGCGCGCTATTGGTCGCTCGCAAGTACGTGCCGGACTACAGCTGATCCACAAAAAAAAACGTTGGAAATCTGACTTTTTAACTATGCCATGATGAAGTCGATAATTTGTCGGTCTTGCGTTTAGGAGATACGTGTGGCGCAGCTGTAGGGACGTCTCTACTACAACCCCCTAGCCAAAGTAACATTTGCACGTTATCGTTTCGCTTCGAAACATGTATGGATTTGACGTTTTAAATTTCGATAGTAAGCGAAACCTTATGTCAATCCCATACATGTTTCGAAAGCGAAGCGATAACGAAGATTTGCAAATGTTACTTTGGCTAGGCCCTCAGTACCCGTAGCGAACATCTATCGAAAAAAATAACGCGCGTAAAATCATTCGTTAGTGCAATTTTGTATTGGAAATTTGTACAACGCCATCTACCGCCGAGTAGTGAAATTAAAATTTCCATAGATAATTCTCTTTCGAGGAATTTTACGCACGTTTTTTTTCTCGATAACGGTTCGTGCTAAGGGTGTACCCTTAGCACGAACCGTTATCGAGAAAAAAAACGTACCCTTATGTATGTTTTATTTTACCCCAAAGAAGAACTAACAATGTATCACATTCATCTGTCAAATGAGACCGGTCGCTAGGTGGTTTCTAATTCGATGGTCAGCCCGCCGGTCAAGCCTAACCATATTTTTTAGTTTTAGCCACTAACGAGCAGCAAGAAAGATAAATTTTCGTTAATGTTTTTAGATAAAGGAACAAAAAAATAAAGCACTCCGTCTTTATAAACTTATTTATTTGTATTATTTCAATAATTCAATCACATTACATTATAATTTAAACAATCGCATTCAATCGTATGATTTATTTAAACACAATAAATTAATGATTTAGGTTTTTTATACAGGGTGTTGTTAGTAATAGCTCTATAGCTACACGCGCAGGCCCGGCCGGAAGGCCGAGAGACGGAGCAATAGAAAATGGTATCATCACTAAAGTACCCTCTTTCAAACAAAAAAAGAATCATCTAAATCTGTACATAAACAAAGAATATATAGTCGAAAGTTCATTTTATTTAAAACGACAGTATTTTCAGGTTTTCCTGAAAAGTACTGAACCGATTTCAAAATTCCAAAAAATGGTACCAACTTGGGAACAAACCTGCCTTTCTATTGTGTAATTTCAAAATCTATCGCAATCGCTTTCAGGGGTGGAATTGCGTAAGGTAATCGTATTCATTTGACAGTTCATATCGTATTCTATCGGGCGCAATTTGTATGGGATGACACATATTATGATACAATATGAACTGTCAAAAGAATACGATTGACTTTACGCAATCACCTAGCTGGATGTAAGGCCCTCCGCTGCGTCAAGCGGGATCCCGCCACGGGTACACGGCGCGGGAATATAGATTGCTGGTTTTTGACGGGCAGGTGCTTGCGCAGTGCATGAGTAAGCTCTAATCTATGTCGCCCCGCGCGTGTGTCCCGCTTAACACAGCGGACGCACTTACACGAAGCTTCTTTATGGCACAAATAAAAACTTACCAAAGAAATGCAGCAATGTGTCACATCCATCTGTCAAACGAAAGCGATTGCGATAGATTTTTAAAATTAGTCAATTTTTGAATTATTTCAATAGGTTCAGCCGTCTTCGAGTAATCGGTGGACATACATGAAAAAACATACATACAGCCGAACAGAGAACCTCCTCCTTTTTAGAAGTCGGTTAAAAAGGACATACGATAACTTTCTCTTTCCTTTGTATTGCTCCATTCCTTTCGGCCGGGCCTGCGCATGTGTAGGTAGAGCCCATAATAGAGCCAAGACGAGAATAATGGTACAGGACTTCTAGATAAAGAATGGGCATCGCTATACTTTGGGGGCGCAAAATTATAATCTTGCCAGGGGCGCTCATTATCCCAGAAATGTCTTGGGGCGCAAAATTCAAATCTTGCCAGGGGCGCATGACCCTAGAAATAAGTCTTGGGGCGCAAAATTTAAATCTTGCCAGGGGCGCATGACCCTAGAAATAAGTCTTGGGGCGCAAAATTCAAATCTTGCCAGGGGCGCATGACCCTAGAAATAAGTCTTGGGGCGCAAAATTCAAATCTTGCCAGGGGCGCATGACCTTAGAAATAAGTCTTGGGGCGCAAAATTCAAATCTTGCCAGGGGCGCATGACCCTAGATATAAGTATTGGGGCGCAAAATTAAAATCTTGCCAGGGGCGCATGACCCTAGAAATAAGTAATGGGGCGCAAAATTCAAATCTTGCCAGGGGCGCTCATGACCCGCCCGTTGATTACGTAAGTCTGTTGCTAACAATTCTCGATTGAAAGCGCAGTTACATTGCTGCTTTAAGAAAGAAAGTTGTCACATTAGTTCTTAACTAAAGCAGTAATGTAACCGCGATTTCTGTCAAAGTTGATTGCAACAACGAGCTCCGACGCGGAGTTACCATTAGGCATATCTAGATCCAGTTGCAATATTGCAGTTTGTTATAAAAAAAAAATTTTTCTAAAAAGTGGTTTTCTGGGGTTATAATAATTTTCCGGATAACATGGTACTTTATTTACCATATTCGGTATACGGCTATTTTTACCATACACCCTGTATAGCCTAGTAAAAAGAAACAAAAAAAAATCGAGTATAAACAAAAGTGGATTATCCCCTAAGGGCCGATTTACATTGATCCAGTAAAAAAAACGATAAATAGATATCGATGCCATCGCTTTTGACATTTTAATTCCGCCTCTCATTATAAAAAACATGACATAATTATATGATTCTTATCACTTACTAAGCTAATACATAAACTAAATAATAAAATCTTTAAACCTAAGTATACTATCATTTTGAAACATTCATAACAACAGCTGTGTTACATCATAATAAATTTATAATAATGATATTGTCAAGAAAATATTTTTTGCAGCGTAAGAGTAGGATATACTAGAAGAAATTCGGCGATGTCACTAGTGACTCGGTAGCTCAGCGGTCAGAGCATTGGACCGGATATCCAAAGGTCGCGGGTTCGATTCCCGTCTGAGTATTGATCTGGTGCGAGTCGTATTTTTTCTAGTATATTATTTAGTATTGTGTAAAAATAGCATTGTGAATGCAAAAATCTCAAATTCAAAAATATTTTTCTCTGATTAAAAACTTCAAACAAACGATTAGGGGTATCATATATTATACCGGGTGTAACAAGACCCTCGACGAAGCCGAGGTCTACGTATTCTGCCCAATCAGGACCATTTCTGTTCAAAATTATTGCTGGGAAACTTTGTTGTCTGAATAAATGAATTTGAATTGAATTGAAACGATTTTAATTTTTGGTGTCAAAAAAGCATTGCGTACATTACCACGCAATGTAACGCGTACAACAGATCGCGGCTGCGAGTGTATGCTACACAGCTGCGAGCGGCCGAGTAGAAAGGCAGCGTTTATGTGCGTGCTCATGAGATACATTGAGTGATGACGTTTTGACGTCATTGTTTGTTACGAAATACTACAAATTTTGATAATGTTTCTTTGGACAAAAATTTCGAAATAGCGAATAAAATAAGATTTTATGAAAAAATAAAAAATAAAATTGACTTTGACTTTCAATAACTTCGTAGCTATTGGTTTCCCAGGTATAGTCTTAAAGACAAAAATGATCCTAATGATGGGCGGAATGCGTGGACTTCGGCTTCGTTGAGTGTCTTGTTACACCCGTTATACTATAGTGTGTCTCTCGATCAAATAATAAGCTACTCTCGCTGCACGGCAATAAAGTACAATTACAAATTGCACAGGCGCTGCGTGCCTATTATTATAGGCAAAGTGCCTCCGAAGCGCTTCTCTTTCTGTCGCGTAGCTCTGTCTCATCTCAACCGACACACGACACCCCTCGTGTGCTGGCTCGACTGAGTCAGTCGCGAGCAGTAGGCTAATATGAATGCGGAGTGAGACCCCCTTGGTACTGTACAGTACTTCAAAATAAAGAATGGGCACCGGCTAACTTCGTGTTTTTGGTTTTCTTAGAAATTATGTTAACATTTATTTAATTTCAATAAAGTTGAAAATGTAAATGGCTTGTAGGGCCAAACTACTTTTTGCTAATGAGGATCAGTAACAGGTTTGAATCCTATACTTTTATTGATATAATATAAAATCATATTAATAACTATGAAACTTAGTGAAAGATTTTTTGAAATCCGTTTAGAAATGGTTGAGTTATGGGTTTTGAAGGAAATGCCAAGATCAATGCAATATGTGCTTTATCACGTACGACATAAGGTTCGCGTACGTCTCAATGACGTCATAAGGACCCCCCAAAATAACAGAGTTTTAGCTCGTATAGCTTCTCAGGTTTAAGAGATATCGTAAAAATTTCTTCACAGTTAATCATGTGCTGGCATAAGCTTTCTGATAAGCCACTAAACAAAAATGGTTACTGATCCCCATTGTCTTTGTTATGTTAGACGATTGTTTCCGGTATTTTCCGATGCCCATGGGAATCTCGAAAAATCTTAGTACAATGCTTCTGACATTTCTTACATTCATTCTTCATTCTGATGTTTGCGAGCACCGTACATCGCTCTTCTATGTATTTTTGATAGAATATGCCTCCCCATACAGGATTTCGACTTAAATGCCATATTACAAAGCTCACATTTATAGTTCTTTGCCGTATTATGCTTAAAATTAATATGAACACGCAAACACTGTTTATTTTGACACACTTTTTTGCATATCGGACAGTAATACACATTTTTTAAAAGATGCTTTTTTATATGTTGTCCTAAAGTTTGTTTACTATTGTACTTCTTACCGCAATAGTCACATTCTAATGTGATGCGTTTGTTATGTTTTTGCCGGTGACGATTCATATCTGTCTGTTGGTAGAACGTTTGATGGCAAACGTCACATTCGAATGGTTTCTCATTTGTATGTAGTCTTGTATGAACCATTCTACCGTTCTTGTGTGAAAAACCTTTCCCACAATAAAGGCACTGAAATTTCTTCACCCCGGTGTGAGACGACAAATGTGTTTCATACGCTGAATAACCCTTGCACTTTTTACCACACTCGACGCATTCAACTATTTTTTTACTATGAGAAGTTATATGCGACTTTAAATACGCTTCAGTTTTAAACGGTTTCTCGCACTGGTCACACTGTAATTTCTTGTCAAAATGTGATTGTATATGTTTTTTGATGAATTTTTTACTTTGGTACGTATTGCACTCTAGACATTTGTATTTCGCACGATATGTATGGCTTATTTCATGGATTAAGAAGTCACAATGGTCTGTGAAAGCCATTTTGCATGTGTTGCAGAGAAATACCCTATCTTCACCGTCGTGTTCGACTTTGTGCTGAATTAATTGGGGGTTCGTTTTGAAAGTCGCTTGGCAGAGGGCACATGTGTACGAGTCCTTATGGACTTGACGGAGATGGTTTTGAAGTCCCCTTTTGGTGTCGAATGTATTTTTGCATTTCGAACACATGTGGAATGTTCCCTCATCGTCGTCGCCATGCTTCCGTTTCCGTTTCCTCTCGAGAGTTTCTCTGGATTCTTCTTCGTCTTCATCGTCGTCGTCGTCGCTTTGTTTCTGATTCCGTTTCCTCTTGAGAGTTTTTCTGGATTCTTCTTCGTTTTCATCGTCGTCGTCGTCGCTTTGTTTCCGTTTCCCCTCGAGGGTTTCTCTGGATTCTTCTTCGTCTTCATCGTCGTCGTCGTCGCTTTGTTTCCGTTTCCCCTCGAGAGTTTCTCTGGATTCTTCTTCGTCTTCATCGTCGTCGTCGTCGCTTTGTTTCCGTTTCCCCTCGAGAGTTTCTCTGGATTCTTTTTCATCTTCATCGTCGTCGTCGTCGCTTTGTTTCTGATTCCGTTTCCTCTTGAGAGTTTCTCTGGATTCTTCTTCGTCTTCATCGTCGTCGTCGTCGCTTTGTTTCCGTTTCCCCTCGAGAGTTTCTCTGGATTCTTCTTCGTCTTCATCGTCGTCGTCGTCGCTTTGTTTCCGTTTCCCCTCGAGAGTTTCTCTGGATTCTTCTTCGTCTTCATCGTCGTCGTCGTCGCTTTGTTTCCGTTTCCCCTCGAGAGTTTCTCTGGATTCTTTTTCATCTTCATCGTCGTCGTCGTCGCTTTGTTTCCGTTTCCCCTCGAGAGTTTCTCTGGATTCTTTTTCATCTTCATCGTCGTCGTCGTCGCTTTGTTTCTGATTCCGTTTCCTCTTGAGAGTTTTTCTGGATTCTTCTTCGTTTTCATCGTCGTCGTCGTCGCTTTGTTTCCGATTCTGTTTCTCCTCGAGATTTTCTCTGGATTGTTTACTATTCACATCGTCGTAGTCTGTATGTTTCCACTTCCGTTTCCTCTCAGGGGTGTCTCTGGATTCTTTTTTATTTACACTGCAAACAGAATTTATTTATTTTAAATTTGAAATTTTTGCATTCGCAATACTAAAATAATATACTAGAAAAAAATACTCGGTAGCTCAGCGGTCAGAGCATTGGACCAGACGTCCAAAGGTCGCGAGTTCGATTCTCATCCGAGAATTGATCTGGTACGAGTCGTATTTTTTCTAGTATATTATTTAGTATTATTTATTTTAGGTTCGAGGGTCCGACGCCGGTGGGGTAAATGATAACCCGCCTCCCCTGCTCTTTCAGGGGATTTGGGGAAATGGGTGAAATGGTCCCGACCAAGGTGACCGATCACCCGCCCGGCTTCGCTGGCGTCCCCCCTTATAAATAATAATAATTATTATTATTTATTTTAAAATATTGATTGAACCACAAACTAAAGTACAAAAGGCGGACTTAATGCTAATAGTATTCTCTGCAATTCATTTTTTGGGAAACAGAGAAACCATGACTGATCTACATATAACGCACAAAAGCAATAAATACAAATATAGTATTAAACTATATATCATCATCTCGTGCCATTTTTAACACCAAAAAATTAAAATCGTTTCCCAGCTTTATTTATTTATGTTTCTTGTTTTCATTAGAATGCGTAGACTTCGGCTTTCTCAAGGGTCTTTTTACACCCTGTATGTTGTATTTTTCTAAAATATTCAAGTACCCATGAGTTTTTCATAGAAATATCGAAAATTCTCGATTTCCGGTGATTTCCGGGAATTGTAGATGTTTGATCCCGGGTCCCGGAAACGTGAAACACTCGGAAATTCCGAAACCCTAGTGGAAATGTGTTGCTGGAGTATTCTGGAGTATCAAGTATCTACTTACACTGGTGCTGCTTTCCGCCGGAGTTGATACTTCCTGTGTACCGTGGTGCCGTCGGAGTAGGCATCAAAGTCGCCGTTGTCTTTATTGACACTGGATCTATCATTTGGAGATGTACCTATGAAATAAATATTTACAGTTATTGTTAAATCGCTAAAAAATAAGTCCTTAATAGCTATGTCAGCGCATTCGCCCTGAAATGGAGAAGTTTCATGGTATTAAATTTCCATTATTTATTAAGTTTCCATTTATATACGTGTCCCAACAGTGGGGACATTCTATATAATGGCAGATAAAGAACTTGAAAAAATATTGTTCTTATTAACTGATGATTTATACTGATGTTTTTTATATTTTTATATACTGATAACTGAAAAAATATTCTCACCATTTTCCGATTCACTTGAATTTTCAGTATTCTCATAATTTTCGGATTCATTTGTCTTTTTAGTATTATCACCATTCCATACTTCACTTGTTTTATTATCATCATCATCTAGATGACTTGTTTTTCCAATATTTTCATCATCATCTAATTCACTTGTTTTTTCATTATTATCACCATTCTCTGATTTACTTGTATTTTCTTCATCATCGTCTTTAATAAAGGAAGTATCTTTTAACTCTTGATGATCTCTTTCTTCATCTTTGTTGTCTTTGGAATTCTCCATTTCTGCAATTAAAAAGCATGATAGTCTGTTTATACTTACTAGTCCTATTTATCAAACAGTTATTGACATTTGTCATACGTCTTTTGAAAAATCGTCATTTATAAAAATGTACAGTCTTATTAAATCACACAAACGCAGTATCTTGGGACCTTTACTTTTTATATTATACATAAACGATCTTCCCGATATAACTACCAATAATTGTTTCCTATTTGCAGATGACTGTACACTTCTGTTTCAAAATAAAAATATTGACGAACTTGAACATGACATTAATGATACTCTTTTTGACATAATCAATTGGATGAATAAAAATGACCTTAAAATTAATATATCGAAAACGAAAGCAATTCAATTCCATACATATAAAGCGAAAAAACTTAACATTGACATACACTATAATAACAATAAAATTGACATCGTAGATAACACAGTATTCTTAGGTATAAATCTAGATGAACATTGCAATTGGAAAAAACATATAGACAGTCTCTGCACTAAACTAAATAAATTTGTATTTGCACTGAATAGAATCAAAAATATAACGTCTTTTCAAGTAGCCTTACAGGCGTACCACGGATACATCTCTTCTTTACTGCGTTACGGCATAATAATATGGGGCAACAGTGTAGATTTAGACAGAGCTTTTAGAGCACAAAAGAAGTGTATTCGTGCCTTATGCCAGATAAAAGAAAGAGATTCATGTAAACCCCTATTTCAAAAACATAGAATACTACCTCTACCATGTATATATATATTAGAACTATGCTTGTTGGTTAAAAAGCACCCTGAATACTTTGTAAAATGTAGTGAAAAAAACGATAATTTACGAGCATCGAGAAAGAATCAACTAGTAATACCTAAATCTAATCTAACTATATTTCGTAAAAATGTATATTATATGGCTATCAAAATATTTAATAAACTACCGCTAGACATTATCAATCAACCAATAGAGAAAAATATTTTCAGGAATAAATTATTTAATTGGCTCCTACAGCACAGTTTCTACTCTACCAAGGAATATTTGGAGAGAAAAAAATGACATCTCTACTTAATCTGACTTATTAATGATAATTTTGCATAATTGACATTTAATTTTGAATATGAGATTTCTGTTGACAATTTTGTAATTTATTGACGTCTTAAAATAGCAATAGGTACTTAGTAGTAATAATATTTACTATAGATAGCTGACACTTACTAACATTTGCATGCCTACAGACTTAAGGCAGAATATTGTTGAAACTTTATTTAAAACATTGTCACCAATCTCAATGTAATGTACACAATATTGTGCAAATAAATATTCTGATTTCTGATTTCTGATTTCTGAAATCAAATTGTCACTAACAATTCGTTATTTCTTTTCTAATATATGTGTGGAAAACCATTTGTTGAATTTTATAGATGATTACTTCAATAAATAGTTGGGTGAAGTTTGTTTACCAAATAAGACAAGTAAGGTTAACAGACTACAATTATAACAATTTATTTATTAAATCACAAACATGTACAAATTATATGAATCTCTGCGGTCTGTTGAAGATCTGTTATATTAAAACTGAGTTACAGGTCGCAAATATAATTGTATATCGTAATTAAACCCAATAAATTGAGAGACTAAGGGTAGAACAATACCATAGACTAGATAATAGCACTAGCGAACAGTAGTTGCACTCCGCAAAATCGTTTAAATGAAGCACGTATATAGTTGAAGTAGAGACACCATTTTTGGAGGGTACACCTTTCATGGTGTAGGTGAGCACTAAAAAAAGGGTTTTGAAAAATTCCCGTTGTACAAGGTGCTACAGTGTGTTCCAGTTTGTATGGGAATTTGTATAGGGCTGAAGATAGATACGCCATTTTTGGAGGGTAGATTCCTTTCATGATGTAGATGAGCACTAAGAAAGGATTTTAGTAAATTTCCGTTATACAGGGTGCTACAGGTTTTTTAAATTTGAATGAGAATTTGTATAGGATTGAAGTAGAGACACTATTTTTGGAGGGTAGATACCTTTCATGGTGTAGGTGAGCACTAAGAAAGGGTTTTGGAAAATTCCCGTTGTACAGAATGCTACAGTGTTCCAGTTTGTACATTTTTTATGGGAAAATTTAAATGTGTGAAATGAGGTCTATACTGATAAATACCTAGGTATATTGGTAATCCGTGACTTTCTAAATAAATGCACAACTATCTTAATCACGCGAACGAAGTCGCGGGCAAAAGCTAGTCTGATATAAAAATTATTAGCTAAATACTAGAAAAATTCTCACCATTTTCCGAATGGCTTGTATCTTCAATATTGTCACCTATTTTACTTGTGTCTTCTTCATCACTCTCTTTTTCTTTTAACTCTTGAAAGAGATAAACTTTTTCCGCATCTTTGTATACTTTGGAATTCCCAATTTCTGCAACTAAAAAGTATGATAATGATGTATAAATAAATAAATAAATATTTGACAACATCACATACATTGCTCCGACTCCAAGGTAAGTAGCTAAAGCACTTGTGTTATGGAAATCAGAAACAACGGTGGTATCACAAACACCCAGACCTGAGACAATATTGAAAAGTTCATTTTCTACATTGACCCAGCCGGGGATCGAACCCGGGACCTCAAGAGATGGTGACGCCTTGAAAACCGGCGTGCAAACCACTCGACCACGGAGGTCGTCAAATATATCGTGTAAACCCAAAAAATAGGGAGACAAATTGTAGAAAAACACTATTAACAGATACTAGCTCGGTTTGCTATAGTGTACATAAAACCGCCCTGTACCCGACTCTTCGACCCTGCACTCTGCTATACTCCGGCCATCAGAAAAGAATGTTTGAAAACAAAACTTTGCGAATTTTTCGTAATAACACCACAAATACTAAGTTCCAGTGAATTAACACCATAAATACAACTTGATCGGTAAGCTATTAATGCTATACACATACACACATATTTATAAAATATGTAATATAGAGAACTTTTGAGGTTAAGTTAAGTGTCAAACTGTCTATAGTTTGATTTCTTTCTCCCCCAATTGGCTGGAGCCTGGAGTATAAACCGAAATTTAGGGAGCTGCACATAGGCAATGGCCAAAGATTTAAATCGTACGAAAGGTGCCTGACCAGTCTGGGTGAAATGTAACAAAAAATCTTACCATCTTCTTCAAAGCTGTCCATAGCATCTATTGGGGTATCACAATCTGTTTCTTTCTCCGTTGTACCTTTGCATTTATCGAGAAAGGATTCCAAAGAGTAAAATAATAAGGGAATTCCTGTCTAACCGAGAAAAAGCCGAAAACGACGCGCAGCGCAGCGCGACCACACACAACACAACACAAACAAACAAACACAAGTCTGCCTGGTCAGCTGTCTGTCATTGTGGGTGTATTCCAGTGGACTAACCGCTGAGTCATCGATCGCCATAGAGTAGATTTTAACCATAGCTTAGTGATTGATCTGCGGGTATGTGCCCAATGTCAATCAATGTGTGTTGCCAGTAGAAGAATTGTTGCCATTTATTAGATCAAAATTTGAATCAGAGTAAACTTGGACAATGTAACTTTTTGGATACGGCGCGCGGCGCGACGTCAAAGTGCACTTGGATTGCTCGTTTACATGATCGGAACGTCCAATTGGGTCCAAGCAGGCTTGGATGAAAATAGAGCATGATCCAAGTCGTTTACATGATCAAAGTAGCGTCCGAGTAGTCATCAAAAGTCTGCCTTCTACTGGCAGCACACATTGATTGAACGTTGAAATAGTAATCGATCGACTTAACAAAAAAAAAATTAGCCCAACACTATTGCGTATAACGAGTGTTGTCATATTAAATATATTTCCCTTATTCAGGCAGTATTTTATGGATACTACAATTTTGTATTCGAAATTTTAAAGAGAGTTTCTCTTTGTTTTTTTTTATATCAAAATAATCAAATAATCGATTGACTCAAAAATGTATTTTCTTCTTTAACTTGTGTAAAGCTGCATGGCGCAGTTTTGTGTGACGTTTTTTTGATAGGTATTTAGTTTAGGTGATATTATTATGCTATGCTGCTGACTGTATCTGTGCGAAATAAAACTTATTATCACCAAATTCTAGTCATCAAACAATATTACAGCTTTTTTTACGCTATCCATTACTTATTGTAGGTAAATTTTACTGATTATTATGGCAACAACGACACCAAAATGTAAAAAAATAAAAAGAGTAAATACATTTCGTGCGTGTTCGTGCTTTATAGCGAAATTTAAAGAATTTCGGTGTTTTACAGTGTTTTAAGTAATAAATAATAACAGTATAAAATACCATGGACCGGTTAAAACGCGCAGTTTTGCCTTAAAGTGGTGTAATACTTCAAGTAAGTGATATATTTTAATGTTATTGTTTCTTACCAACTTCAAACCTTTTAACAAAAGTTCGCGCGCTTTATGTGTTTTGAATAGTTCGTAAACACTATTATTGCGTTTGTAAAGTGTTTTTTCTTCAAATTGAGCACTTAAAATCGATATTGTATTAATTATGACGGCAGACTATTCTGTGACTGCGCTCGGAAGCGAGACCGTTTTGAAATCGCATGTTATTGCAAAATAGACTTTATTATATAGGCAATAGTGTTGAAATGGTTGAGATTAAATAGTGCCGGTACGGTTTACAGAATAGGGATGTCAAACAAGTTATTGAAGCGCGGTTGGAAGGATTTCGGCAAATTAGAAAGAATTAAAGCTTAATTTTCTGTTAAAATTAGAGAAATAAAAGTTATAATCAACTTTTAATTACATTTATTACAATATTATAGAATTTGAGTATGGTACTTATAGTTTTTGCTAGTGCAACGTTCGCAAGGGTCAGTCATGGGATGGGTGACCAAAAATGTATTATCTCGAGCTCCTCCGTGCTTCGGAAGGCACGTTAAGCCATTGGTCCCGGCTGCATTTGCAGTCGTTAACACTCACCAATCCGCATTGGGCTCGCGTGGTGGGTTATGGCCCATCCTCCTTACCACCCATAAGGAAGGCCTGTGCCCCAGCATTGGGGACGTCAAAAATGGCTGATGGACTAATAGTTTTTGCTAACTTCATTGTTTACAGGGCTAGCTTGTAATTTTTTAGCATAAATACTTCAATAAGTATTTACAATGTAATTAATCTGACAATGTGCATGAAGTGACCAACTTCAGAAGGTTTGTGGTACAATACAATGTATAAATTTAAATCTATGCGAACCATACTTTCTAGAGTGAAGTCGCTAGGACCGACAATCGTATCTGTGGTCTCGTGGTTCACGCACCTGTGTAAGACACAGGGTTCGATTCCCAGGGGGGGTACAATTTGTACTAGGTTTAGTTGGTGGTAGGGCTTATTTCAAGTCCGCCTGACTTTTTTTTCTGATTTCGCAGTTACTCCGACATCATGGTTAAATGCTGTGTGGTCGGATGTAAGATCACATCCTCTAAAGATGTCACATATTTCAAGTAAGTTTTAATTTATAATAATGTTATACAACATAATACAAAAATACTCTTTAGTTATGCCAAATATGATAGACTATCGGCTGCCGGTGACTTCGTCTGCGTGGAAAGTTTTTTTTGCTATCCCTCGGAAACACTATTGTTTTTCGGGATGAAAAGTACCCTATGTCCTTTTCTGTACCCCTGAGAACGTATATGCAAAATTTCATGATGATCGGTTCAGTAGTTAATACGTGAAGGCGTAGCAAACAAACAAACTAACTATCGCATTTATAATATTAGTGAGGAAGTTATGATTTACCTGACGCAACAATAACAATAATTTAAGGTTCTTGCGTTCTGGCGGTTAGAGGTAAGATAGCCAGTTCCTCAGTGGTGAGGATTCCGGGTGTAGTGCACTTCCACCTTCGGCCATATCGTCACTTAACATCAGAGGCCGTACTCTGAGCTCTTACAGCAACCTCAAAGTAATGTTGTTATAGGGACAGAGCTATCATCGCGTATAGCGCCATCTCATTTACAACATTGCTTTGATATTACTTTTGACAGTCATATTAGGGGGGCAGGTGAGGTGAAGGCCCGTAGTAGTGAACAAAACAAATCTTCTCTCACCCAGGTTCCCAGGGAGTCGTTCTCTCCGCCGGAAGTGGGAGACGGCCCTCAAGGCCTCCGGTCGGAAGTTGTCGGGCGCCTCCGTGTGCAGTCGCCACTTCCTGCCCGACGACTACGACCGAGTGAGAGGCAAGATACGGCTTAAGGCTGCGGTCGTGCCTAGCGTGTTCGCTATGGAAGTAAGTGTTAAGTCTAAGGCGTGTTTCCACTTGCAAGAAGTGCTCCACAGCCCTTCAAACGGTTGCTTATAAACACTTGAGAAATAGCCGCCAGTGCATTTGCTACTAGTTAACATTTGTGTGCTGCGGCTGGAAAAATTGCCGACAGTGTCACTGACAAATGTCAATTTGGTGAAATAGTAGAATATGAAACTCAGCTTTGCTCCAACCGAGCTCCGATTGATCTAATACAGATAAGTACTATATTAGCAGACTTATTTAGGTATATGCAAAGTTTTAAATTCAAAATTAATTTAATTACAGATAGACAAAGATAGTGTTACTAATAACATTCCAATAAATCAAGACATTAAAGATGATACAACAGAATTATCACCAGAAAGAGATAGTTCTTCTGATAAAGATATGAGTGAAGAATCACATGATTCTCCTATGTATGATTGTTCTCCTGAAAAACCTCCAGATAATGATAGTACAAATAAAGAAATATCTCCTGAAAGAGAGCAACCTCTTGAAAAAGATATAAGTGAAAAGTTACATGATTCTTCTATGAATGTTTGTTCTCTTGAGAAACCGTCTCCAGATAATGATAATTCTTTAAATAAAGATGTATCTCCTGAAACAGAGATTTCTCCTGATAAAGATATAAATGAAGAATCACATGGTTCTCCTATCAATAGTTCTTCTCTTGAAAAACCATCTCCAAATGAAGATAGTTCTTTAAAAAAAGATTTAATTTCTGAAAAAGAGAGTTCTCCTGAAAAAGATATGAGTGATGAATCACATGATTCGCCTTTGAATGACTGTTCTCTTGAAAAACCATCTCCAGATAAGGATAATTCTGTAAACAAAGTTGTATCTCCTGAAAGAGAGAAACCTCTTGAAAAAGAAATAAGTGAAGAATCACATGATTCTCCTATGAATGACTGTTCTCTTGAAAATACATCTCCAGATAAAGATAATTCTTTAAACAAAGATGTATCTCCTGTAAGCGAGAGTTCCCCTCAAAAGGATAGAATTACTAGTGAAGAAAAAGAGAGATCCGTAGGAAGAGAGGTATCTCCAGAAAAGTCAAAAACTAACGGTGTAACTGAAAACAATGATATAATAGACGAAAATGATTCTACAAATGATAAAATAGATCCAGAAGATATAAAAGATACTAATAATAAACTTGATATTAATGAAAAAGATATTTGTAATACAGAAAATAATGATTTAAAAGATAATGAAAAAAGTGATATTAACAAAGATTTAAAGGCGACTGACAAAAACGTTGATAGAAAGAAAAAGAAAAAGAGAAAAAAAAGCCATACCAGAGATAAGAAGGCAAAATCTGATAAAAAGACAAAAACTGATACCACAGATAAGGCAAAAACTATTTCCACAGATAAACAGAACGCAGATGAATCCATAGACGAGAACCAGGATATAGAAGAGTTGCTTACTGATTATAGAATTTACCAGAATAATATACATACAGTAGATGATGATGTATTAACTGTAGAAATTGAACCAGAGTGTACTGTTGACACTTTTGATGGAGGTATGTATTAAATTCTATAGCAAAATCCATATACAAAATAACCCCTAATGCCGTATGGTAGATAGGGACCATCAAACTGAACCACTTTTACTATGGGACCAACTCTGAGATAGCGAAAAAAAGTCTGCCGTTTCATACAAAAATTAAGAGGATTGTCAACCACGTGGTCTTCATACAAACGGCGATAACGTTTCCCACCCTCTAAACCTTAACCTACAGCAATGAATTTTTGGTATGTTTTTGAAATGCCTAAAAACTAGTACGTTTTGATTTTTAAAATATTCATTGTAGATTTGAAAATATTGGCACTTCTGTGTTTTGTATGAAATCACTAAAATGCAAATATTTCGAAATCTATTATAGATATTTAAAAAATCAAAACGTACAGCCCTAGTTTTTAGGCATTTCAAAAACATACCAAAAATTCATTGCTGGTTAAGGTTGAGAGGGTGGGAAACGTTATCGCCGTTTGTATGAAGACCACGTGGTTGACAATCCCCTTAACGAAAATATCAAAATGTATGAAACAGCTGATTTTTTTCGCGATTTCTGAGTTGGTCTCGTAGTAAAAGTTGTTCAGTTTGATGGTCTCTATGTCCCTGACTACCTGAGAATATTATAAGACTTTTGAATGTTTGTCTGTCTGTATGATTGTGTGCGCATCACGTAAATGCTACTGTACGAAATAGTATTTTAAATGTAACGTTACTTTTTTACTTTTTTTACCGTTACTTTTAACATTAACGTTATGTCAATAAATAATGTTACTTTAGATAACGTTACATTGAAATTAACCTTATTTCAGTAAATAACGTTAATTTTAACGTTATTTCTTACTTTTTGTTACCGTTACCACAGAATATATAATAGTACCGTTACTTTAAAATTAACGTTATTCCAATTAATAACGTTACTTTTTTACCAATAATTTCACAGGTAAAGTTTAACGCTATATTTAACATTTTTCACATTTTAAATTAATACAATTTTATTTTTATTTTATTATAAGAATTTGTAATTTAATAGGTACCTAGTAATTTTAATATGTATTGTTGTAAATGGGTGTAATTTGCCTGAATAAATGATAATTCTATTCTATTCTATTCTTAACGGTAATTTTGCCCGGTACAATAATTTTTACCGGTAAATTTACCGATAAAATGTTTTAAATGTTTTTTTCACGTTATTATATAAGTATCGTTATTTTTTTAACGGTATTTCAATCCATGATACTTATTCATAGTTTTTTTTTAATTGGTGCGTATTTTTTTGTCTATTTCAGATTTGCCACAAAATGCAGACCCAGTGTTCATTGAACTGGCGGTTGATAAAGGCAAGTTTTTATCAATATTATTAATTTATTATTATTTTATTATTAATTTGTAAAAAAAACATTTTTTAACCGACTTAAAAAAGGAGGTTCTCAGTTTGACCTGTATGTTTGTTTATGTTGCGCACCGCCTTGCTGTGCTAGGTTAAGGCGAGGCCAGTTCACGAAATTTACTCTTTCACTATGTCTTTAGAATAAGGTTGAATATTGCATAACTTTATTTGACGCTTCGTCAGAAATTTGACGAATTTTAGTACATTTTTATTGATTTTTGAAATACTGGATCATTTATTAAAAATGTACTCGGTTATTGTGTTAGATCGATAAAAAAGCTATCCTTTTTGCATAAAAAATCATATCACTGTCGTTGAAAATTACGAAATCTGACGATTTGAAATTTAGTTTTATAAGTTTTTATGGTGTTATTCAGGATTTTTTTACAGAGTTACCATGCCATTTTTCAATATTCTGTTCGGTTACTTTGCTTCTTTGTTTCTTTTTCAGTCTACAGTAATTTTTGTGAAGTAGAATTTTACATCAGTTCTTCACATTGGAAGTTCAAAAATCAGACTTTTCATCAGATCGTGAACTGGCCTCGCCTTAAGTTTATTTTTCAGGAACCTTTTTAAATCAAAACTCTTTGTGTTATTGTCACTTTTGGTCTGTCAAAGAAAACTGTATCTGTCTGCATCTGTCGTGTTTTGCTTACTAAGCTTGTTCAAAAGGTAATTTATATTACTATTCACTTATTATACATATCAATACAGTCCTCTCGCTTTCATTTAATTCCCTGTCGCTATCATTTGGTCCATCTCCCATCATAACCAGCTTTTTCACAATTTCTTCAACATCTGTCATCCATAATATCACATTTATTTCCATCGGTTTATTTTGCTCGCATCATATTTTGTTTACGTTGCTTTCTACGTGGACGTTCTATAATCAATAATGTTCACCCGAACAGGGTTGGCATAAATCATGATTTAAATTTGCGATTTGCGATGATCTTCTGATCCTCGCTCTGCACAACATGTCCGACCGTGTGCCATGCATTTCATCGTGATGTCATATGACGTAGGCATTATTAAATCATAAATCATTTATTCTCAAATTCATTTCGTTCACATCAACAATGGACAATATTTGCTTTAAAACTAGGTTAGTATCAAAGATATTAGAATTTTAAAAAGAGGTAGATGGGTTACCTGCGCCTTAACACTGGCAGTCTAAAACTTGGCTAATTAGCTCACCTGAGTGTAGTCTCGCAAAAGCATCGGCAACGTTGACACTTTGAAGTGCTCCCGCGAAACACAGTAAAAATGCCGTCCTGCGTAATGCGAAGTCGTACTAATTACACAAGCAAGACTTCCAAAAGTCTAGGGATCACATATCATGCGTAAGTATTATATTTTAACTAATTGTAAAAATAGTTTAAACGGTGTTGGGCTCAAGCTCATTTGTTCCCAGAGCAAGCAGACTTCTGAACTGTTTTGGAAAGTCCACAGATATTCATTCTGTAAGTCTTAACACATTTCGTAGGACTGTGTTGGAAACCATAGTCCTTGTATAGTGTAATTAAATTTGTCATAATACTTATCTTTGTTTTATATAAACTTTTAAAATAAGTAGGTATATTACTTTTTAGTTTTAAGTTTTAGATGTTACTGGTAGCAATCAACTTTGCATGCGGTGTTTGCCTTAAATTAATTGTGCATTTAGTTAATAACTGCGATGTATAATACTCATTAATGTAATAATGTAACAATTGCTGGTAAACCAAATAAATAAAATAAAATAAAAATAAATAAAATAAAATTGTCGTTCATATTTGTACATTAGAAATACAAAATGTCAGTAAATATTATCCTAAAAAGATTGAGTGCGACAGCAAATACTCCGATTACCGAGTGTGATAGAGATGTCTGTCATAGATTAAAAAAGGTACAGAACGGACAATGCCACGACATTGCTAAAGCATTATGCACGAGATGAATAACTAATAAGAGCTTTTCACAATGACAAAAAACTGTAGGCTATCGAGCCAGATGATCTATCGAGATGGCGTTGATAAAAATAGGTGACAATGTGAGTTTTTTACTAAGCTTCGAAGAGTGTCAACACCATCTAGTGATTCAAATAGGTAACTTCGTCTGCGTGGAATGGTTTTTTGTTATCCCTCGGGAACATTACTTTTATCGGGATGAAAGGTACCCTTTGTCCTTCTCTGGACCCCTGACAACGTGTATGCAAAATTTCATGATGATCGGTTTAGTAGTTAAGACGTGAAAGCGTAACAAACAAACAAACAAACAAACGGACTTTCGCATTTTAATATTAGTAAGGATTACCTAAACCTTGTGACATGGAATTTCTTATCGCCCATATTTAATTAAAGCTAAATTCCTTACTAATTTGAACACTTTTACTATTTAAATTTACAAGTTTTACGAAGTTACATAACGGGTGTAACAAGACCTTCAACGAAGCCGAAGTCCACGTATTCCGCCCATCATTAGGATCATTTTTGTCTTTTAGACTATACCTGGGAAACCAATAGTTACGAAGTTATTGAAAGTCAAAGTAATTTTTTTTTTCAAAATTTTTACGAAATTTTATTTTATTCGTTATTTCCTACTTTTTAACTAAAGAAACATTATCAAAATTTTAAGTATTTCGTAACAAACAATGGCTTCAAAACGTCGTCCCTCGATGTATCTCATGAGCACGCACATAAACGCTGCCTTTCAACTCGGCCGCACGCAGCTGTGTAGCATACACTCGCAGGCGCGGCCTGTTGTACGCGTCACATTGCGTGGTAATGCATGCAATGCTTTTTTAACACCAAAAATCAAAATGGTTTCCCAGTAATAATTTTGAACAGAAATGGTCCTGATGATAGGCAGAATACGTAGACCACGGCTTCGTTGAAGGTCTTGTTACACCCTGTATATTTTAAAAATTCGTTTTGGTCAAAAAAATATTTTTTGTTGGAGTGGAAATCCATTACGCAACGTACTAGGTATTTGTTATTTTAGCAATTAGCAATAGAAACTAATAGGTAAATTTTATTGTGCCCAAAAACAACCCAAGATATTAGTGGTAATAGGTTCGACCCGCTTTTTGGGTCGAAATCTGATTTATACTCGTAAAGACCCGGTTTAAACCTTTGGGTTTAAGCCCTTGCACATCCCTAATTATGACTATTAGTAGCTTTTTTATTTTATCGCTTGATGTAAAATGATTCATTATTTTATTCAGACATCATTGTAGTTCATAGGCATCAAACCATCGAATGTCTCTTCTGTGACACATTTAACGATATTCTATGATTAGTATCGCGACGTTCACGACGACATTGCGCAACATGTATCTGTCTCGTTTACGCTTTTGTAAATAATCATACTATCTTGTTCACACTTTACAACACGGTCAAGTTAAGTCGGCCTATGCGACCATACGAAATCATCGACTCAAAGTGCCGAGTTACCTTGACCGTGTAACATCGTATTATTTAGTGTGTTATAACGAGGCAGGTATATACGCCTTGCGGACAAATTCATGGCGTCGCATCTACTGACATAACACATCTTTTTAATTCTAATATCATTGGTTAGTATGCATAAACAAATAAATAAGCAATTAGTTTCTATAATAGGTACTAAATAATATGACATTCTGTTTAGCTACACATAAAATTACAAATATAGTTTTATTTAGGTAATAAATCATTGTTTGTGCCTGAACTAGGTTATCCTGTGTTTCAGGCGATATGCGCCTATGGAAAACATAAATTATGGTATTACATAATATGGAAAATAATTAAAGTTACATACATTTTTAATAGAATTAATTATTGACTAAACTAATCGCTAAGTATACCTACCTATACTAATACTAATCATCTTAATACTACAAGTAACTCCTCTGTCTCATCATACGTCATCTTTTGGAGAGTGGCTTTAAGGATATTTTTGCAGTTTATGCGATTGAGTGGATAAATAGATATTTTAGCACTTAATTTATTGTAGAGAAACGGTCCTAGAAACTTGTAAAATTTTCTTGTAAAAGCAAGATTATTTCCACCGATAGTACAAACTTTATCTTTCCGTCTTTTTTTATTGTCGCGGGCTTACGGACTATAACGGTATTTAAATAGTGTTTTTTCACAGAATCCACCAACGATTGCCTGATGGTGCTGGAGAGCTTACAAGTGGAGATAGATCCGAGCACTTTACTTCAGGACTTCGAGGTGGCGTCTGATGACCTGGATGATGATGATGATGACGTGGAGGTGGAGGTGGACAATAAGCCGTAAGTTAATTACTTTATTTTTTATTTTCGTAAATTGTCTTGGCACATTTGTCTTGCCTCTGTAAGATACTTAAAAATGAATGAATACTCATGGGCGTACCCAACCCAGGTTCTGGGCCAGGGGGGGGGGGGGGGGCAAATCTACTGTATTGCCCTCAGGGGGGGCAAATTTATTGTAAATCAAATATATTGTATGGCAAATCAGAACTTTTATTGGTAACAATATTGATAGTTAGGGAGGTAAACAAAACCCAGGGGGGCAGCTGCCCCTCCCTGCCGCTCCCTGCCCCCCTCGTACGCCCATGTGAATACTTTATTGTTTACTATAATAAATACAGATAGTACAAGGACAGTAAAAAAAGTGGAACAATTGGCGGCCTTATCGCTGAAGAGCAATTTCCTTCAAGCAACCATTTATTTACACTAGAGTATAGTCAGAAAGAAGTATACCTTTTTTATTGAAGTTTACTTTTTTTATTATATTATGGGCTTACTTTTAACCTCATTTAAAAACCATAAGGCCACGGAGAGGCTGAAGATAAATAATTTTTCACCACAACTTTTAATATCTTTCGCAGGAAAGAACCGATCAGCTTGCTAACATCGAGCGATGAAGATGACGTCATAATCGAGGAACCAAAAATCGACACAGTCGAAGTGTCCGACGAGACGGACGAAGACGACAAACCTTTAGTGCAACTTGTCAAGAAGAAAAAGAAAAAAGTAAAAAAGAAAAAAAAAACCGCTACCAAAAATGTTGACAATGAATTCAGAAAACTCATGTGGGGATTGGCCAGAGAATTTTTCTGCGTGCAATGTCACTTCAGAACGAATAATAAGACCGACTTTAATAAACACCAACTAGAACACACTAAAGTGTTACTCATGTGTCAGATATGCGGTTACATGACATCGTCCGAAAGCCAATTGACCAAACACGAGAAGCAGCATAAAGATTTTAAACGCTACCAATGTCATTTGTGCGATTACAAAGCGAAACACAACATGAGTTTAGTGTACCACATGCGTTCGCATAAGAATAATAAAAGTTTCAAGTGTTTTAAGTGTGGTTACATAACGTATACGGAAAGTGAATCGGTGAGGCATGTGATGTTTTGTAGAGTGGGGGGCAAGATGCATGGGTGTGATAAGTGTGATTATAGAACGAGCAAGCCCTCAGATTTGAGACGGCATAAATCGAGGAAACATAAGGACAGTAGCGAAGATGAATGTGTTCCGTCTGATTAAGTCTTTGGTCTAGAGTACCTAGATAGGCATCTAGCACATCTAACTGCATCTGCGGTTTAGTGGTTTAAAACGCAGGGGTACTGGGTTCGATCCCAGGGGTGGTACAATTTGTACTCGGTTTGGTTGGTGGTAGGGCTTATTTCAAGTCCGCCTGCTAGCTACCACCATCTTACCTAAGTTACGCCATAACAACAATTTATGTTCCGGCAGTTAGAGGTAAGATAGCAAGTTCCTCAGTGGTGAGGACTCCGGGTGTAGTGCGCTTACACCTTCGGCCTTATCGTCACTTACATCAGGTGAGGTGAAGGCAGGGATTGATAACGTTATTTTTAAATGTAACGTTATTTCTTACTTTTTTTACCGTTACTTTTAACATTAACGTTATGTCAATAAATAACGTTACTTTTAGATAACGTTACATTGAAATTAACGTTATTTCAGTAAATAACGTTAATTTTAACGTTATTTCTTACTTTTTGTTACCGTTACTTTAAAATTAACGTTATTCCAATTAATAACGTTACTTTTTTACCGATAATTTTTTACCGGTACAATAGTACCGGTACAGTTTAACGCTCTATTTAACGGTAACTTTACCGGTAAAATAATTTTAACGTTATTTTTACCGGTAAATTAACCAACAAAATGTTTAACGGTATTTTTAATTTTTTTTTGAATCGTAATTTTTTTAAATGTTATTTCAATCCCTGGGTCTTAAAACTGCACCTCGAATAACGCCCCACTTTCAAACTTGGCGCTTATTTTGTACAAAGTATTCTCTTCCTTGTTCCTTATTATTTAAAGTTGAATTTGGAAGGCATAGTAATTTGTAACCAGATAAAACTGTTTTTAGTTGGTGAGCCGTTATCTCTCTAGGATATTCTTGATCGAAGGATTAAATTAAAGTACTTCGAGATAAAAATTTGGCATCGGTTAACTTTTTTAACTTTTCTTAGAAATGACGGTGACATTTATTACATTGCAATAAAGTTGAAATTGTACAAACTACTTTTTGTTAAGGCTCCGTAGCGATTTTGCCGCTGACTGCTGCTCTCTCGCTCGCACATTTCATGTTTTTATTATTATTATTATTATTTGACAGGCAAGCAGTTGAGACAACTGATAAGAGCCTGTATCCAGTTATATATGGTTGAGAGAAGCGATGGCTGGTCCACGCGTCATGCTCGTGAACGGGTGCTGCCAGTGGGAATGGGTCTGCTTCTGAGTACCTATCTTAACGCATATTGAATTGTAAGAATTGCGTTTTTTTATTGTTAATTTTTATGTCTTGTATCAAGTATTTTTTGGTAAATTTTGCCTACTTAGGTGCACTTTCGAGTAGCAGACGTAGTAGATGATTACTGATTTCTCAACTAGTTGAAAGTTATTTACTCTCACAATTACCTATCCGATATGTAGTAGGTATTTAATTTCAACCTACCTACCCATTGTGTGCAAACTGTTGTTAATTATTGTGATGGAAAATGACCTCACTTTAAATGTGGAGCTCATTTTTCAATGTTGACGACTCTGTATGAAATATACAGGGAGAAAAAAGCAGCCCTTGACGAGTTTCTTGCCGGTTCTTCTCGTTACAAGGTCTCCCGCTCAGGGTTTGCGAACCGATGGCGTAGCTTCTTTGACATTCACAAGTGCTTGTAACAGCCTAGACTGAATAAATGATTTTTTGATTTTGATTTTGATTTTGATATCATGGGTCGAGTTTATCTATCATTGGTTTTCAAATATTTGTCCAATCTATTCTTAAACTGATTCGTATTCTGTGCAGATATCACTTCTTCTGGCAACTTGTTCCAAGCTTCAACTACTCTATTATTAAAGAAGTGTTTATGTGGATTGTTTCCTGATAGTGCCTTAGATAATTTGAGATGATGGCCTCGTAGGTGTTTTCTCAAGATTTTTTTAAATCTGAGTGCGTAAATAGAAAATGTGTCTCGGCCACTTTTCGCAATATAAGATTACGGACATATCAACATATATTTCAGTTTAGGCCCTCCGCTGCGTTAAGCGGGACACGCGCGCGGGGCGACATAGATTAGAGCTTACTCATGCACTCGCAAGCATCTGTCCGTCAAAAACCAGCAATCTATATTCCCGCGCCGTGTACCCGCGGCGGGATCCCGCTTGACGCAGCGGAGGGCCATATGGAGCCCCTAGACGATCAAGCATTTCTTGTCAATCATTTACATTGCATTTACCATTAGGGGGCGTGGTCTACTTTTGATTGGCTATCTATCTATTCTGTGGTGCTTGTCAAGCATCAAAATGTGATTGACAAGCAATTTTGATCGTTTATGGGGTCCATTACAGTTGCTGAAGTACACAAAGTTGTCGTATTTGCCAGTTCAAATAACTGTTAGAAACGATAACTTTTTGTATCTACTTTAGCAACAAAAAACTGAAATATATTTTAAAATGTCTGCAATCTTATATTGCAAAAAGTGGCCGGGACACATTTTTCAATTGCGCACTCAGATTTAAGAAATCTTGAGAAAACATGAAATGTGCGAGCGAGAGAGCTGCAGTCAGCGGCAAAATCGCTACGGACTCTTAAAAAGAAGTAGTTTGTACAATTTCAACTTTATTGCAGTGTAATAAATGTCACCGTCATTTCTAAGAAAAGCAAAAGCACGAAGTTAGCCGATGCCCATTCTTTATCTTGAAATACTGTTTGTGAAAACATAACAGTTCAAATTATTAAGTAGCTGTATATGGATTTTTTAATTTGTGTCAGTGAATGGGGAATGTCTGAAAAATATTTAAAAAAAACGCATCATCAAATCTACATAAGGTCCTTTAGTTTAGGAGCTAGGATGCTATAAACAGACGAAACTAAAACGCTTAATAAACCTTTATGCAATCTCGATTCGGTGAAAATGAGGTCCTGATCTCGATTCGGTGAAAATGAGGTCCTGGGCCCAACCGGCTAACTTATCGAACTTCGGCAGGCTTAAAACAAATAAATCGAAGTAAGGAATTTAGTACGTATTGTACTTTTTACCCGACTGCAAAGAAAGGGTTATGTGTTTCGCGCGTATCTTGTAAGTATGTTTGTATGTATGTATGTATGTTTGTATGTAATATTCTTTATTACCTCATATCTTTTTGCCGAAGTTATTTGGAAGACATCGTTGTACGTGTGACACAAGGATTGAAATACCGTTAAAAAGAATAACGATACAAAAAAATAACGTTAAATATACCGTTAAAACATTTTATCGGTAAATTTAGCGGTAAAAATAACGTTAAAATAGCGTTAAACTTTACCGGTACTATTATTGTACCAGCAAATTATCGGTAAAAAAGTAACGTTATTAATTGTAATAACGTTAATTTTAAAGTAACGGTAACAAACATTAAGAAATAACGTTAAAATTAACGTTATTTACTGAAATAACGTTAATTTCAATGTAACGTTATCTAAAGTAACGTTAATTATTGACGTATGTATATAATATATATAAAAATAACGTTAATGTTAAAAGTAACGGTAAAAAAGTAAGAAATAACGTTACATTTAAAAATAACGTTATCAATCCCTGATGTGACATCATGAATTGGGGTTCGCCATTTTGGCCTGATTGGGGCTCGATTTATCTGTTTTAATTTGAAGCCCGACGGACTTGTCGAAGTTCGAAGCGTTGGTCCCCGTTAGCCCCGATTCATGATGTAACGAACATCGATATCTTCCAAATAACTTCGGCAAATAGTACAATGCGAAATTCCGTACTTCGATTTGCCTGTAGTAATTTGAAGCCCGGCAGATTTGCCGAAGTTCGGAAAGTTAGCCGGTCGGCCCCAGACTCAGTACTGATTTAAAGTTATACTATACATGCTGTTTAGTAATAACTTTATAAAGCCGAATATGATAGGATAGATAGGGTTGTCACTTTGCAGTTTTTCATGCAATTAGGTAACGGTCCATAATAGGAAAACATGGTTTGCGCGGGCCATATTTTTATATAGAAAACGTAAAGTTGTAGCCACAAAAAAAAAACATGCGACAAGCTAAAGAGATTATCTAGTACCTACAAGTATTAAATTGCGTATAAACCTCACAGATGATTGTAAAAAAAATCAGAATAACATCAAAAGTGCTTGTCGCGGGCCATATTTTTGGCGTAAATAATAGCGGAAATAATTCTACATCAAAATACACTTTAACGTACTGAGCAGTTGCTCCAATAACTTTTATTCAAGAAAGATAATTGTGCTAATGATAATAGCGAAAGTCATCGAAAAAGTGCAGAAGTGAGGTTATTGTCCATACTCTTTACGCGTAAAGAAAAAGACAGAAACAATGTTGCCGCCTTAAATAAACCAAATTTCTCATTCATGTCTCAGATGTATAGTGTTTTGTCACTTTCTTTTTAAAGTAATCCTGAAAATACTTTGATTTTACATCAACTACCTTGACGACTTTGTTATTTATGAACCGAATTAGATTATTGTTTTTGTTGGGAAAGGGTTGTATTTGTAACCGACCTCAAAAAAAAGAGGTAAGTTTTCAGTTTGTATATGTATGTATGTTACTGTTTGGCTGAGCCGATTTTTCTACCTAAATAATATACCTACACTACCTAATACAGAAGGTACATAAACTAAAAATATTTTTTTTTTATAAAAAAACCGACTTCAAAAAACCTGCCTCTAAAAAGCAAGAAATAATATACAAATCATTAGATACGCATTATCATTGTTATAATAAAACACGTCTATTGAAGTCGGGTGGGGCTGGAGTACATCTTCCTTTTTTTATTCTAAAAGCCCCACCCGACTTCAATTGACGTGTTTTATTATAACAATGATAATGCGTATCTAATGATTTGTATATTATTTCTTGCTTTTTAGAGGCAGGTTTTTTGAAGTCGTTTTTTTTTGTTTTTTAAACAATTTTTCAACGTCTAATTCAAATAGTTTGACAGAGAGAAACCATTGTGTAACTTACATCTGCTACACAATCTTTATTAGTAAGGGGGTTAATATTTTTTTTTATTTGGGAAAACTGCAGTGACGCAAATAGACTTTCGATAATTAATCCAAAAAAAGCACAAAGCAAAGCGTTGCCATTGCCACTATGCAGTTTATCATATTCGGCTTTATAAGGCTATTACAAAAAAAAACTAAGTATAATGTTTGTAAAAAAGTACCTACCTATATTATTTACTTTTTAATTTAAAAAGTATTTTTGATTATAGGGTTTTCAAGGATGTGCATTTTCATTTAACCTAATTTACGTTTTGAAAAATAAAATTGTATTTTATTTGATTGAAGTCAAATAAATTGTGTCTTTAAGAACTTTCTGTGTTTGACGCTCTGTCTTATTCGCGGTCCTATTCGTATTTGGTCCCATTCCCTATTGGTCCCATTCACATATGGACAATATTAAGGTGTTATTATCATTATTTATCCATGCGATCTGATGGTGACCATTCTCAAATGGGACCAAATGGGAAAGGGCCCAAATGGGAAAAGGACCAATTACGAATGGGACAAATCTTGTCAATAAAATAATTATACTTGTGTGCCAACAGTGATATTTCAAGCTTTTTGATCACCGAGATGTATTTTGTCATTATGTAAATATTTTAGCTGTAAATATGGTATGCAACTAGGAACTGTACCAGTTTTGAGTTAATTTTGTAAATATACTTACATTTGTTCAACAATTTGCTGTTTTCATTACACATGTAGAGCTCGGTGGCGCAGCGATTGCGGAAGTTAAGCAACGTTCGCAAGGGTCGGTCATGGGATGGGTGACGAAAATGTATTATCTCGAGCTCCTCCGTGCTTCGGAAGAACCGTTGGTCCCGGCTGCATTTGCAGTCGTTAACACCCACCAATCCGCATTGGGCCCGCGTGGTGGGTTATGGCCTATACTCCTTACCACCCATAAGGCCTGTGCCCCAGCAGTGGGGACATCAAAAATGGCTGATGGACATTACACATAATATTATCAGCCATATACAACGCTAAATACACATTTTTTGAACAAAGATTTCACACAGTATTACTTGATTTAAGATTATCGGTCCCAAAAAAATAATGTAGAAAGTAGAATATAGCACTCGGTTTTGTGATTGACAGAAACATGATAGCTTAAACTTTTCTGAAAAATCCTAAAATGATATCCAATTTTGTAGTTTTTCACTGATGTGCCAACCAATAATAAACAGCTCAGCAATCAGCTTTCAGCGTTGTAAGGCCTCTTAAATATCCTTACTGCTGGAACATCGGCCTTCTTAAGGGTGGATAAAGAGGACGGGCCATAACACCACGCGGGCCCAATGCGGTTGGTAGGTGGTTTTTGTTTCAAGGATCATCATCACTGTGACGATCTCCGGTGTTGAATGGTTTGATACATGGTTAGTGTTGCTAACTCTGAGATGCCTTGCTTGGGTTCGATTCCCGGCTGAGTCAATTAAGAAAATAAACGTTTCTTTGTTACAAGTCTGTGTGATGTGATAATACCAATAATAAATGTTTTTACCATCGCCACTCGAAAAAGTGCGTTTAATTCAACGATAAGAGTGAATAAAAATATTTTGAATTTGGAACAAGCGCGCATCGTATGAATTATGTAGAAAAAAAAATAAAACATGCTGAAAGTATGGAGCTTTCCATAGATAAAGCCATAGTTATACAAATAAATAAAAAAAAATATCCCGCCAATTTTATTTAGATTCTTTTTAGTGTCTTATCTTTGGGTTCTTTTCTAAAAAAATATCCCGCCAAATTAATTAGGTCCTTTTTAGTGTCTCATCTTTAGATTCTTTTCTATATATTAGAGGGAGATTGGATGTTCAGTCTTGCATCAGTCTGGTACGATCTTCGGTCTGTAAAAATTCAAGGTCTATACAAACTGATGAAATGGACTGATGCCAAACTGATCATGTAATATCCCTCTTAGCGTGGTTGTTTTATGTCATTGGAAAACTTCTAGTTTCACTATTTTCTAATGTTTAAATACTTATTACTGATTACCTACCTAAATAATAAAAATGTCATAACTATTTAATTATATAGGTATAAGTTCCTACTGATATTTGTTTTCTCGCAGTCAATGGTAAAAAGTAGAGTACACAACTCGTGAAAAAAAAAAATCATCTCGGTCCTTTGTATCCCTCGCTTTGCTCAGGATTCTACTTTTACAACTTTTTTTTACAACTCTAGAATCCTTCGCTGCTCTCGGGATCCAACTTAGTCCCTCGAACTAAATTCCCTGTTTTTTCACTTGTTGTATAATCTACTATCATAGATATAGTATATTAAAAGGGGTCTACTATTAAACAATTCCATTGATTTTATTACACTGGACTGGCTGCTGTCAAATTGTTCTTGTGTCTATTTGATTTCCGCCATTTTGGCGCTGTAGGACGTAGCGTGAGGGACATGGTACTAAATCTAGTGATGTGCCTATTTCAACGCAAATATCGACGAAAAAATTCTTCAGGGGGCTTACCATCAGCAAATAAGAAACCATTCAGTTCAAAAGCAGGCCGTAAAAAAGACTGCTTAAGGCCTGCTTTCATACTAACCGTTGAGATCATGGTACGAAAAAGTAAAGCCGTTCAATATAAGTCCTGCTATAAGAGCTCATAGTAAGGCCCCTGGTCAGTGAACAATTCACACAGAGTCATTCAGCCCCAAAATAAGCAAAGCTTAAAATATAGGTGCAAAACAAACCTTTTGAATACTTACCTATATACATTAATTCAGTAACCTTAGCACGAATAGCTATCGAAAAAAAAACGCGCGTAAAAGTATTCTAGTAAATCTCTGAAAATTCTCATCTGGTTTTTCGGCGGTAGATGCCGCTGTACAAATAAGTTACTCTATCGTATGATAGCTGTTCGTGCTAAGGGTACTTCCTGATCCGTCTCAGAAATTCAAATTCATCATTTCACTTTCTGCCCGGCCGGGAATCGAACCCGGGACCTCTTGCGTTGTAGACCGGCATTGCTTGTCCACCACTGAGGGATATCGGGAAGAAATGTATAGAAAAAACCTTTTTTCCTACTGGGGGACAACGGGTATAAGGCCAAAATCAAAACTACACGATTGTACAAAAATAATAATTTATTTTAAAATCAGAAAACTTAAAACTATGTGCACTTAAACGTTAATTTAACAACTGGCCGGCTTGTGAACGGCTGCTTGGCAGATTACGCCCTTCAAGTTGGTCAATGCTTGCTCGTGGACAGCTTGGTCGAATTTCTGCAAAAAAATATTAAACTTATTATTTAGGTAGGTACCTATACTAGGGGGGTCTCACTCCGCGCTTAAACTTTTATATGAGCCTACCTCGCTGCTGACTCAGTCGAGCCAGCGCGCGAGGGGTGGCGTGTGTCGGTTGAGACAGAGCTACGCGACAGAAAGAGAAGCGCTTTGGAGGTGCTTATATTATAATAATAGGCAAGCAGCGCAGTGCAATCTGAAATTGTACTTTATTGCCGTGCAGCGAGAGTAGCTTATTATTTGATTGTCCTCACACAGATGGACTTCTGTACCTACGTTTAGTACCTACTATTATTATATATCTGTGATAGCACTATACAACTCGGTCATTTTAAAGAAAAGGGATTGAATATTGGAAATGGCGGCATGCGGTAATCTTTATAATGTGTGCAAGTGAGAAATAATGTGAGCGTGTCGGTGTTGTGTAAGCGAGAGGCAAATAGGAGAGCCGCCATTTTCCGTTTTAGATTTTCGTTGATCGAATGAGTACCCTACCCTCATTACCTAGTCATTACAGCAAATTAGAGATGGAACATTTTCATATCTACACCTAGTATGTGAAATATCACATGACATGACATGTCATTGTTATTATTACGTTGCACCTGCTACTTTTAATCACTGGGCCTGCTACTGACCACAGATTTACAATGCGATTAAATTGACAATCGACAGTGATCCGCGGCAACTTCACTCGAGAATGAATGGCAAAGAGTATTATTGTACTGCAAGCGCTCTGAACTGAAGTATATTTTTATTTTATTTTATTTCATTAGGAAAACTAACAGCTTCAGACATGATATGAGTAGTTTTTAATTACCCATAAGTGAAAACTTGTAAATGGCTCGTAGTAATGCGTACATCTTATTGGACTTTACTTTACAAAGTTAAATTAGTCGCATTGTACCCAATTCTTTATGGATGTGGTTATAATAGGAAAAAAACGTTAGTATATGATTGTGAAACAAAATGAAATGAAATGATGTCATACATGTGTGTTTGTGTGTTAATCTCACCTCATTTATGACAATAGTAGGAACGAGGGATAATGGTCTTTGCACACGCGCCGTCTTGTCGCCCTACGCAGCCAACAATGTTGATCCTTGGTTGCCGCCCTCTCATTACTTCAGCTTCAGTGTGTATGTCGGTGTGGGTGTAGGTGTGTGTATTTGTGTGTTAATCTCACCTCATTGATGACAATAGTGGGCACGAAAGATAATGGTCTTTGCACACGCGCCGTCTTGTCGCCATAAGCGGCCAGCAATGTTGATCCCTGGTCGCCGCTCGCGCACTGCTTCAGCTTCAGAGATTCGCCCTCCTTCTTCACTTGGGCGAGGCACTGCCGGAAACAAAAACACGATTTACATGAAATACCCTTAAGTAAATTGGAATTTTTGTAAGTATATTAATATATTTTTTAAAAAGTTTCAATTCAATTCTTTATTGTGAAATAAACAAGGGTCAATACAGTTTAACTATTTAAAAAAAATGGATGGGATTTATGTAAGTACCTACATCAAACTATTTATATGTATAACTCATCTCAGTTGGCACAGGCAGGATTCGAACCCACGGTCATTACTTGCAGATCAGATTTTAACTTCGAGTCAGTCTAATAATTTTGTCATAAGTAATATGCTTAACAAATCTGACCGCTTACATAGCAATTATAACCTACCTGCAAGGACTTCAATTTTTTCAAGCACTTTTTCAGTTCGGCTATTATAAGTAGGTAAAAAAAGTTAATATTTTAATGTAACAGAAATCACACGTACGGTATCAAGTGCCTTGTCGGGCTGCGACTGCGCCATCAGACACAGCACTATGTCCATCTTCTCGGTGTCGAGGAGGGAACGATCCTTCAGGATACAAGATTGAACCTAAAAAAACGTTTTACCTTATAATAGAACTCTAAACCTGCGGCCCTACTATGAGTTGATGCAAACTGTTTACGTTACCGTAAAGTGTCGTTTTGTCTCTTTTTCTCGCACTGACTATGAGCAGTATATCCGATAGTTTACGGTAACGTAAACAGTTTGTATCAACTCATGGTAGGGCCACTGTTACAATGAAGTATTAAAAATTGGTTGTAGTAGAGGAGCTCGATGGCGCAGTGGTTTAGCGCCTGGCCCGGCGATTGCGGATGTTAAGCAATTGTTCAAGGGTCGGTGGTGGGATGGGTGACCAAAATGTATTATCTCGAGCTCATCCATGCTTCGGAAAGCACGTTAAGCCGTTGGTCCCGACTGCATTTGCAGTCGTTAACACCCACCAATCCGCATTGGGCCCGCGTGGTGGGCTATGTATGGCCCATCCTCCTTATGCACCTATAACGAAGGCCTATACTTCAGCAGTGGGGACATTAAAAATGGCTGATGGTCAAAATTGGTTGTAATGCAGATGTTGTTCGTACAAAGACGTCATTTGACGACCTGAATGGTGCAGTGGTCAACATGCCGCCTACCACGCAAGAGGTCCCGGGTTCGATTCCCGGCCGGGCAGAAATTGAATTGATGAATTTTAATTTCTGTGACGGGTCTAGGTGTTACTATGTATAATAAGTATATATTTAAAAAGTATATAAGTAGTATATCAGTTGTCTAGCACCCATATTACAAGCTTTGCTTAGTTTGGGGCTAGATGGCGCTGTGTGAAATTGTCCAAGCATTTTTTTTTTTTAGAAAAACCGATATGAAATAAGAAGTAGATAAGTATTTTATTACTTTAGTTGAGATTTTGATATTGTTTTTGTATTTCTATTTTCATAAAAGCACAAATTAGTATGTTAATACCTTGTTTCCGTAGCACTCATCCGGTCCGTGATGGCAAATAAACTGCCATTTGTCACCGATTTTGTCTTGCTGTAAACATTAAAACCTTTGATTATACAACGTGCTACAAAAACTCCCTAAAGACGAATATGGTAGAATGCAAACAGTCACGAGAAACTATTATGATCCTTGATAACTGCCACTTAAAAAAAATCTTTTTAAGATAAACTGCATTGTGGAAACCCTAGGGTTGCTATGTAGTTGCCAACTATGTCTAGACCTAAATTGTGTTTTGCTTTTGATTGATTACCTATCGATAACAACAGTCTATTTGCGTTGTCACATTGCAATATTCCATACTAATAATAGTAGATTATACACCAAGGGGATAAAGCACTGTTTTATGTCACGGGCGCTACATTGAATCCTGAACGTAACGAAGGACTCCAAATTTAACTCCCGAGCGCAGCGAGGGTGTTATAAGTTAATTCCCGAGCAAAGCGAGGGAATTAAGATTGAGTCCTGAGTGCAGTAAGGGATTCAAGCGCCCAAGAAAAAAACAGTTTTATCCCGGTGGTGTATACTCTACTTTTCTCACTTTATGCGAGACAATAAAAAACCAGGCTTAGTTAGCTACGGCTATAGCAACTTCTTTCAGCTGGCGTGGCCTACTCGATTTGACAAACAAATGAAGTTTGTCTCAGTGCGAGTCTAGTGGGCTACGGCCTCGGTCTTCGAAAATCGAGTTGGCCGCGCCCGCTGAGGACACATTCTGTTTAGTGAAATTAGACTTTATGGACATAGCAATAAGAATTATGAAAGTGAAAATTACATTATTGACCAGCGGGTTATAATAGAACATTATAACCCGGCTAAAGCCAAGAGATTATAATAGAACATTATGACCCGGCTAAAGCCAAGAGATATAATGTCTTGCTTTCGGTAAGGTTTACATGACATATAATTCGGCATTGTCGAGCATGTGGTGTGAAAAAAATAAAAAATTACGGGTAATAACCATAACCAATTTCATAATTATTACTTTCATTATTATGACGTGTGGTGTGTGTGGCCGTGTGGGTAACAAATAATTTCTTTAAAAACCTTTTAGAAACCCTAATGGGATAATTAAGGATTAATCTCCTCTCTGAAACATCATTTATAATTAATTTTGAAGTTTTCCACTGACCGTGCTCTTCCCATAGGGCACCAGTTTGACCTTGACCGCCCCCCTCAGGTCGCGCCACACCGGCGCCAGCTGGTCCGTCAGGAACCGCTTGCTGTCCGGGCACAGGGACTCGTAGTACACGGCCACTTTCACCTGGGGACAAGCGTAGCTATAATATAAAAATAAGCAAAAGAATAGGTGCCTACATAATGGGGAATGTTCGAAAAAAATAAATTGGCTGAATATTTTTCTATAGGTAGGAATAAGGTCCCTTAGTAATAGAATAAAGTTTCAAAACTTTCGGCTGCGTGAAAAAAAAATAAAAAATCAACCTGCAAATTGTATTGTACAGTATATGGCAAAAAAATATATTCTTTTCTATTCTAAGTCTCTTCGACTTCACAAATGTATAAAAGTAACAGCAGAATGGAGATCATACCTTTGCCACCAACTGCCACAACCACAACATGGTATTAAAAAAAAGTTTCAAGACAAAATGTCAAAACTATTTTTTTTAAATACGTGTTACGGTTGTGGTTGTGGCCCATAGCGGCAAAGGTATAATCTCCATTCTGCTGTTACTTTCATAGGTAGGTGTAGTGTATGGAAGGAAGGAAGCAATTTTATTTCATTTCAGCTTCTTGAATCTTAATACACACAATTCTCATAGGTACTTAATACGAGTAAATTAACAAAAAAATATAGGTGTTATCACGTTAATTTAGTTAGAAAACCCCTTCGTATTGCGTATAACAAATAATATATCAAATATAAACAGCTAGTCATTTTAAGCTATCAATTAATAATAGCCAAATAAAGTTACGACAATTTCTAAATCTCATTCTACACTATAGTAAAGTTTACCGCTCATCTAATGAAGCCAGATACTTTCATAACACACACAATAATGATTTCTCTTCGGAGTTAAATCAATAAAAGTCGTCGACATGACGCAAACATCCGACGTACTAGATACCAAGTCACTGTGATTAAATACTTGTTGCTTCACCTCACTAGGTCATTAGCTTTTTTAATCATCCGAGCGAGAGGTTTTTGAAGAGGGAATTTTGACATTAAGTCCAAAATTAATGACTGTAATATTGAAATGACTTATTAAATTAATATAGTCATTTAGGAACTATAATAATTATTAATACCTACTGTAGATAGATACCCAGATAAATTATAGATAATATATGTATGTGTAGGTATGCCTACCACAGATAACACTATTGGTACCTACTAGTATACTTAAATTAATTAAGTGGTAAGTAGGTACCTACTTATTTTTTTAATCGATGTAAGTACGTATTTACATTTTAGAGAAATCGAATCGGACATTCCCAAAACAAGTATAGGTAATAAGTGTTACGGAAATAATAACAGTTAAAATTACTTACGGATACCGACATGTGAGAAAATAACTAGATATCATACTACTTCATACCCCTATCACGAACATAGATCTATCGAGAGAAAAAAACGCGCGTAAAAGTAAGTACCTTTTTTTTTGGCTCGTACTCGATAGAGTATATACTTTATCTATGGAAAATTTCATTTCACTTCTCAGCGGTAGATGGCGCTGTACAAATTTTCCATATAACTCTACCGATTTTTTTTACGCGCGTTTTTTTTCTCGATGTTTGTGCTACGGGTTTTGCTACCTACTGTCATTTCCGCAATAAAAAAATGCGATAATTACCTCGCATCAAATATATAATTTGTCACTAAAACTAATAAAATCAAAATTAAAAAAAAATAAGAAAAACTTACTTTGTCCTCCGACTTCTTGTTTTTAGCGAGCACTCCGCAGCACATCGCCACCACGCAGATTATCAACAGGCTTTTCATTTTGTTCTGAAACGAGAAAACAAAATTTATTTTTATTTATTAATAATTATACAACGTGTTACCATTATCTGTGGTGTTACAAAATTGTTTAAAAAAAAACAAAAAACCGACTTCAAAAAACCTACCTCTAAAAAGCAAGAAATAATATTCGTAATAATAAAAATACGTCTATTGAAGTCGGGTGGGGCTGGAGTACAAATTCCTTTTTTTTTATTCTAAAATTCACACAAAATCATACTATTTTCGTGCTTTTTTTCAAAATTACTTGAAAAGTACTGAACCGATTTCCAAATTTAAAAAAATGGGACCAACTTGGGAGTGTACCTAATGTAGTAACGTTTAAATCATTTCAATCGGTCCAGCCGTCTTCGAGTAATCGGTGGACATACACAAAAAAAAAAACAAATATACAGACTAACATAGAACCTCCTCCTTTTTTGGAAGTCGGTTAAAAATAACTTCTAATGCCGATTAAGGCAGATAATAGGGATTAAGGGACCTTATTTTCAGAAACTCGATTGTGATATTTGTGATGTCAACTTGTTTGTGACCAATTTGGATTTTTGAACACTTTTTTAAGTACATACTTATTGCCACAGAGACCAAGCGAAGTATGTGCTAATGAGTCTTTAAGGCCAAACAACAAGAGTGTACTACTTTGTATCTTCATGAGAAATTCCCACGGATTACTTGTATGGTCGACACCAATAGTATTTTTTTGTTGAATGTTCTAATCTAAATACCTAAGAACTAAAAAACCAGTTAAGAGCGAGTCGGACTCGCGCACCGATACGAGGGTTTCCGTACCATCATAATAAATACACTGCAGAGCCTGCTGTAGAATAATAAAATTATTATTGCAGTATTAGATCAGCACCATCTGTTGGCCGATAGTAGAACTATTTTTTTTCTTAGTCCAGCGCCATCTCTTGAACGTTAGTGGAACTAAATAATTTTTTCTTGGGTCAGGGCCATCTGTTGACTGGTAGAGGAACGAATAAATTTTTTGTTTGTTTTTTGAATTTCTAAAAAAGTGTGTTATTTTGAGACATCGTTTTATTTTTCCTGTAATCTTTACATAAACTATTATCACATAGAATTATTTCAGATTTTTCTTTTTGCAAACTTCGGAGATAAGGGGGGGGGGGGGACGGTATTCTTTTTTACTTTTTTCATCATAAGTCGAAAACTATGCGGCCTAAAAAAATGAAAAAAAAGAAATGTGCTAACAGCGCTCTTTCATATGATACCCACATGCTCTAATCACCCCACTTAAAATTTTTAAGACCCTTTTTCAGTCCCTGTTGTAAAAAAACTATTAATTATTTATTTCTTTCTTATTTGCAAAATAGTTGGACAAAGGTCATCTTTAACTATTCCAAATTTCAAGTTGATACCATTAGTAGTTCTCGAGATATCCAGCTGTGACAGACAGACAGACAGACTTAGTCACACCATAAGGGTTCCTTTTTACCATTTTGGTACGGAACCCTAAAAATGTGTCGACTTTAAAAAAAAAACGTGCGTAAAATTACTCGATAGACAATTCTCTATGGAAATTTTAATTTCGCTATTCGGCGGTAGATGGCGTTGTACAAATTTCTAATACAAAACTGCACTATCGAATGATTTTACGCGAGTTATTTTTTTCGATAGCTGTTCGTGCTAAGGGTACAGTTTGTCAACCGCTACTAAAAATAAAAAAAGAAAAGTTTTAATAAAAACAAAAACGGCGGTAAAATATTCACGGAAACGTTTTGTTCGTCATTGTGGCGGGAAATCGTTTACTTGTCTATGGTAATGCTAATGGCCGACCGATCGAGAAACAAAGCAGTGAAACTGTACTGTGTCCAAACATGACTCTCTCCACTTTCACACATCGAGTGCGCATGTTAAACACATGTACAGGTCAAAATGACCCTTGTGACCTTAAGAGAAACGTGCTAAAGTAGGTAGGTAGTTACTGAGTTGTATAAATTATAAACTTAAAATGTTAAGATCTGTCACAAGAAAAAACTTATTCCGTCATCACAACACAATCAATACTTTTTGGCATATGTGACAAGGTCCCCAATTCATAAGACAAAATTAGTTTCTTTAGCCTGCCCGAAAACAACTATCGAGAAAAAAAACGCGCGTAAAATTACTCGATAGAGAATTATCTTTGGAAATTTTAATTTCGCTATTGGGCGGTAGATGGCGTTGTACAAATTTTCAATACAAAATTGCACTATCGAATGATTTTACGCGCGTATTTTTTTTCGATACCTAGCTGTTCGTGCTACGGGTACAGTTTATTGAAGTATTTTTTTTTATTTATCGCAGTTTACAATTAAGTACCTACATACCTATATCGTTATCTAAAACCACTGCATAACTAAGTATTTTTTTATTGCAACAACGATTGTGGTGATAACTTTAGATTCTTGAAAATATAATTTGGGCAGGTACCTAGTGGTGCCTACTTTCTATCCTTACCTACTTTAAAAAAAAAATTATACTTAGGTAGGTAGGTAGCTACAATACTGTAAGAAAGTATAGTATCCCCGCAAATTGCTAATACGATGGAACCTTGCCTAACTAAAAATGACACGAAACAATGAGATTCGAATAGGTAGGTAATTATTTTATTATTATGAATTATTATTATTGAATTAAGTAGGTATTATTTTCAATAAGATAGGGTCTCTGTGTTTAAAGATTTTACAATAGATTTTCTTTTTTTAGGTAAGAAAGGCCGCCAGGGCCCTATTTAATAAACGTGTCAATTTTTCACCTGTCATGACAATTTTTTATCCATTGCGTCAACCAATTACAACAAACTACTCAGAGCTACTACGCAATGTACCTAAACCAAATTGTCATGACAATTGACAAATTGTCAGGTTATTAAATAGGGCCCGCCGGGCCCGCCCGTAATTTTCGGAATCTATCGCAATCGCTTTCATTTGATAGATGGATGTGATGTGTGTGTAGGGTTGCCAACCGTACTATAATATATAGTATTGTACTATATTTCGGGTCTGCGTACTATATACTGTTGAAGAAATATATAGTACGCAAAAATAATATATTTTTAACGTCGACCGAAGAAAGAAATCTTTTATTTTTTAAATTTGTGATCGTGTATTTTGACTGATTCGATAGCGTGTAGTGTATATCGTATCTGAATTCCGAAAGTATCTGTCTTATTGCATCAATGTCAAATTCAAAATTTTCAAACGATAGTTTGGTCATTGATTGGTCTGCTCTATTTTTGTTTTGAGATTTTGGTAATCATCTGCAAAATATAAAATTATTCTGTCTTTGAGAAATATAACTCAAGTCTTAGATAAATTAGTTATGGAAAGTGGTAGCGATAACGAAAGTGCGTAAAGTTCAATTCAAGTGCGATTAAAAAGCGAAAGATACAAAAAAGACTTAAATATCCAAAACTTGTTGAAAAATGCAAAAACTGAAAAAATATAGTTTTTATAAAAATAAATAAGTAAAAAAAAAATATTTGCCTATTATATACTATATTTTTTTATATATTTTTTTTAGCTTAATTTGAAAAATACTATATTTCGCCAAAAACATGTTGGCAACCCTATGTGTGTGACACATTGCTGACTTGCTGTATTTTTTTGGTCAGTTTTTATTTGTGCCAAAAAGATGTATTAATGCATCACATCCTCATCATAGCACAGTTAAACTTTTGAAAATATGTAGTGGAAGTGCGGAGTCACTTGGTACAGGCAATAATTGCTTAAAAGATGACTCCGGTCAGTAGCTATTGTATAAACATGCTTTTAAACGAAATAAACTTATTATTATTATTATCCTGAAAGCTGTTGCGATAGATTTTGAAATTAGACATTAAGTACGGTCCTTTAGCAATTTGCGGGGATAGTAATAAGGTGCAAAGTGCAAAATCAGGTGAATTATCTAGGTATACTGCTGAATGTATGATTGCAGAGACAAAGGTTCAAACGAGTACCTACCTAGGTACAATGTTCAATTTTATTTCTCCTTGAGGAATAAGGTTGTAAATCAAACTATTTCACAACATTCTACCTATTATGAAAACTTGGAACCTGCTCAATAGTTTAATATAAGCAATCCTTGTATCATACATAATCCTTTCATTGCTGATATAGAAAAAGGAAATAGGTAAGTAAGGTTATTACCTACCTAGGTTATTTCTAGTGCGTAGATTCAAGATTACGTCATTAAGGACTTTAATTTAAAATGATTTTTATTATTATTATTGATGAATTCATGAATTTTAGTCTAATTGTTTTGATTTGATTGATTTAATTTATTATTTTATTATTGTTTTATGAATGTATGCGTGTGATATGGATTGCTCCGAAATAAATGAATTATTATTATTATTATATTATTACTATTAAGGACATAAGGACCTACACAAGGTAAGTAATTAATGTTTTCTCACGCCCCAAAGCGTTACGTCAGACTGTAACAGATTACTTATTGCTACGTTACCTACAATAGTACGCGGTGTCCTTCCCTTCAATCAGTATGCTCTAAATCTAGGCAATAAAAGGTCAGCAAACTTTGTCATCTGAGGTCAGGATTTATTAGGTTTCCGTACCTAATAAAGCGGTTCTGTCTTGTCTGTCTGTCTACATGGAAATTGCTACCTAAGTTTGTCCATTGTCCATAATTGATCCATACATGCAAGTAAACGTTAGGTACCTATCCTACTTTGGTCAAAGAGAAATTCATACGAGGTTTCAAACATTCTCATGTTCATTTAGAACGGGTATTATAACTTTGAAGCATTGGTTCTCCGCCAAGGATTGACTTTTTTTTATGCTGAGGTAAAACGCATTTACGCGCTTCCCCCCTCCGCAGGTGATCGGGGAGGGGGTATGTGGGACTCGCCAGGAGGGGGCTGCAACATTCAACGTTGCGGCCCCCTCCAAGACTGCCTCCCGTGATCCCACCCAACCAGATGATTCGGTGGGATCTCGGGAGGAGGGAATACCCACTAAAAAACTACGACACTTGCCCTCACGCCGCCGGTTGGCCCTGAGGGTCCCCTTTGGGAGTCACCTCATTGGACCCGGCGGCGGCCCGGTTTCCCGGGCCCCCTCGCAGTTGGGAGATGGCCGAGCAAGTTTAGCCATCTCCCCAGACAGTTGTGGCCGTGCAAGGCAGGCGATGGGTCACCCCCCATCGCCCGCTTGGCCTCGATTAAGCTGTGATCTGATGATGGCTATCCAGGGACTGAATGGAGGGGATTCAGATCGCTTTATTACACCCAACTGATCTAAACAGCATTCTAAGAGTTAAATAAGGATCAGAGTTTTCAGTTACAGTATTTCCATACACTTTTATGCAAACTTCGCGGTTTTTTTTAATCATTTCCCTTAGAATGCTGATCGTCCATTTGGGTGTGTATTGCGATCTCAGTCTCTTCCATTAACTTCCTGGATAGCCATCATCAGATCACAGCTAGGTTAATTCTTGGCGGAGAACCAAGGCTTTTAAGTTACCTCGTTTGTATGAAAATCGACGGTGTCTTTAATTATGTGATCGCCACTGTGTGTCAAAAGCATTTTTTACTCGAATCATATGCGGTCTATCCTATATTAATATAAATATTTTCCTTAAGGCGATTAGGATCCTCACAGTGGCGTTCTCACCTAAATTAAATTGTTTTCTCACTAAGTAGGTACATACTGTACCCTTAGCACGAACAGCTATCGAGAAAAAAAACGTGCGTAAAATTACTCTATAGACAATTCTCTATGGAAAATTTAATTACGTTTATCGGCGATAGATGGCGCTGTCCAAATTTCCAATACAAAATTTATCTATCGAATGATTTTACGCGCGTTATTTTTTTCGTTTTTTTCGTTCGTGCTAAGCGTACTGAATCGAAATTTCAAACATTGAAATATAAGCTAAGTTTCTATAGTTTATTTACAAACAATAACCTCAGTAAAATATAGTTTGTTGTAGTAGTAGTTGGCCACTTTTGGCACTTTTGCCTACTACTACTACAACGAACTATATTTTAGAGAGTTTATTATTTGTAAATAAACTATAGAACTTTAGCTTCAATCGCAACGTTTGAATTTTCGATACATTATAGCGAGCAGTAAATTTAATTAAGATGAGGGCGCCACTTGAGGATACTAACCACCTTAAACACTACACAACACAGAGAAAAACAAACAGACAAAGTTTTAACTGTTGACTTAACTCTTATTTGCATGTTGCATTAAATTTTATATCTATTCTGTGGTCATATAATACATTATATGACCACAGAATAGATATAAAATACTACCGTCTACGACGATGCTAAATACGTACCTACCTACCTAAACTGTCTTCTCTACATGGAATATAATGCTACCTATACTTTTACACATAAAGTCCATTGTCCATAAATGCAAGTAAGTAGGTACCTACATAACTTTGTTGGTTGGTCAAGGACTTTAAACACGCTCTAACCATGGGAGGTGAACGCAAAATACTATAATGTAGTGAATATTATATTAAGTAAACATATGTAGTACTTACCTACATATATAATATAGGTAATGCTATATTAATTGTTTTGAACTACCTACGCAGTATGTCTTAAGTACTTTTAAAATAATAATATCTAAGTAAGTAAAACGTATACGTATAAGTTTAATGTAAAATAGAATATATATTGTTAAATTTAATTCAAATTTTCATAATTTTAATTTTGTATATGACCCTGTGATAGGTGCAATAATTTATTTACTTATTTTTTAAAATTTTAAAGATTTATAATAGAATAGAAAAATCCGTAAATTGTCTATGATTATTACTTATCATTTTCCCGCCATTCTTCCATTTTGAAAACTTTTAGTTCCCGATTTCCCACCGAAATTAAGTAGTCAAAAACTTACCATTCTCATTTTATTATAAATCCTCAAAGTTAAATTTTTAGTCAAAACACTTATACACGACATATATTATACACAACACATTTGCATTTATGTAGATTAAAAACTACTTCTAGCTATAGGACATTACAAATTAAAAAATACAAAGAATTTAAAACTAAAGAACAATAAATTATTAAATATTGACCACTAACGTCTTTCAAGTAATTATTATAAATATACACTGCACTCAAGTGACGTGTCAAATGATAGCTGATATACGAATCTGTACGCGACACTTTTGTGACCTTGTTATCGAGAGCTTAACAACATTCTTCGTGGAAATGTAAGAACCACTAGGTACTTAGGTATTAGGAATAGGTACTTAGGTTAGGGGAGCTCGGTGGCGCAAGGGTCGGTCATTCATGGGATGGGTGACCAAAAATTTATTATCTCGAGCTCCTCCGTGCTTCGGAAAGCACGTTAAGCCGTTAGTCCCGGCTGCATTTGCAGTCGTTAACACCCACCAATCCGCATGGGCCCGCGTGGTGGGTTATGGCCCGTCCTCCTTATCCACCCAATAAGGAAGGCCTGTGCCCCAGCAGTGGGGACCTAAAAAAAATGGCTGATGGACTGGACTGGACTTAGGTTACCTACAAAAAACTCATAATGTAATTAATTCCTCACTCTAGCATTATAAACTATAGGTAAGTTTCCAAGAGAAAAGAAACCACACTTAAACCTACACATTGGATTTCTCAGCAAATCTGGGCCCAATTTAACATCGTGTCAATAAAATTGTCATGACAAACTACTCATATCCAAGAGAGTCGCCAGCTCACGGCCCAGGAGGGGGCAAGTTAATATAAAAGAGGATGAGAAAAATATGAATAGGGATGTTGACTATTTTTTTTATTTTATGTTACATAAATTACCTCTCAAAAAAAGAAACATTGGTAAAAGAATTAATTCGCTAGCATGAAAACTGCCCGAGATATCACAGTGTGAAATGCACACAAATGGACTCGATCAAAAACGCTCCATACTAATGGCTTGCACGTTATGACGTCACGCCTTGCAAGTTTGTATGCAACGCATAGGAAATTTGTTCAGCAGCTATATTAAATATTGTGTTTATCAAAATGGTTTCTTCGACAAATTTGCTATACATTTTACGGACTAATTAAAGGTATCATTTATTTTAGTAAATTTTATACTTTTTAAATGGACTTGTCCACCCAACTTTGAAGGGTCATAAAGCAAATAATATGCAATATATAAAACCAAGAGGTATACAAGCTACTCTAAAAGTTTAATATGTTTACGATTTTTATTAGTAAGTATTTCGTTATTTTATTCATTAGTCAACATCCCTATTATTGTAGGGTGAAATTATTCAAGTTTTGAGATGGGGCGGGATTTATTAAAAAGTAGGTACCTACTTAATAATTAAGTTTATTTGAATAAAGCTATTTTTGACTTTTTATCATAATTATCCAATTTCAGTCTTTAATGAATTGAGGGCAGGTCAATTATCTTATATCTGACGGACTAAAGACCTATTGGATTGGGTATCACGAGGGGTCAATTGCAACGGACATAGGCCTGGTTTATCTGACCTGCGTTATTTATAAATGGCGATAACTGAGATTGCTTTAGTTTTATTTATTGTTGCTAAGGACAACGCTCTCAAATCTTAATGTTTAAGTATATTTTTTAATTATGTGGCGCCGCCGCTCCCTACCTAGTGTAAATATGTACAATGTACGGACTTGGAGTTTGGACAACTCAATAAAGTTAATTTAATATTGGGGTCTATTCCCGTTACCCCGACTGGGGTATAACGGTTTTTTTTAATCCCGATATCCCAAAGGGGTACAAAGGTGGAGGACAACGGGAATAGACCAGGGTTGGAAAAAATCATGATTTTTTTACAAACAATAAAAAATCACTCATTTTTTGCTTGAGCCTTTAAAATCCAGATAATAAATAAATAAATAAATAAATATTTGACAACATCACATACATTGCTCCGATTCCAAAGTAAGTAGCTGAAGCACTTGTGTTATGGAAATCAGAGACAACGGTGGTATCACAAACACCCATAATATAGTGCGTGAAACTACAACGCGCTTTTGTTTGACTTATTTAACACTTTAATTCGGAAAAACATAAGTAAACATCAATATAACAGTTCAAAATAAAAATGCCTGGTGAAAGTTAAATATAAGGACCGATGATTTGGCGGTTTTTTTAGAAGAAAAAACAGTATAAAGCAGTAATTCTAACACAAAGTTACATTTAATATACATTTTTATGTGTCTATCAATTATTTAAAATTAAGAGTTTTATATTTTTATACAAATAGGAAAGAAAAAAGGCAATTTGATTTAATCAATGATTTTTATTCAAAAATCACTTGATTTAAATCAATTTGATTTAATCATGCCAACCCTGGAATAGACCGATTTAGGTAACATGACAACTAGCAAAAAAATACCTACCCCAATTCAAAGAGGACTTCTAGACATTTATCTTTTCGAATCCAGTTTTCCCCTAGGAGGGATTTTCAGGGGGGAATTGTAGACTCTTATTTTTAGATTCTACTTTTCCCCCTAAGGGGGCAATTCTAGACTATACTTGTTATCTAATAAATAAACTACCTATTATTATTAAAAAGATCCCATTTCCCCCCCAGGGGGGAAATTTCAGGAGAGATTTGTGGAATAACCTATTTTTGGGTTTTATAGGGAGTGCTAATTTGGTACCAATTATTATAGTTAGTAAGTATTATGCCAGCCAGATAGCAATTTTGGTTCTATAGGTACCTACCTACTAGCACAAACATCTATCGAGAAAAAAAAACACGCGCGTAAAACTACTCTATAGAATAATTATCTATGGAAAATTTCATTTCGCTTCTCGGCGGTAGATGGCGCTGTACAAATTTCCCATACAAAAAATACTCTTAAGTATCGAAAGTTTTTCCGCGCGTTATTGTTTTCGATAGCTGTTCGTACGAGTAAATTTACCTAGAATCTTGATTTATATCAACATAATATCAATACGATCTATACAAAGTGTTACAAAAACACCCCTCATGCCGAATATGGTAGATGGGGACCATGAACTGGGTAAATCAATTGGTATACCTACCTAACTAAGGAGTATCATTACAACTTGTGTAACCACAATGTCACAGCTAGAATTTCTCAACAGTAAGTAACAGGTGGTTACTAAAACTGACTGTAAATTAGGAAACAACTGTTAAGATTCGCTCGGACGTGCGACGTATAATTTACGAGTTAACACCGAGGTCATCGACCTCATGCCCACTAACTGTCTTGATACATTTTGATCCTGAAATTACTGGATGAAAACGAGTTTCGTCAACGAAATAAATTCCTGGCACTATACATAATAGACAATTTTTTTAACACCTAACATGCACGCGCTCACAAAATAACTCCAACTTCATAACACAAAGCATTTTTTTTAAATAATTAGATTGTGGTGTACATATTGTGATGATTGTGATCCAATGTTAGATGAATTTACCTAACATGGATGGAGAAAAAAGCGCGCGCGTAAAAATACTCGATATGGACCCCCTAAACGATCAAAATTGCTTGTCAATCATTTACATTGCATTGCTTGTCAATCACCTTTTGATCGTCTAGGAGCGATGCTTGACAAGCACCACAGAATAGATAGATTACCGTGGCCAATCAAAAGTAGGCCACGCCCCCAAAGTGTAAATGCAATGTAAATGATTGACAAGAAATGCTTGATCGTCTAGTCTAGGGGCTCCATTAAGACTATAGATTCTATTTACTTCATCACTTTCCCACTTAATGGCCAACTTACTACTTACTACTTAATTGGCTGTTTACACGTGAACATTTAGTTGGCCGACAACTTAGTTTTAACTAAATTACTTAACAGCTTGACCGGTGTAAACGGGTAAGTCAGAGCCGTGGTCAGAGCCGTTTACACGGGTCAAGCTAATAAGTAATTTAGTTGGGTATTTTTCGAGAAATTGCTGTTTTAAGCTTGACAGATGACAGCTGTCAAACTTAAAACAGCAATATCTCAAAAAGTATTCATCCTAGACCGATGGTGTCTTTGAAGAAATGAAAGGTCTTGGCGAGATCTTCATTTTAGATGACAAACTTAAATTTGACAGCTGTCACCTAAAATGAAGATCTAACTAAGACTTCTTCAAAGACACCATCAATCTAGGATGAGTACTTTTCGAGATATTGCTGTTTTAAGTTTGAAAGATGACAGCTGTCAAGCTTCATCGTTTTTTTACTAGTGAAGTTAAAAAAAAATGTGCAAGTGATTTTCGACCTTATTTCTAGCTTAGCATTCCGATATTATGGCCTTTTGGCAACAATGGGCATACTGGCTACTTACTATTTAAACCGTGTGAACGACTTTTTACTAAATTTTAACTTAATTTTAAGTTGCCCATTTAGTTACTACTTAACAGCTTGACTCGTGTAAACGGCTCTTTAGAGCTGTTATTGTCTATGGGAAATCTCATGTCGCTTTTCGGCTGTAGATGGCGCTGTGCAAATGTCCCATACAAAACTCTATCGAATTTTTTTCTCGATAGTTGTTCGTGCTACGCTACAAGCTATCGAGAAAAAATAAATTTATAGCAATCTGTGAATAGTTTATTTTCTAGTTTGAAACGATCGTTTGGTGTTAGTAGGTATCTAGTAAGTAACACCAAACGATCGTTGTACTGTACCTAATTTTATTTACCACGGTAATGTTTATGAAATAGGGCCCAGTTTAAAAAAATGCACAAAATACGAATCGCGAATTTTTTTCTTACCTACCTACCGTTAAGTTTAAGATTAATCAATACCTAGATACAATTAAGTAGGTAGTAAATTAATTAAGAAGTGGACATTTATCTCATACTTACCAACAACCGTTTTACAGTCTACTTACTTAAACGGGTTGTTAAACAAACACAATAATCATTACGAGAAACTAGTTTTTTTTAGTTTCAATATCGATTGTGGGAACTCAGATGTGAAGACAAAAAAACTACCAAAAAACACAAGGTAGGTTGGTACTCACCTCACCTCTTTGCACAATCAAGTTTCAAGTTTAAAAAATAAAACAATAGACAACCTTGAATTTAAAAAAAGAACGACACTTACTTTTTTAATTCACTGTGCAACACGCGCGCGAACGACTCGATTCTCCCGCGCTGACTGGCGCATGGCGGGCGGATCACCGCGAATTCGTAAATAAAATAACTGGTTCTGTATAACGTGGTTATTTGAATTGCAATCACGCTCTGTGTACTATTTGCTCAATAATGTGGACTTTCCAATCTGTTTGGTTCTTGTGTGCATTATTTTTTAACGGATCTAAAGATAATCGATGTGGGTTTTGTCAAAGAGCATTGTAGCTGTATCACTAATCTACGTTTGGTTTTGTTTTTGACTAAAGTACGGTAGACGGCACGCTGGGCTTCCACAAACTGTCAATTTTCTTCAATCGTTTTTAAACTTTAAGTTGAGCATTATAAGAATCTAAATTAATTGTAGATTATTGACAGTTTTGTATAGCCTCATATGCTGCTCACGTACCTACTTAAAAATGCCTACCTATTGCTTATCCAGTTTTATTTCGAAACGAAAAGGTACTTGCATGATACTCAAATGTCAATAAAAAGTATTCTTTTGTTACCTAGGTATGCCTAATTTTATAAATATCTTGAACTCCCCGTGCTATTTGCAGTCGTTACTACCCACTAATCCGCATTGGGCCCGCGTGGTTGGGTTATGTATGGCCCATCCTCCTTATCCACCCATACAATAAAGGCCTGTGTGTGCCCCAGCAGTGAGGACAATAAAAATGAACTGATGCTCATGCATGCCTAATTTCATGTTGCACTTATAAAAACAACAACAAACAAAAAATAAAAAAATAAAAAATAAACAACAAGAGTAGGATTATAAAAGTTGGCTCGGACTCTACAACATAGAGTACATTATTATACTAGAGGTCGACAACAAACATCATGAATGAATGAATAAAATCAGTTCAGTAGGTACCTACATCGAGATCACGATAAGAGATCGATGTAGATATGAACACGATATGAATATCGTTGTGACATGATTGCGAGTGCGACAGAGTCACAGTTCGTGACTTTGCAACCAACTTTCAAAAAAGGTATAAATTAACTAGGTAGGTAGGTATCCAAATATCATGTGAGAAATTACTTCGGTCGATTTATTTAGATGCAACGATTATGGTAGGTACTTATTCGGTATTTTTTTAGATATTCGGTATTTGACAGATATAGACAAAATATACTGTAGCACGAACAGGGGCCTTACCACAGAATATATAATAGTACTAACGTACAGAAGTCCGACCCCGCGAGGACCATCAAATAATAAGCTACTCTCGCTGCACGGCAATAAAGTACAATTTCAAACTGCACAACGCTGCGTGGATAAAATTATATGCACCTACGAAGAAGAAAGAGAGGCGTCTCTTTCTGTCGCATAGCTCTGTCTCAACCGACACATTTCGGGGTTGCTACTCGCTAGTTACTGATATCATAGAAAACATTCGTTATGCCCATGAATAAACAATGAAATTACTATAATAGGTACCTACTTATAAAATAAAATAAATCTACCTAATAGGTGAGCTGAGCATATTTAAAGAGCATAAATAATAAGTATTTCTAAGTAGTTAGAGAAGCTCGATGGCGCAGTGGTATAGCGCCTGGCCCAACGATTGCGGAGGTTAAGCAACTTTTGCAAGGGTCAGTTATGGGATGGGTGAAAAAAAATAGTATTTTTTAGCTTTTTTCTTTACTGGTGCCATATTTCGAACTTCGATACAACTAAGTATGTAAATATGTATACAAAAAATACAATAAACTTTGGTAGGTAGGTAGGTACGTTAGTAATTAAGTATCAAAAACGAAGTGCATGCAGTTTCGCATTCGGCGCTTGACTGACTCGTTTCGTTCGTGACGTTCACGCGCTGCGCTCTCGTCGCTTGCACACGCCGCGCGTTTCGGTCGGCGCGGTGATATCCCTCGACAATGGCCCTCTTGGAGTGGGCCGCGAGCAGTAGGCTAATATAAAAGTTTAAGCGCGGAGTTATACCCCCTTGGCCTTACTATGAGTTCTTACTTATAGCAGAACGATTATTGAACGATTACTTTTTCGTACGGTCAACGGCACGCTGGGCTTTCACGATAGCGTAATGATATTCAATCAATTTTATACTTAAATGCAAATAAGGTTCAAAATAAATTACAAATTTTTGACAGTTTTGTATAATCTCATGTGCTGCTGACTGTACTATGACCGTAACGGTTAGCTGCTTAAGGCCTGCTTTTGAACTGAACGGTTTCTTATTTGCTGATGGTCAGCCCCCAGCTATCGAAAAAATAACGCGCGTAAAAACATTCTATAAGGCCGGCCACACACAGACGGAATCACGTTACGGAATTCCGTACGTACGTGATTCCGAACGCAGATAATCCATACAAAACTATGGACTACCACACACATACGGGATTTTTCCGTAAGGAATCTTCATACATTATCGAAATTCCGTTCGGAATTCCGTAACGGGATTCCGTCTGTGTGTGGCCGGCCTTAGAATAATTTTGTATTTGGAATTTGTACAGCGCCATCTACCGCCGAATAGCGGAATGAGATTTTCCATTACTTTAGGGATGACATAAAACTTCCTGCTGCGAGCTGCCATACCGACCACGGCCGTGTACCTCTCCCGCCTGCACCATACCACCACAGAGCAGGACGTGATCGAGTACATAAAGAAGAAATCCAACTTTTGTTTGAGAGTTCAGCCACTGGAGTCGCGCCATAATACCAATTTTAAGGCGTTTGTGGTGCGCATCCCGACAGCAAGGCTGGACCTCTTCGTGAAGGAGGACTTCTGGCCGCAGGGCGTGGTGTACAGGCGCTTCAGAGGGACGCTGCCTTGTGCCACGGATTCGACACACAAAGTGTCTACTTGATTTTTTTACTAACATATGTTTTAAGTTATTTACTAACAACATTGTTTTATAAATTATATATGTTTAGTTTTTAAGGTATATATATATCTATGGGTCATCAATGCCTGAATATAAATAAATAAATAAATTAAATTAAATTAAATAAAATAAAATGCATTTCAAACTATCAAGCGACATCTTTAATCTCCACACTATCTTCAGTGATGTGTTCTAAGGTGACCAACAACTCTATAATACGATATTTGTTTATAGTTGCCCGTCGCTTATAGACTTGCCCACTACCACCGCTAGGGGGCAGCCTAGTCTGAGCCAAATACCCAAAAACATACATAGCTTTATGAAATTTTAAGTTGTCACTCACTATCTTAGATACAATCGTCATTTTGACAAATTTTGACAAAAATACTTGTTTAAATATGGTTTGAGGATCAAGATGATTCGATTATTGTGTATAATGTGATAAATAAAACACTGTTTTAATACAACAAGTCTTTATATTGTAATCTCCACCCAATCTCCAGTGACCTGTTGTAATGCGACCAACTCGGTGGTGACGTCGTTACGCGTACAGCGGTGCACCTCTAGTTGCCCGTCGCTCATGGACTTGCCCACTACCACCGCTAGGGGGCAGCCGAGTCTGTGAACAAATTAATGGTTTTTTTCGTATAAACTCTTCAACGCCCGGAAAATGAGACACAATAGAAAATCTATTATGTGTCTTGGTCGCCAGCGACCGCTCCGGCGTTAATGAATTAAGGTGGCACCCTGAGCGAAAGTGGCGCCGCGGTGAATTTTATTTATAATTCTAAAACACAATTTAAATAATGTTTTACGTGGAATTTTTAGGGCCCACAGTCTAGTATTTTTAGACGGTATCGTTACGTTCATTTACATAATAAAACATAAAAATACATTCGATAAAAATACCTTAAAATCAAATAACATTAAAATTGATACTTTAATAACATTGTTCAAAACGGCCACCAGGAACAAAACAATAATTATATAAGTAACGTTTAATCAGTATTCTTGATACTCGACAGATGTCGCTGTACTGAGTTGCATCTCGGTATGGTTTTGCTAGATTAATAAGAGGTCACGCTACCTGTCGCCTCACCAGGTTCTCGCCATAGAGTACATTATTATACTAGAGATAGAGTTATCAGTCAGACCTAATGATCAACGCCATCTAACGAAATGTGACAAAAAGTGTACGATATTATAATATAGGTGTACTAGTAGGTTTCTATAAATCTTGACTTGTAATTTTTTTGGGAGGTAACCGCTATGTCATGAAATAAATTTAAAATAATTTACTTTATAGCTAATCAGCTTTGACTATATAAAACTGTGAAAGACACACGATACCGCGATTCAGCACGGGATAGCGACATCTATCGACTGTTTGACAAACGAAAAATGAGCGCCATCTATCAAATCATTCCGCAACTAAAATATTAGGCCGCGCTCCCTTGAGTGATACCAAGTACTAAGTGAAAAGCCCCTGGTTCTCGCTCGCATCCATTGCTTGGTACCTCATTAAATAGTGATATCTTAGCGCTGGGTTTTAAATTAATGCTATTTACCTCAAGGGCGGGCTTGAACACCCTGCTAGAAGTAGACAGAAACTGCTACAAGTGGCCGTTTTTGACACATTTGCTATCTACTTATACCAATGACTACGAGGGCTACCTTCTAAAAACACTAGACCATGGGCCCTAAAAACTCCACGTAAAACATTATAAAAATCTTTTTCTATTAATAACTTAATAAATAAAAACCTCTGAGGGCGCCACTTTCGGTCATACAACCGCCTTAAAGTTTTTTTTATACATATCATATTATTAATCCTATTATATATATATAGTGTATACGGGTAGTATACGGGTGGTAGGAAAATATAGACGATTCAAAAGTACTTAATAATTAAGTTTATTTGAATAAAGCTTATTTCACTTTCACTTTCACTAATATTATTATTTTTATCCTATTATCAAAAATTTTTTTTTATCTTATTTTTAAAAGACTTGTTAAAAATACGTTGTCTTATAAGTAATTAACAATTTCTTTCGTAATCTGTGATTAAATTCGTAATTCGTAATGCGGATAGTTTAAAAAAACGGATTTTTTTAAAAAAAAAGGTAAATAAAAAAGATTTTTGGTTAAAATAATTGCAATTTACCTCTCGGCCATTAACAATCGCTTCCCAATGGTGAGGTTGTGTCTATCGTCTATGATGACGTCACCACGCAGCCACGGAACTGCCTCGAGCTGGTGGTAGACTTGTTCTATCTTGTCAGAGTGGGATAACCACTCTTTAGAGCCTTCCTGAAAACAAAAAATAAAATACAATAGGCTAGTTGACAAAATTTCAATAACTGCTTAATATTTTAGCTTATTAGGCATTTTATCGAAAAAAAAGGTTTATTTATTTTTAATCGAGCGTTTACATTATAAATTTCGCGTTTTAAAAAAACAATTTTAATTTGATTCCAAAACGCACAAGACTGTCATGGCGTCTTGAATGACGTCACGCCGTGCGAAACAAACCAAAGAGCGATCGTGTCTTCGTACGTTATAGCTAGTTTTTATCGTTTAAAAATGAATTTCTCATATTATAAGTACTGTATAGTGCCCCAGTGTGATAGCACGACTATAAAAACGCCAAACCAGTTATTTATATATGTTCCAAACAATGAAGAAATACGGAAAAAGTGGCTAAAACTTGCGTTCGGTTGTGGTTAGGTTGCACTCGGAGTGTAGGTTTGGAACACGCCTCCGGTAGTGATACTCGAAACGTCAAAGACAAGATTGGAGTTTCGCACGGCGTGACGTAACGCTTTCTGATTGGTGTTCACTGTCACGTGACTAAAGGTTTCATTTTACGAAATTTATTTTTTAAAAATATTATTAATCTTTAACGCTTTTAATAATTAAAATTGTTTGTTATTTTCTCCATAATATAATTAATCATTATAAACCCCTATCCATTATATTTATTCTTAATGGAAACAAGCCTATTACCCCCGTATCTATAGACGAGTAAGTAATGACTTGAGTAAAACTTGTAATTTTCAAATGCTTCTCATATCATATTAACATGCAATTTATAGTATAAATCACCTCTTAGTGCAGTTTTGGTCCATTTAAGGTTAATCTATACTACAAAATGCGTGTGAATATAATATTACAAGCATTTGAAAATTGCAAGTTTTACTCAAGTCATTACTTACTCGTCTATAGATACGGGGGTTAGAGCACTAGCTTCCGCCTGTGACTTCATCTGCGTGAACATTTGGAAAATCTCTAAGGAACACGGGTTTATCCCGGGTAGGTATACTTTTTAAAGTATACTATGTTTTAATCCAGGCTATAAACTACATAGTGTGCCAAATTTCATCCAAATCTATTCAGCTCATGTAATAATCTCTTAAATTTTTTGAATAACTCTTCAACAGTTTATTTATTTTTATTTTATTTTATTTGGGGAGCTTACAGCATCATTTACAAATTATGGAAATAAATATAGGTACTTAAGAGCTAATTACAAGCTTCCACAGATATCGTTCATTCTGTAAGTTTTAAAAACAATAATTGCCAAAAGTGGCCACTATAAGCTAAAATGGATTTTAAAACTTACAGAAAGAATGAAAACTTTTGAAGATTTATTCAAACATATTACCAATCATATTTACCAATTGATATTCGAAATTTAGCACTAAATAATTTCAAATACAAACTTAAGACATGGCTAATACAAAAATGTTACTATACAATAAATGAATATTTAGATAAAAAACATTGACATTTGAAATTTGACATGTAAAATTGAATAAAATATTATTATGTATTTAGTTTTTATGAAAGTATATAAATGTTAAATGTATTATTATTACGTAGTTATTAATTAATTAGTTTTGACATGCAGAAACAGTTTTACAAAATAAATATAAAATGAACTAATAATTTAAGTTAATATAATAAATATGAGTTTCCTGGATTAGCTATAGGTTAAAATGTATTTTTCACTCCTCTTGCTCAAAAAGTGCGTCATTGTAACGTACAAGAGTCGAGATAAAATAGCATAATAAGCCCTAGGGGATAAAGTTTTTTCTTTTTTAATGTTTGTCTATTACCAATGAGCGTACTAAAACGAAAAAGTTTTTATTCATAATCACGAATAAAAACTCGCTCGACTTAATAATGGGGGTCTATTACGAAAAGTTTAATGCGATACACGCGGCTGCGTCCGTGCTTCGTTCTGATTGATTCCTATTACAAAGCACTTGCGTATGCGATATTGCAAAGTGATTGCGTAAATTTGACAGTTTCTCTCTAGTGGATCCGTCATTATTCGTTCAATAGACTATGGACTACGATAGCTACATTGAAAATATTTGTAATAACTATAACCGACGAACTGCGGACGACTATCGTGACCAAGTTTCGTAATAGGCCCCCAGTTTCTCATTCTTATTTTTGAAAATGGAACTAAAAGCATCTCTTCGGTAAAATCATAGACTTATTTATACTCTGTGTACAGAGTGAATCGTAGAATGCGTGTTTGTGTTGCTTAGCTGCTACAGCAGAAATTAAAAAAGGTACCATGGCGCGAAATCTTTAGAATTTTTTTATAATTACAAACTGATTGAATTGTGTGACTGTAATTGGAAAGAAATAATTTTAATCTACTGCCGTCAAGCACAAATCATTTATTTAAATATTGTACAAAAAGTTTATGAAGTGGAGGAAAAAAAAACGAGTGGATTCGTTTACGGAAGTAAGTAGGTATAAACTATTTAATATTGTATTTTATTTTCTCGCAATCGTAGTGAAAAGTATAGTGTAACACACGACGCTAAAACCCATTGTAACTCGGTTTCTATTTATTCCCTCGCTAAAGCTCGGGAATAAAAATACCTCGTATGCAATGGGTACTTTTAGCGTCTTGTATAACAATCTACTATTGCATGCCCAAAAGTGGGTGAATGTGTCTTGTGCAATATCTTTTTAGAGCTAAGAATTCCATCTGTAATTACCACATTCTGGCATAATAAAAATGTTTATGTTTAAAAAATATTAGAGACAATTTAAGAAATTATTACATGTTTTTTTTTTTAAATATTGACCTGGTTTATGAGTAATAAAAATAAATATAGTGGCGGCGCTAGTTTCACTACCTACAGCGCCAAGGTTCCGATGGTCGCGGTCGCCGGAAGGCACTCGTTTTTACCCTTATTAGAATTTTTCTGACAGAAATTTCTTACAATATGCGGCCGCCCTTATACTAACTTGCTTATTTGGTAAACAATCTTTAGTCAACTTTTTATTGAAAAAAAAAAACAATTTTAATGTACTTACATCAAAATGGTTTTCCACCATAAAATACGAAAGAAATTAAAAATTATTATTTTACTGCCAATTATTATAATATTTTTTAAAATAACGATTTAAATTTTAAAGACGCGTATGACAACTGTTAAAACCTGTTTACTAATAAAGGTTTGTATAGCAGATGTATAGTTACACAGTGTTTTGGCACTTTCTTTACAATGTCAAACTCAAATAGTTTGACAGAGATTAACCATTGTGTAACTATAGGTACATCTGTACATCTCCTATACATCTACTATACATTTCATCATCCATGTCTTAATAATAATTATAACATGTTGGCGGCTTGGTATAACTGTAAGTCAGCATGAATAAATAAATAAATGAATAAGGGGGTTAGTAAATATGCATCCGATTATAAAAGGTTAGGTACCTATCTAAATTTTGATTCTAATTTTCATATTTTTGACAATAAATTTTAAAAAACTACCTAACCATCACAACAAATTCAATAACTAATATGTAAATATTACGTAAATATGTTAACATTATGTAATTTATTATTCAATTTAATCCTTAATAACATTAATATTTTCTGTTTATGTTTGCATGCTACTTAAGTTGGCTAAATAGGTTAAGCTTCTGATACAACTACTTTTAAGATACTAAATAATATACTAGAAAAAATACGACTCGCACCAGATCAATACTCAGACGGGAATCGAACCCGCGACCTTTGGATATCCGGTCCAATGCTCTGACCGCTGACCTACCGAGTCACTAGTAGTAGTAGGGTGTAGTAGTCTGGTGCGAGTCGTATTTTTTCTAGTATATTATTTAGTATTGTATAAAAATAGCATTGTGAATGCAAAAATCTCAAATTTAAAAATACTTTTAAGATCTCCATTTGTACCCTATTTAAAGCAAATAAAGATATTTGTATTTGTATTTGATTATCCAATCTATTGTAATAAGTTTCAATTTAATATCTTACCTTTGGTCCTACAATGATGGCGGAGTAGGGAGCTATGTGTCGCGGCCACCGCAGTGACGTCTCAGTGGAGAGGGCCTCTAAACTAGCTGCTAGCAATCTGCAATTAAATTAAACATTTAGTCACAATACTAAATAATATAGGTACTAGAAAAAATACAACTCGCACCAGATCAATACTCAGACGGGAATCGAACCCGCGACCTTTGGATATCCGGTCCAATGCTCTGACCGCTGAGCTACCAAGTCACTAGTGACATCGCCGAATTTCTTCTAGTATATCCTACCTTACGCTAGTCTTAGGTCGCGGGTTCGATTCCCGTCTGAGTATTGATCTGGTGCGAGTCGTATTTTTTCTAGTATATTATTTAGTATTGTGTAAAAATAGCATTGTGAATGAAAAAATCTCAAATTTAAAAATTTAGTCAGAAATCATAAATATTGAAAATCAAATCACATAAACTCTGACATTTTTTGTTATGCACAACGGGGTAGTGCTTGGCCTTCACCTCACCTGATGTTAAGTGACGATAAGGCCGAAGGTGGAAGCGTGGACACGCGGAATCCTCACCACCGAGGAACTGGCTCTCTTACCTCTAACTGCCAGAACACAACAATTTTCAAATTGTTGTTATGGCGTCAGACTTAGGTAAGATGGTGGTAGCTAGCCAGGCGGACTTGAAAAAAGCCCTACCACCAACCAAACCGAGTACAATTAATGTACCCACCCAATGGGAATCGAACCGGGGACTCTTGCGTCTTACACGGGTGGGCTAACCACAAGACCACACAGGCGGTTGAAAATGCGGTGTGTAAATGTATACCTACCTAGTAATACCTATTCCATAACGAAACATGACCACGGGCCCCGCGGGGCCCCAGGCGCCGGAGTGTACAGGGCCCGCAGGGGCGCGCTGTATTTGGCAATACCCCTATTTCATCCCCATAGGGGTTGAAATACTAACTTATTAATTTTCAATCGTCAGTCTAAACACAAAAAGTCAAACAAATTTTAGCTTCAAACTGAGGGACTTTCATACAAACTTTCATCCCTTATTTCACCCCCTTAGGGATGGAATTTTCATCCTTCCTTAGTGGATGCCTACACTGTATAAGGTATCTGTGTGCAAAATTTCAAGTCTCTAGTTCCAGCGGTTTGGGCTGTGCGTTGATAGATCAGTCAGTCAGTCATTCAGTTTACGATTTTATATATTAAGATTGATATAATGTTGTTATTGTATTATTATACCTACCTTGTGATACCTATTCCATAACAAGACATGACCACGGGCCCCGGGGCCCCGGTCGCCGGCGTGCACAGGGCCCGCAGGGGCGCGCTGTATTTGGTCCCCAGTATGAACGTGTGTCCCACCTACAAACAAACATGTTTTTGTTACTAGTGGACCCTGTGAACTTCGTTTCTCCCACAATTTATATGATTATCAATTTATACCTTGAGAATAGATTCAACATTGACAATTTTGTATAGGAATCGCCATTTCGGATTACTTGGTGGCGCAGTGGTTTAGCGCCTGGCCCAGCGATTGCGGAAGTTAAGCATCGATCGCAAGGGTCGGTCATGAGATGGGTGACCAAAATTCACATGTATTGTACAGTCACAAGTATAATAAACTTGCGGCCGCCCGCGGTTTCACCCGCGTGGTTCCCGTTCCCGTGGGAATATCGGGATAAAAAGTGTCCTATGTTTTAATCTAGGCTAACTACTATCTGTGTGCCAAATTTCAACCAAATCCGTTCAGTAGTTTTTGTGATTGAGGAACAAACATCCAAACCCACAAACTTTCACATTTATAAAATTAGTAGGATAATACTTAAAAGGGGATCTCAGTAGGTATAATATTATTTTGTAAAAATTTGATGTCTTTAAATAATTATTTCTTGAATTCTTGACATGTATTAAATGTTAAAAAATATTATATTCTACTCTACATAATATTTTCTACACTAAACAAAGTCACAGTAACAAAATATATAAAAATTCCTACACTAACCTCTATACTGCTAACTGTATCCGTCCCTTTCCCACACCCGCACCGCTCGCCCCCCGGTAACCTGGCGTGCGAGCAGGACGGGCATATTTCTATGGAGTCCTCCCCCGCGCCCGCGCACAGTTGCCACTCGTGCGATAGCGACCCGCCCATGTCGCCAGAGGGCGCTTCAACTTGAAAATAAAATAAAACATTTAAAAAACTAGCCACTTTTAGAAGTGGCACCCTCAGAGGTTCAAAGTATATTGTTCAGAGTGCACTAGAAGAAAACGATTCTCAGTTTAAACGTTATACGTTTTTAAATTTGAGATTTTTGCATTCACAATGCTATTTTTATACAATACTAAATAATATACTAGAAAAAAATCGAGTCGCACCAGATCAACTCTCAGACGGGAATCGAACCCGCGACCTTTGGATGTCCGGTCCTATGCTCTGACCGCTGAGCTAACGAGTTACTAGTGGCATACAACGTGTTACGAAAATACCCCTAAATCTAACTGAACAACTTTTACTATGGGACCATCTCTGAAATCGCGAAAAAAAGCAGCTGTTTCATACACAAATTATTAACGAAAACATCAAAATATCAAACTTACCTCTGTGCACAGCCAGTTCCAATTTCTCAAACAACTTCCTGTAAGCGTCCGAAACACTCTGGTAAACAGTTTGCGCGCATCGCTCGCTCGCGTGCGCTCCGTAAGCGTCGAGCATACTGAACTCGCGAGCGCGCAGCAAGCCGTGCTTGGGACGGTGCTCGTCGCGGTATTTGTTGCTTATCTGCTCAACAAAATGGCATTTTTTATGCACAAACGGGATAGTGCTTGGCCTTCACCTCACCTGATGTTAAGTGACGATAAGGCCGAAGGTGGAAGCGCACTACACCCGGAATCCTCACCACTGAGGAACTGGCTATCTTACCTCTAACTGCCGGAACAATTTTTAAATTGTTGTTATGGCGTCAGACTTAGGTAAGATGGTGGAAGCTAGCCAGGCGGACTTGAAATAAGCCCTACCACCAACCAAACCGAGTACAAATATACCTCCCTCTGGGAATTGAACCCTGCATCAACCAGTAGACCACAGAGACAGTTAAATAGTAATAATATGTGTACACCTGTAATAGGCTAGTTGACAAAATTTCAATAACTGCTTAATATTTTAGCTTATTAGGCATTTTATCGAAAAAAAAGGTTTATTTATTTTTAATCGAGCGTTTACATTATAAATTTCGCGTTTTAAAAAACCAATTTTAATTTGGTTCCAAAACGCACAAGACTGTCATGGCGTCTTGAATGACGTCACGCCGTGCGAAACAAACCAAAGAGCGATCGTGTCTTCGTACGTTATAGCTAGTTTTTATCGTTTAAAAATGAATTTCTCATATTATAAGTACTGTATAGTGCCCCAGTGTGATAGCACGACTATAAAAACGCTAAACAGTTATTTATATATGTTCCAAACAATGGAGAAATACGGAAAAAGTGGCTAAAACTTGCGTTCGGTTGTGGTTAGGTTGCACTCGGAGTGTAGGTTTGGAACGCGCCTCCGGTAGTGATACTCGAAACGTCAAAGACAAGATTGGAGTTTCGCACGGCGTGACGTAACGCTTTCTGATTGGTGTTCACTGTCACGTGACTAAAGGTTTCATTTTACGAAATTTATTTTTTAAAAATATTATTAATCTTTAACGCTTTTAATAATTAAAATTGTTTGTTATTTTCTCCATAATATAATTAATCATTATAAACCCCTATCCATTATATTTATTCTTAATGGAAACAAGCCTATTGTTATATGTATAAGTAACAAAACCATATATAAGAGAAACCTATAACGTTGGTGTTCCAAATTTAAATGAAAAAAAATATAGCAAATTATTTGTTAAATAGCAGAGTATCCATTAACTATACTTACTTGATACAGTAGTAAGGGCAGTTGTTTATATGACAGAGGTCCCACATCGGAGAGAAGGTCTGCAATGGCTTCTTCATGTGTCTAAAACAGGGATTGAAATACCGTTAAATAAAAATAACGATACAAAAAAAATAACGTTAAAACATTTTATCGGTAAACCGGTAAAAATAACGTTAAAAATATTGTACCGGTAAAATTACCGTTAAATATAGCGTTAAACTTGACCAGTACAGTAGTAAAATTATTGGTAAAAAATAGCGTTATCAATTGGAATAATGTTAATTTTAAAGTAACGGTACCAAAAAGTAAGAAATAACGTTAAAATTGACGTTATTTACTGAAATAACGTTAATTTCTATGTAACGTTATCTAAAGTAACGTTATTTATTGACATAACGTTAATATTAAAATTAACGGTAAAAAAAGTAAGAAATAACGTTACATTTAAAAATAACGTTATCATTCCCTGGTCTAAAAACAAAAAAAAGGTTATTTTTTTACAAATTTCAAACTGCCTGAGTCATTCTGTTTATTTATTATCCTTACTTGTCCAATTAAGTAAACAGCTTTTTGACAATTTTCAAGCATCGTTTAAACTCAAATTATTTAAAAAATGTTGTCTATTTAATCAAATTGTCACTAATAATTAGCAATTTATTTTCCTTTAAGGCGGTTGTATGACCGAAAGTGGCGCCCTCAGAGGTTTTTATTTAATAAGTTATTAATAGAAAAAGATTTTAATAATGTTTATCGTGGAGATTTTAGGGCCCATGGTCTAGTATTTTTAGAAGGTATCACTACATGCCCTCGTAGTCATTCGTAGAAGTAGATAGCAAATGTGTCAAAAACGGCCACTCTTAGCAGTTCTGCTATCTACTTCTAGCCTTCCACCTTAATAATCTTTTGATCGTAAATTGCAACTATGTGTTGAAAACCTATTGTTTGTTTTTTCATTTATTTAATGACAACAAACAGTCATGTATACATTGACATAAATATGCAAACTATTAATTATTTAACTTATAGACCTAGAGTGCCTATTATTACTTTATGAAAATTATATGTTATGTAGGTATGTGACAAATCTTATCGAAAACGATTCGAGATAAACGAGATCAAGTGACTATACAATGAGAAACTAAATTCAATTAGCAATAAAAAAAACAAAGCAAAATTAATAATTAAAAATAATTATTGTATTTATAATTAGTTCCTTTCAATAAAGAGTTAGGTAAAGATTGTTTACCAAATAAGATAAGTAACGACAACAGCTTAAAAATTACCAAATTGAATAAAATAAAAAAACACTATACCTACAGGCGCCAACAAATATTTGTGCCCGTGACGATCTTGCAGCTTCACGAGCTCCGGTCCAACGTCACTAAGCCTGCCCGTCTTCTCCCAGAGGTTTGCCGCAGTCAACGCTGGCAGGGACACCCTCTGCCCGCCCGCTTCCTCAATGTAGTGACGTACGAGTGTTTCAAGTTTATCTGCTGCTCTTCTCGCGAGGGGGAGCAGGGTGAACAAGCCAGAGCTAGTTGGTCTTACTAAGCCGAGCTCTAAAAGGAGCTGGAAAGCAGTTTAGATGTTTTATTGTAATTTGAAAGGGCCATAGAAGGAGAAGTTGACCAAAAAAAGGTGGGACGACGACATAAGAAAAGTAGTAGGAGTTAGTTGGAATGGAACAGAGTGGCAGAGAACCAGTGGGAGTGGAAAAGGTTGGAGGAGGCCTTTGCCGAATGACAATCAGACTTACAAAATATAAACAAAGCCCAAATACTTGATTAACAAGGAATTTCTGATGCAAGAGGCTATTATTTATATTAAATTAATCTCATTGTATTTGAAGCGACCTAATAATAACCTATATTCGAGTAAACCTATTTTCTTCCCTAGAATAGTATCATAAGTTACCAACTACATAAATTGTACATAGGGATTTCTACTTTCTTACGGTAAATAGAAAGTAAATAATATTAATAAGTTTAATTTTACTTTGGGAGTAGGTAATAAAGGCCGGAATTAATTTTCCGTCAAAAATTATCTTACCTTTTGACTTTTACACGTGATTTCCGTATTCTTGATCTTAGCATTCTTTGGTATTGTTATAACAGGTTGAAATAATCGAGAAATATACCTCATATTGTACTAAAAAGTATCTAATTTCCAAAAAACTTTCAACTTTTACAGGTTATTTATTCTCATCAGCTGTTTTGTTTGTCAATTTCTGATTTGACATCTGACATATTTGGTGCATTCCAGCAGGCTAATCGCTGAGTCATCGATCGCACATAGAGTACATTTTAACAATGGAAAATAAAAACAAAATATATCATTACTATCCGCGTAAATTGGCAATACGATGGTACCTTGTCATATTAATATCCACGTTGACGTCATCCGCAATAAAAAATTACATGTCAGAATAAAATTCTAATAGGTTACTTAATTAATTATTGAATTATTATTTTCAATAAGATTATGGTCTAGGTATATAAAAAAATGCAATTGTTCTTCATTTTTGAGGTTAAGAATATGGCCGCCAGGTTCGTTAGCAATTTGCGGGGATGATATAACAAATTACTTTCTAAGGTTAAAACGTTTACTGTGCTGATCGATAATTTAGCGATTGGCCCACTGGAATACACCTATTATGTTGACGAAGTCCTTCAATCATACAGCCTTGTCAAGGAGCCATGTTATATATGAATATTTTTATAGCTTTATAAAGTACCTACCTAGTTATTTAATCCGTTTTTAAATAAATTCTGAACTACATATTATTTTACATATAAATCCACAGATGGCGCTAATGCTATCTATATGCTTATTTGCGGTAATGAGTTTTGTAAAATATAGTAGGTACATTATTTGTTTCAGCCTGGCCGCACACAGGCGTTTTCCCACCGGCGGATTCCGCATTCGTTTTCCGCGTCGAGCCTAGCGCCATCTAGCGCACGCGTTTTATTTTGAATTTGTGTGTGAACAGTCAGTGTATTTTTGTACTGGATTTGATGCATTTGGGTCTAAATAAAACGCGTGTGCTAGATGGCGCTAGGCTCGACGCGGAAAACGAATGCGGAATCCGCGCGCGGAAAACGCCTGTGTGCGGCCAGGCTCAAAGTTAGATATTTTACGATTATGTATGCGCTGAACTAAATAGATCCGTGTTGATATAAATTTGGTCATTAAAATTGTTAAAATTATGGTTATCTATGCTTTGCATTTTTCGTGTCTGTGACTTTTATGACTGGAAACACTCTTGCTTCGCCTACGAGCTCAAGTTGATTTCATGTTTTGTGCCGTCCATTTTATTTAATTATTTAATATCCATCATCTGTAATCATCAAAGTATATTGACGTACAAATTTTGTTTATTCATCTTGAGGATGTGAGAATAAATATTTGGAAGCCATTTGAGGGTTTATTTATTTGGACTCTATTCTATGGTGGCTAGGAACGCATCGCCATCGCAGCACACGTCTGCTCATCAAAAATAAATTAAGGCACGGTATCTTTTTCATTGCATTTGGATACCGTTTCGGACCGGAAGTGCGCGGTGACATTCGACGCTTTCGCGCCGTTAACCCGTCGCTCGTCGCGCGCTGGTAAATAGAATACCGGCGGGCGCGCGGCGCGAGTTGCTCACCCACCGGTAAAGGTGAGGTCGCTGAAATAGCGGAACTTATTTAGGGTAAACTATTTTTTTTTCTCTTTATTGAGGAACAAACAGTCACACATTTATACATATTGCAAAGAAAAAACATGATGTACTAAAAGACCAATAGTTCCCTAAAATTATTATACATATAAAGATATAAAGTTATCGCGAAATTTAACAGTAGATTTATGTATGCCAAAAGATTTAGTTAAGTGTATAAGGTTAAATAATTTTTACTATTCGTAAACTCCACTGTTTTAAGTACGCACCCAAACCCAATATAACCGTCCTATAATCATAATAATTATAAATAATAATAAGTAAGTACCTAATATGGACTCACGTCTGAAATAAATGATTTTTGTTTATTTAAGTATTGTATTACCACCTGTCCATTTAGGTTGCTGCATAGAGACAGCCACCCAAACCTATCAAAAAGTCAATAAAGTCCTTGCTACCTTTGTTTCATTATTCAAACACACAAATAAGCAATTTCAAAGCTAAAACGGTGCTAAACGCTAAATGACAAAGCACTCTCCGCTGTTTCTCTACCCCAGTGTCCCTTATCATCTTTACAGACCATTAGCTCCGCCATTTTGTCGCGCGCCACAAAATGGCCGCGCGGACAAAAACCGGATGATTATTGGGTTAATTACGTGTGGCACCCGATAAACCCGGGGGGTCATTTCATTGAATTTAAACGCTTCCTGGCGCGCGGTAGCGTAATGAAGAGATAGTGACACTGCAAATTATGAATTAGGTACATGTCCCATCTATTTTCGATCGTCAATGCTTCAAATGGTTCGGACGGACGTAGCTATTTTAGTAATATTCATTTTATGGAGTTCTCGGCTGCATTTGCAGTCGTTAAGCGGGTTTTTGCGCTACACTAGCGCCGCTGCCAATGGAGAAAAAATCGTAGTGCTCAAATAAAGACAAAATTGTGAATTGTATTCTTCTAGTGAACTCCGAAGAAGCTTTGTGGTACTTTTAATCGCTTTATTAAACAAAGCCAAAAGTGGCCACTTTTAGTAATAAAACTTAATTAAACTCGAATACCGTCAGGAACCTTGGTGTCACCTTTGACCAACAATTGTCATGGAGACCCCAGGTGGAAGGGTTAAGGAAAAAAGTGTTCGCTGCGTATGGCTCACTCAATCGGCTGCGTAACTTTTTACCAACCAGTACCAAGATCACCCTGGCACAAACTATCTTGCTCTCGATTATTGACTACGCTGATGTCTGTTACACTGACCTGTCGGAGGAGCTGCTTGACAAATTAGAGCGTCTGCAGAATGTTTGTATCAGATTCATTTTTAATCTCCGTAAATTTGACCACGTGTCTCTTTTCCGTTCTAAACTCAACTGGCTCCCTATTCGCCTATTCTATTCTATTCTTTTTCTTCCTACTTCCCCTCCCCACATTATCTTAAAAAATGTTTCGCGTTTCGCACTACATCTTCTCACTGCGTTCTTCTTCAAACCTTACCCTTGACATCCCTAAGCACTCTTCTGACTTCGTTTCCTACTCCTTCTCCGTTCATGCCGTCCGCCTATGGAACGCACTTCCCGAGGGTATCAGAAAGGCTCAGACTCTAAAATCCTTTGGCAATCTAGTTAGAAATCATTTCCTTTCTTTAGATCGAAACTTATAATACCTATGTGGCGACTCTGCAAAGAGGTCACCACTCCTCTATGGTAGGTTGCATTGCAATATTAGAAGAAAAGTTTTCTTATGACAATTGATTAGCTGTCACTTAATTGCTATCATGAAAATGATTAGGACACTGAAAATATAGTAAGATATTCCTGTTTGATTCATATCATAATGTGACCTGTTTGTGTACATACTGTAAATAAGGAAGTAAAGGTTGTATCAACGCAAGGTTGTGTTTCGTATGTAGAGATTTAGTTGCGAGGACATCCTCCATACCCAGCTCAGCACATCAACAACAGACGCAAGTATAGTGCGGGCGGGAGCCAAAGCCCGCACATTTGGTGACCCCGATTACTAAGCAGCACGCGTCACGTCACCGCACATTCGGTGACCCCTATTACTAAGAAGCACGCGTCACACCGTACATTCGGTGACCCCTACTACGGAGCTCGTTTACCCCTACTACGGAGCTTGTGTACCCCTACTACGGAGCTCGTGTACCTCTACTACGTAGCTCGCGTACCCCTACTACGGAGCTGAGCAGTGCAGCCACGCGTCATTGGTGCCGTGCTAACAGAAGGAGGAGCCTGGCGTGGTGTAACATTTCGTTGTTTCGTCGGAGTTTGAAGCCGTTGTCGTCGGTCTTCTGGATTGTCGTTTGGACGTCGGCGTTCCGGACAGGACGTAACGTGGTTTTTGCATGTGGTTCCGTGTAAATATTATTCATTAAGAACTATAAGTTTTATTTTCCGTTATTATTTTGAAATTATTATTTGTGTGTTGTTTTGTGTTGTGTAAATTTTGCATGTGGGTGCACTTTCTTTTGTTTTTTTTTACCGTTGCATGTTGCATGTTTGCATGTTATTGTCTATGCCTTTGTCATTTATTGCTGTAACTTGTGTATATAGTTTGTACATATAGGTATTACGTTATTGCACGATGGCTGAGGCAGATTTTAAGGAGCAGTTGAGGCAGCTTCAGAAGCTAGTGACTAACCTGCCTTCTGCGGGCGAAATTGTTGAGGCAACTCCTCCACCTCCTGCACCGGTCCATGCTGTAAACGTCTCCGATCGCTCCGTTGTAACTTCCATTATGGAACGAATTGAGGAACTTTCACGCAAAGTCGAAGCTCTTAGTACTAAGCAGTCACGTCGTTCCCGTCCAGTCTCTCGCTCTCCATCAACCAGGTCAGCAAGTAAGTCAGCAGATCGTAGTTGCTGGTATCACAGGAGGTTTGGCGGTAAGGCTGCTAAGTGCATTTCACCTTGCTCCTGGAAACCACAAAACCAGGGAAATCATCCCAGCAATCAGTAGAGGCGGCAGCTGATTGCTCCAATCCTGGCCGCCGGCTATTTGTGGCGGACTCCAAGTCAGGCCATCGGTTTCTTATTGATACCGGGTCAGACATTAGTTGTTTTCCTCGTCACTTACTTAAAGGTCAGTATCACGCATCCACCTTTGATGTCCGCGCTGCCAACGGGAGTACCATTAAAACTTATGGCCCCATTTTATTGCGGTTGAATTTAGGTCTTCGCCGAGAATTTCAGTGGAGTTTTGTTGTCGCTGACGTTGGTGTACCTATCATCGGTTCAGATTTTTTGGCTGAATATCACCTTATGCCGGACTGTCGTAACCAACGTCTGCTTGATGGTTTAACTAGTCTTTTTGTTGCTGCAACTGCTGCTGACACTACCCAGACTAGCGTAAAGACTGTTGTTGCTGAGTCTCCTGCTGCGCAAGTGTTATTGGAATTTCCCGATATTTTGCGTCCGCCTGGGTTGCCACGTATTGTAAAGCACACAACTAAACACTATATTATTACAACCGATGGTCCACCAGTTTCGTGCCGTCCACGTAGACTCGCCCCTCAGAAACTGCTTGTTGCAAAGAAGGAGTTTGAGCAGATGGTCAGCTGTGGAACAGCTCGGCCCTCCAGTAGTCCTTGGGCATCTCCGCTGCACATGGCTCGCAAGGGTGAAAACGGATGGCGTCCTTGTGGTGATTTTCGAGCGCTCAATGCGAGAACTGTTCCTGACCGCTATCCCGTTCGCCACATCGCTGACTTTGCCCACAGCCTGGCTGGTGCTACGGTCTTCAGCACTTTGGACCTTGTTAAAGCATACCAACAGATTCCGGTTAATGAGGCGGATATTTGCAAAACAGCCATCACTACACCGTTTGGATTGTTCGAGTTCCCCTTCATGACGTTTGGTCTGCGGAACGCTGGACAAACTTTCCAGCGTTTTATTGACGAAGTGGTCAGGGGTCTCGACTTTTGCTACCCATATATCGACGACATTTTGGTTTTCTCGAAATCCCTGGAAGAGCATATCCAGCATCTTCGGATATTATTCCAACGGTTGCGAGAGTATGGTGTGGTGGTCAATCCTGGCAAGTGCGTGCTCGCGACTGACGAGGTGCAGTTTCTTGGTTACCGAGTTGGTAAGGATGGGACCAGACCTCCTCCGGAGAGGATCGAAGCCTTGCGGAACTTCCCTTTACCGAAAACGGTTGAAGGACTCCGCAGGTTTCTTGGCATGGTGAATTTTTACCGCCGATTCCTACCGGCAGCAGCAGAACTTCAAGCTCCTCTCATTGACTTTTTAGCCTCGTCCAAGCTGAAGGGCTCAAAGCCCGTACCGTGGACGCCCGATTTGGAGTGTGCATTTCAAAAATGTAAGGATCATCTTGTTGCTGCAACGCTCCTGGCTCATCCTGTGGCTGATGCCCAATTAGGGTTATTCACTGACGCTTCATCGAGTCATGTTGGTGCTTGCTTGCAGCAAAACGTTAAAGGCCATTGGCACGGTGGTGTGGCGACTCTGCAAAGAGGTCACCACTCCTCTATGGTAGGTTGCATTGCAATATTAGAAGAAAAGTTTTCTTATGACAATTGATTAGCTGTCACTTAATTGCTATCATGAAAATGATTAGGACACTGAAAATATAGTAAGATATTCCTGTTTGATTCATATCATAATGTGACCTGTTTGTGTACATACTGTAAATAAGGAAGTAAAGGTTGTATCAACGCAAGGTTGTGTTTCGTATGTAGAGATTTAGTTGCGAGGACATCCTCCATACCCAGCTCAGCACATCAACAACAGACGCAAGTATAGTGCGGGCGGGAGCCAAAGCCCGCACACCTATTTAAACTTATTCTCTTTCTATCTATATACATTACCTGTCCTTTAAATTTGCACCCATTCCCCTACTTCTACTTATTTATTTTTCTTTCACCCAAGGTTGCCTGGAAGAGATTGCTATTTAGCAATAAGGCCGCCTTTTGTATGTTTTCTTTTGCCTTTTTTGTTTCTTTCTGTTTTTGTTTTTTGTCGTGTGCAATAAAGCTATTATTATTTATTATTTATTTATTTATTTAAACTAAACGACAGACTAGAAAATATTGTTTTAACGATAAAGAGTACCACAAAGCTTCTTTGGAGTACACTAGAAGAACACAATTCACAATTTCGTCTTTATTTAAATAAGTCCTTAGGGGCTATGTTTTTTTTCGATTGGCGGCGCTAGTATAGCGCATAAACGCTATTAAATCAATTTTTTTCTTAACATTTTTGGAAAATTTATGCGCATTTCAGTGCCGTTGTTATTATTTTGAGGCCGTATTAAGTTAAAAACGTCTGCTAATCTTATGTCTGGGCTCTAATAAACTGTACAGTGTCAGTCTCCACCTCGGACGAGCACGATTAATGTCCGCACAGGTGCAATTATTAATCACTCCAGCATCTGACAGGTTGCAGCTCAGCTGTTGGATTAACGCCCATCTGCTACCTACTAATTATTATACAAGATTACTGACTAAGTTCCTCATTTAAGGTGTTTTGAGTATATATACGTATACCTACTAAATATAATACTAAAGCATCAAAAACTTACTTGTAACAGAACATCGAGAAGCAGAGATTTGAGTTCGAGTTTGATTCTATAATACGGGCCTTAGGCACTTTTAGCATCCGCTTGACAAGATTTTTTTTCCATTAAGTAATCTTCAACTTGTTAATTTTACTCCATAAGTACCTAGTTCCTGTAAGTGGCAATATTGAGAAATAAATAGTAGTATAGTTACTAGTCTTACTTGCTGTACTATTGTCAGCCATTTACCTTATCGTTTTTTTTTGGTAACGATAACACATTTGTCAGCCTGCATATAAAAAGAACGCAACCACTTCACGCAAACAGACCGACATATTTAGCATCAGAGAGTGCCTCTTCATCCTGTGAACCCACAGTCAGCCACTTACGCGATCGTTACCAAATTTGTTATGGCCTCCTAATCTATAAGTAATTTGTTGTCCAGCAAGCTTAAAGCCGCGATTACATACGCCGATTTAGCATACCAATTTCGGGTTGCCACTTGTACTTGACAATAATTGTATAATAAGTTCGATTTTAAAAGTGAATTTACCCTAAAACAGAAAGATAAACATTGTATAAGATTGGAGATGAGAATTGAAAACAAAAAAAACATAAACAATGTTGACCTTTGCGTTATTTGTTTAAATTAATTGTTAAAATTGAATTGAACCGATGGCCGTTGGGGCGGAAAGGTTCTGGAATGGCGACCGCGCACCGGACGGCGCTCCGTGGGTAGGCCCCCGACAAGGTGGACCGACGATCTGGTGAAGGTCGCGGGAAGCCGCTGGATGCGGGCAGCGCAGGACCGATCGTCGTGGAGATCCTTAGGGGAGGCCTATACCCAGCAGTGGGTGTCGTGCGGCTGATATGATGATGAATTGTTAAAATTCAACTTATTATACGGGTGGCAACTCTAAATTGGTATGCTAGATTGGAATATGTAATCGCGGCTTAAGACCGCATAAAGTCTGCACACTAGCGCCGCCACTGGAACGAAAATCTTAGTAAATTATCTCTCTGTAGTGCACTCCAAGAAAATTATAAGTACCTACACGAAGTACTTTTAGTTTTCTTGGTGCACTCCGAGGAAGCTTTGTGGTACCTAGGGTGCAGTGTGCAACAATGAAACACCAAAAGTTCTGAGTCTCATATTTCTCTCATTTATGTAGATATGAATTCCGTTTTTTACAGGAACGGAGTCTACTCAATTAGGTATAATATGGCATTTTTAGTTTTATTAATAAATATATACGTAACCAATAAGAAGACATTTAAAAGAAAATGGGAATTGTTTCATTGTGTCCACCTAGGTGTACACAATGAAACACCCTGTGTCCAACAATGGAACACTGTTATTAATTTTGACTTTTTTATATTTAGTGGAACAAGTAAATGATAAAATCTGTTGAATTACAATCAATAAAGATTTTTTTACAGTATTACACAACTATTCAGACTTTAAAAGTACCTCTAGGTTTGTCACGGGTACAATTATTTAGTGACTTAAAGATTAACGAGTCTCAAATTTTTTAAAATCGTAGTTAGGTACCTTTTATAGGCAATAACGACTTAAAATCAACAGTTACTCATAATAGGCATTAATGTCTTAAGTAAAGTTATACATACTTAAAGATTAACGAGTCTGAAAATCTCAAATATTAGGTAGTAGTAATGGAAACACTGTTTCATTGTGTCCACCCTTGAGCTGTGTCATGGTTGGACACCTGGAGTATTTTACAATAACATCAAAAAATAACCTAACAAAATCGAACAATTTATTATTTAATCTAGTCCACGTGAATCTATGATACATGTACAAAGCAACGTACTACTGAGAAAAACGGAATTCAATGTAGTATTTAACTGAGAAATCAAATAAAACAAAAAAAAAAATGTTACTTTTTTGTCAAAAAATCAAAAATAGCTCCTTAGCTATGTCGTTTCAAAAGCGGCGCACACGCTAACTGGGGAGGAGCGGGGGGTATATGAGGTTGTCTAGACTAGGTATACTGCACTACCTGGCAAAGTCATATTTGGAAAATATGGCGCCGTTTCACTGTGTCCGACTGTTTCAACGTTGAACACTCGACCCTACTTTATATTTTTTAAGCCTGTCGTTTGGTTTTTTCTTGCTAAATTCAGCAAGTAAACTAGTGAATGGTTTCAATGGTTAATAAATCATACCACGTCGCGCTATCTCCTTCACAGTTGAGTTGACTGGGTTCTACTCGGGCGGTCCAGAATTTATGGTGTATTTCGCTATTTTTGCTTTCTTGTGTCAATGCGTGGGTTGGACGATTAGATTTCCTTTGCCAAAATTTAAAGTAGGTACTTAGGTATAAAACAAAAAGATTGTCTATGGGCAGGGACCGTACCGGAACCATTTTTTTTACAAAAATAAAAGTTGACTCTGTTTTGAATTTAAAGCAGGTAAGCGAATAAAAGGAAAAAAGTACCTAGGCTAAGTACCTACTACGAAATTTCGGAAGAAAGTAGTAAGAAGTAGAAAGTAGGTTTGTGGTGGCCTTTTGGGAATCGCGGTTTTAATAAGTTATTGATATAATTTTAACGGTAGGTAATTATTAAATACCGGGTGTAACAAGACCCTCAACGAAGCCGAGGTCTACGTATTCTGCCCATCATCAGGACCATTTCTGTTCAAAATTATTGCTGGGAAACGATTTTAATTTTTGGTGTGAAAAAAGCATTGCATACATTACCACGCAATGTAACGCGTGCAAAGGACCACGCCTGCGAGTAAATGCTACACAGCTGCGTGCGGCCGAGTTGAAAGGCAACGTTTATGTGCGTGCTCATGAAATACATTGAATGATGACGTTTTGAAGCCATTGTTTGTTACGAAATACATAAAATTTTGATAATGTTTCTGTAGACAAAAAAATAGGAAATAACGAATAAAATAAGATTTCATAAAATTTTTGATAAAAATAAATTGACTTTGACCTTCGATAACTTCGTAGGTATTGGTTTCCCAGGTATAGTCTAAAAGACAAAAATGATCCCGATGATGGGCAGAATGCGTGGACTTCGGCTTCGTAGAGTGTCTTGTTACACCCGTTATAGGTATAAGTAGGTACTATTACATATTCTGTGGTTTAAGTAGGTACCTATTTATTGCATAAAAAATATTCTGATTCTGAAGTTACTCCGAATAATGTGACCATATAGGTAGGTAAGTACCGTAAACGTGAATTTCTAAACATGGCCGAAACAATTAAAAAAATTTTCGCCAAATATTCCGTACATGTCGGTGTAATAAATCGCGACAGATGTGCGCATACAAAATCGCTGTCGTGTTTTTTAAACTTTTTCTAAACACAGCTTAATTGCGGCGAGCGAGCGCGTTTTTCATGTGCGGTATGCGAGCAAGCATTTTTATCGTATTTTAATGGTTCTGAATTTTCATAGCACGTACATACATTCACATTAAGAAACTTACGGTAGGTACCTACCTAATAACCCAACATCATAGGTACATAGGTCGAACCCAGGGTCCTAAACAGCTGTGGAGTTCGTCTGCCTAGTAGGAAGTGTAGGTACCTAAATAGAGGTAGATACCTACCCTAGGAAAAAACGTTTGAAAATATTTTGTGTTTTTAGGAAAAATAAGAAGAAAAGAACGAGGTACGCTGAGTCTTGCAATTGCCTAGTCTAATTTATTCTAATATCTTTTTAATTGATGCATTAGCTGGAAGTTCTATAAATCCATAAATAAGATCATGTAGGTAAATATTAAAAATGCGAAAGTGAGTTTGTTTTTGTTACGGTCTCAACCACAGAATACATAAATAGAACAAGTCCTCAACCGAGCTTACCTACCTACTGACACGTATTTTGTAGTTAGTAAAACTATGGCCATCGATGCCTGAATATAAATAAATAAATAAAATTAAATTAAAACATAAGTTAGGTATCTTCGGTATACCTTAATTATAACATTTGCTCTTTTATTTCCGAAAAAAATAAATGATAGACCATTGGTAGGCCGCACGCACGATCGCCCTTTGCCTGAGTTTGACAGTTGAGCAATTTTTCCCGCGCGTAGTGCAGTGACACCGACCGTAAAAATAAATCCTTGTCTGTCACCAACAAGGAGGTCGTGCTTTGGAAGAGTAAATACATTTTTGTGTTGTGGTTGTGAACATGATGTTTGACATTTGAATGCTCAGCCCGTTTCAAATCTTTTTAGGATTCCGTACCAAAATGGTAAAAAGGAACCCTTATGGTGTGAGACTCACGGCCGAATACTCAAAGGCTTCTTAGCTAAAATCTTAAGTTAAGCGGGTCTACCGTCTAAAAAAATTAAGTTAATTTTAACTGCATTTGACATTAAAAAATGAACTTGGCGCACCGTCTAACTCCCTTAACTTAATTGCTTGGACGAAAGCAATTTGAGTGAAGGTCTCCTTAACTTTAAGGAAGCTATCAGTTTCATAGTTTCTGTCAAATCTGACAACTTTTATGTATTTAAGATGGTGGCCTTATCTTTAAGATTCGTTTGAGTATTTGGCCGTCAGTCTGTCACAGCTGGATATCTCGAGAACTACTAATGGTATCAACTTAAAATTTGGAATAGTTAAAGACAAGGGTCTGACATGCTTTGATAGAGCAAGATCGTCTTATTGAGATTCCTATAGGAGGAAATAGAGAAGAGTGTCATGTTTTTTCTCTATCACCGACCGCACTTTATTTCATGGTCGGGTTATTGGTACAGTTCAACTAGGCCAAACAAACAAGTGGGGTTATATCAAGAGTGCCAAAGAAATTAAAGGTTTTGTGGATTACTACCTAATTGATACCCAAGATTTATTATAAATCGTATGTGTTGTGTTTGTGTCTAGCATACAAAATGGTGGGGTGTTCGATATTTGGCTGCAAAAGCAACAATCAAAGAAAAGAAGCGGGTGTTACGTTTCATGCGTAAGTACACTGTTTTCTATATTTTGATCAAGTATTTCTTTCTCAAATCTCACAGGAACCAAGTTTCTGAGCTAAATCATTAGTTATATCATGAAATACCTGATAAATAGGAAAAATCTAAAAAATATTTCTAAAAATAACCTCGTAAACATTTGACATGCAAACCGGTAAAATTGCGTACATCTTCGTAATAGTAGAAGCATAGATATAGTATATTAAAAGGGGTAGATGCGCTACCGAGCGACCGGGTGTAAGGGATAGATATATTATGACGTCAAAATATGGGGTTGCCATGATCAGAAAAAGTACCCTTAACGGTGTAGCATCCGTTAATGTGCAGATTACTAGTTAAAGTACGGAAATCGTAATTTCGCACTTTAACTGACTAGACCAGTTATTCTGCAGATTAACGGATTCCGTACTTTAACGGTAAGATACGTATACATAGAGTAAACTAGCTGGGGTTGTTTGTAAAGATAAACTTTAAATTAAAACAGGTAAAGTCTTTATTAAACGTTGGAATACAGAACTTTTTTTATTAACGTTAGTTTTTCTGCTTTTCGGAAACAATAGATTTTTTTAATGTTTTGAACAAATTCGTGTGTGGCACCCAATTCTTTTTCCAGTTGCTTCTATACCTTTTTCACGAGTTTTATCTTCCGTCGGAAATCTGAAAAAATCAAATCGCTTGAAATTCCCTGAAATATGGGGTAATTTTTGGGGAAAATTTTCTATAAAGTAGGCATCCGGAAATCGAATTATAAACCTACTGATTTTAGTGGACGTCAAAGCTAAGCTGACTTCTACTATTACATAGATGTACGCAATTTTACCGGTTTGCATGTCAAATGTTTACGAGGTTATTTTTAGAAATAATTTTTAGATTTTTCCTATTTATCAGGTTTTTCATGATATAACTAATGATTTAGCTCAGAAACTTGGTTCCTGTGAGATTTGAGAAAGAAATACGTGATCAAAATATAGAAAACAGTGTACTCACGCATGAAATGTAACGCCCGCTTCTTTCCTTTGATTGTTGCTTTTGCAGCCAAATATCGAACATCCCACCATTTTGTATGCTAGACACAAACACTACACATTCGATTTATAATAAATCTTCAATATTAATTAGGGAGTTATCCACAAAAACTTTAATTTCTCTGGCACTTTTGATATAACCCCACTTGTTTGTTTTGCTTATTTGAACTCTGCCTATAACCCGACCATGAAAAAAAGTCCGGTAGGTGATAGAGAAAAAACATGACACTCTTCTCTATTTCCTCCTATAGGAATCTTAATAAGATGATCTCGCTCTATCAAAGCATGTCAGACCCTTGAGTAGAAGTCAGCTTAGCTTTGACGTCCACTAAAATCAGTAGGTTTATAATTCGATTTCCGGATGCCTACTATATATAAAATTTTCCCCAAAAATTACCCCATATTTCAGTGAATTTCAAGCGATTTGATTTTTCCAGATTTCCGATAAAACTCGTGAAAAATGGATAGAAGCAAATGGTAAAAAAGAATTATGTGCCACACACGAATTTGTTCAAAACAATTTGAAAAAAATTGTTTCCGAAAAACAGAAAAACTAACGCTAATAAAAAAGTTCTGTATTCCAACGTTTAATAAAGACTTTACCTGTTTTAATTTAAAGCTTATCTTTTTATTCCATTAACCACACAATCTCATATCAACTACCTGAGCGAACCCCAGCTAGTTTACTCTATCTCTCTTTTTTAGCAGGGCAGTTGTGTGTACTCCCGTCCCGACTGCAATGACGATTGTTATTTAACTTTAGTTCGATTTTAGCAGGGAAGTCGTGTTTTTATTTTTCCTAATACCATTTATAATTATACTGAGTTTTTGCATGCTGGAAACGGCGAATTGTGAGGTCTAAAGATTTTATTACTATCTCTGCTGTACCACAATTACTGCGAATAAAGTTTATTTCCATTTCTATTCTATGTATACGTATGTTACCGTTAAAGTACGGAATCCGTTAATCTGCAGATTAACTGGTCGAATCAGTTAAAGTGCGCAACTTTTCTTAAAGTAGACGATTTCCGTGCTTTAACTAGTAATCTGCACATTAACGGATGCTACACCGTTAAGGGTACTTTTTCTGATCATGGCAACCCCATATTTTGACGTCATAATATATCTATCCCTTACACCCGGTCGCTCGGTAGCGCATCTACCCCTTTTAATATACTATATGGTTAAAGATGACGTTTGTCCAACTATTTTGCAAATAAGAAAGAAATAAAAAATAAATATTTTTTTACAACAGGGACTGAAAAGGGATCTTAAAAATTTTAAGTGGGGCGACTAGACATGTTAGGCATTGTTGGGTATCGTATGAAAGAGCGCTATTTGCACATTTAAAAAAAAAATCTTTTTTTAGGCCGCAGTTTTCGACTTATGATGAAAAATGTAATAAAAAATACCGTTCCCCCCCCCCCCCTTAACTCCGATGTCAGGGGACATGGTCCTGCTAGGACCACATTAGGTCGGGGAACGTCGTGTCGGTGCTATGGGCCCTCCACATGCAAAGGCCGAAAGGGACGGAGCAATACAAAGGTAAAAAATTTTTGTCATATTGTCCTTTTCTTTTGTATTGCTCCGCTTTCGGCCTTTGGTACCCTAAGCGAAAGTGGCGCCGCGGTGAATTATATTTAATATTATAATTCTAATACACAATTTTAAAAATGTTTATCGTGGAGATTTTAGGGCCCATGGTCTAGTGTATTTTTAGACGGTATCGTTACATTCCCTCGTAGTCACTGCTAGAAGTAGATAGCAAAACTGCTAAGAGTGGCCGTTTTTGACACATTTGCTATCTACTTCTACGAATGACTACGAGGGCATGTAGTGATACCTTCTAAAAATACTAGACCATGGCCCTAAAATCTCCACGATAAACATTATTAAAATCTTTTTCTATTAATAACTTATTAAATAAAAACCTCTTGAGGGCGCCACTTTCGGTCATACAACCGCCTTAAAGGACTACTTAGCAAGACTGTTAATATCTCCTAGCAATTTCCTGAACAAGGATATAATTATGCTACAAATGCTAAAGGAGCGAGAAATGAAAACCAAAGTGCTTGTAAACCATTTATTTAAATCGTTTAATCGCAATCGGCGTCTGTCAGTGTGTCACCGACCGACCGTATGTAGATAAATATTCCAAAGCTAAAACTCTCGTACATTCGTATAATAATCCATCATAATTTTAAACTACAGATGACTAGTACATTAAAACCATAGGCTTTGCGTGACCGTATTCAAGATAGCGCATTTTGCTATAACACTTTTAACCCTTTAGGACCATAATGTCCACTTCCTAGAATAACCATTCCCAGGTCGTCCACTTCCCATAATGACTATTCCCAAAACGACCACTTCCCAATTATGTCCATTTCCCAAAACGTCCACTTTTCAGGCTACTTATAAAAAGCTACAATTTGAAAGTGGAATAATACTTGCTTATGTAGGTACCTACTTATCTATTTAATCTTCTTCCTTGTTTCGCTGCATAGATCTTTTTTATGGTATTCAATAATTCGCCATGCCACGTCTCCACATAAATATGGAGAAGGTTCTACAATTTAAAAAAATCTTTTTTTATATCACTTTTGGATAAACATTTTTTTTTACCGACTTCAAAAGGAGGGATCAATTCGACCTGTTTTTAGTTTTTTAAAAGAAAAATATATCCAAGAGTGATTAAAAATAATTAAAAAAAACAAATATGCAAATCTTGAATGTTTTTATTAAGAGTCATGAGAAATTGACATATTGGGAAGTGGTCCTTTTAGGAAGTGGCCAATGTGGGAGATGGCCAATCTGAGAAAGCAGTCATTACGGGAAGCAGACGATCCGGGAATGGTCATTCTGGGATGTGGTACTTTTGGGAAGTGGTCATTTTAAGAAGTGGACATTATGGTCCGAAAGGCTTTTAACAAAGTTTTAAGAAACACTAGCCCCGACAATAATTACCAATCATAATGATGTTATGGGTTCATCAAAAACTGACTCGCTTTTTTAAATTTATAGGGGCTATTCCCGTTGTCCCCCACTGGGGGGATCGGGAAAAAAATCTATACATTTCTTCCCGATATCAGTGGGGGGGGAAAACGGGAATAAACCGTCCATACTTAATTTCCCGAAATCCAAGTGGTGGTAAAAAAACAAATTAAGTCGCTATCGAATTTTTAACGGCAATAAATACTCAGTATTAAAAAAGGGTTTAGGTTATGTAATGTAGTATTTCAGGTATTTAAGGCGACATTACTTGTTATTCCATTGTTTTTGCAGCATACGTCAAATTGTTATTCAATGAACTTGCTAGAATTACCTACTTTGTAGGTATTAAGCCTAGCTTTGTTGTAATTTAAGCGAATGATTGCTGAAGAGCACATTCCTAATGTCACCTAAATCTGTGTCCTACATCTTGGCATGGACCACTTTGAAAACCGCAATTCTGACTACATGGAAAATTTCTCCCCAATTAGTCCCAACTAGTCCTACTTTTTCGGAATTAGTCCCAAAAAGGACTGAAAGATATAAGCGAATTAAATGGTCCATGCCAAAGCAAACCTTCATTTTGGCAGGGACAGGCTATATCTAGTGAACCTAAACACCTAGCCAGGATCTGATTATTCAAAAAAAATCTCCCTTTTTTATGGATCCCGCAATGCCAAGAATCAAATCGAAATAAAGCGCCGTTCAAAAAATATAAAGGAATGATTTGGTCCCTGCCAAAATCAACCTACATCTTGGCGAGGACTTTTGAACCAGGTCACCTAGAGAAAATCTGATTATTGGAAACGATTCGTGTAAATTAGTCCCAATTAGTCCTAAAGCCACAAAATTAGTCCCCCTTTAGTTTAGGAGATAATCGGAATTAAAGTTTGGTTTTTATAGTACAGGAGCCGACTTCCTATTTAGTGACGATGTTTGTAACTTGTTTTATTTTTGCGTGTTTGTGTTAAAATAATGAAGTGTTATTAACGTATAATGCAAAACAAAAGTATAACGTAAAGTAATACGTAGCTTTTATGCATTTTCGAAACTCAAAACCTTATTTTTTAAGTCATAAATAAAAATGATTTCTTAGAGGTATTTTGATCCCGGGCTCCTGGACTATATCAAAAACATGTACAGTCGCGTACAAAATAATTTCAAAAGAAGTATGAAATGGTCATGTATAAAATTGAATTTTAAAGTTATATTGCTTTTCTTTCGAAACTATTCATATTTGTAGTAGAGAGTGATTTTCTTCCTTCAATGGGTTCACTTGAAACTTTGTACCTATACAGGGTTATTTGTAATTAATTTAAAACTTCTCTTGGGGCTGATCACACCATCAAACTGTACACATTTAATTATAGAATAGAATAGAATAGAATTCATTTATTCATAAACATAGGTACATTAGGACCAACCTTGAAATCGAAAAAAAAGAATCAGCTGTTTCATACATTTCGATCGATTACCTACCTACGCATTGTACTTATGTATGGAACAGGTGTTTTTTTTTCTAGTTTGACAAGAAAATAACAACTCAATGTTAAAAAAAATAAAAAAATACAAGATGGCGGCCAACTTTTTTGTTTGTAGGCCGATTTCGATGAAACTCGGTTTTTGCTACTATTTTGACAAGAATACAGCAATGCAATGTATGTTAAAAATATAAAAAATCCAAGATGGCGGCCAACTTTTTTGTTTGTAGGCCGATTTCGATGAAACTCGGTTTTTGCTACTATTTTGACAAGAATACAGCAATGCAATGTTAAAAATATAAAAAATCCAAGATGGCGGCCAACTTTTTTGTTGTAGGCCGATTTCGATGAAACTCGGTTTTTGCTACTATTTTGACAAGAATGCAGCAATGCAATTTTAAAAATATGTAAAATCCAAGATGGCGGCCAACTTTTTTGTTTGTACCTACGAAAATATGTAATAGGATTTCATTTTTCACAATTTTGCTTAAAAACATTAAAATATATTAGGTAAGTTATACTTTTTTAGCGACTAAATTACAAAAATATTAAAAATTCCGCTACTCCAGCTACTATGTCGCTAGAACGGCAACACAGCATGTAATGTATGACAAAAACGAACAATTTTTTTGGGTGTGGTATGGCTTGGTTAAGAGCCATTTAGACAACATGTTTCGCAACATTTAGGTACCTGTCTCGTCCATTTTGCTTCAAATGGATGACACAGATAGATATTTCGGAAACATTGAATTGAAAACATGTTTTTGTGTCTATTTAAACGCGGCTTTAGCGCGTTTTTCCACGAACAACGACACGAAGTGAATCGTGATTCACAAGCTGCACGACAGTGTTGTCAGCACTATAGTGTACTTTTTGGTACGTTCTGGCAACACTGTTGACAATCGTGTCGTGTCATTATTTGTTCGTAGGAAAACGCCCTTACAATCCCTCCCTCTTAGCCTAGCATGACCACCGAAACGTGATATGGTACCTAGTGATTTATCACGTTTAACTGGAGGAAGGGCTGCCCCCCTAGCATGACCGACAATACACGATATATATCGTTTTGTCGACACTCGACTGTCAAATTCCATTGTTTTATGGCAGTTTTTTAAACGTGATTAAGCTCTAAATCATATTATCGCGTTTCGATGGTCATGCTAGGGGGGCATGAGCATATTACACTATCATATATTATTTATCGGATGCTATCTCCGACGAAGATAGTAAACATATATCTCGGATGATATATACATGATAGTGTAATATGGGCCTAAAACTTTATTCCGTTCCGCAATGCGCAGTGTTCCGATTGTAAAACTTATGTTCACAGATACTGTTTGTGCATTCCTCAATCTACGAAAGTTCGTGCTTAATGTTTTACAATCGGAACACTGCGCATTACGGAACGGAATAGTTTTATGTAATTATTTTTTACTGTACGCTTTTGTACATGACTGTACTTATATAAAAAAACGGAATTTCTCCTAAACTAAAGGGGGACTAATTTTGTGGCTTTGGGACTAATTGGGACTAATTTACACGAATCGTTTCCAATAATCAGATTTTCTCTAGGTGACCTGGTTCAAAAGTCCTCGCCAAGATGTAGGTTGATTTTGGCAGGGACCAAATCATTCCTTTATATTTTTTGAACGGCGCTTCATTTCGATTTGATTCTTGGCATTGCGGGATCCATAAAAAAGGGAGATTTTTTTTGAATAATCAGATCCTGGCTAGGTGTTTAGGTTCACTAGATATAGCCTGTCCCTGCCAAAATGAAGGTTTGCTTTGGCATGGACCATTTAAATCGCTTATATCTTTCAGTCCTTTTTGGGACTAATTCCGAAAAAGTAGGACTAGTTGGGACTAATTGGGGAGAAATTTTCCATGTAGTCAGAATTGCGGTTTTCAAAGTGGTCCATGCCAAGATGTAGGACACCCTAAATCTGCGTAGTTTTTTGTGAATGTAGCAAACCACTTGTTTATTATGTTTATTTGCTTTTTATTTGGTAATAACTAAAGGTAATAAATAAAAAAGGTAAGATACAAGAACAAATGGACCAAATTATATTTCAGATTATCGCCATCTTAAATACGACCACACCTATGAAGTTTCAAATATAGAATAGTAAAAAATCTATTACATTCTTGTCGATTAAATTACGTTTCACAAACTACTTCTATTAATGTAAATATCAATTTCGATTATATAGAGCTTACTTTAGACAAATTCGTGGGGCACTTTCGTTTGAAATACTAGCGAAAACTGTTGGCGGGCTACGCACAATTTTCCATTTGATTAAAAACCATTACTTACCAATTTACCAACCAACATTCAAACTTTTTAATAAAATGCGCGCGTTTTTATTGTCTATGGTTTAGAAACAACCGGCAATTTTGACAGGAAAAAGGCAGCGGCATAGACCACCAACAGCCACGTGAAATCCCAAGACAACTACATCGAATCGATAGAAAAAACTATTTTCAAAACTTTCAAAGATCAAATTATGTAGGTAAAGAGAATACCTATAGATACTAAAAATTAGCCCTATATACGTAACATCAGTACATGATATTAAACACACATTATCAATAACAATTCTTACTCTATGTTATATACAAAATGTTAGTAAAACGATACTATTTTTCGCTGCTTTGTTAGTACAGTAAAAAAGCTCAAAGTTTTACATAAACAAGACAGCATGACAAATAAATACTGATTTACATTTTAACGAAACAGCGACCAGATTTGTAACTAAAAATCCTAATCTATTTATTACCAATTCAACTTTTTAACAACAATAACCAGGTTGACTAGACTAAATGTATTTTTTACTGACAAAAAAAAAAGAAAAACTAAGGTCTTAAGACTTAAAAACTCATATGAAATCACGCAAACCTCATTCAAATGAAGTGGATAAGTATGTTTACACGATTAAGGATTTTTTCTAAGAAAATTTGTATTATTTTTCTTTGAATAAGATTTTACCGTGTTTGTTATTCAAATAAAAGGTGTGATAATGATATTGTCACACTTATAGGCACTCTGCGTACATTATTATGCTTGTACTGGGGTTTATTTCTACTGAACACTCACGTTAAGCTACAAGAGAGTGGGTCTACACTCAACAAATCAGAAAAGCACTTTTTTAGACCGCAAAAAGTATAAAAACTTTTTCAATTGACCATAGACAAAACGAAACATTTAATGGAGTCGCGCAAAAAGCGCGGGCTTGTCAGATTTGGCGGGAAACAAAGATCTAAAGAAGTGCCCTTACATTTTCTATGATTAAACGAAATCTAGTGCATCCCAGTGACTCGGGATCATCAAATCATGTTACATTACACAACGGGTGTCTAGCATCAGTCTATCATTATTAAGGAAGACACATCATTGACATATTAGATGCATTTAGAAAATACTTAAATTACTTTGTACTACTAATGAAAGGGGTAGGTACCTACATATTTTTACCGTATAATATTTTCGTTTTACAATTACAGTTTGTCTAAAAACACTACGTAAACGCTAATCGTTATGTCAAATAGCGTTAACAACTTTTCAACGGGAAGAAATAATTATTGTACAAAAAATATCGTCTTTTCTGAACTAATTTTGGTCCGTATACCTACTAAAAAATATGCTACAGTCCCTCAAACCAATTTTTTATTCAATAAAAACTAAATTAAGGCACAATATGATTGTGTCTTGTTGGGATCTCTCTGATGATATGCATATCAAATCTAGACTACATCTACTGTACTACTAAAGTTGAAAAATTTAGGCATATCCCGGGGGGTATTATCACATTTTGTTTTAGGATAAGTATAAAAAGAAAAATGTCAGATCATTCAAACAAAGAAGTTGCGATTGCTTACAAATCTGCTTTTAATTTACTTTTATTTAAAAAAAAGATTAATGATTTTAAGCCATTTTCTCAGCAGTTATTGTAAGCAAACACAAGGGCAATTTAACTACAATGGTAACAGCCCAGCACCCAAAAACCATGTCTATATCTACTTAACTATATACTGGGATGCACTTTACTGGGAATATGTAATAAAAATGATAAAAACTAAGCGTTGTACTGCAGTGGTGAGCGACAATACTGATGTTTTAATACTAAGACCCCCAATTTTGACAGAGCGTTAAGTTTTAGGAAAATATTATTTTGATAAAAGGAACAACTAATACAAATGTAACAAAACTAAAAGAATCTATACATACCTACTCTATTTTTTATTTACGAAATACCAATTAAAATCGCAAACGTTTTCTATTCAATAACTATAAGCTTAGTAGGTACGACATGAACGAATGTAGTTTCTAATTAAAAGGCAGTTATTATTATTATTATTTAATAATTTTCTTTGCCGCCACGGTACCTTACCCTCAATGCAGTCTAATGAAGATAGCTTTATTAAAACGACGACTACAAAAAAACTAAGTTTTTCCTTCAAACTTAAAATAACGATGTTTTGGTGTTACTGAACTAAATCACACACTTGCAGTCAAACCACTAGTTCAGGGAGCAAAGCAATTTGATTTTTACCACCCACAAATAAAACTCAGTATTGCCTCACCGCTCGTGGTCTTCCAATCTTCACTCTTCGGTCCGTCAGTCGACTCATGCACACCGCTACGGCTCCTTCGTCATGCATCTAGGGCTCGAAACACCTCCAAATCTATCATCACATCACTATTACTACCAAAGTCAGGTCGTCTAACTAAAAAAATGAAAAATTTTGATTGGCGCCCAACGTGGCACTCCAAGCTCAAACAAACTACGCCGATAAAATATAATTGGAAAAAATGTTAACTCACTAAAAACAGGTAAGGAAACGTAAAGCGATAAATGAAAGAACAGCTGTGTTTGTGTCACCATTTATTTCTAACTTTCTAAGTGAAGATGAACCATAGATATTTAAATGGCGTTTAGGGAGGCGCGACTGCGCACTACAGCGTCCACTAGCTAGAGGGCGTTAGAGAGCCCAAATCCTATAAACTAATTACCCTTTTTGAATAAAATAAGGTACAACAGCGTTTTTACTCAAAAAGGCCATACATACAAAAAAAGTCTACAATAATAACGCTTGTATTACAAAACATTCATTATAAATACGTCATCGCAACATAAGCCAGGGTTGAGCAATCCCCATAAACATAGACTTTTGAAATGCGAAAAAAATGTTTAATAGCCTCTATGGGCAAGGAGAACATGAAAACCGTAGTCTATGCCCCGGGTCGGATACATGTTAATCGAATACGGGCATCTACTGCTACGAACCAACCCCCTGACCCTATCTACAGATATTTCAAATAATATACATAGAGAATAATCCATTAAATATTGCACATTTGTCTACTGCGGTTTGTGATGATAAAACAAAAATAAAAAACAGCCCATCTCTAAATGTCTATGAATCTATTATATAATCGATATATATTTAAACTACCATAAATAAAATGCAATAAATTGTTTACGACCAAATTGTACACAAGGAATGTTAAGTTTTAGCCTCACGTCGACTCTGCGCTTCTAATTACAATGCAACAAGTAAAGAAATCTCGAATATTAGAGAAAGGATACATTTTTACTCACACTTGTCGCACTGCGCAAAGCCGCGATTGGCGCGAAGTGCCGCCATATTTCATTTGCTAATGTCATCTGTCAAAAAAAAGAAAGATGGCCGCACGCCCTCAAGCGTCGGCACCAACGCCCTACGTCTAAGAGATTAAATCACAAACTCTCACTTATACCAACAAGTGTTTATCACGATTAATAATTTTAAAAATACAAATACCTCGCTACTGAATACACCAAATCCTATTTATACAAAAATATTGTAATATTTTATATTGTATGCATGAGTGTATATTAATAAATCTAAACATGAGGCGCGCGCTGCTGTGCCTTCCGATACCTAGCGTGTGGTGCGAACAATTTTTTTAAACATTTTTTGAAAGATTGACTTTGAAAAGATTTCGTTTTTCTTTAGAAGGAGTTAGTTTCCTTAAAGTTAAGATGATAAAGTAACCTTTCTACAACCAATGAAATGTCAAACTACAATCCCACGAAAGAAAAACGACTAGCGAGCCCTATTCACGAACTCCCGTGCGTCGCAGCGCGCGCGTGCTGATGTATGTATTAATTATAAGTATTTATTGCTTTCGGTTAGTTATACTTAATTATTATAGTATGTAAAACCTCAAAATCACTACACTACATCTACTCTAGCATTGCCATACAATAAAACACACAACATAATTTATATTACTCGTTTAACATGTATTATATTATACCAATCCAAAAAGTTGTATATTCAATCCATGTATATTATATTTAACCTTATTTTTAATGTTGTTACATTTGGTCCAGTGACCTGGAGTCGCGAAGCAACTATGACGTCGTTGGCGTGCTATGGCGTTTGTTATTATGGCACATGACTACTGCGAAGCATTATAATATTACTCTTCAAAACAACTATTTCTACGCAAGAATTAAGTATTGAGCAAGATTAGACTCTGTAGGTTTGATTCGGTTAAGCCATGTCATAGAATTGCAATATTTTTATATTCCTTACCTTAAATAATAACAGATTTCTATCATTAATTTATAAAACGACATACATTTATTATATATATTTTTTATGCCAAGTTAGTCGCAACACTATGACGAATTAGTGACTTAACGGTTATGGCTCCATAGAGAAACTAACTAAAAATGACTAGAGAGGAATGTTTATGGCATCAAATCATAGATAAAAAGTTAAGCATCTCTGTTGGCAACGTCCCATCAGATTATTGTCACATTCTTAAGCTAAATTGGCGTGAATAGGCAAGATTCTGGCGAAATTATCGGTAGGTGTTCTATAGTTTTCGTGTCGCAGCCTTTTCTCCCGCCTTTTAACCATAATGGCGCCAAACTCCGCCATCTTGTTGTAACTACAATCGCCATTTTTTATAGCGAGATGAATCAAAAATATCGAAAGGTTCCGGAGCTTGTTTAGGCCGTTACAAAATTATAGTTTCATCATGACAATTTTAATCCATCTCCAATAACCGTATCCACGGCTGCGACTACTGCTGATAGTATTGAGCAAACAATTTTTAAATTTTGGCTACATTTTGGCCTGAATTTGGCAAAACAAGTCCCACATTGTTTCCGGAAGACAGTAGGCCTCAAGCGAAGCATACTAACGGTCTAAACTACGTGTCTACGTCATCAGCGCTCCTTCCGACGAAAGAATATCTACACAAGGCATGTCGCGTGCGATTTCATTCGTAAACCCGAAAATCTAGCTGTGATCTGTCAAAAAGCTGAACATATCCAGTCTGACGCCGGGAGGAGTACCTTTAATAGCACGGTTCACAACCAACGTGTGGCTAACGCCTTTTGGAAAATTGACAGTGGAATATATATGGAAGAATCTTCTTTAATTACGTATAAGTCCATGCCAACCATGCCGAGAGAGTACAAGGTTAGTCACAAGACGCGTTTATGTTACATGCCGCGTCACGGCCGAGCCCCTCTTCCAAACTTATGTTTCGGATGTAAACGATCGAGATCTACTGCTTAGCATTCATTTATATGGAGCGCCGTTAATTCCCAGTAGTTCCTTTTGACAGTTCCTTCAAAGGAACTAATGGGAAGGAAAAGTATCATTCGTTCCTTCGAAGGAACTGTCAAAAGGAACTATTGGGAATAAACGTGGAGCGCTCGCCATTGCTAGCGACCAATCGGTCAACGTTCCATATAAATTCATACTAAGAAAGCCACGGTCGCCGGTTCCAGCCGAATCATACCTTTAGGTATTCCCGTGGGGCGAATGTTTTCGCACGACAATCACACTAAAACGCTACTGTTCTCATAAAAAGGTTCAAAACGTGCAGTAAAGTGAAATAAAACCACAACCCAGCACAAAAGGATCCACCCCACGCTTCAGAACTACGAAATAAAACACACATTTATTGTTTCTAATCATAACTTGTAATGACACAAAGGATATTCTAGGTGCTCCATTACATTACGGGCAAACTAATTCAGCTAAATACAAATCTACTGCTAACCTACTGCCGACATTCGACAGTCGAAACACGTCGAATATCGGCTACCGAGCTGCCAGCCGGTGTAAATACAGGAGTGTTGAGAAAAAAAATAAAAATATACTTTGTTAATATACCCGACGCTACATTGGGGTAAATATACGATTTGCCAGTGAAACGTCGAGTGTTAATATATAAATTATCGAAGAAAAATTAAGTACATAACTAAAGGGCGCCGCTCTATCTAATATTTGGCAAGACACCAAGCGGTCGCCGGCGGAGGGTTACTATAAGACATCACAATAATATTATCAACCATGTAATACTGAGAATTTCAAGGGAAAATGCTAATATACAAAAGGTGTCATTGAACGAGCAGCGTCCGGCGCGGTTCCGTGTCAATTAAAAGAAAACAAAACAACAAAACGCACATACTCAGTGCCGTTAAAAAATGGCGTAAAATAATTGGAGGGAAAATATATAAACTCTTTCGTCATTGAGATAGAACGCGCGCCGCACGCGAAATAATCTCAAAGAGGTTCTAGCCTACTTATACTAAGAATACTGCTATGATAAAAGGACAGGTATGTGTATACATGTGATATAGCATTCGGTAGCCCTGGTGGGTGAAAAAGTAAATAATATTAAAAAATATTTTGAGAAAAAAATTACTAACATAGAAATTAGACTGGTGTAAATTTCATGACAGAAATTAACGCAAAACCAATTCAATTGTTTGAAAACACCGAAGGTGTTGCCAAAACCAAGGAATTTAGTTTGCATTCATTTTTGTCCAAGTTTTACTAGTAGTCTATATTTTATCCTGTTTAATCTTAAATCATCTCTATTGATAAATACTTTTCAATATTAAACTGAAGATAAATAACTGACATACAAAACGTGTTACAAAAAATCCCTAAAGCCGAATATGGTAGATAGGGACCACCAAACTGAACAACTTTTACTATGGGACCAATTCTGAAATGGCGAAAAAAAACATGTTTCATACAAAAATGTTTAAAGAAAATATCAAAATATATGAAACAGCCAATATTTTTCGCGATTTCAGAGTTGGTCTCATAGTAAAAGTTGTTCAGTTTGATGGCCCCTATCTACCATATTCGGGTTTAGGTGTTTTTTGTAACACGTATACATATTAAGAGTATAAAACAGTCTTTAAAATAAAATACTTGAAAAAGTATAAACTGGGAAATGAGTATATAACAGACTAGTAATAATCTGGGCATAGACAATTTTCCACACACCAAGGTTACAGTTATGAGTCGGCTGGCGGAGGAATGTTTGCCGACCAAGCTACCGCATGCACTCGGCTCTACTTTTACCGCTCGTCTTTGCCTGTCATCCGAACGATACAGATTAAAAAACACCAACCATAGACATAAAAGATTGACACTTGAAATTTTGAGCGTAAATTTTTGGTAAAAGATTGCTTTTGTTACATTATTTTCTAAAGAAACTATCTATATTAATCCGATTAGAAAAGATGGTTTCACTAAAATAGTTTTTTTAAGTACCCGAATCACTTTAGTAATACTTGGCAGGACTACGTCCCGAAATTTAGACTTATATCTATAAATTGCACAAACACAACCTTATAATTTGTCTTTTATAATAATACTCTAATCACAGGGTGTAAGAAGTATTGCTTTTGTTTTAAAACTACAAATTAAGTACTACAGAGAATGGGATATCTAAGTTATAGTACGATTTAAGTATAAAAATGGCAAGTACGAAGCAGTGCCCGTCTAACTACAAGGCCGTTGCGAGGAGTAGAGATAAGAAAAAAACACCATCACCCAGAAGGCCTATTCTCGGTGTCTCGATTCTCGATCGAGAAAAAAATATTTTTTCATACTTTTCTCACGATATCTTCCAGTGGGGAACAAAGGTGGGGGACAACGGGAATAGGCCACCTAGAAAGTTCCTAAAACGAACGTACCTTCATAAACTCCGATATGGCAAGATGGCACAGTCCCTAATGTTTGAATTGTTAAACATACACTAATTTTATTAATACTTACGTCAATGATTAAAACAATATGTCAGAACAAGGATTAATACGCATTTTTAAGTAAAAGTTACTATAATTCTGATCTTTTAAGTTTGAAATTCAAATATTACGATTTTCGAGTGTTAGAAAATATTGTATGACGATTTACTTAATTTCGAATGTTTACTTTGAAAGTTTATCATATAGTACTTCTGTACTATACATAGTTCTTTTGAATATAAGGATTTACTTTTTCGGTTGTAGCTTTTACTTAAAAACCAATGATTATAAGAGAGCTGCTTACGTAGATTGAATGGTATTGTTTATAGAGGCTGATTATTTACTTCACGGCTAATTTGAAATGTTCTTAAGTAATCATATAGTGTCTGCTAAAATGTATACTTAGCTGCTTTTCACTTTTTTCCAAAATTCGAATAATACTTCAGGTTTTGCGTACAAAAACTAAACTAAAGGCTTCGTAATAGTATTTTATCGTATTATAATATACATGTCATTAAAATAAGACACCTTTTTACTTTTCCGAGATATTTCGTTGGCGCCCAACATGTAACTCTGGCACCCAAAAATTTATATTGTCTCGAACTTGTAAATCGTATCAGGCAAAGGCAAGCGGTATCTACAGCTTACATTTAGCTTATTGTCACTTGACACTCGAGGGTGTTAGTTGCATTCCCTGCTATCAGCTAAAACTATAATTAATACGTACTAATAGCCTTTGAAGTCGTTGCAGTGACGTTTTGATTTTAGGATAGCCAAATTGAGTATTCAACATTTTGTCTTAATAGAAAATGATAAAATATTGTGGAGCATTAAGAAATAAGTTAAAAGTCACTGCAAAGCAACGCGGGCTAAACTATAATAATAATATCTACGTAAATATGTAATACATAAGTGTATGTTAAATGAGATTGCTTACTCAGTTAGATATGTATGAGAGTATCATGAGCTTGCGTGGGGCGAGCGGGGCGTCTAGTGACGTAAGCCGACGCGCAAACAGTAATCAAAGATGGCTGAAAGTTTGTGAACGTGATGAAACGTCAAAACTAACTAATGCATGCTATCGGAGCTAATAATTGATAAATTTCGTCATATAGCTAATAAAAACTTAATCGCTCGACATTCTAATTACTTTCGTTTCAAAAATATCAGCCACGACATCTACTGCTGTCGAAGGTTCTACAAAAATGACGATTTGGCACAATGACGGTAGGAATTTCAATATATACTTTGAGCAAACAGTCCACAGATTAAAATCTCAATCTACCCGCACGAGGCCCGCTCGAGCGCACGCTTTCTATTAAGGAAGCAACAAACGAACATATCCCGAATGAGAAAAAGAAAACATGGCACCGCTTCAGGGCATCACACGTCACGCGACTTCCGCTCACCCTAAATATATTAACGCTTATTTCGATCGATAAAAAATACAGAGCTGCGATGAGATTCATACATTCGTCTAATAATATAAATAATAGTTAAGTATATTGCCAACGAACGTGCACTATCTACAACTAGTACAAAATGTAAGTGGGACAGTTCTCTTTCGAACTAAATTATCTGAGATCACCTTAAATTTAAAAAAAAATGCGTCATCTTTGAATCGGTATTACGCTCCGAATACTGACAATGGGGGGTTGCGACCCTAAAAGAAATAGGAACTGTCGAGAAACGAAAACGCGCCTAGACTATCTAGATGTACATGGGGAGGCCGTACATCGCGCTCCAGTCTACGCCTTGGAAAGACGACATGTCGACGCCGGCGAGGGAATAGGCGGTGCCGAATTGCGGTAGAGCGGGAGCCGGCGCGGGGGCGGGCGGCGCGACCAGAGTCGGGGCAGCGCCGGCGCCGGGGAGCGCGTACGGCGCGTATCGGTAAGCGTGAGCACCCACCCCTGGCACTGCTCCGACGCCACCCGCCGTCGCGTATACTAATCCGCGCCCCGGTCGCAGCACTAATCGTTTGCTCAAAGCCAACGGAGCTGCCGCCACAGCCTCTTTAGGCTGAGCGCGCTTACATTCCACCTTTTTATTCTTAATCGTGTGGAAGTGTATATCGCATACGCGTTCAACCGCCTCCTCGGAATGGAAGGTCACAAACCCGAAGCCTCTGTGGCGTTTAGTCTGCTGATCCATCAGCATTACCGCGTCTTCTACTAAACCGAACTGGGAGAAGTAGGCGCGGACTTCATCCGCGGAAGTGTCTTGGCCGACGCCTCCGACGAATATCTTCTTGGTCTTGGCGGGGCGCGGGGCGGATTTCGGCGTCGCGTGTTTCGGATCGATGCGCTTTCCGTCGAGCGTGTGGACTGGCACTGCGAGCACCTTGTCCACGGACGTCGCGTCCTGAAACGTGATGAAGCCGAAGCCGCGCGAACGCTGCGCGCGGCCACCACTCAGTAACGGCGCACGCGAACAATCGAGACTTAGAAATTGGCGGGAAGTTTTAGCGCGAAATTCGATGAGGACGTGACGACTTCCCTTTAAACACAACTTACCAGAAAAAACCTGTGAAACAACACATTAAGTACAGATAAACCAAAATACGGGAAATTATAAAATTCAAACGATTCTAAAGCAAAATCAGAATTAAACTACATACTGCAAAACACGGAAAGGCAGCTGCCAAGTCCTCAAAAAGCCTCGATCGTTAACACCAATTTCTAAGTCGTGGTTGCTTAGCCCTCTTACGCACTGGCGGTTGACCGCGGGGGCGGCTGGCCGCTTTTGCCATTTCAACCGCTCACACACTTAACAGGCCTATTCCCGTTGTATAGACCGTCCATACTTTATTTTTCGATATACCACAGTGGGGGACAATGGGAATAGGCCACTTAACCGCCATGTCATATTGAAAAGGAGCCACGCGGATGGCCACCCCCGCGGTTGACCGCTTGTGCGTAAGAGGACTTAGATTAGAGCCGCCATCTTGACTCTACTAGAACTAGGGCACAACCAATACTGTCAATACATACGTGACATAAATCCTACGAGGAAACTACTGCCACAGAGGTCAGGGAGAATCTATACACATGAGGAGTTAAATATGAATACAATGACTAGGTAACATAAACAAAAAGAAGTTCTTAACATAAGAACACATTATTCCACTTAGGGCCTCATACGTCCTTCTCCCGTGAGAAGATGTCCTCATAATCTCTACGCTCAGTAAGCGGGTTAAATGTCACAGTCTTGGACCTTTTTCTGGTCTTTTGAGGTATTAGGGTACATAGGTGCTTAAGGCATTAGCTGGCTCTTGCGACACAAGTATTGGCGCTATTCTACATTGCTGATCGTCATACGGCTAAGCTAATACATTTTGGTTTGCTAGTTACTGCCAAAATAAAATTAGTTGTGGCACCAAATTAGATTACTTTGAAACTGAACCTCAGACTCTTTTTTTAACTAGACAAAAGACAGTATGTTAAAACGAAAAAAAGTGACAACCATAGAAACTAAAGTGGGTGGTTGGCAATGGCAGCCCTCTATGCTTGGCAATGGCAGCCCTCTATGCTTGGTAGTGGTAGGTCATTGCTTTCCCACAAAAACAGGATTCAAGGAATTTAATGTTCTAGTGAAAACTTGCTTATTAATTTTGTATGCGATTTCCGCCCCCAACTGTGGCACTACACTGACTATACCGGGGTTAAATTTAGCATTGAACGCAGGCATTCGTGGTTCTATCACTATTGAACCTAGCTACTTGAGTCAAGAAGACGGCTTTTAGGGTTAATTTGCTGTGTCAAAGCGAGTTTTAGGTTCGCAACAATAAAGTCAAGGCATCTTCCCATTGTCCCCCAGTTTTGTCCTCCACTGGGAGATATCGGCAAAAAAAAAAATTCCCAATATCCTCCAGTGGGGGACTAAATTGGGGTACAACAGGAATAGGCCGTCGTCAACATAAAAGTCTAACTCGCTTACAGACACAGCCAATATACTGATAGGTCAAAATGGTTAGAATCATTCTATTGTACCGTTACTTTCTATATGTCTTTGTTATTAACTTTATTACTTATCAGAAAGAAAGGTAACTATCATGCTAATCGGTATTGTCTATGCCCCAGTCTATGTAGCCGTTGATCTATCAATTGAGCTTGCACGTAAATGAAAAAACTACAAAATGGTAGTTTTTATTTTATTAAGGTTTTATTGTAACTGCGAGATCATTGATAAGAACAAATCGACATGGAGACTAATTGACAACTATTGTTTACTATATAAATGTAATAATCACAATATTAGCACAAGTTATGAATGTCCGAGCATATACCCTCAATGTGACCAAAATCTACTATATTCTTGAGCATGTCAAGTGTTGTCAGTGAAAAAACGCTAATATTACTTTTCTACCAAACACAATTGTCTTTAGGCCTATTCCCGTTGTCCCCCAAATTGCCCAACCCTGGGGGATACTGGGAAAAATATTTTTCCCATACATTTTTTCCTGTTCCCCCAGTGGTGGACAACGGAAATAGTCCGTCCATACTTTATTTTAACCGTGGGATCCAACGGGAATAGCCGTTTCTTTCTCTTAAAACTAACTCCATTTTTATTCATTCATTAACTAAATATATTAAATTAGTGAAAAACATTATTAATAGTAATAAGTACAGACTTTTTAATACCAGTGTTGCAATGTTATAACTTTAGAAACTATCTAAACCAAAAGAATTAAGGTCTACCCACTATCCTCTCACCAAGTTTACTGAATGATACCAATAGTGTCTAATGAACGAAAAAATTACTAAATAATTAGAAAAATATTTTAACCATAGCAACACCAACTGTTACTCAAGACGGGGTTACTACCATAGAGAAGGAGCAAATTGTTTAAAAGAAATTATTGTCTATTGCCTAACGTAGTCTATGGTGTTAGTGAATCTAGCATGCCAGTCTTTTCTATATTGTCTATTTACTGTATTAGTCTCAATTACGCCGCTCCAACCATAGCCCAACTATCTTGCGGTGTCATCCATAAACAAGACTTTAATAGATCTTATTGACAGGAAGGTAAATAGAAAAATTAAAAAGTACCTAATAATAATATGAAAATGTAAAAAAAAACAAAAATAAAATGTAAAAAATTAATAAACAAGTTATTTACACTTTTATATGTCGTAGGATAATCGAATAAACAGGATCTTTGTCCAAAATTCTAAGTCGATTTTAAGGGACCGGATCGTCCAAGCATTTTATAGGATAAATATACTTACCAGTATGTTTCGAACATTTGGAAACTTGAATACTGATACTAATTTATTAATGTTTCATAACAATCTTGCCTTTTAGACTCTTTAGTTATTTTTTTGCTGTTGTTTGTCTAACTAAAACATATTAAAAAAAGTGTAATTCCCAGTTGTTCCACTAGGCAGTTTTACGGTAGAACTAATGAGTTTTTTCCCATTAGTGCTAGCAAAAATACCATAAAAGACGCAGAGGTCCCGGGATCGATTCCCAGGGGGGGTACAATTTGTACTCGGTTTGGTTGGTGGTAGGGCTTATTTCAAGTCCGCCTGACTAGCTACCGCCATCTTACCTAAGTCTGACGCCATAACAACATTTAAAAATTGCTGTGTTCCGGCAGTTAGAGGCAGGGAATGATAACGTTATTTTTAAATGTAACGTTATTTCTTACTTTTTTACCGTTAATTTTAACATTATCGTAATGTCAATAAATAACGTTACATTGAAATGACGTTTCAGTAAAAAACGTTAATTTTAACGTTATTTCTTACTTTTTGTTACCGTTACTTTAAAATTAACGTTATTCCAATTTAATAACGTTTCTTTTTTACCGATAATTTTACCGGTACTATTGTACCGGTAAAGTTTAACGCTATATTTAACGGTAACTTTACCGGTACAATATTTTTAAAGTTATTTTTACCGATAAAATGTTTTAACGGTATTTTTAACGTTATTGTTTTTGTAACGTTATTTTTTTTAACGGTATTTCAATCCCTAGTTAGAGGTAAGATAGCCAGTTCCTCAGTGGTAAGGATTCCGGGTGTAGTGCGCTTCCACCTTCGGCCTTATCGTCACTTAACATCAGGTGAGGTGAAGGCCAAGCACTATCCCGTTGTGCATAAAAAGTTTCATTAGTTCTACGGTAGAACTGACCCGTAGAACTAATGGGAACATAACAAAAAAGCCAATAAGAACTATACGTCCGTTGTTTATGGTGCACCACAGACAAAAATACTGGTACCTACTAACTACCTAACCTAACCTGCTCTATTCACTGACCGATAAGGTTGCTTTCCGCTCGTCTCCTACTGCCTAAAGCTGTCTTTGGAAACATTTACTTTATTATTTAACACTAAATTTATTCATATTTTTATTTTTTATAAATCTGAACAATATAATTGAACAAAGCCAGTTTAATATTTTGTAAGTAACTTATATATTTTAACACTTTTTTACAAGTATTTATTCTGTGGCGCGAGATTTAAAAAAAAAACCGGCCAAGTGCGTGTCGGGCCACGCGCTGTAGGGTTCCGTAGTTACCTTATACATACCATATTTAATACCACTATCATTTTTCGTATGTAAAAATAACTTTGTTTTTCACAGTGTTGGTATGAATGACAAAGTTATATTTGCGGTTTTGGAAAATATGATATATCTCAAAAACTAATTACTATATCTCGTTTAAACCAATTTTCAGTGAAAGTTTTTATCTATAGGATATATTTTTTTTAGATTTTACAAAAGTAAGAGGGGGGGGGGACATAAATTTTACTACTTTAGCAGTGTTTATCCTTCAAACGGTTGACTTTGAGAAAAAATTGTCTTAGAAACCTCAATATCATTTCTGAAGACCTATCTATAGACACCCCGCACGTATTGGTATAAAGAAAAAATTTTTTTTCAGTTTCAGTTTCATGTAATGGGGAGGGGAGCCCCCCCTTAATCTTTTTTTTTGTTTTGTGTTAAAATCGTTAAGGTGGTATCCTGAGCGAAAGTGGCGCCGCGGTGAATTATATTTAATATTATATTTCTAATACACAATTTTAAAAATGTTTATCGTGGAGATTTTAGGGCGGCCCTCAGTCTACTATTTTTAGACGGTATCGTCACATTCCCTCGTAGTCACTGCTAGAAATAGATAGCAAGGCAAAACTGCTGAAAGTGGCAGTTTTTGACACATTTGCTATCTACTTCTACGAATGACTACGAGGGCATGTAGTGATAGTGACCTTCTAAAAAAACTAAACCATGGGCCCTAAAATCTCCACGATAAACACTATTAAAATCTTTTTCTATTAATAACTTATTAAATAAAAACCTCTGAGGGCGCCACTTTCGGTCATACAACCGCCTTAAGCGGTTAACAGAATACATCTACCTACTAAGTTTCAACTGTGTAATCCTAATACTTTCGGAATAAAATGGTTGTGAGATACGGACGGACAGACAGACAGACATGACGAATCTATAAGGGTTCCGTTTTTTGCCATTTTGGCTACGGAACCCCTTAAAATGTTGGACGTCATTATGTCCAGTTTACACGATTAGTTTTATCTAACATCCTATTAAATACTACGGGAATAGACCGTCCATACTTTATTTCCCAATATCCCCAGTGGGGGACAACGGGAATAGTCATTATGTAACAATTACGAAAAATGCGCAGTTTTGTTTACATTCAAAATCGTAATATACAACTCATTTGGCTGTGACAATACACTGCCTTATCAATATTTACTTTGACGTTACTCACAAAATATTATACTGGCACAAACATATTAAATTGTCAAAAATATTTTTTTATTGTTTTTAATTAAATCATAATATGTACATTATAGTTATAAGAGTAGAATACCAGTGCCTGTATTATGAGCTTGCGCAGTTACATTTACTATACTTGATAACGACTGTACCTAGATTTTATATGCATTTTCGCACAGCGCCTCTGGCGGTAACTACGCTAAACTAAAGTTGTCATACAAATGTCAACTACTGTCCCTATCGAGTGTAGTATAGTAACCGTAAACACTCGTTATACGCCTACAGGTGTCTTAAAGCAATGAGGTATTAAGGCATCTAAATATTTCCATACATAAAAGTTATAGGTACTGAAAGGAATTTAAATAGTTCGTTAAAAGTTTGATTATTATGTGATTTTATTTATTTATTTATTTCATTCTTGATGCACAATTTGAACAATGGCGGACTTAATGCCTTGGCATTCTCTACCAGTCAACCATAGGGTGATGTGGAGACTTTGTGTGGTAGGGTGCACAACCAGGGTACAAAGAAAAATTTAAAAAAAAAGAAATAATATGATATAACTACATAGTTAAAATAAAAATACTCAACAATTACTTACTATAAATAAAACATATTATAACATACATACTAAATTTACTTGTATTTTACAAAATATAGTATAGTATAGTATTTATTAAAGCTAATCTAACTGCCTGCGATTGTTGAAGTTAAGGCGATTCCCTAACCGAAAGTGGCGTCCTCAGAGGCTTTTATTTAATAAGTTGTTTAGAAGGATTTTAATAAAACTTTTCGTGGAATTTTTAGGGGTCTAACAGTCAGTTGCAAGAACGATCTTTAAAGTTAATGCGTCATTAAAGGTATCACCGTCCTTTACTTCTTTTGAAAGAAGAAAAAGATGGCGATACATTTAATGAAGCATTAACTTTAAAGATCGTTCTTGCAACTGACTGTAAAGTCTAGTATTTTAGAAGGTATCACTACATGCCTTCGTAGTCATTCGTAGAAGATAGCAAATGTGTCAAAAACGGCCACTTTTAGCAGTTTTGCTATCTACTTCTAGCAGTGACCATAGAGTACATTATTATACTAGAGATAGAGTTCTCAGTCAGACCTAATGATCAACGCCATCTAACGAAATGTGACAAAAAGTGTACGATATTATAATATAGGTGTACTAGTAGGTTTCTATAAATCTAGACTTGTAATTTTTTTGGGAGGTAACTGCTATGGCATGAAATAAATTTAAAATAATTTACATTATAGCTAATCAGCTTTGACTATATAAAACTGTGAAAGACACACGATACCGCGATTCAGCACGGGATAGCGACATCTCTCGACTGTTTGACAAACGAAAAATGAGCGCCATCTATCAAATCAATCCGCAACTAAAATCTTAGGCCGCGCTCCCTTGTAGTGAGTCAAGTACTAAGTGAAAAGCCCCTGGCAGTGACTACGAGGGAATATAACGATACCGTCTAAAAATACTAGACTATGGGCCCTAAAAATTCAACAAGAAGTTTTATTAAAATTGTGTTTAGAATTGAAATATTAAATAAAAATCACCGCGGCGCCACTTTCGGCCAGGAAAGCGCCTTAAGCCACGTTCGCAAGGGTCATGGGATGGGTGACCAAAAATTTATTATCTCGAGCTCCGTGCTTCGGAAGGCACGTTATGCCGTTGGTCCAGGCTGCATTTGCAATCGTTAACACCCACCAATCCGCATTGGGCCCATCCTCCTTATCCAGCCATAAGGAAGGCCTGTGCCCAAGCAGTGGCGACAATAGAATATATCAAAAAGTAGCATAAAATCTTTATTCAGATGTGGTATTGCCTTGCATTGCTGAAATCTGTAAATATTTTATGTATGTACCTTATGTTTTTTTTATAAAACAAAAGTGATTAAACAAAAATCTTTAATTGATTCCTCAGATACATTTAAGACACCTGTAGCACTACCATGAGTTAATGCAAACTAATTTCGCTACTGTTACCTGTCGGATATACTGCTCACACTCACAGTTAATGCGAGTGAAAGAGAGAAAACAATAGTTTACGGTAGGGAAACCATTTTGCATCAACTCATGGTAAGGGCACTGATATGCTTGAATACTTTGTACAAGGATATGGCATATTTTGCTATTCTGTTCATTTATAACTGATATAATGACATGTCCATTTATTTCAGAGACTTAAACAACTTAACTTGTAAGTAACATGAAGTTAGGAAGTCTCTTTCCCTCTTTTTCTTAAATTTCGAATAATTGCCTATGATTCTTATGAGACGATACAATATTATTATTATTAAAAGACTCTTAAATAAATGGACCAATCTGTATTTAAAAACTAACCAAAACTAATAACGGAAGGTACAACGCCATGCACCATACCTGTGTAACCGGGTCTTTCATAATCAGCACGTCCGTAACAGGTCCGAACATTGCGAAGTATTCCCGCAGCTTCTCCGAGCTCGTCTGCCAGCTGAGCCCTCCCACGAACAGCTTGGAGGGCGAGGGTGAGGTGGAGCCCGCGGGGGGCTGGGTCACTGAAGCTGCCGTCACTGGGGTGGAACGCCCCGATGATGGGGACGTTTCTGTCAAGGGAATGATAATATTTAAAACATTTATAAAGATATTAACAATTTATTTTATTTTGTTTTTGCCTTCCTAGCTTGATAAATCCTATCTTACTTCCTACTAGTAATATTATAAATGTGAAGTTTGGATGTTTAGATGTGTGTTACTCAATCACGCAGAAGGGGCTGAACAGATTTGGATTAAATTTGTCAAACACATAGTTTATATCCCGGATTAAAACATAGTTTTATTTCATTCCGGTCAAAGGTTCCTTAGGGATTTTTTTGCAAATGTCCACCCAAACATACGAAGTTGAGAGTTGTCGAATAAACCTGAGCCCAGCTTACTTGACTATGGGCATGACAACTAAATAACAGATTAAATACATGTATCGGGATCCCCAAGGGTCAAGTTTCAGGTTAATGCAAATAAAAATAAAATAGTATATTAAGCCCTGCAGCTTTTAATCTAAATGTTAATAAAAGCTAGATAAGTTTATGTTTCTTATTGGAATCTAAATAGCATTAGTTATTGACAAGTTTGCGTCATAGTAATAGAGATATTAGTTATCATGTTCAAAATAGTTAAAATCTCAAAACATAGATACCTATGTGATCATTGTCAGCCAAATAATGTTTCACAATGAAAAGCTCGGTTTATTGAAAACTAATTTTCAAAAGAGACTTTAACATTGTTTATGATAGAACTTATTAGGGTCTAACAGCCCAATACTCAAAGGCTTCTTAGCTAAAATCTTTAGTTTAGGTCTCCTTAACTTTAAGGAAGCTATCAGTTTCATAGGATTTCTATCAAATCTGTCAACTTCTTTCACATTAAGGTGGCCTTAACTGTAAGATTCGTTTGAGTAGGTAGACAATTAACTGGTTGAGAATTTGCAAAACTTTTCATTCTTTAAATTATTGATATAATCACAATTAATGGGACTTTTTGTTAGTTTGTTAGGATTATGATATGGGCATATAGGATTTACTGTGGTGGTCACATAAGACACCAGTTATAATTATATAATAAATGAAATTCAATTCAATTCAATTCAAGTTGATCTTCATACAACAAGGTAACTTTGAAGCCTTGGTTCTCTGCCAAGGATTGACCTAGCTGTGATCTGATGATGGCCATCCAGGGAGTGAATGGAGGAGATTCAGATCGTTATACACACTCAAGTGATCTGATCAGCATTCTAAGAGATGTGAGTGATAAAAGAACTAAAGCTCCAAAGTTACTTCTTTTGTAAGAAAATCAACTGGTGTCTAATTATGTGATTGCCACTGTATAAGTGCTAATATGTGGGTAAGGCCATACATTTTGCCACTTTGTGACATGAAGTTAACATAAAAATTATATGTAACATTAACACAAAAGTGATACCTATAAAACATTACATAAATTGTAAAGCACATTCACATAGGTATACAAAATCTAAAATAATCACAAAGTTAAAACTCAGATATTTTCTCCCGTTTATTGTGAATAAATAAACTAATGAAATGAGAGGAGCTCAGAGGCGCAGTGGTTTAGCGCCTGGCCCAGCGATTGCGGAAGTTAAGTAACGTTCGCAAGGGTCAATCATGGGATGGGTGACCAAAAAATTTATTATCTCGAGCTCCTCCGTGCATCGGAAGGCACGTTAAGCCGTTGGTCCCGGCTGCATTTGCAGTCGTTAACACCCACCAATCCGCATTGGCCCCGTGTGGTGGGTTGTGGCCCATCTTCCTTCCCACCCATAAAGAAGGCCTGTGCCCCAGCAGTGGGGACATCAAAAATGGCTGATAATGAAATCAGAACCAGCAGGAGAAGCTAACTGAATGTATAACTATATGCTACAATCGTAAAGTCTGTAACTTTAAGTAGAATTCCAGCAGGTTACTAATAAGAAAGACAAGTCAATTTTATTACAAAAGTTAAAAATTTTAAGCAATTTTATTATTTCTATCAAAACTAACATAGATAAAGTCTAATAATGCCGTGCCCAAGTAAGATTAAATAGTTTTAAGCAATATCTAGTAGAACACTAATCAGAATCTCCTGCAGCATAGATTGAATAAAATGCAGGAGACAAGGGACAGTCAGAAACTATGACAAAAAGTGGCAAAATCTACGGCCTTACCCATGTACTCACTGATTTGCTGAACAGCAGCAATCTGTTGCTGTTGGTGTGCTGCCGCGGCGGCGGTGGCCGCGGCGTGGGCTGCCGCCTGCGCGCTCAGCACGTGAGCCGTCAGTTCTCCGCCCACCAGGCCGCCTTCAAGCACTTCCACGCCGCCCAACGCCCCACTGGAATACAGTCCCATCATCTTTAACACTTGGTTTACAACTGACACTCAAAATCTGATGTAATCGCGGAAAATCGGAACAAGAACCGAACCGAAGTACACTTTTTGTCCGCTTTCACAATTCATCGCCGTGACGGTGCCATGAAAAACAAATTTCGAGACAAAACACGATCGGCAATAGCGGCCAGATAGATTCGGCAATCGGAGTTATGAGGCTTACAAATTAATTACACTGATTGGTGAAGGAAAAGGAAATAATTCAAATGTAAATAGTAGGCGTAGTTACATTTGAAAAATAGCGAACATTTCGAAGGTATTCCAATAATTAAAACTTTCAAACCATAACAAAACTTTTTCGTTGAAGGTAGCCATTTGAAAAAAAATGTCTATGGTTTGTTTTGATTTTGACAGTGACGTGACGTAATGATTGACAGGTAGAGTGGACAGGTGCGTGCGTAGCTTTAATAGGTAAACTAGTACGTTTGAGTTTATTCTATTTAATATAATATTGCGACAAAAAGATCAAAGGATACCTAACCTAAACCTAATAGTAATAATAATACTGTACTCACATCGCTTTCTTTCAAAATGAAAAGACCAAAGCTAATGTCTGGGATGTAAAAGAAATGATAGGAAGTAGGTAAGTACTATTTGTAAACTCCATATATTTTAGTGGAGGTAATTTATATCACGTGTACGTATACTGCAGACTGCAGAGAATGCAAAAGAAGTGGCACGACGACGCGTGACGTAGAATTTATTTACTACATGCATGCTTGACCGCATTTACGTCTTATATTTCAGTATGAATTTATGTTTATAAACGACTCTTTTGCGATGCGACAATTTTGCGACACTCGGAACGTACTTGTTTGTTTACTTTTTATATAAACAAAGCATTATTCTTTCGTGATGTCGTTTCTTTACATCGCCCAAAAGTTAATTCGGTGAAAAGATATAAGACATTGAAAATATTTAAGAGTTCTACTTCGATCAAGAATATCCTAGATAACGCTTCACGAATTAAAACAGTAGGTAAGCAAAAATGGCACCTCCAATAGCGTCGCACGCACGTACAAAATTTTATATCACTTATGTTGTACAACAACACATTTTTTATCACTTAATTTGTGCAAAATAAGCGCCCAGTGTAAATGAGACGCTATTTGAGGTGCCATTTTTAACTCGTCAACGCCCGCTGTGCCCTATCGGGCACAAACAACAATAGAAATCTATTGTTGTATTGTTTTCCGGGCGTTGAAGAGACTCTGACCGGACATCTAAGGTATTCTTGATCGAAGGGGTTATTACAAATTAATAGGTTTAATTTTATTATTAAACGCTTGTTACCAGTTAATATTTTTTATTCTGTGATTTTTCTAAGGTTAATTGATGGTATAAAAAAGTAAAAAAAACGTTGGTAAAGGTTTTGGAATGGTTGCTGAAAAAGGTATAGGAAAGTAAAAAACATGGTTTGAATTCTATAGCTGATTCTAAACGTGCAATTAATTAAAAAGTTGGCAGTCTTCATGTTTCTTCAAATAAAACCATTCATTTAATAGACGAATCTTCTCTTTTTACTGAAGATTAAGAATATTCAGGGTAGTTCAACAGGAAGCTAATAGGTAAGTACCTACACCGTACGAATGAAATCGTTACGGTTATTGAAATGAAAATCAACTTTTCCAACATGTTCCTCGTCCCAGTTGGTCCATAGAATTCACCCCCGAGTTGCGCATTTCCTCTCAACTCCAATATATCCGTCCCTTTCATTAAATTTATCATGAAATCAGGAGACGTGCAACGAATGTTCTCCTTTGGAAATACATTTTTCGTATTGTATTCTCCGTTTTACTCCTGTATCGTAAAATTCGTAAACCGATGCTATATTTTTTTTTAATCTGCGGGTCTATCAACAAAAATTTAAAAAACCGATAGACTAGCTGTTCAGATTTTAACTATTTTTAAACTTTGCCCTTGACAAGACAAAGCCCAAGGAAAACTATTATATTACATGTAGTGTAGATGAATTATGTAATCAAAATTATTGTAATCTCAAAAAACATAATTTACATGAATAAGAGGAAGACATTAAATACTTAGTAATTTTCCTTCTTTTTTGTTTCACTTTTACGTTCAGGATTGCAGATAAAATTATCATACTAATAGCTCGGATTAAGCTTCAGCGCCCGGGCTCAAGGAATAATCTATCTTCAGCAACTTTCTTATAAATGTTCAGGCAGGTAAGACCTCTTTTGAGAGATCCTGAAAACTATAAATCACAGTCCGCAGTAATTCATCTTATACGCAACGGAATGTCCGAGAGGGATCTAATGCCGTAAGAATTCTCAAGGAAATGCGTCTAGAAAAATGTATTTATAAGTCATCAAAGATTTATGAAGACATTTTTAATCTAACTCATCAATCTAACTAAAGAATATTCGCTAGGTCATTAGCCGGCCTTGAAAAGATGTGGCGCCCATTCCAATGAGAAAAAAGAAGTTTATTGCAGTTGCGATCAATTTGAAAAAAATTGAAAATGAAACTTACTAAAGCAATATTAATGATTGCTTTTTAGAGACTATTACAATGTCCATACCAAAAATAAGGTATTGACTTTCTTCAGGAGATTTTTTGTTCGTTCGTTTGCCGTCTCCACAGCTTTCTAACTTCTATCTTGCGCCATTTGGAGCCAGTTGTTACCAGCGTGGCTCCTTAGGTCATTAACCTATCTTTCTGATGGGCAACCTCTACCCCACGCAGTTTGTCTTGGCTTCCATTCCAGTACCTTCCTGGTCCACCTCTCGGTTCTCATGCGACCAATGTGTCCTGCCCATCTCCATTTACGGAGTTCGATGGTATCCACAACGTTGATGATCCTCGTGTTTCGCTAAATCATCTCATTACGCTTTGTGATCCAGCAAAGTGATTCCAAGCATGTTCTCTCCTTTGCACTGGGAGATTCAAATTTTTTTGGCGGACTTTTCGTTGAGTGTTGTCGTCTTCATACCATAGGTCATCACCTGCGGGTCTATCAGCTAAAAACAATGAAGTTAATGTTAACTGTAATTTGACAGATGTATGTGATACATTGCTTCTTTTCTTTGGTAAGTTTTTATTTGTGCTAAAACGAAGTAGCAATGTATCACATACATCTGTCAAATTACAGTTAACATTAACTTCATTGTTTTTAGCCGGTAGACCCGCTGCTAGAACACATTGGTTGTAGACCCTCGTTTTAGTGTGATGCATTATTTTGTTTTAGGCCTAGAAAGTACTTGTTCACACTATATCATAATTGCAGTCCAAGCTTGTGCAATCGGCGATCCACTTCAGTTAGAGGGATACTTCCTGTGAAATTAATAAAGGCATTTAAAAGTCTGTGTGTAATCACCTCTCGTTGTTGTCATCTTGCCGATTGATTTAGTAACCAATGGTTACAGATCAAGACGTTTTACGACACCATGATTGGTAAAGAGCGGGCGTGACGAATGGTTCTGTTCAATCGTAGACGGGTCGAAGGTGAGATTGGGGGCAATTTGTACCTTTCTGAAGGGCATCGGCATTGAATTTGAGAAACTGACTAATCTACTGATTTTGCGACAGAAGCTCGAATAAAAAGGGCCAGAGAAACTTTTAGTAAAAAACCAGCATCTGTTAGACGGGAATTTTTAAATACAAGAGCGGCCTTTTGTGAATGTTGAGCTATATCGGTGGATATTAATGCTAGAGTGAATAAAGAGCAATGGATATACCCGGCATTTACAGTTCATAGTGCGAATAACTCTTCACATAAATGAAATGCGCTCAGCGGGCGAGAAGCACTCGGCGTGAGCCCCGCACCCGTTTTTCGTTCTCAATCTATACGTATAGACAACCGGGTCGATGAACTGTAACCTATTTGCAGCGCGCAATGAGAGTGAAAAAAATAAAAATTTACAGTCGATTAACTGATAGCTACGCAAATAAAAGTGGTAAAGATGCACAAAGATAATGAATTAACCTTTTTTGTAGTGGAAAATCGATAGTTGATTGAGGGTGTTCATTGAGGGTGAGACGTGAGGGGGTTGTGGGGGTGTGGTTGGCGCGTGCGCGGGGGCGGCGGGGCGCGGCGCTTAACCACGCTGCCTCACACGCTTGCCGACGCCCGCTGCCGCCGCCTCGCGCGCCTCTACCATATTGTCCTGTCACAGCAGTACGTACAAGCTACTGCTGCGCCGGGACAAATCGGTGGAGGTGTTGCTTTTGCATCTAACCATCCCTCAAGATCAAGAACTGATGAAGATCTGTTAATTGTATTGTTTCTGGTGTGTCGTGCTTTTCTGTTCACAGGTTCTGATGAGCTGTGGTTGCAACTTTTGAGCTATTGGGAGCCGCTGAAATGTGTGATCAGTGTCTGTGCTAGTGCTCTCGTGATAGTGATAAGCTTTTTTAAGATTAGATAGGTTGTAATGTAATAGTGAGATTAATGGTTCCCAGTAGCTGGAGGGTGCATGTATCGAGCGGCCCAAGGCGCATGCGCGCGCCATCTTTGGCTGCATCCGATGGCGCCGCTCGGCCATTTTCTCCTGGGGTTGATTCACATAAAATCTTATTAAAACCATCTCACCCTATGTTTAGATATAGTTCAATATTGATTTTTATTCAAATTAATTGCTGTGAATATAATTTGAAACATCAAATAATCGTTAATAACTACTACTTACTCACATGAAAACCATCCGAAGAAGTTAGATAACTTTCCTAAATGGTATTTGATTTATGTAGGTATAAAATTTTATATTTTTTTGCAGATGTAAAGAAGACAGTCATAACAGAAATTCTATTTCCAATTAATTCACAGTTACGGATCAGCAGGAGAAATATTAAATTATGAAATGACAGAAAAAACTGAGAGACAAATAACTAACACAATTTGAATAAGAATATCAGTTTAATTATCAACGATACATTTAAGAACAATGTCTATATATGTATTTATAAACACAAAACATTTTTGGGCTAGTTAAAGGTAACCTACCTACATAAAATTAAAAGTGACATCAGTCTTTACGAAATAATTGTTGATATTGTTTGGTTTCAACAATGAGGTTAATACAATGGCCCAAATATTAAGAAATAAAGATAACATAATACACGATTTAGGCGGTGGTCGTGAGTTCGTGACTGTTACCAAGTAGAACAGTATCCGAATTGTGTCAAGAGAAATAGATTTTACTCTAATTTATTCAAAGTTGTCGATTGTATAATATTGGTAACAGCAACAGTAAAAATATCAACTTAACTGAAAATTAAATAAAATCAATAAATAATTGGATAAGTAAAGGTAAGTATTGGAGTCGATATGCTGAATTTTTGAAGGGATCAAATTAAATAAAAACAGTTTTGTTGGAACACACTTTATATCATTAGTATCCAAAGCAGGGCCTTCATTGTTTGATTGTAGGTTTTCACTACATTTGAATAGTTTTCCTTGTTTTTTATGTAGTAAGATTAAAAGAAGGTATAATCAATATTTTAACAGAATCGCAATCAAACCATTCTACTCTCTACCGGATAGAGATCGTCATTGCTAAACATACCACACGGGATCCAATCCCGCAAAGAGCATTTTGACTTTGACTAAGATATTTCCGTGAATTATCCGCAACTTATGTTTAACCAAAAAGAATAGAAAGCAAAAATAGACAAGACCAAAACTCGAACTAACGAATATTAAAATGGTTGATTATTATGTCCTATATTTTATTAAAAAAATACAAGTTTATAGAGCTTTTACACGAATCTAACAAAATGTGACAGATACGATACAGCCAGACAAAAACCTTCCACTAGTATTCCACCACACCTCTCATGAGTCATCATCTCGCATAAAGCTAATGGCATTACACTTTTCATAATACGGGTAATACGAGAGGAAAAGGTCAAAGGCTAATAACAGTAAACAGTTCGTCACATCAAGAAACTGTATCAAATTAAGTCATTGATATTGCTCTCTCCTCGTATTATAGTACCTACTCTGTCGGGTATATATTTGGTATAAGTTAGTTTTTCTAACTGAATGACTACGAATTTTATTAAAAGTAAATGCTGAATTTCACGAATCTACTTAGCAGGCGATTCAATTATTTGTTTTTTTTTGCTAAATTTCATTGTTTTATTTGCATTCACTGTTAAAATGTTAATGCAACTATGAAAAATATTTGAATAACTTTTAATTATTAGGTCCTCTCACATTTTAACTTCAGAAATTAAAACGAAAAACAACTAAATAACTTTCTATTTAACACAATAGCTAAAGAGAAAAGGGTTTAGAGCTCGCTGTAAATCAATGTTAGGTACTCTGGCGTCGGAGCCCTAAAAGCCCTTTCAAGCCAGCACGGAATGGCGTAAAAGCACCTATCATTTTTCTCTGTCGAAATATAGCCGGGCGTCAAACAGCGACACAGTTTCCCGACATTGTCCCGTTTCTCTTTCCGGTACATTTGCCAAATAAATAACGCTGTATGTTGTACGTAAATGAGTTTTGTGAAACATGTATGAGAGGTTGGAGTACAAAGTCATTGGCGATTTGTATGACATTAGGAAATAAATACTTATTGTAGAAAATATTAATAAATATCATGAATATTAACAAAGAGAAGTATGATAAGAGATTCGATATACCTAATAAAACCTCTAGCTACTACTCTAGGTACTTACTAGATGTGTTATTTATTACATACAAGGGAGTTTAAAACACTATAATAAGTTTGAAAAATGTTCTTAGTAAATACTTAGGTAAATCTTCTGACACGGAAACAAAAGCAAATCTAAAATATTTACCACAAAATACTCTTCATGTGAAGTTACAACAAAAGAGGATCGAATGGAATCAGTTAGGGCATATATCCAACAAAAAACAGTACAGTGATTTACAACGACCTAAATGGTTCCCAAGATGAGACGGCGCTTTTGTCTCTAAGTTCATTTGGCCTACACGGCAATAGTTCGCATTTTCCCCGCCAACGCTGCCTTGTCTAAAGCTTTTTTGCGCTTTGCGTTAGGGATACACTATCCCAGCTTCATTAGGCTATTGGTAGAGAAAAACACCATTCTCACTCCAATTTTCTTTTACGATCCTTAACTGTGATGGGATAAGGGTGAAATTATTGCCACTAGCATTTTCTTAACTTAGTTTCAGAGCATTGAGTGACGAGCTCTTTTTTAATAAATGACGTAAGTGGTCGCAGCGAATTTTTTGTTTCCCTTTTTTGTTCGTTTCACGCTGAGTAGTTGAATTACAGAATGAAATCACCAATCCATTGATCGGAATTGATATTTTCACTAAACTTTCAATTGGGTGTTGCTAAATCGAGATGAGCAAAAAACGCCGTCGTCACAGAATCTTGGGAGAAAAAGTTGCATCCATTCCAAATAAGATAACGGAGTACGATGTAAATAAAACTTAGGGTAATAAACTTAGAAAAAATAGTAAGTTTTAAAATAAATTGTAGGTCTTAAAATTATGATTTATTTATGTTACTGAAAAATAATTAATTTCTCTTTCCTGATTTTTGAAACAAACCTATTACTGAAAAACACTTTTAATTTTGGAAGCTTAGTGATTTTTCTCGCAACGTAATAAAAATCTTCAAGAGAATACATCTATGAAATGTAGTTGATAATGAACCTTCGAATAATCAGCATGTAACACATCCACATCACAATAACGGGCATAACCTCTAAAAACAATATCATTAGCCTTAATGAACGTAGGCGTTTCAGGCACGAGATTCATAATTCACGCCGACACCGCCCGTCAGAAACAAACACGGGACAAAAGATGTTATATCTCAGCAGTTTTTGTTATTAACAGCTTTTCGAGGGGCGCCTGCGTTTTATAGTAGGGGATGAGGATGTGCTCAGTTTATTAATTATCATATCGTTGACAACGAACGACCAATTCATGGCAGACTGGAACTGATAAGGCCGTGAATTCGGAAGCAACTTAATAGAAAAGTAACTTTTTAGCCAGGCATAGGTATAAGGTTTTCACGTATTTAGGAAGGTACTTGATTTACGCCGAGCGCCACAAAGAAGTATACACTTACATAGTATTTCATTTTTACTACTTGTAGGTAAATATAATTTACTGATAATTTAGTGAACCATACTGGGCCGAATCACAATGAGCGGTTTTCAAAAGGCAGTTTAAAAAAAAGTGTACCTAAAAGACGTAGACAGAGAAACCCTGCCCCCCTAGCATGACCGATTTATATCGCGTGATAAAGCGTCTTATCGCGTTTAACTGTCAAAAAGACAAACGAGTTTGACAGTTGAGTGTCGATAAAATGCTATATCACGCGATATAAATCGGTCATGCTAGGCAGGCTGCGCTAAAAGACGGCTAGCTAGATGTCGTTGTTCAACTAAGTACGTAAGTTTTTAAGAAAAAAGCAAAGGATAAAAGGAGTCAATGCCAATTTTTGACGTAAGTACTTTTTTTGACATACGTGATACGAGTTGGTGAGTCTGTGGTTTGTTGAGTTGTGCGTTGGTTAATTGTTGGCGTGTTTCGAGGATTTTTTATCTGCTTTATTGTCACTAGATATTTTGATGATCGCAAAATTGATAAAAAAGTGCATGAAGAATTTGACATTTTGTCAATTGACAGTTAATTCTTCTTCTTATTTTTGTTATGGCAATCTACTCCTCTTCAGGGAGTAATTTTTGCCAATGTCAAGTGTTGAATAATTAATTGGTATACTCAGCTGCTAGGAAAAATAAAAAAAAACTACCATGTTGAATAGCGCCATCTATCAACATAAAAATAAACTAAAACTCTCAGCTGTCAGAAAACCACTCATTCCTAACAAATTTTGACAACCAAATAATGCCCTTATAAAGTAGTTCATAAAGGCACGTACCTATACCACTAAAATAAACTTACTAAGAAAAACAACATCAAAGCTAAAATAGTTTTAACAACTGATCAAGTATCGTATCCATTGATGCGGAATACTTTATTTTATTTACAGGTCGGTCGGTATAATATGTATAATATTCGCCCCTGTCACGGCCCGACCTGCGTTTGATATGCGGTTTAATAGCGCAGAAACGGGCGGATAGTTGGTCGCGACACGGATTTATGTTTGATCGAGGATTAAGGGATGGTAGAACGACTTCTGAATGTCCTTTGCAGGTCTGCCATAAATTATTTACATCAATAAGTTATACGGAGCCGATAATATGTCATTTATTCTTTGGTTGTTTTAAATGGCGGTACTTTTTTGCCTTCATGTTCCCATATTATATTTCCATTTAAAATGCAAAAAAATTCATAAATATAAGATAAGATTACTCAAATACATATTTTAATTAGGAAAACTTTTGTAAGAAAAGTTTTTACTTTCATGTTCACTAGTTGAGATTTTAAAAGATATTCAATATTTAATAACTCTAATATTGTTAAAATGAAATTTTGTTTATATTTTAGTGTTTTAAATTGTAGTCCATATAAAAGTCATCACAAACAAATCATTGTTTTAAAACAATTTTCATTTATTCGTTGCTTTGCTATGCGTAAAGATTACGTTCTAAGGCCTCTATTTATGGTCGGTCACACACTTTTTCTTTCCAATGAAAGTATGACCAAGGTGTCTAACGCTATTCAGCCTATTTGCTAATAACAAACACAAAATGCTATTTATTCCCCAATAAGAATCAAACGTAATGTAATGTGATTTTAACGATATTTTGTTATCCACGTTCATAATGACAGGCGATTCGCGATTGCTCGTTCAGCGATTGCGTGTTAAAATGGCGAAAACCTCAGTGAAATGCTATTACATTGACCATAAATAAACCTCACAGAAAACGGTAAATGTTTGGTATTTTTTACGACATTGGTAATGGACTAATGGTTGCCCGAACGAGGTCTTTTACGCGTTATAAATTTCTGTTCTTTGTAAATGAAATTAGGTTGTTTATTTTCTGGAAGAAATTGAGGAAACTGTACTGTAATCACAGAATACATAATAGTACAAGCTGTAATGGCCGCGCCGAAAACAAAATTAAAACAAAGATACGTCACCTCACTGTCAAATGAAACGTCGACTGTAAAATTGTGGAATCATGTGGAATAAATGAATATGAATATGAATTGACATTTATCCCTCTGGATTGTCCCTCTGAAAAAAAATACCCAGCGGACCAACCACGAAAATAGTTTTTCATGGGAGCCATCAATTTATAGGAACGCCAACGGCATAAAAATGTCAAATGTCATGGGCGCATTCTGCCAGACAAAACTCTGAGTCATCGATCGCCTTAGAGTAAATTTTAACCATTTAAATTGTTCAATATTTTACTTTCCAATTCCAATGGCTAAATTTATACTGTGGTGATTGATGACTCAGCGATTTGTCTGGCAGAATGCACCCATTGTCATGTCAGTTTGATTTTGTTACGTTCGCGTTGTTACGTTATTTAAAAACATACATATTGAAGTATTTACATATTGAAGTACTTTTATTTTCCTTGATATTTTACCCATTAAAATTCTACAGGGGTTTCTGCCATTCTATAATGTCTTTTATTTTTCAAATAAACAGAGAGAGAGAGAGAGAGAGAGAGAGAGAGAAACAATCGAAAGTTGAAAGTTAACTGCTTTTATTCAAGAAGTGACTTATTTCTTCGCAACTGCGTAGATTTTTGTAAGTACCTGTAACAAAAAAAATGCACGTTAGTACTAGTAGGTATATCGATCTAAATAATATTTATAAGAAGACGTTGATCAATATTTTTCAACGAATCAAAATAATGGATAGTAAAACGTTCAGCGCCATCTATGCGCAACAAAGCGAGACCGCGAAGGTTCGTTTCGAGGCTCGCTTGCCCTAGTTCCGCCACCACCCGCTAGATGGCAGCGCATACAATCGCAGCGGGAATAATAGAATTCTATTGATTGTCACCCCGGGGGCGAGTGGAACGAAAGTACTTGTTTTAAAGAGAATCTCTTGGCATGAAATTTATTGTTATTTGTGCTATGTGATATTTATGTATCTGGGGCGGCGTTTATCAAGAAAAGAAATAGGCTTGAGCTCTCTCTTTGTACTATTACAGATTATATATAAGTACTAACCTATTACCACAGAATACATAATACCTAGTGCTATTAGCACTATCATCGAGTAGATAATTTGCTTTGTTGTTACGGAATTAGATTAAAAAAAAAACGAAAGGTCTAAAAAAGAGTTAAATTAACTAAGTGAGTAAATATTCAGGACGGGGATATTCGGGTTACGATATTACTACAATTTACCACTAATGTATAAATGCCTTTTGAAATAAACGTAGTAAGTATGCATAACATTATTGGTATTACGCACTAGCATGCACTAGTGTGTAATGTTTTTACGCACGTTATGTTATAGCTCGGTTTATGGCCCTAGGCTGACCCCAGACCTACCTGGTTTCTTTTCTTTGCTGTTCTACTTTGCTGTTTAGACCGCCGGCCAACCAGGGTCATTTTCAATCTATCGCATATTGGGACCATCAAATTGGCAAGATAGCCATAAGCTTGGTGTTATCAAATATCATCGTCTGGGTTGCGAAGCAGGAAGCTTCTGGGAGAGATGCCACCCTGAACATGGTCTCCGATGGCTAAAAATAAATCGATCGCATATTTATATAAATTGTGAACAGGGTCGTGGGTGGCATCATTACCTACCTGAACAATTTTTTTGTGTTTTCATAATGATCGTTTAAGGAAAAAAGCTCACAAGAACATACATATTACGTGAAATGTACTTAGATTGAAAATATGCAAAAGATTGAAAATGAGCCTCTTGGCCGGCGGTCCATTGCCAAACAGCAAAGCAAAGAAAAGAAACCGGTTACACACTTGTTAATACACACTAACTTGTTGTAATTATTCTATCGGTACCTACATAAGTATTAAGAAAATCGTGGAATCCTTTTGTAATTGTGTCCTATTTTATTTTTCAGAACACACAAGGTATAAAGCTCCTAAAATGGCGCCAAAATCTGTCAAAAAACGTTTCGTTACCTCATTAAATTCCGGCGAAGCAACAATTTGAAATGTTTATTTGCGTACAGTGACCGGCGCAAATTGTTGTCCTTTCCGCGCCAAAATCGTTTTACACCGTTTCATTCCATGCATAAAAGTTGTCACAAAAGGGTTGAAATAATAATAAGCGAGAAATTATTTATACAAAAGGGTTCTTTATCTTTTGATGGAATAGCCAGGTTGGCAATAATTATAACCTCGTTTTAACAGGTATTTTAATGTTGGATTTGCTGAAGTATTTTAAATATTTATTTTGATACGAACGAAATAGGTACCTACTAGTACTTATTCAACGTGTACTGTACGGCGTGTACCTCTTTACTCTTATACAGCTTGACCATAAAGAGTTGACAAAAAATGAGGGTGCCACTTCTATGTAAACACGTCAAAATCACGAATAATTTGGCAACACTGAGTATATTTTGTACTGAAAAATTTTAGTACCATTTTATATTTAATTTCAACTCTTTATGGCCAAGCTGTACGTCTGTGGTATACAGGGATTGAAATACTGTTAAAAAGAAATAACGATACAAAAAAACGTTAAAAATACCGTTAAAACATTTTATCGGTAAATTTACCGGTAAAAATAACGTTAAAATTATTGTACCGGTAAAGTACCGGTACAATAGTACCGGTAAAATTATCAGTAAAAAAGTAACGTTATAAATTGGAATATCGTTAATTTTAAAGTAACGGTAACAAAAAGTAAGAAATAACGTTAAAATTAACGTTGTTTACTGAAATAACGTGAATGTTAAAAGTAACGTTAATGTTAAAAGTAACGTTAAAAAAGTAAGAAATAACGTTACTTTTAAAATCATTCGATATCCCGCCTATTGAAAGTGTTTTGGTTAAGGTGGTACCCTGAGCGAAAGTGGCGCCGCGGTGAATTATATTTAATATTATAATTCTAATACACAGTTTTAAAAATGTTTATCGTGGAGATTTTAGGGCCCACAGTCTAGTATTTTTAGACGGTATCGTTACATTCCCTCGTAGTCACTGCACTGCTAGAAGTAGATAGCAGAACTGCTAAAAGTGGCCGTTTTTGACACATTTGCTATCTACTTCTACGAATGACTACGAGGGCATGTAGTGATACCTTCAAAAAATACTAGACCATGGGCCCTAAAATCTCCACGACAAACATTATTAAAATCTTTTTCTATTAATAACTTATTAAATACTACAAGTAGTAGAAGTAACATAGTTTAGGGTATGATGGGACTGACATAACTAGTGTTAAAAGTCCCTAAATAAATAAAGATAAAAAAAAACTTATTAAATAAAACCTCTGAGGGCGCCACTTTCGGTCATACAACCGCCTTAAACAGATTTAAACCGTCAATAAATGGGCGAAAGATGACAGTTTTCGAGAGTTAAATAACTCGATATCAATATTAAGATTTTAATGTGACACAAGTCGCAATACGAGCGAAACCGCGGCCACTAACTATGTGAAAGCCATCAATCTTATCCCCTCCCCACAATTTGTACATCATCCCCGCCCTCATGTCACAAACCGATGCGTTCATTCATCATTGAGCCGTTGACCATAACAGACGTCCGAATGGCTGAAGCTATTGTGGCTGATATCTTGTTGCCCAACGTTATTAACTTAATTAATTGTATCTTTGGATAAATGGCCTTGTAAGCAGAGATGGGTTGCGTAATTCATCTAGTTTACGCATGTCTGGCGCAGATTAGGTTTAGGTATTTAAATAAGGGTAGGGTAACTGTTGTATTGTTTTTTTATCTTTATGATCCCTTTTCAAGGACTTGTTTATATTACATTACGACGCGTAAAAGTACTCGATAGAGAAATTCTTTATGGGAAATCTCATTTCGCTTTAAGACGGTAGATGGCGCTGTACAAATTTCCCACAGATAATTATGATTATTAGAAAAAAATTCTATGAACAGTTTGAATTTTTATATTTTTTCTATCGAAAATGTTGCTGTTGTTATTCACCACGCAAGTTGCTAATCACCTCAGTTTACGGTATTTAATCTCTGCTTTAGGCACCTTAAGGACTAAATTTAAAAAAAATAATCAATCAACTCTTTTTGCCGCCAAAAACCCCATGTCAGTGACATATGTCGAATTTAGTGCATCCCTATAACCATAGCCTATAAACATTAAGCGTGTGCCACACAGATTGGCGTCACAGGTGTCAAAAATTAACGACGCGTCGGGAATCGGCCCACGTCGTGGTGACCACGTGTGGGTGATAAATGGCGGTATTCACGATTGATTAGAATATTTCTCGCATTACCCCCACCTGGGCAATCACGGGCCGCTGTAAATAAACCTTTATACTGACATATTTCTATCCGGCTATGGAGATTTTGAAAAGGTTAACTCGTTAGGTAAAGGGTCGAGGTTTTGCCTCTCTCCAATTTCACGAATTTACCTAAGTTAATTTAATAAAAAAATGACCTTTACCGTACCGTGTAGTACCACATCCAAACGCTGTCTTTCACCACGGGTGAGAGGCTGGAGTCCCGAAATACAGGATTGTCCTAGTTTAGGCTCCAGTCCATCAATTGTTTTATTATTACCTAGAATTTTGATTTATATACTTAAATAATAATGAATGTAACTTTGGTGGAAATAAATTATTTTCTTTAAGGGGCCATAATAGGAAAACATGGTTTGCGCGGGCCATATTTTTATATAGAAAACGTAAAGTTGTAGCCACAAAAAAAAACAAACGACAAGCTAAAGTGATTATCTAGTACCTACAAGTATTAAATTGCGTATAAACCTCACAGATGATTGTAAAAAAAAACAGAATATTATCAAAAGAGCTTGTCGCGGGTCATATTTTTGGCGTAAATAATAGCGGAAACGTATTGAATTCTACATTAAAATACACTATATCGTACTGTGCAGTTGCTCCAATAACTTTTTTCAAGAAAGATAATTGTGCTAAAGATTATGATGAAAAAACAACGAAAAACATCGAAAAAGTGCACATTTTTATCAACGCCAAATCTATGAAGCCTACAGTTTTTTGTCATTTTGAAAAGCCCTCATTATGATCTTAAACCTGCCTGATCCTTTTGCCTTAAAATCTGTAATTGTAACTCGTTTACTATAGCTATTTCTGTGTAAATTTAATTGGCATGAATAAAAAGCTTTATTATTATTATTATTATTATTAAAACCATAGATATCTCTCAGATGCAGCTAATTTATCGACAACGCAATGTCTGCAGTTGATTTTGATAGCAATGTGCGATTTTTTTTTTTTTTTTTTTTTTTTTTTTTAATGCGGCTGCTCCCCGCTTTTTGGCAGGACCTTTTTTTGCCATTCTTATTTTTTTCTTATTTCTCTTTTTTTATCTTAGCTTTTATAGCTTATGTCATGTTCTTATTTTTTATATTACTGTTCTTTTTCTTTTTTCAATGTTACAATTTCTCTTATTTTCTAATACAGTTCTTTCTTGATTTTAATACTTTATATACTTATTCTAATTTTCTAACATTATGTTTCACAATGTGTAATATGCTTTCTAAAAATTTATTCATAATTGCTCATCCTATTTTTATTACTTTACTTGTTCACTTATTCTTATTTATGAGCATATTAAACTTTACAGTTTTCTTGCTTACTTTATTTTATTAATGTCCTTAACTTTACACATTTTATTTCTTTTACATAATATCTTTCTTTTACATAATGTATTACATTACTGTGTTACATTTTAATTATATATATTATAGTTAATGGCTTTAACATATTGGGTTCCTGTCATTTGGGTCTCCTATCTCGTCAATCTTTATTTCTATTTATCACAATTTCTGCTACTTTTTTTGCATATGCCATAAATAGGTTTCTTTCTTTTTTATTGTTCATAATTTCTTCCAGGGTGTCTTTGCTCAATTTAGTGTCAATTTGCTGTTGCAGAGTGTACCTATCGACATTGTGTACTGGACAGTCGAGTATGATGTGGAAGATGTCCTCGATCGCGACCGGGTCACAAATACAGGAAGGGCTGTCCCTGCGTTTGAATCTGTGCAGGTATGCACAGAACCCTCCGTGGCCAGTCAGTATTTGTGCCGCCAGTCGATCAATGGACATCTTCCTCACCACACCGTAAGCCGCCACCCCATCAGGGAAGAAGACCTTGGTGGTCTCGGCCGTGTTTTCCGATCTATACCTGCAGTCCCATGCCTCGATCGTTTCCGCCCGGATGTGGCGTTTAACGAACGAGATGGGACAGCAGTCATAGTGCGGTCTTGTCTTCAACTTGAGAGCCGCCTCCTTCGCTAGTTGATCCGCTCTCTCATTCCCTTTCACTCCGACATGGGCCCTTATCCAGAATAGTGAGACGAGCTGTTGGTTGTCTCTAAGGTATTGAAGGTTACCCTGGATTGCCTTCGTGATCGGGTGTGATGAGTCTGGATCAAGTAGCGTCTGGAGGGCGGATCTCGAGTCGCTGAGTACGGCCGTTTCCTGGAATTTTTTGCCAATAATAATTTCTGTCGCTTGGAGGATGGCATACAGCTCGGCTTGGAAGACTGTACAGTATGGTTCCAGCTTGTGCGATTGCAATGTGCGATTAGCGACAGACACTTTACGAGAGCGCGTGCCGCCGCAACCGATGCGCGCCTGCTCTATGTGTCTATGGTCTTAGCGATTATGGCGGGAACTTACAAGCAATATGGCGGCCATCGAGATGGCGGGAAGAGTAGTGATAGTGTACTGGGACCTATCTTATTCCTCATTTACGTAAATGACATAACAGAGGTAACAAATCATAAATGTACCTTATATGCGGACGATATCGCCATAATCGTGACATCAAATGACGTCAAAAATGTTAAAAACAAAGACTCTTTACGACATCACGAATCTGACATCAACAATACTATTGAAATGATAATCGAATGGCTTAATGCAAATAATTTAAAAATAAATATTGACAAATCATATTATATCCAATTTAATAAATCAAAGCATATACAATATAACTTTAATTTAAATGTAAAGAAGATAACTAAAGTAAAACACTTAAAATTTTTAGGTGTAATTATAGACGAGGACCTTAATTGGAAATTGCACATAGACAACTTATGCAATAGAATAAATAGATTCGTTTATGCCCTTAAGCGAATAAAGGATGCAACCAACAAAAAAACTGCTATTTTATCCTATCATGCATACATAGAATCAATCCTACGCTACGGTATTTTATTATGGGGTAACAGTACGGATAGAAATAGGGTTTTTGTTGCTCAAAAGAAGTGCATCAGGGCTATATGTGGCATGTTACCTGACCAATCCTGTAAACCGCTATTCAAAAGTCTTGGATTGTTACCACTACCTTCGCTTTACGTTTATGAAGTTGCCGTGTTTGTCCACAAAAATTTAGGATTGTTTAAAAAAAAAAATAACTTTAGACTAAGAGACCCGGATAGAATGATTTTTAATGACCGACCAAAGTCGGCCAAATATCTGAAAAGTTGTTTATGCATGTGTGTAACAATCTATAACAAGATTCCTAAAGATATTAAAATGCTAAATATTAACATGTTTAAAAATAAATTATACAAATGGCTGACTGAAAATAATTTTTATGACATTAAATCTTTTTTAGACAAAGTTGACAATAAATTATGACATGCAATGTATTTTAAAAAGGGTTATTAATACCTAATTCGAATTTGATATTTTTTGGACATATTTTTTAATTTCTTTTGCTGTGAATTGACATTTTATTTTAGATCTTACTTGTATATTTGCATGCTATTTCTATTGATGGCGAAACATGTGAACCATATTACTTTGTACCACCTTTCATACCGTGTTTGAAGCAAATAAATATATTTATGATTTATGATTTTATCGACATAATTCTGACAATAAAACATCAACAGCTTGCTTTTCAACTAACATTCGATATTTCATGATTAATTGTGGCTAGAGATGGGCGCCTCGGACGGCCGGCGCGGGCTGATTATCTAATTAGAAACCACCTAGCGACCGGTCTCATTTGACAGATGAATGTGATACATTGCTTCTTTTTTTTGGGGTAAAAAAAACATACAAAAGAAAAGTAGCAATGTATGTCAAATGAAACCGGTCGCTAAATAGTTTCTATTTATATTATCAGCCTGCCGGTATATGTATACCCGGGAATATTCCCAAAATGGGTATTCACCCGGAAATATTCCCATAAATAGCCGAATCGTAAAACCCGTTGGGTGGATTCAATTGGATTTTTTCCGGGTATAATCCCGTTTTGGGAACATGTCCATGTCTAGCAGCCATTTTTGATGGCCCCACTGCTGGGGCACAGGCCTTCCTTATGGGTGGTAAGGAGGATGGGCCATAACCCACCACGCGGGCCCAATGCGGATTGGTGGGTGTTAACGACAGCAAATGCACCCGGGACCAACGGCTTAACGTGCCTTCCGAAGCACGGAGGAGCTCGAGATAATAAATTTTTGGTCACCCATCCCATGACCAACCCTTGCGAACGTTGCTTAACTTCCGCAATCGCTGGGCCAGGCGCTAAACCACTGCGCCACCGAGCTCCTTGGGAACATACCCGGGTCCCAAAGAATCCCATCTCTAATTGTGGCTTACGGTGTTGACTGTACAAATACTCAAATAAATGTTTATTAATCTCCTTGTTCAGTTGTTTTTCGTCCTAATTAAATAAATAAACATACTTGACAAATAAACCTAACACAATAAGAACCTACCTATAATAGGTATAGTCCTAAAATCCCAACCGTAGTACGGAACGCACCCACTGCGGTATCTACAGCAATAAAAATACTCCCGAGGCGCCTCTCTGTCTACCGTATATTGATTGCAAGATTCGGCTGCGTAGTAGGGGGGACATCTCGTAAACACAATTACGGGATATCTTATTGAAGAGCTGACGTCTCGTAAACACGGAGGTTAAGTGACGGTATCGAGTCAACTTATTAGGGATTTTTATTGAGGATAACTTAATTTGCATGTCTTTTTATTTGATGTTTTAATCGGAGAAAAACTAGGTAGGTACTCGTATATAGATGGGATCAAGGCCAAAACCATTATACCTATATTCTGTGCCAAAACTAAGGACGTTGTACCTACTTAGAAAAACCTCGAAAAAGTGATAAGGATATTGAAATTGAAATATTTTTTAACCTCACATAATAAGCATTTTTAAATAGTTAACTCTTTTACTCTACCACCCATTATGACGTCTTTTAGCTAACAAGAAAAATGGGGACAAAAAACTTGTCAGCTTTATCAGATGGAACGATATTTACAAATATTTATTGTATATCGTTTCCAGACTTTATATTAACAAAGATTAACAAATAAATAACATTATTTAATTAGCTCATTACTTAAGAGACTAAACTAGATTTTTTTTCCATTGGCGGCGCTTAGTGTAGCGCAGTAACCCTCTCAATGAATTTTAAATTTCTTAATCAATTTACAGGGTTACAATTGACCACATCGGTGCTTTTTACCACTTGTACGCCGCGTTTCTCACTTCTTTTCTTTGAACGAGAAAAAAAACGAGCGTAATAGTACCTAACCTCTCCATAGAGTAAATTGTCTATGAGAAATTTCATTTTGCTTTTCGGAGGTAGATGGCGCTGTACTAATTTCCCATATAAAATTACTCTATCGAATGTTTTACGCGCGTTATTTTTTCGATAGCTGTTCTGTTCGTGCTAGGTGCTAGGTACTTATTCTGTGCTAAGGGTACGTATAACTGCAAAGTGGTCGAGCACGTGATTGCCTTTCACGTGAGGCCACGTGCCTATCAGTGTACTTATAATTAGGAATAATTTAATTAATCATTATCAATTTAAAAAAATAATAAAATAAACTTTTCAATTTAAGTTGATAGAAGTAAGCTGACAAGAGTGGAACGAAATAAAATGAATTACATCTGCTACAAGGACACGTTAGTTAAAATTGAATTAATACCTACCTAAACTACTTTTCCACTTAACAAGTTATCATAAGAGGCAAAGAAAACTGAAAAGCAGCGTCCTAACTGAGCAAACTTAGACGTTAAGCAACAAAAAACAACTTATCTCCAACTTTTCCTACCCAGAAACTATCGTATGCTCACCCTACTGTTTACTAAAGATTTCGCGCCAAAATTTCCCGCCAATTTTTCCCGCCCAAATGCGTCAGAGGAAAGTGAATTCTCAGTGAAAGTGAAAAAGGTATATTTTCTATTTAATGCCTTCGGAATAGCGTGATTTCCACTTCATTAGAGACGGTTCGACTTTATTATTGTATTGGCCGATTGGAGGTGATTTTTGAATGAAACTAGGAGGATCTCTTGTGCCTAAGAAAAAAAAATAGTTCCACTATCGGCCAAGAGATGGTGCTGACCGAATACTGCAATAATAATTTTATTATTCTACAGCTCTGCAGTGTATTTATTATGATGGTACGGAAACCCTCGGTGCGCGAGTCCGACTCGCTCTTGACCGGTTCTTTTTTACATGATCTTGATTCCTTCTGTACCCTTAGCACGAACAGCTATCGACAAAAATAACGCGCGTAAAACTACTCGATAAGGTATTATCTATGAAAAATTAAATTTCGCTTTACAGCGATAGATGGCGCTGTACAAATTTCCCATACTAAATTACTCTATCAAATGTTTTTACGCGCGTAATTTTTTTCGATAGCTGTTCGTGATAAGGGTACTGATAAGCTACTAGCTCATTGGTTCTCAAGCCCTATGCCCTGTTAGCTTCTCAATCTCAACCTAATATTAATCTATGCTTGTAACAACACTGAACAAAGGTTTTGAATTGAATTAGAAAAATCATTTTTTTGCTTTAGATAGTGTACTACGATGTATAAAAAAAAGCCAGGGCCCTATTTAATAAAAGTGACAATTTGGCACCTGTCATGACAATTTTATATCCATTGCGACAACCATTTTGAAAATAGAACAAACTACTCATTGCTACGCCGCAATGTAAACCAAATAGTCATGACAATGAGGAACAAAAATCGTTACGATTTTTGTTTAGTATCTTATCAGAAAGCTTATGCCACCAAATGATTAACTGTGAAGAAATTTTTACGATATCCCTTAAACCTGAGAAGCTATACGAGCTAAAAAGAGCTAAAACACTGTTATTGGGGGGTCATATGTTTATGACGTCATCGAGACGTACGCGAACCTTATGTCGTACGTGATAAAGCACATATTGCATTGAGCTTGGGATTTCTTTAAAAACCCTTATAACTCAACCATTTCTAAACAGATTTCAAAAATCTTTCACTAACTTTCATAGCTATGAATATGTTTTTATAATTATACCAATAAAACTATAGGATTCAAACCTGTTACTGATCCTCATTGACAAATATCTCACGTTATTATGTAGGGCGGCTGAGAGTACCTTTCCTACCTCTCCTGTGATGAGAGACGATGTAACAAAAGAATTATCATCAAAACTACGGCCAAGTAGGTACCCGTAGCACGTAAAAGTTCCTACTTACTTACTTAAGAACACCAAATCTTGTACTCAAAATTAATGCAAATAAATATATCATTCATTCATTCATACTCGATAGAGTTTGTCTATGAGAAATTTCATTTCGCTTTTCAGCGGTAGATGGCGCTGTACTAATTTCCCATATAAAATTACTCTATCGTTTTTTTATGCGCGTTTATTTTCTCGATAGATGTTCGTGCTACGCCGTAGCAGCTACGGGTAGGTTTTAAACAAACATTAAGTTTTAAAACTATAAAATGATCCATATTTTCTGAATCAAAATACTAAACAAGCTGATTGGTTAAACACTAGAATAGGCGCGAAACGCTAAATTACAAAATGGCGGTCGATTTGTAGATAGCGTTTTCAAACATAAATCTTTCGCTTCATTATGCTCGGCCACATCCGTAAACGGAACGAAAATTATTATTGGTTCATGCTTTGAAATGTGGAGACATTTTAAACATGAACCAAAAACACGTTTGCAAGATCGCTTTGGAAAAATCTAATTTTTGCAAAAAAAGCCTTATTTGGGCTTATTTTTTAATGGGACTGACATTAAAAACCTTAGAAGTTCCTTAATAAATAAAGATTGAAAAAAAATGCATAATGATCTATGGTCAGGGGCTCTACTGCCTAACTCACATTGCTATTGTAATCTTTGTGATTTAACAGTTTACACATTGCCACTTTTCTTTGGTAAGTTTTTATTACTGCCAAAAAGAAGTAGCAATGTGTGTCAAATCAAAGTTTACTTGAACCAAATTGTTGAGTTGTATTCTACAAAATAAGTAGTAGTAGTTTTACTTGTACTATTAGTTATTCTGTGGTTGTACCCTGAACCACAGAATAGGTACATAATAGTACCATTTCACTGATTATTAATTTATTAGTAACAATAATATTTCAGTGACTAATTCAATGTTTTTAGACGGTAGACCGCAGCCGGCCAGCCAAACTTTTACTGGTTTTTTTGTAAGATGTGGTAAACGGTAAAAGTCGTAGCTGGGGCCTATTTCATAAACATTGCAATTTGTAATTTACTATGGGTTAATGCATACATTGCGGTGTCTCTAAGTAGTTTATTTTCTAGTTTCAAATTGGCGACACAATGTAGGTACACCCAACGATAATTGTAATTTACTATGGTAGTGTTTATGAAATAGGCCCCTGATAATGAAAATCACTACAAACAAAGTATATTTAAAAATTTCTCTAAATTACGCATTTTTATAGCGCGCAAAGTTGTCTTCTCATCAAAATATATTATACTCTGAAATGGTCTATGGTTTTAATTTTTACTACCTTTTTTATAGCATGCTGATATAGTTTTAATACAATGGAGTTCCACCATATGAATAGAATACGTTTTGAAATAAAACACTTTTAACGGATACTAGCGCGGTTTTATTGAAAGTACTTTGGTAATTAGTTGGTATTTGGTTTGATTTTTGATTTTCCCGACGTTTCGGCACCTTTGCAGCTGCCGTGGTCACGGGGCTAGTATCCGTTAAAAGTGTTTTATTTCATGTCTAGTGAGCGCGTAAGCTTGAGAAGTGAATAAAATACGTTTTATTACACCTAGCTCATTCTCAAGTGCTAAGTTGCGTTTCGTTTCGTCTGTCGCATATTATTACTGCATTTCAGATCGTTTGGGGTCAACGAACTCCGTCGTATTTCAAGTGCAATGGCGCATTCAGTTTTTAAAGCTAGTTTTTTTTTAATTAGCGCCAATAAAGCTTGTAGTGGATTATACTCTGGCTACAACTATTAAATGCTTCATGCAAAAGCTATTTTTATTATCATTTTCTGTACTTTAGCGTGATTTAATCCTGAGTCGAATCCAAAAGCACTTTTAATACCTAATTAATATGTTGCTGTAACAGAAATATTAAAATAAAGAACAAAATATTGATTTAAAACCTTTCATACAGTGCCTTCACATTTTGTTTTCCATTAACAAACTCGTACCGCCATTTTATACAGAATAATATATATTCTCGATCCCAAGGCGAAGGCACATTTCTATACAGTCAGCCCCGAAATCCTGCTTTATGTTGATACAACTCCTTACTTTATTACACACAGCACGGAGGAAAATTGAAACAGTGTTTATGTATCGAACATTAAAGTTTACGACAGCTTAAATACTATTTATGTAAATCAGGAAACGGAAAAAAGAAAATCGGATGCAAGGAGTATTTATTATCAGATTAGCCGTCTTCCAAGTTCGGCGACAGATGGCGTTGCTTTGCACATTATCGTAGCAAGTAGATATTAATAATTATTTCTTGTTTGAAGTCTGTGAACCATTAAATAAGAATTTAAGTTTAATTTTAAAGTTGTTTTACAGCTGATTTGCATGAAAAGTAAAAAGGAATAAAGTTCTATCAATTTGAATTTTTTACGACGCCACGCCATTTTGTTTGTCATGTAAAATATGACGGAATTTTTCTTTGGCCTAAATCGTCGGATGGCTGCATTTTACCGCATTAGCCGATACCCCAATCACGCGATGCGGAGATATCTCCTGTGTTGCTAATTTATCGATTTTCCCGCCAACTCGACGAAAGCTACGTTGGGAAACCATAATATTTTTTCCTTGAAGATTTCCGAGTTGCTTATTTTTACCGCGTGGCGCTGCGGCTGCGGTCACAGATGTTGACGAATTTGTTGGTAAAAATGTATCAAAACAAGAAAAGATATCAAAAAATTAGGAAAATAATCTATCTTGGACTTTATGTAGTGTCTTGGAGACGACAGTAATAGGATAGGAAAGTAACTTCTAGCACGAACCGCTATTAAAAACATTCGATAGAGTAATTTTGTATGGGAAATTTGTACAGCGCCATCTATCGCAGTAAAGCGAAATAAAATTTTCCATAGATAGAACTCTATCGAGTAGGTACTTTTTGTGCTAAGGAAGGGTACAGTACCCTTAGCACGAACAGCTATCGAGAAAAAAACGCGCGTTAAATTACTCGATGGAGAATTATCTATGGAAATTTTAATTCCGCTAATCGGCGGTAGATGGCGTTGTACAAATTTCCAATACAAAATTGCACTATCGAATGATTTTACGCGCGTTATTTTTTTCGCTAGCTGTTCGTGCTAAAGGTACAGACTATACACACGTTTTGAACTCGAGATCTTCTTTGTGCCCTACGTAATAAAATCTATTTTCGCAATTCAACTGTTTACCATCATGTGGTGCCGTATGTACCTATACCTATTTGATTTGAATGCTATTATGAAAACAAAACAACAACTAAGCCACCACATTATTATGTAAATAGCGAATGAAATAGACCACGTATTTCTTAGTAAACAGTTTCTGATTTGCCATTAGAAGCCCGCCAAAATCATTGTAGACATAAACAACTTTGTAACCACAATGAGATCAAATAGAAGTGTCAAATTGTAAATTATACATTATTATTATATATAAGCATTTTGTGCACGTTTCTGGACAGTATTCAATGGACGATGAAGTTTCTTTATAAAAGAACTTGTCAATACTTAGAAAAAAAAATCGACTCACCGTAGCACGTACAGCTATATCGAAAAAAATAACGCTTGTGAAAACATTCGATAGATGATGGAAAAATTTGTACAGCGCCATCTACCGGCGAAAAGCGAAATGAAATTTTTCATAGATAATAATTTACTTAGGTACTATCGAGTTTTTCTACGCGCGTTTTTTCTCTCGGTAGATGTTCATGCTAAGGTACTGACATTTAGAATGTAGGCCTTCCCTTTGACTGTATCTGTGGTGTTAATCCAGCCCTTTGTTAACATTACATTATAGTAAAGTGAAGAAGACAAAGGCGTACAACCGGTGTGACCACAGACGAGCACCAGGCCCGCAGGCCTTGGCAGGAGGCTCGGGTTACCGCGGGTGTCGTGTGACTCCTCATGTGTTATGGCTGCCTGGTACTTCTGTTACAACACTTTAGTAAATGTGTATGACGTCTTGTCATAAAAATAACTAAAACCTAAAGAAAATTTATATCCCTACTCTACACACGAAAATACAAGAGCTGTATTAAGATTGTGATAGATGAGTTTTAAGTTTCCTTTCGCGGTGGTCAAAACTGGAACTAAGTGCTATTACTTATGTAACCTAGGTTACGCCTAGGGGTCGCAAACCGGGATCCCGGATACCGAAAATACCGGGATACCGGGCCGAAAAGAAGCCTTTACAATACCGGTATTGAATTTTTAAATACCGGGATTTACGATATTTTCGGTATTCATTACAGAACGACGCAAATCGCAAATCTCGCTTAAATTCTCGTTTTATGTGATTTAAAAGGTGATTTTCCTTAACTTCCTAAGGCTCAGACATTAAATGGTGTCCTAGTCATTGCATCCCCAACGTCCTACTAGCTAGTGACACTAATATTTTATAGTCATTCAGTACCAAGAAATTTAGAGTTGTTATCTTATATGATAAAGTAATCCTATTGAAGTTATAAATTCAGGGCTTATGGGGGATATGGTTTTGGGTCATTTTTTCAAAAAGAATAAGCACTATGGGTAGGACACAGGCATTAGTGAGGTACCTAATATTATTTGTTTCACAATAATCTTCAAATGAAATTAAACAACCAATTTATTCGTATTACCTACTGGTAAACCCTTGAGTCGTAATAACTACACTACATTGCGTCTAGGAGGGACGGGTCTGAATTACTTTGGTAAATACCTATAAGTAAATACTACTGGACCGAGGGCCTTACGTGGTTAAATCCTCTTCTATTGTTTAACTTGGTTTAAATAGGTATTTAAACTTATAATACCTTTTAAATTTTGGATTTCACTATAGATACTATAATGACTTTCATCATCATCATCATAGCCGCACGACACCCACTGCTGGGTATTGGTCTCCCAAAGGATCTTCACGATGATCGGTCCAGCGCTGCCTGCATCCAGCGGCGCACCGTGACCTTCACCAGATCATCGTCGGTCCACTTTGTTGGGGCCTACCCACAGAGTGTCGTCCGGCGGTGCGCGGTCGCCATTCCAGAACCATTCCGCTCCAACGGCCATCGGTTCTTCTCGCTACCCATCCACTGCCACTTCAGCTGAGCGATGTCGGTCATTATTATACTTTAGTTCTCTTAGGATCACTTAGGGTAACGCCGAGCATGACTCTCTTCATTGCACGCTGGGTGACCTTGAGCCTTCTTATGAGACCTATAGTTAGCGACCACGTTTCACTGCCGTAAATCATCACTAGCAACACACAGTACACACTGGTCATAGACTTTCGTCTCTTGAGACACTGAGGTTAATTTGGATACGAAAAACGAAGCTTCCTGAATCTGAGTTGGATTCGACGAGAGATCTCTTTCTCGAAGCTGAATTTACTTAAATCCAGTTGAACAGGCAGTCGCCGGTCCAAGGTAAACGTAATAGTCAACAACTTCGAGTGTAGTGTTCTTAACATGAGCTAGAGTGGGTACAACATGGGCATTCAACATGACTTTCGTCTTATCCATGTTCATCCTAAGACCCACTTTTTGGGAAGCACTACGGAGATCTTCGAGCATTGTCAGATCTTCTAATCCAAAGTCACAGCCATAAGAACTGGTATATCGTTGGCAAAACGAAGGTGTGTTAGGTACTGGTCATTAATGTTAATATCGAGTCCGTTCTAGTCCAATCCCCGTCCAAGAATTTAAAAATGTCCTCCAACGCAGCTGTGATGTGAACAGTTTCAGAGAAATAAAGTCTCCCTTTATCACACCTCGCTGCAATTGGATGGGATTTAAACACCGATTCTGTACTCGGACCAACACATGGTGGCAGTTTCGTATAAATACCTTAACATTTCGAAATACCTGTAGTTTTTTGGGCACATCTGGAGAGACTACAGCACTGGCACCGCCCTGGTCCCTATCGAATCAAAAGCTTTCTCATAGTCCACGTACGCCAAGCAAAGAGGCAGACTCCATAGTCTTCTGTATAACTGCCGCAGCGTATGGATGTGTTCTGGGTACTAAATCCTTTTAGGAACCCTGCTTGTTCGGGATGTTGAAAGTCGTCGACGATTAATAAATCGTAACAATGACTTAAACAGAAAGGAAAACTAAGAAATTTAAATATATTTATCTAAATGTCGAAAATACCGTAAATACCGGGATCCCGGTATTTGCCAAGATTCGATACCGAAAATACCGGTTTTGGAGAGAGGGGCCGGTATTGCGACCCCTAGTTACGCCCGTCGACTACATAGACGACAGCGACGCCGTCCGTCACCGAGTGAGATAAGTTGGCATTACAGTCGAAAGCGATGGACATGAGTACCTTGTAAAGAGCGCTCGTCGCGTTACCTTTCCAAAATAGGCCCCATAATTCCAAAGTAAGTAACCAAAGCACTTTGTGTTATGGAAATCAGAGACAACCGTGGAACTACAAACACCCAGAGCCAATAGAGAGAAAATCGGTTTTAAATCGTCGATCGAACCCGGGACCTCAGGGATGGCGTGGCGACACCTTGAAAACCAGCGTACAAACCATTCGACCACGGAGGTCGTCAATAGGGTGGTGTATACTTCTTTTTTTCTTTTTTTTATGTACAGTACAACGGGATAATGCTTGGCCTTCACCTCACGATGTTAAGTGACGATAAGGCCGAAGGTGGAAGCGCACTACACCCGGAATCCTCACCACTGAGGAACTGGCTATCTTACCTCCAACTGCCGGACACAACAATTTTTTAAATTGTTGTTATGGCGTCTGACTTAGGTAAGATGGTGGTAGCTAGCCAGGCGGACTTGCAATAAGCCCTACCACCAACCAAACCGAGTACAAATTGTACCCCCCTGCAAATCGAACCCGGGACCCCTGCGTCTTACACGGGTGCGCGAACCACTAGGCAACCGAGGCGGTTGGTTACTTCTATTACAGGCTCGTCCATCTTGCGTCATATTGTGTACATAGTACTACCACAGAATATATAATAGTACTACATAGGCATGTACGCGCAATAATGTTCGTCGTGTATCACTGTCGACGCGCGCGTGCTACCGACATCGGTCGCTCCGCTCATTACATAGAGATTTAACGCAACATTCAACATTGTGCGTTATGGATTTGTTGACTTGTTGTTACACACAAAATTAAAGTCATAGGAAATTCAATATAGGTAGGTAGTTGAGAAAGGTGTCTCCCCTTTTTAAAAAATTTAACGTCCATAGAAATAGCATGTCAAAGAACAACAATGTCAATAAACAGGTGATCCGAAAAACGAATGTTTTATATGAGATGCGTAAAATATGACTTACATACATAAAATCTGACTATATTATGGCAAAGGAAATTAATTAACTATGTTCCATACTGTTTTCTTCGTCGATAAACGAATAAATGTAGCGAAATTTGGTTTTAAAGTGTGGACATAGAAAAATTTTCGCTGCGCTCAAGAAGACCAACAAAGCGTGGTAAAGAGAAGTTTACGTTATACGGACACGGTCTATGAAAAAAAATAGACAAATGATCAAGTGACAATGTGCCAACATTTTTTACAGTAAGAGCCCCTAGCGTCCCGCCTAGCAAAAGAGCAATCACAATTTCTTTAAAATATTTGGTAATCTTGATTAGAATTTTAAGGGTATCGTGGATCCATGGTGTCTTGTTCTGTTAGTGATTGTGATGTCACAAAAAAATCCAAGTAATCACACTTTTCACAGGTAAATAAGATATTGCCACACATTTCTCTAAAACCAAATTTCGCTACATTTATTCGTTTATCGACTAAGAAAACAGTATGGAACATAGTTTATTAATTTGCTTTGCCATAAATAGTCATATTTTATGTATGTAAGTCATATTTTACGTATCTCATATATAATGTATAGATTCGTTTTTCGGATCACCTGTTTATTGACATTGTTGTTCTTTGACATTCTATTTCTATGGCAGTACCTAACTAACACTAGCGACTTACTACCGAGTTAGTTTTGAATTTCAACCGGCTATGACCTAAATACAAGCTTATTTATGAGCGACCTATTTTTATCCCTTTTACTATACAAATAGAGTTGTTTTTCCAAGTGGTGTCTGTACAGGTTGTGTGTATAATTTGAGCCTTATTACGAGGACAGTAAGGTCGTGAAGCTCCACAAGTGTAATCCGAGGAAGCCAAGGAAATGAGGCACAGGTAATGCCAGCGACGAGGTTGGTTGGTGGATACTTCCGTTCGGCTGTTACATTATCTGTGGAAATATAATATTGTGCGCGTGTGACGTTTATTGTTACTTTTTAGGGTTCCGTGCCCAAGGGGTAAAACGGGAACCTATTACTAAGACTGGCTGTCCGACCTGTCCGTCTGTGTGACTGTCACCAGGCTGTATCTCATGAACCGTGATAGCTAGACAATTTTATTTTATTTTAGTTTATTAGGGCAACAAACAGCAATTTTGTACCACAATTGAATCACACATTTGCCAAATCAGTTTCCACAAATAGCTTACACATTGGTATCTAAAGTTGAATAAACAAACACATTAAGCAAGAAAAATAAAAACCAAAGACATTGGACACAAATTCAGATAAGACAGCAAGCCAGTACAGATTAGGGAAAACTATTGTATTAACAGACTTTTGAATTTTTTAGGCTTTGTACAGAAAATATCGATGTGACAATATTTCAAATTATAAAGTCTCATGGATCTTAGTATGAAACGGTTACCTGCATAGTTTGTACGACAAAAAGATATAGAAAATGTATCACATGATCTCATGTTGAACCTCGGACATCGTAACAAAACTTTACTTAAAGATAAGGCGAATCGACATAATTATTAACTATCTTGAATAATAAATATTGATCATGATTTTCTCTTCGCAGAGTTGAAATTTTCACAGATAATATATTTCTGTTGCCGCTGTAACAACAAATTAATACTTTAAACAGAATAAAATAAATAAATATTGAAGTGGGGCTTCCACTAATGTAATAACTGCTGTTGGTATTCCAAACATAATAAAATTAAAAATAGTATTTTTTTCTAAATAGCATACTCTGTCTACTTTATATTTTAATAATTTATTTATTCATATTTTGAGCCGATACTGCACTGCAGCACATCTTGACTGCAAATGCATTTAATATTAATTTAAAGTTCTGCAGTAAGCTCCGTTCCATTTCATGTAACGTTGAGAGCCTTTAAAAAGCAGTTTTATTGCATTCTGTTAAATGATATTGGTTTTAAGAATATTAAATTTTGTTTTAGAGATTTTCTGTAAAATTTAACAAATGGCTTACTTGAAAGGAGACCCGACACATCCCATAGAAAAAAATCTAAACTTGTAGATTGAATTTGGTCTTAAAATGTAGCCAATAATATCTGCTACATAAATCAAGTTCTCTCATTTATTTTTTAAACAGCTGATTTTTTTTCCCTGCGTGATCGAATCAGAAACGAAGAGATCCGCAAGAGAACTAAAGTAACCGACATCGCTCGAAGGATTGCTCAGCTGAAGTGGCAATGGGCGGGACACATAGCGAGAAGGACCGATGGCCGTTGGGGCGGAAAGGTTCTGGAATGGCGACCGCGCACCGGACGGCGCTCCGTGGGTAGGCCGGACAAGGTGGACCGACGTGAGGGTGAAGGTCGCGGTGTGCCGCTGGATGCGGGCCAAGCAGGACCGGTCGTCGTGGAGATCCTTAGGGGAGGCCTATACCCAGCAGTGGGTGTCGTGCGGCTGATATGATGATGATGATTTTTTTTCGCGATTTCAGAGTTGGTCCCGTAATCAAATCAAAATCAAAATCAAAAAATCATTTATTCAGTCTAGGCTGTTACAAGCACTTGTGAATGTCAAAGAAGCTACGCCATCGGTTCGCAAACCCTGAGCGGGAGACCTTGTAACGAGAAGAACCGGCAAGAAACTCGTCAAGGGCTGCTTTTTTCTCCCTGTATATTTCATACAGAGTCGTCAACATTGAAAAATGAGCTCCACATTTAAAGTGAGGTCATTTTCCATCACAATAATTAACAAAAGTTTGTACACAATGGGTAGGTAGGTTGAAATTTAATACCTACTACATATCGGATAGGTAATTGTGAGAGTAAATAACTTTCAACTAGTTGAGAAATCAGTAATCACTATGTCTGCTACTCGAAAGTGCACCTAAGTAGGCAAAATTTACCAAAAAATACTTGAGACAAGACATAAAAAATAACAATAAAAAACGCAATTCTTACAATTCAATATGCGTTAAGATAGGTACTCAGAAGCAGACCCATTCCCACTGGCAGCACCCGTTCACGAGCATGACGCGTGGACCAGCCATCGTAGTAAAAGTTGTTCAGTTTGATGGTCCCTATCTACCATATGGCATTAGGGGTTATATTGTAACACGTTGTATTACACCTTGATTTTTGTTAAGTTTGCTAAAATAAGACATAAAAAAGAAGGAAAAAAGTTTAAAAGCATTTGTTTTTATTTGAATAAAATATTATTTCGAGTTTGACATGATTATGTTTGGTATACTGCACAAGCAAGCTAAGTCATCTTAATTTACTGTACATAATAAATAATTATTGATGTGTCCAATACGGTGCAACATGGCCGCCACGACACGCGCCAAGTTGCAATATATCATAGACCGCATGGCTCGTAGCAGTTGCGTAGACACGGGCGTTACGGCGTAGCATCGTAGAGCGGAGACAGTATATATATTAGAAAATATATTAGAATAACACTTTAATAAAAAAAATACTAACTACTATAATGGTTTTTCTTTATTTACAATAACGAATATTACGTGAATCCCTTCTAATAATGTTAGACTGACATACAGTTGACGCAATAACCTATAATGTACTGAAAATACTGATAGCTGAGCATTCTACGATTCTCAAGTAATCAAATCGGCGACTAGTTCTTGCCCGAGTATTCTTACTTTTGACAGTTCTTACTTCATTCAAATTCTTGTTTATTGTATAAAAACGTCAACTAAAGTAATGACTTATACTCAGTAATGACTTATATACTCGTCTATAGATACGAGGGTTATTCATCTTGCGTCAGACAGAACTGTTTCGAATACTGCCCGAGCTGTTTCTATCTGGACAAATCTCGGACAGAATGTCCGTACAAATCCGGACGTATGGTAAACCTACGACAATGGATCTCGCTCAAGTGTGACTCCATGGTACGTCTGTAGGATTAGACATCTTGAAAGCATAGATTAAAGGTATTGTTCGAATCGGAACATAATCTGTAGTAAATCCCAGTTCTTGCACATATTCTTATATATCTTCGTTATTGCTTCGATTTCGGTACCCTTAGCACGAACAGCTATCGAAAAAAAAAACGCGCGTTAAATTACTCGATAGAGAATTATCTATGGAAATTTTAATTTCGCTATTTGGCGGTAGATGGCGTTGTACAAATTTCCAATACAAAATTGCACTATCGAAAGATTTTACGCGCGTTATTTTTTTCGAAAGCTGTTCGTGCTACAGGTACGGATTGGCATTTTTTTCCATTTCTCATACTCGGAAAGTGATGAACAATATACATACCTATATTTAAACCGAGCAGCGGGTGGAAAACACTACTTCCCACTCTAGAGTAAATTAGTGTTTTATGATTATAAATAAATAAGATGGGATATTAATGAATAAGAGAAAACACACCGTAATGTAAAACAAAACGACGGGAATTTACTTTATTAAAATAAAAAAATTCAGCATAGGTTTAATCAAACTATTTTTGTGATAAAACAAAAAATGTGCGCGTCCAACGATGTAGATGTTGCCTACCTCCAAAACAGTTGAGTGAACAAGTTTCTAATGCTGGATTTAGCTTTTTAACAGGAAAGTCACGTGAAAATTTTCTCGCTGGTAGAGGTGAAAAGTTGTATGTTTTACACGAGACCAAAATTTTGCTCTGCCTGCTCTGTTGCAGCGAGCGATTCGGTAAAGACAGACCATAATATGGTTGCTGTTTGGAAGATACCCGGGCAGTTTCACGCATAAAGTTATAAAGTTAGTATACCTCAACTTTATGGTTTCACGTCACAATAAAAAAAGAAATAATAAAGAGTACACTTCCGAACAGAACTCTTTTGTCGATGGTGATATTAAACTTTTTTGGCGCGGTTTTTTCCAGCACAGATAATAAACCGGCACAATAGCTACTTCAGCGCCACCTATCGTTCGATCGAGCACACTCGGCCACCCTTTATGTGAAGATCTCTTGGGGTTAAGAAGAATGGTTTACAGCAAATTTTGATGTATTCCAACACTCCAGACGTGCTTTATCGCGATTTATACGGTTATTGAAATTTCCGCTTGCTGGGATTATTGGTGATGTTAATTTATTTACATATTTCAAGAAAAAAATTAATGTTGAAAAGATTTAAACAGATAGATTTCAGCGTGATTACAGCACAAGTTTTATTCGCGTCATTATTTTATTAATTACAGAAATTAACCTTATTCATGAGTAAAATATTTGGAAATCTGTACCCTTAGCACGAACAGCTATCGAAAAAAATAACGCGCGTAAAATCATTCGATAGATAAATTTTGTATTGGAAATTTGTACAGCGCCATCTATCGCCGATAAGCGAAATTAAATTTTCCATAGAGAATTGTCTATCGAGTAATTTTACGCTCGTTTTTTTCTCGATAGCTGTTCGTGCTAAGGGTACAGTATATATTCCTAAAATACAATGTGTAGGTAGGTAGGTACTTAACAGAATTTATGGCTAAACCAGAACATGGTAGAGAGAGGAGACCACCAAACTGATTTTTCTATGGGACCATCTCTAACTTTCGGTTTCGTACATTTTTAACCGACTTCAACAAAAGGAAGAGGTTCTCATTTTTTTATTGTTGTTGGCGTATCTTCGCCATTAATGGACTGATTTTGATGATTTTTTTTTGTTCGATTGAGTTTTCTTGCGAGATGGTCCCATTTATTTTTTTTTCAAATCGGTTCAGTAGTTTACAAGTAATCTTGAAAATACTATGAGATTAACTTAACTACTTTGACGATTTTGTTATTTATGAACCGAATTAGATGTTTTTTTTTGTTGGGAAAGATACCTTTGTGTAGTAAGTCTTTTTAACCGACTTCAAAAGAAGGAGGTATTCAGTTTGTATGTATGTTTCTCCGCGATTATCTCACGTTTGGCTGAGCCGATTTTTCTACCTAAATAATATAACTACACTACCTAATACAGAAGGTACTTACACTAAAAATAAAAAAATAAAAAAAATGTTTATTTATTTTATTTATTTTTATTTTTTTATTCTTTGGAAAACCAACAGCAAGACAAACAAAATAATATCTAAAATATATAAACAGTCAACCAATTAAAGGTCTTCACATATATAAAACATTAATTTAAATGTGGATAAGTGTGGACAAAACAAAAAACCGACTTCAAAAAACCTGCCTCTAAAAAGCAAGAAATAATATACAAATCATTAGATACGCATTATCATTGTTATAATAAAACACGTCTATTGAAGTCGGGTGGGGCTTTTAGAATAAAAAAAGGAAAATGTACTCCAGCCCCACCCGACTTTAATAGACGTGTTTTATTATAATAATGATTTGTATATTATTTCTTGCTTTTTAGAGGCAGGTTTTTTGAAGTCGGTTTTCATTGAAGCAACCGATTTTTATTCGCGATTTCAGAGTTGGCACTATTATGTATTCTGTGGTGTTGGTCCCATAGTAAAAGTTGTTCAGTTTGATGGTCGTCCCTATCAACCATATTCTGGTATATGTTACACATCTGACAGTTCAAAAAAACCACAGACAAACTCATTTAACTTGTAACATTCAGTTAATTAAAACGTAAAAACAAAGCCCAGGACTTTTCAAATCAAGCAAAGGTTGTTTAAATAATTATCTTTCGGAGGAAATTAATTGTTCCAAGAATTCGCGCCCTTCTATCACGTCAAAGTGACATTAAAAGTGGCGGGAAATTCTAGAAACTTTTTAATTAGACGGGTACTCCACACTACCACTTCTGCGATAGCCGCCCACGCGAGACTAAGATGAGTACACATTAGCGTAGGTTTCATACTACTATTATTGTATTTAACCTATAACGTTTGCGATATTTCAAATTCGATACAGATATTTCTGTATGACTTAAAATAATTTATGTATATTAACGATGACATATAGAAATAAGGAAATTACGACCTAGGTACCTTACTTATTAATGTGAATATTTTGTATTAAAATTTTGACTCTACTTCAATATACTTTTTTTTATTAAAATTTAATTAAATTTTAATTTATTTATTTATAATTATACATTACAATGTTTTCACATTTGTATATCTCGCCAAACTGCAGTGCAGTTTGCTGGCAAGTAAGTAAGTTCACACCCATTTTTACATAATGTATAATTTGTTAAATAAATCAAAAACTTTAAGTCTATATTAAACAAAATGCATGCATTCATACGTTATTGTTTTTCAAGATTTTCAAGCAAAATTGATTTAAATTTCTTATTTAGGCTCCGTTACGCGAAATCATTTGTCTCTGTCTTTTTCTTTACGTGTAAAGAGTATGGAAAATAACCTCACTTCTGCACTTTTTCGATGTTTTTCGTTGTTTTTCATCATATTGTGCTAAAGACAATTATCTTTCTTGAAAAAAAGTTATTGGAGCAACTGCTCTGTACGTTAAAGTGTATTTTAATGTAGAATTCAATACGTTTCCGCTATTATTTACGCCAAAAATATGACCCGCGACAAGCGCTTTTGATGATATTCTGATTATTTTTTACAATCATCTGTGAGGTTTATACGCAATTTAATGCTTGTAGATACTAGATAATCTCTTTAGCTTGTCGCATGTTTTTTTGTGGCTACAACTTTACGTTTTCTATATAAAAATATGGCCCGCGCAAACCATGTTTTCCTATTATGGCCCCTTAAAGTAAATTTACAGATATTTTAATTGATATGCTATTAATGATTTGAATATTAATTATTAATACTTGCTTTTTAGATTTATTTTATTTTGAAGCTGTTTTTTTACTATCACAAAAGTTTCAAAATATCATCCCGTGTGTCGCCGCCTTTAAGCGTAAAGTTATACCACGTGTAAGGCTGAATATGTGAATTCCTCCGCCGTTATGTTTACTGTAACGAGGTTAGGAATCACCTGTGAGACTTCAATTAAAAGGTTTCAATTACTGTGTCTCGTCTTGAGAAGTTATTTGGTTTCACCTTCGGTTTGGCAGCGTTAGTTGGGCAATCACCTAGTGACTTCAATTTAATACCTTTGCTTTGTAGACGAATAAACTAAAACACTGCATCGTGCGAGCGATAAAAAAGTGAAATGAGATTTCTCTTAGACAAATCCTCTATTGAGTTTTTTTCGTGCGTTTTTTTCGTGCTATAGGGATACAGTACCCTTAGCACGAACATCTATCGAGAAAAAAAACGCGCGTAAAATTACTCGATAGAGAATTGGGTTGGTAAACTTTTCCAAAACTGTTGTGAATTATATATTTTCTGGTAGCTTTTGGCTTTGGAGTCAGGAATAACCAATTGCGGAATTTTTATAATAAAAACGCGCGTTAAATTACTCGATAGAGAATATTGTCTGAGAGAAACAACATTTCACTTTTTGGCGCTAGATGGCGCTGTACAAATTTCACATACAAAATGACTATTGAATGTTTTTACGCGCGTTATTTTTTTCGATAGCTGTTCGTGCTACGGGTACGTACCTACTGAATATAGCTTTTAAATTTGTTACAAATGCAAGAGTTCCTTTTAGATTCCTTCTTTAGAAATAAATAAAACAACTTATGGTTAAACTGTTTATAACGCTGTTGTGTCAAATATTTGTCCATAAGCCATTTTTGATGTCCCCACTGCTGGGGCACAGGCCTTCCTTATGGGTGGTAAGGAGGATGGGACATAACCCACCACGCGGGCCCAATGCGGATTGGTGTTAACGAGTAAAAATGCAGTCGGGACCAACGGTTTAACGTGCCTTCCGAAGCACGGAGGAGCTCGAGATAATAAATTTTTGGTCACCCATCCCATGACCGACCCTTGCGAACGTTGCTTAACTTCCGCAACCGCTGGGCCAGACTTTGACTTTGACTTATTTAATAGTTACTAATTCATCACAGCGAGGTCGAGTATTTATAGCTATCGTAAGGTAGTTGGTTCGCTTCCCGCGACTTGGCAACGACTGGTGACCAATTAGATATTGCACTAGCACATGAGTAAAGAGTGGCACTAGTCTTGAAGCTTGGGTTTGCTCATGTACACTCACGAGCAATAAGATGTACACACCATAGAACATTGTCACATTACAAGGTAAGTATAATATTATCACACTGAGATACTACGCGTTCACTTCATCATTGCCGCTACCTCCCGGCCCGCTTCGTCATACCGCACCCCCTGCGTCGCCCTGCTAGTACGGCTAGCAATGCAACGCTTAATTTTTGTTTCTGTTGATTTAATCATTGTTATAATTATTAAAAGAGTAAAGTTCCTACATAACGAAACTAACTTGTTAGATAAATTAATGACACTCTTTGAACAAGAAAAAATGAAAAACTGTTGAAAAACATCCTGCCTAGCATGACCGATTTATATCGTGTGATATAGCATTTTATCGACACTCAACTGTCACACTCCTTTGTCTTTTTGACAGTTAAACGTGATAAAACGCTATATCACGCGATATAAATCGGTCATGCTAGGCAGGCATGATTACTTTTTTGTCTACAGTACCGTTAGCTGTGACGTCATAACGGTCGTCGACGGCAATCAAGAAATGAACGCGTAGTATATTGATTAAAATGTGACATAGTTCTAATAGTCCGGTCGTGGGACATTAAATTTCATAAAAAAGTTTTGATAATACTAAAAGTTTTAATTTTTGACGAGTGTATAGATTATGTGCATTGTGAGCTATTATTGAAAAGTTAGAAGTTTTATGCCGGTGCTTTAGGTATAGTTTAGGTATTTCGTAATATTTCGTTATATTTCGTTTAACTTCATAAATATATAATTAAAGTTTGAAATGTTGATTGTTTCATAATAAGAACTATGTTATCATCATGTTGTAAAAAAATTAGAAAGTTAATATATGTGTAACTGTCTAAATCACAAAATCACTCTTTTGTGTTCGAATAAAATTTAAAAATTTCTGAAATCTTATTTTATGACTTTCAGTGGTTAGATATAGCTGTTGAACAAAGTTTAGAAAGTTAAGTGGTGTGCTTCTTTGATAAATTCATTTTTCTTTCATAATATACGCAATAATGAATTAAAAATCGATCAGATGGCTCTTACATGACCTCTTCAATGCGCTTATATGACACACAAAAAATTAGAAAAATACATACAGTGGATTTTGTTTAATTACAGATAAATTGTTGTCGCTACAGGCCGCCCGCGCCGCGCCGTTACGCCGGCGCGGCGGCCAGCTACTATGCCCGCTCGCGCCATATGAATAAATTAATTAGGTGGCGATACTGGCGATTGATCTGTAACATTTCGGCGTAACGTAACATTACGGCTACTTAAGACGTGTCGACTCTTATCTGACCTATCTCTTATCCCGATATTTTTATAATTCCACTAGCGGCCACCCGCGACTTCGTCTGCGTGGACAGTTTTTGCTATCCCTCGCGAACAATACTTTTTTCGGGATAAAACCCTATGTCCTTTTCTATACCCCTGGCAACGTGTATGTAAAATTTCATTGTAATCGATTCAGTAGTCATGACGTGAAGGCGTAAAAAAACAAACAAACGGACTTTGGCATTTATAATATTAGTAAGGATAGTGCAACTCTAACCTACCTAGCTCTAACTAACGTACCTACCTAATTTATACAACTGCCACTTATATTATGTAGATAGGCCCTAAAAGACGACAGTAATTTTATGAAATGAGCACAGTAGGTACATAGATAAATAAAACAAATTAGTAGGTTTAAACAATTTGATTAATACTTTTTCAAGTATATTTTTATTTTTATCAAGTACCTAGTTTTTACTAGGCAAGTTATGTTTGCTTCAGTCAGAGTCAGAGATTGGCCAATCAACTTTTAAGGCACTCCTTTCTTGTCCCCGCTCTATAAAAAATCCTATTATTACATACAACTCGGTTTAAACCTTACATTTTTCTACATTATTCTAAAATTAGATGCATTTAGCAATGCGAGAACAACAGCTTACAATATTTTTTCCTTTGAACATTTTATAGCTAGTATCTCAGGAGAACAAAATCGCTCCACATACAAAGAATCTGTGTTACCTGGCATTGCCGGTCAAAGCAAATCATCTCAAATCTTCAAAATATTGTATCAGAATACCCAATATTTTATACATATTTAAGTTCTATATTGAATAATCCTTTATTTACAATACATAGTTTTAGTAATTTTGCTTAAACAATATTTAATTAATATTTCCGATGGTTTGTCCCCAACAATGTCTAAAAAATCAGGGCTCCTGCGTGACCGTTAATAATTGGTGATGGTATTAGCATAAAGGTCCTATCTAGCGTTGTTAGAATTGCCCCTTGTCTAACTTTACGTACGTTTTGTCATTCAATGTCTTTCTAGCGATAGCTCTCGAGGGGTGTGTGTGGGTTTATTGTGGTTCTGCTGTGTTACGTCGGAAATCACGATAAGTTCATGGATTATTTTATTATTATTATGTTATAATACTAACTTTAATATCGGAATTTAAGATCAAGTTGAAATAGTTGTTCGATATGCAATGTTTACTTACTTATTTGTACTTTTATCAATGTTTTCCATCGCGTTACCGGTAACACCAGAGAAATATGTGGTAACACCAGAGAATTTATGTACTGTACGTATATATATATAATATAATCAACCGATTACTTCACTGTAGTGAAGTAAATTAATGGTTGGTTTTACATTTACAATTTACATTTACACTCATTATCATCATCTTATCTTCTGTGTAAAAAACCTCCTCCAAGAATCTCCACAACAATCGGTCCTGCGTTGCCCGTGTAGCAGCACCTACCTATACGCCGCTCATTACCATACCAACACACGATTGCAACAAGATTCATCACCGTGTGGCTAGATGGCGCTAATGTCGAATAAACACAAAGATTAGTAAGGAATAGCGTCTCGTAGTATGGAGAATAATTATGGAGAAACCTAAATCTCGCTAACGACGTTTAGTCAGCGACGCAGCATATATACAACTGCCAACCATCATCGGTTGGACTAATACCACCAAGCCCGGAGGAAGATCTTCCATTTGGCGTTCCTACTAGTGGTCACCTCTCTCCATACCTACCATACCTACTTCATTCACTACACTGGTGACCCCAACGGAGCACATCAAGCACCTTCAGCAAGCAACGCAGCGCAGCCATCACTCCCCATACCTTATCCCAGCATCCGCAGCAGTCACACTGCAAGCAGAAGCACAGCAAGCCAGGCCTTCAAGGTTCCATCGCAGCATCATTGACGACGCTTTCTTGGACCTTCGGCAACTCTCGACGGCATTATCCCGACCTGTCTTCGCAGCCCACTACTGGAGCATCACTGGGCCCTCACTCCGGCGTGGCAGCTCTGCGCATCACACCAGCAGCTCGGACCCACCGTCACTCAACGGAAGTGTCCGATCTACCCAGTTTTGTATTCTTATCCTCATAGTTCATGAAGTCTTAGCAGATACTCTTCGGTGCTCTGTGCAACCTGGAGCCCAATCGCGGTAATTCTGAACGATAAAACAAAAACGTAACGTTGTCATTTAGGTTATATTTAGGTACCTAAAAATTTTTGGTTTAGCTTCATAATTTTCACTTAAATTGTCCTAGATTGTAATCCTAGACTCCTTAGGCAGAGTATTCAACAACAAAACTAAAGCGAGTATTTTTCTGTATACGAAACTGAAACGGTAACGATTTAGTTTTGGTTTTATCGTTGAAAATTAGCGCGATTAGGCCCCTGGTCATGGTCTAATGGTGCCTTCTTGGGAACCGGCTTGTTTGGAAGGTTGGAAGTCATCGAATCTGCGAGGGAATAGAAATTCCCGATCTCCTTCAGACTTATTATTTAACTCTATCATGTTCATCTCATTCCCACACTTTGGGGAGCACTACTGAGATATTAAAACATTATTTCCTAGTATTTTAAGGTCTTGACTATAAGAATTACATCATTAGCAAAATGAAGGCATCCTAGGTGCTCGCCATTGATGCTGATGCCGAATTAATTCCAGTCCAGAAACCTAAAAAGCTCCTTGTCTTGTTGTTATCTCGCTGCAGTTTGATGAGGTTTGAGCTCTGATTTTAAAATAGAATCAAATATCAATATAGTCGAGTTTTCAGCAATTTTAAAAATATACCATGTGCCCAGTCATTAAGTGCACAAATGAAAGAACGTGAAATCAAGCTCAAACTTATCGTTAAAAAAATAATACGATGTTTTTTATAAAGGTTACAGGTAGGTTTTGCCGAAAAAATCACTTAAATTGTAAAAAAAAAATATACATTTTCATACATGGGACATAGCGACAATATGTTATGTTAAATTGTGTTTTCGCTATGTTCCTGTTATGATTTGTGATCTGGTTAAGTTAATATAACTTCGTGTCTAGTTTTATAGCTTAGATTAATTGATGAATCACTACATATTATAAAACAAAGTCCCTCGCCGCGTCTGTCCGTCTGTCTGTCTGTTCGCGATAAACTCAAAAACTATAAAAACGGATTTTCATGCGGCGTTTTCACTAATTGATGGAATGATTCCTGAGGAAGGTTTAAGTGTATTATAAGTTGAGGTTTTATAGAAATTGGTAGAAATATCACGATGATTGTTGAAGAGGTCGGCAAAAATTAAGCCGACTGGGAGCTTGCATTGAAAACGCTGCTCTAACCTTTAGAGCTATAACAAAATAATTTATGATGAAATTATTCCTATTTTATAGATCTACAAAAAAGTCCGTGATGGTATATATCTATCTTTTAAAAATAACTAACTATACCAATTATATCTTCCTAAAAAAATTATCAAGTTCAACGCGGTAATTTGGAAAGCTATTTAGAAGGATAAAGTACTAATCCTTATCAAATTAAATACGTTAGTTACCTTAAGCATTTTATGCACATTATTTTAGCCTTTAACACCATATCATTTAAATGAATATCGTAGGAGTCGTCGCAAAAAATTAACACGCGCAAATATAAATCAAACGCGTCTCTTATACCGACAACGGGACGGGACGAACGGGAGAGAAAAAGACTTTAGAGCAAATGGAGGTGAGGACTGTTAGGTATTATTTTGTTATCTTTTTGGGTGTCGTTGGAAGGTTGCATTTAGCAAAAAAGAAGGAACCGAAGCGAAGCAAGGACAGGTCGCTAGTTACAATATAATATTCTCAAATTCTTTCTTTTTCTCCGGAGTTACTATATATTATTCTCTAGTGTTACCCTGGTGTCCCCCTTGTAAACAATACAGTGAACGTAATTATAAAGAAAAGAAAAGTACTGCCTGACATAGAAGTAAGTTTCAAGTGGCTGTTTAATATCAAATTATTTTAAAGTTTAAGAAAGAAGAAAAAAAATCATTTATTGACCGCAAAACAAAAGAAAACAACGTACCTACATAAACTTAGGACTAATTATAGTGCGGCCAACTAGGCCCCAACCTCAGCAATGCTACAGAGGCAAACCTGAGTATGCCACTGCAACGCTGGTATTCTGGAGGAGCCTACTTGGTGACGACAGCGAACAGACAAACAAAAATTATAATTAAATAACAATTCAGAAGACAATAGACAATAATTTTAACGAAGTAATAGATAAATATTAACGAGCATCGATTCTATCATCACCAACACTAACAAAATAAAAAGAGGAATAAAAATAAAAAAACTTAATGGCTCTATGGAATTAGGTCTCCTTGCCTCTTCCATGACAGTTTGATCTACATAGTAATAAAAAGAAATATATATAAAAGAGCTGTTTGGTCAGACAAATCGAAGTACTCTTTGGTTGATTTGATATTTTTCGTTTTGATTTTATTTACGAAGAGATTATTTTATTTGGTTAATATGGCAAAAATACATCATTTCAAACAATAAAAAAAAGAAAAAGAAATCGCAACCTACATTACATACAAAGTGCAACTACAGAATAGTGTGATATAATACAACCTCGGAACCCCAAAACAAACAAACAACAATAACAAAACAACATTCAAGCAAATTGTATGGTGACAAAATAATATATGGGTGACAAATACAATAAATTAAAACAGGTGTCCGCCTCAAGGCGACATACACAACCTCCAAGGCTGGAACGCAACCCGGCTCCTATCGTGAAAAACCCCGAAGTGAGTCTTGTTTTTGCAACGTGGTGAGATATTTCTTAAGGTGGTTCCTAAATGTTTTAACCGCTTTCAGGTCACGTAACGGCGGTGGAATATCGTTCCAGCACTTCGAGGCGGCGAATTTAAAAGAACCGCGGAACGCCATTGTCCCGTGCTTTGGAATTCGAAAATGTTAGTATTTTTTCTCTTTGGGAACCTGCTCAAGTCACCAAACCATACCAATTTTTCATAAAGATAGCACGGCCTTCCCGTATCTAATATACCAAACAAGAGAGTGGCGAGATGAAGTCTCCTGCGCGCTTCCATTTTCATCATGTTTGCAGAGTCCAGAAAGGGAGTCACATGCGATCGGGGTGGTACATGAAAACAGAAACGCGCACAAGCGTTCTGCACCCGCTGGATAAGCTTACTCGTCTTGGAGATCAAACACGGCCCATAAACAATGTCACAGTAATTTAGTTTTGACAAAATCAGTGCCTCGCACAGTGTGACCCTCAGTTCCTCACCCAAATAAGGTCTTATTTTGAACAGTAACTTAAGTCTATAAAAACAATTGCGTGAGCACTCAGCGACATGGTTTTCAAAAGTTAGGTGTTCGTCCAAAGATCTTATGTTATAATCATCCCTAGTTTGCATCATACATTTGATAGAATCAGTGATTCAGAGGTGCGGTGGATGTTTGAATTTTTGCACCTTGGTTGGAGCATGCAAATCAAATAATGTAATGAGACAAGCCGTAAAGGATTCTGCAAGCTCATTGATGTTATCAAGTTTATGAAAATCATCCCAATTGATCGCATCAAGATCCCGATTTAATTGGTCCACCATTATATTTTTTAGTGGCCTATATGTCACCCATCGTGGGCATATTTTGTCTTTCTTGACCATAAATTCAGCTAATACCATTCCATGACCACGTTCAGAGATGTGTTTAACAGTGACATTTAGAGCCCGAGTATCCGTGCATATTACATCAATTAAGCTGTAACTGTGATCGGTAAAATGTGTGGGTTCCTTAACTATTTGTTTTAAGTTGACACAGCTAAGAAACTGCATAAATTGTTTGTATTTACCAGTACTAACATCAAGCAGATTTATGTTGAAATCACCCAGCAGGATCAACACATCGTAGTTTCTGAAAGAGGCAATGGAATCCGCAATATCGTTCAAAAATACACCCGGGTCCTGCCATTGTGGCCTATAGGCGGTACCGATTATTACCCGCTGATTGTTAGTGCGAAAACTAACAATCAGTTACCAATCAACTCCACTGCGTTACTTTATGTCAAAGTAACGCAGTGGAGTTAAAATAATGTCAATCTTAAGAAACTATTACTTACTACATAGATACATTATTTTAATAGGATACTTTCTTGTTGTATTACTTAAATACTTAATGTACAGATTTTCTTTCAAGTATCATTTTAATTCACAAAAAAAACTCAACAGTAACAGAGGGGAAATTTTTACGACGATCCTTTGTTATTCTCAATAATCTCAAAAACTAAACGTCAAACATCGTGGCCACCTTTAAAACCTAAATTTTAGATAAATGATACAAACTATAATCGAATCTATACCTTCGCTGAATGCCGTCGTACCGGGCCAAGATGAAGACGGTTTCCTCGAGGTTCGGAACAAAAAGCGACGTCGTCAGCGAGAGAGCAAGAACCACCATGGCACCGCACCGACAGGGCCCAACTTCCTGCTGCGAGCTGCCATACCGACCACGGCCGTGTACCTGTCCCGCCTGCACCATACCACCACAGTGCAGGACGTGATCGAGTACATAAAGAAGAAATCCAACTTTTGTTTGAGAGTTCAGCCACTGGAGTCGCGCCATAATACCAATTTTAAGGCGTTTGTGGTGCGCATCCCGACAGCAAGGCTGGACCTCTTCATGAAGGAGGACTTCTGGCCGCAAGGCGTGGTGTACAGGCGCTTCAGAGGGACGCTGCCTTGTGCCACCGATTCGACACACAAAGTGTCTACTTGATTTTTTTACTAACATAATGTTTTAAGTTATTTACTAACAACATTGTTTTATAAATTATATATGTTTCGTTTTTAAGGTATATATCTATGGGCCATCGATGCCTGAATATAAATAAATAAATTAAATTAAAAAAATAAAATATAAATTCTTGTAAATTCGATTAAATTTAATTTTGTTTTTCTGTTTCAAAATGCTCTGAAAGGAGTGCCTCAAAAGTTGATTCACCCAACTAATTTAGAAATACAATTATGCTCAGCTCATTTAGTAGGTAGGTAGATTTATTTTATTTTATAAGTATTCTGTGTTATTTCATTGTATTTTGATCGACATACAACATAACGGATGTTTTCTATGATATCGGCATCGGTAAGAACGACTAGCGAGCTACGCGACAGAAAGAGAGGCGCTTCGTAGGTGCTTATATATAATATCAGGCACGCAGCGCTGTGCAATTTGAAATTGTACTGTACGGTGCAGTGCAACCGTGCATTTCGCAGAATCATCATTTTATTAATTGTACTAAATAATTATAATTTTGCAACAGTTCACGTCACCACACACATCGCGGCGGACGCGCGCTCATATATCAATCACTTAGCATAGTAGCATCAACTTAAATATATCAGTTTGTGTAATAATAAATAGTTTAAATCAATATCATCTTTTAGTTACTTATCACAGCATCTTTAGGTGTCTCGTACATCTAAATGGTCCTTCGAGCCTACGAATGAATAGGCGGGATCAATTACGCGTAAACTAATAGTGTTCGTGTAAGTGGTTCTGAGCAGCAAATTGGATCACAGTGTTTTTGGAAGGAGAAATACCTACGTGTCTGTTAATCAAAAACAGGCACGGGCTGCAGCTATATCAACGAGCACACGAGCAGGTCGTCCTTGACTACGCCATCGACTCCAGCTCACAAGTAAGATCTTTCCGATTTTATTTCTTATTGAACTATAATCGATTGAATCAATCAAGATGGAGGATCTTATATCAACTCAACTTCAAATCATGGGAGCAATCAATCAGCTCTATCTTAATTTTAAAAAGGACGGGTCAGACCGGAAGACCGCTGCCTATATTAAGAAGAGACTAGAAACACTTGATGCTAATTGGCAGGAGTTTCAAATGAATCATATCAAGCTTGGGGAGTATGAGGATCAGTCTCATGCCTATTTTATCGAAAGTAATTATCAAAAAACGTTACAGTTTTATAATGATACGCGCGCTTACATAAAAAATGTCATACCAGTGGATTTGAAGAAGGATGAAAGATCTTTTATTCGACCAGCAACCCCGTTATTGACTGCGAAGGTTTCCGAGCAGCAAGCAGAGCAAATGACACCACGGTCGGATATTCAAGTAGAGAAGACGCTTCCTACATCTAAATTCGAATTTCCCTCCACGTCAGTATCAGGTAACACACACCCCTCTCAATTCATTTCTGGTGGTAATCAAAGCAGATTGGCAGAGATGTTGCGTAAGCAACAGAGCAACTTTAAGGCGTTTGCGCGTACACTCACCAACATAAATCTTAACATATCAAAAGAAAATTGGGAATTGGAAGATATTTTGAAGTCCGTAAATCAGAGATGGTCCACTATCGACGATCTTCATTGGGAAATCGATAGCGAGCTTTATGAGGAAAATATTGACTATGAACAGCAATATAGTAAGTATGAACAGAAGTATCAAGAAACAAAAAGAGAAATCAATCAGCAAATACGGTCAACATGTCACCGTGAAAAATCAACGCCCCAAATGGACATCCCCAGTTTTAATGGCAATTATCATCAATGGGTGTCCTTCAAAGATTTGTTCAGTGAAGCGATCCACAACAACAGATCACTCTCAAATGCGCAAAAAATGCAATATTTGAAAGGAAAGGTCAGAGGTGAAGCCGAGAAAATTATACAGCATTTACATATCAGCTCTGAGAATTATCAGGTGTGTTGGGAACTCTTAAACCATCGTTATGAGAACAAAAAACTGATTTTTGGATCGCATATCAATCTACTTTTGAATTTACCCACGTCTCAACAGCAATCAGCAGCTAATATCAAGAAAATTCACGACGCTATCAATGAAAGCCTAAACTCTATCAAAAACTTAGGCATAGATATAAGTTCATGGGACCCTCTAATAGTACATCTTATGACGCAAAAGCTGGACGCAGAATCCCATAAAGATTATATCGAATCATTAAAGAACCCCAGGGAATTGCCAAAATTGTGTGATTTTCTGGAATTTTTAGAAAACAAGTTTACGTCATTGGAGTCTTCGCGACGTAAACAAGATACAGCATCAAAAATAACTCTACCTGAAGTGCCCAAAAAGTCATCTAATTTTAAATCATTCAATAGCAATCAAAATCAAATTCATCATTCACAAAGAAAAATTGCGTCAACCGGATGCCCGCTATGCAAAAGCGACCACGGTATTTTTCATTGCATCAACTTTCTCAAATTACAACCTACAGAACGTCGGAATATAATTACGAAATTAAATTATTGCGATAATTGTCTGTATGACCACTTTGGCAAAAAATGCATATCCGACAAAAGATGCCGTGAGTGCGAAGGTCGACACAACACGCTAATACATGGCGCGTTTGTGCAACAATCAAACACAGAACGGAAAAGTGGCACTCACGTGTCACAAAACGATATCACTGAAACCCTCCTAGCAACAGCAATAGTAAAGGTGCAAAAATATGATGGAACCTTTATCACACTTAGAGCGCTCATAGATCAGGGCTCTCAGACGTCACTTATATCTGAGAACGCAGCACAGATGCTGAAGTTACCCCGTGAAAGGTGTAAGGGTGTAATTTTCGGAATAGGAGCAAAAGAAAACAACTGTAAAGGCATTATCGAAATTACTTGTTTATCCTTGTATAGCGACTATCAATTTAACACCGAAGTTTTTATAATGAAAAGCTTAATCAATAATTTGCCGAATCATACGTTTGCCAAGTCAACATGGCATTCCTTAGAAAATATAAATTTGGCGGATCCAGATTACAATGTCAGCCGGCAAGTAGACTTGTTGCTAGGGGCTGATGTTTACTCGTCAATAATTTTAAGCGGTATCATATCATTGGGAAAAGAACAACCCGTGGCACAACAAACCCGTCTCGGATGGATTTTGTGTGGAAATGTCACGAAGTCTTATCATTGCAACGTTGTGATAAACAATATAGAAGAAATAAAGCAATTTTGGGAAATAGAGGACATACCAAATGAAAATTCTATGTCCCAGGAAGACATAGAGTGCCTAGATTACTTTAAATCAACTACCACCCGACAGTCCGACGGGAAGTACGTCGTAAAATATCCTTTAGTTCAAAATGCAGAAGCACGATTGGGAGAATCAAAATCAAAAGCAATAGCCCAGTTTAAACAATTAGAAAAAAGATTTTCGAAAAACAAAGATTTGGAAAAAGAATACAAATTATTTATCCGTGAATATATTAATCTAGGTCACATGCAATTATCAACGAGTAACGCGACACCGAGCGTTTACCTACCACATCATGCCGTTCTACGGGCGGAGTCATTGACCACAGCGCTACGAGTAGTATTCAATGCCTCCTCTAAAACATCGAGCGGACAAAGCCTGAATGACGTCATGCTACGGGGTCCAAATCTTCAACAGGAACTCATATCATTAATTATCAAGTGGCGGCAATACCGCTACGCTTACACAGCAGACGTGGAAAAAATGTTTCGCGGTATTATTCTTCACGAGTATCACCAACAATATCAGAAAATCCTTTGGCGGGAGTCGCCCACCCACCCTATCAAAGAATATCAATTATCAACCGTAAGTTATGGTGCAAAGGCAGCTCCGTTTCTGGCCATGATGGTATTGAAACAATTAGCTCAAGATGAAAGTCCCGGGTTCGTGTCCAGTTCAGCACCTAAAATCTTGCAAGAACAATTTTACATGGATGATCTCTTGCATGGTAATCATAATATATCATCAGCGAAAAAACTACAGAATGAATTGATAGATTTGTTAAAGAAGGGAGGATTCAATTTGAGAAAATGGGCCTCTAATACACAGGAACTTTTACAAAACGTCGAAACTATATCAAATCAACAAAGCTACAATTTTAAACACAATGAATCAACTAAAACTTTAGGTCTCAGGTGGCACCCTGAGTCAGACACATTTACTTTTGATTTAAAAATTAATTTATCACAGTCTAAGTTTACAAAACGGACACTGCTATCAAACATATCAAAGTTATTTGATCCTTTAGGATGGCTCACACCTGTAACCATAAGACTCAAACTATTATTTCAGAAAATATGGTTACATGATTTAGATTGGGATGCTGAGCTACCTACTGAGATAAACAAGGAGTGGATGAACATCAAAGAAGATTTAAGAAACATCATATCATTTAATATTCCAAGATGGATACAGACTTGTGAAAATGACGTAATTGAATTGCACGGCTTTTGCGATGCCTCTGTAAATGCCTATGCTTGCGTCATATATTGCAAAATCAACAAAAAACACGTATCAGAAAATCAAAGCAATTCAATTATAATGGTGACTGCAAAATCCCGGTTAGTACCGCCAAAAAGAGTAGTTTCTTTGCCCAGGTTGGAACTTTGTTCCACGGAACTATTGTCAAAACTGATGGAAAAGGTTAAAGCATGCCTCATAGGATATGAAATACATACGTTTGGATGGTGCGACTCAACAGCTGTACTCGGCTGGCTGCAGGGCGATCCAGGACGCTGGACAACCTTTGTTGCTAACAGAGTAGTAAAAGTCACGAACATCTTACCTCCAAAATGTTGGCGCTACGTCAAGTCCAGCGAAAATCCAGCAGATTGCGCCACACGCGGAATATCAGTGGAGCAGCTTCACCAGCATCCCCTATGGTGGCATGGACCAAATTGGCTACAAAATTTCGAAAAAGAAAGAGTGAAAGAATTACCCAACTACGTCACCAACGAAGAAATCAAGAAATCAAAACAAACTCACGTGTCTACATACTCGCGTGAGGATGACGTCATCACGAGCTTATTGAACAGACAAAGTAGCTTTACTCGAGTTACACGCATATTAGCGTTCGTACTACGTATGCGCAAGCAAAATATCAAGCAAACTTATTTGACTGTCCCGGAATTACGATTAGCAAGGCTTAAAATTATCAAACGCGTTCAAGAATTGGAATTTGGAGAAGATATCAGTTATTTACAGAAACATAAAACAGTTCACCCAAAAAGCAAATTATTGAGTTTAAATCCACTATTAGACTCGGAAGGCTTACTAAGAGTGGGAGGACGGTTAAAAGAAGCCAATATCAGTGAAAACATGATGCACCCATTTATAATTCCGCACAGCAGTCAGCTAACAACACTCTTAATCGACCATGCTCATAGAATGACTTATCATGGAGGCAGCCGTGTCACATTGGCATGGCTACGTCAGCAATATTGGATAATCGGTGGAAACCGAGCTGTCAAATCACGCCTAACCCGCTGCGTTACCTGTAAAAGACACAACCCATCAAAGCAATATCAATTAATGGGGGATCTTCCAGAATCAAGGTCAAATCCATCCCGTCCCTTTTGTAATTCGGGGGTTGATCTAACAGGGTTCGTAAATGTAAAAGCAAACAAAGGAAGGGGCATCAAGACATCAAAGGGCTACATATGCGTATTTGTATGCATGTCTACAAAGGCGCTACACCTTGAGTTGGTCTCCGATCTAACATCATCAGCATTTCTAGCCGCACTTAGAAGAATGGCTGCCAGAAGGGGAACGCCACATCATATTTATAGTGATAACGGCACCAACTTTGTCGGAGCCAACAGACTACTCAAACAAGAGATCATTAATTGGAAATCTGTAATCAATGACGAGCTTTTGTCGGATATCAGCGAGATGGAAATAATATGGCACTTCAACGCGCCGTCCTGGCCCAGTGCTGGTGGGCTTTGGGAAGCGGCGGTAAAAAGCCTTAAATATCATCTTCGCAGGGTCATCGGTGAGCAGAAACTCACCTTCGAAGAATTTTCAACCCTACTCGCACAGCTAGAGGGCTGTTTGAACTCTAGACCCCTATGTGCCTTATCAGAAGATCCTGAAGATATCAACTATCTAACTCCGTCCCACTTTTTGGCGAGTGGGCCGGTGCTTACTATCATAGAAACCGAACGAGATCAAAGGACAAGGTGGCAACTAACACAAAAGATTTTTGACGATATTTGGAAGCGTTGGAGATCTGAATATTTAACCCAGCTAACAAGCAGGAGCAAGTGGAGACAATCAAAAGATAATATCAAATTAAATGACGTCGTCATTATCCAGGACGCTAACTTACCGGCGGGAAAGTGGGCACTAGGTAGAGTTATTGACCTCCACCCTGGCAACGACGGCCATGTACGAGTGGTCACTGTGAAGACAAAAAGCGGAGTCATGAAACGACCAGTGACAAAACTATCTCCCTTACCAACAAACAATGAGGCACACGATCAAACAACAAATATCAATCAAATACCTACAACTAACGATTCAGCAAAAAGTAAGCAAACCAGACGCGCTCGCTACAAACTAACTAATCTGATAACATTACCATTATTATTGTTATTAATGTTTACTACAGCTGTGGAAGGAGCTTACTACAATATTTCAACCTTCAAGGACACCCAGAGCCTTTATTTTGATAAAGTATCAGATATGCGTCTAATACGAGATCAGTGGAAGATGGTTATTTATTACGACGTCGATCCCTATTGGCAAGGTTCACAATTACTAAAGAAATATATTGTTCACCTTGAAAGCATGTGTTCAATAATACAAAAGCAAGCGCACTGTAATGTTATCCTGTTACAATTACGTCACGGCTACTCCGAGTTACTACACTACGATCAGCTGTTGCTTGGTCAGCCGTCTGGCGCGAGTACGCTACGCCGCCGACGTCGAGGCCTTATCAATGGAATAGGAAACGTTGCGCACGCGCTATTCGGAGTATTAGATGATAAGTTCGCTGAACAATATGAAAAGGACATTGATCTTATCAAAAATGATCAAAAACATCTCACCAAGCTTTTGAAAAACCAAACATCATTGATAGAAGCTCAATATCATTTTCTGCAACGTTTGGAGAGTACAGTAGATCAACAGCACAAATCGTTCAATCTACATTTACTTGAGCTTGAGAAACAAAACACAATATTGAAAAAGGAGGTAGAGAGGGAAGATGCTATCAACGAATTTATTTTATCCTCTATTACTGCCAACAATATCTTAGATAATATGAGAAGAATCCAGGAAAATCTACTTGACTTGATTACTGACATTTATCATGGGAAATTCGATATTCACTTGTTATCACCAGAGCAACTTAGAGACGAGCTGAGTATTATTTCCAGTCATTTATCAAAGGACTTATCATTACCTATTGATAACATTCATAGCGACGTATCAAAACTGTATCATTTACTGAGGGTGAAAGTAAAAATTACTGAACAATATTTATTACTCGAGATTAAAATTCCGTTGGTAACCAGAGACAATTATGACTTGTACAAGCTTATACCTATTCCGCAACCCACTGAAAATAATAAAACAATTATAATAACGCCTATATCAAATTACATTACTATCAACATACAAAGGGACTCGTATTTACCGATGTTTGAAACAGAAGTGCAAACTTGTATGCATGTGGATCTAACCACCAAGCTTTGTGAATTACAAGGACCCGTTTATCAGATGCAGAGAGATCAAGATCTATGTGAGATAAATCATACGACACAGACATGTCAAACTACCGAAAATAGCTGTAAAAATATGTGGAAGGCATTGAGCAAACCTAATCACTATTTATTTTACTGCTGCGATCAGTGCACTATAAGGTTTATGTGCGGCGGTCATGTGTCAGTGGAAAGAGTCACGAGAGCTGGAGTACTTACCATGGCGAACGATTGCATGATGAAATCAGATTCATTCATATTGTATTCCCACAACGAGCGAACAAATGAAGTACACAGTCACGCTGATTTAATATTAGTGGATGTGCCTCCGATCAACAGCATTATCAACCTAACGGTACATCGCGAAGACCTAGATTATCAGACAAATATCACCGAAAGAAATATCAGAGAAAGGCAGTCATCTTTAAAAGAGATCGGCCGCCAAATCGAACAAATGAAGTCAGACGAGTTCGACGTAGACGCGACTACGTTCTCGTCCCACGACATACATCACTATGTTGTCATATACATATTAGTTGGAGTTTGCTGCGCGGCAGGCGCCGCCTTCCTGTGGAGGCGGGTGCGCCGCCGCTGCCGCCCGCAGCCGCCCAGCGCCAGCGCCCAGCAGGCTGCGGCCGCGGGCCCCCCGCTGCCGCCGCCCCGCCCGGCCGCGCGCTTATCTCTCAGTGACATTACCAGTGCATGTGCGAATGAAAGTGCTAATGATAGTGTTAATTATAGTGTGCCCGATTTAAGTGCAAAGCCACAAAGTGCGCGTATGAACAAAGCGTCGTCTCCCATTATTAAGTTTAAGTTTGCAACTGATAATGAATCATCATAAATGTATCATTCATTAGTATAATATCTACTAATATAGAACAATTGTAAAATTGCCTATCACCTTATATCATCAAACTAACCAGCATCCATCATCTTTCGTCTCTCTGGCCCGGGAGCATGTACGGTGCAGTGCAACCGTGCATTTCGCAGAATCATCATTTTATTAATTGTACTAAATAATTATAATTTTGCAACAGTTCACGTCACCACACACATCGCGGCGGACGCGCGCTCATATATCAATCACTTAGCATAGTAGCATCAACTTAAATATATCAGTTTGTGTAATAATAAATAGTTTAAATCAATATCATCTTTTAGTTACTTATCACAGCATCTTTAGGTGTCTCGTACATGTACTTTATTGCCGTGCGGCGAGAGTAGCTTATAGTTTGTGGCCCCTCGCCTGCCCGCGCGGCGCGTGGCAGTCGGCGGGCCCTGCATGGACCCGCTCGCGCGTCCCGCATATTTCGTATTTAAGCGCAATAATTTATCCGTTAATTAAACAAAATCCACATTATGTATGTTTCTAATTTTTTGTGTAGTATATAAGTGCATTGAAAAGGTCATGTTAGAGCGATCTTATCAATTTTAATTCATTATTCCGTATGTTATAAAGGAAAAATGAAAATATCAAAGAAGCACACCACTTAACTTTCTAAACTTTGTTCAACAGCTATATCTAACCACTGAAAGTCTTAAAATAAGATTTCAGAAACTTTAAAATTTTATTCGGACACAAAAGAGTAATTTTGTGATTTACGCAGTTACACATATATTAACTTTCTAATTTTTTTACAACATGATGACAACATAGTTCTTATTATGAAACAATCAACATTTCAAACTTTAATTCTATATATATGAAGTTAAACGAAATATTACGAAATACCTAAACTATACCTAAAGCACCGGCATAAAACTTCTAACTTTTCAAAAATAGCTCACAATGCACATAATCTATACACTCAGCAAAAACGAAAACTTTTAGTATTATCGAAGGTAATTTTTCTCTAGCTACGCGACTATAAAGTGTGTACATATTATTTCTCGTGACTGTACTCCTAGCACAAACATATTATATCGAGAAAAAAAACGCAAAAAAGTACTCAATAGAGTAATATTATATCTATGGAAAATTTCATTTCGCTTTTCGTCGGTAGATGGCGCTGTACAAATTTCCCATACAAAATTGCACTATCGAATTTTTTACGATAGCTGTTTGTGCTAAGGGTACTGCGAAAGAAATAACGCGCGTAAAATCATTTGATAGTGCAATTTTGAGATCAATTTTTACAGCGCCATCTACCGCCGAAAAGCGAAATGAAATTTTCCAGAGAATTACTCTATCTAGTATTTTTACGCGCGCGTTTTTCTCTCGATAAATGTTCTAAGGTCGGTACCTACTATAATATTTATAAATAAATAAATAAAATAAAGGGTTAAAATGACAAACAGACATACAGTATAAAATGCAAAGTGCAGTATTTTGGCATTAATACAGCTAACTAAATAATTAGTTATCTTTGGACAATTGCCAAAAGATAAACTGATACTAATCTGTACCCTTAGCACGAACAGCTATCGAAAAAAATAACTCGCGTAAAATCATTCGATAGATAAATTTTGTATTGGAAATGTTGGACAGCGCCATCTATCGCCGATAAGCGAAACTAAATTTTCCATAGAGAATTGTCTATCGAGTAATTTTACGTGCGTTTTTTTTCTCGATAGCTGTTCGTGCTAAGGGTACAGAAGCGCCAAATGTTTTATGATTTGCAATAATTTTGGAAATCGATCAAAACATTTTTTGAGTGGTGCCAAAATTTTGTCATTTCGTGACCACCAAAGAAATCAAATGTTCACGAAATCCTCCTTGGGGATAACCATGGTCTGTACCCTTAGCACGAACAGCTATCGAGAAAAAAAACGCGCGTAAAATTACTCGATAGGCAATTTTCTATGGAAAATTTCATTTCGTTGTACAAATTTCACATACAAAATTACTCTATCGAATGTTTTTACGAGCGTTATTTTTTTCGATAGCTGTTCGTGCTAAGGGTACAGATACCAATTTATTTTAACAGTTATTTTCAAGCAAAATAAGATCCTGCGAGATAACTAGTTATTTCTTAGGAATAGATTTTCCTCGCAGATAACTGTTACAATAAATAATTATCTGTAAGGAAAATCTATTTCTAAGAGATAACTAGTTAGGGAAAAAATCTTCACAGATAACCAGTTATATGGCCATGGTTATCTCCAAGGAACAAGGGGAAATTATCACTACATATACATAGTATAAAACAACGCAACGGATTTTGATGCGGGTTTTTTTAATAGATAGGGTGATTCAAGAGGAATATTTATTATTATGTGTGTCAAATACCACACTACACCAAAGCGAAGCAAGGGCGGGTCGCTAGTTACTTATATATTATTGAACGTAAAAAAATGTTTTGTGCAATATTTAAGGTGGTACCCTGAGCGAAAGTGGCGCCGCGGTGAATTATATTTAATATTATAATTCTAATACACAATTTTAAAAATGTTTATCGTAGAGATTTTAGGGCCCACAGTCTAGTATTTTTAGACGGTATCGTTACATTCCCTCGTAGTCACTGCTAGAAGTAGATAGCAAAACTGCTAAAAGTGGCCGTTTTTGACACATTTGCTATCTACTTCTACGAATGACTACGAGGGCATGTAGTGATACCTTCTAAAAATACTAGACAATGGGCCCTAAAATCTCCACGACAAACATTATTAAAATCTTTTTCTATTAATAACTTATTAAATAAAAACCTCTGCGCCTTTCGGTCATACAACCGCCTTAAATGAAATAATTCGTTTTAAACTACCTACACGTAAAAAGATTGATGATCCTTTCTCTATATAAAATCGCTCGGCGGCCGGAAATCGAGTTACCGAGTAATTTGCGTAATCAATACTACGGCCGCTCAGCTGCGCCACCCTGCTGTATGGAAGCCTTAATATACTTTGCTGTTAAGACTTCATATTACGAAACTTTATTCTAATAATATTAGCTTTTTTATAAAAGAAACTAGGTTCTAGATTGAGCATACTTATATTGTTTTTATAACACATCTAAATAAAATGGCCTCTTGCATCTGGTTATATTGTAATTTTTTTTAAATAGCCAGTGTCACTCGGGATGAATATCTACATCTACCCTTAACACGAACGGCTATCGAAAAAAATAACGCGCGTAAAATCATTCGATAGATAAATTTTGTATTGGAAATTTGTACAGCGCCATCTATCGCCGATAAAATGAAATTTTCCATAGAGAATTGTCTATCGAGTAATTTTACGCGCGTTTTTTTCTCGATATCTGTACCCTTAGCACGAACAGCTATCGAAAAAAATAACGAGCGTAAAATCATTCGATAGATACATTTAAATTTTGTATTGGAAATTTGTACAGCGCCATCTATCGCCGATAAACGAAATTAAATTTTCCATAGAGAATTGTCTATCGAGTAATTTTACGCGCGTTATTTTTTTCGATAGCTGTTCGTGCTAAGGGTACTGTACCCTTAGCACGAACAGCTATCGAAAAAAATTACTCGCCTAAAATCATTCGATAGTTAAATTTTGTATTGGAAATTAGTACAACGCCATCTATCGTTGATAAGCGAAATGAAGTTTTCCATAGAGAATTGTCTATCGAGTAATTTTTGCGCTCGTTATTTTTTTCGATAGCGGTTCGTGCTAAGGGTACTGTTAGTGCTAAGGATACTGTTTAGACATTTAGAAGTTATGGTGGTGGAATAAAAAAACTCACATACATGAACCCTGAATACAAAACACTCTTTTTTGGGCAGTCGTGTCAACAGAGCTTACTGCTTAGGTATAGAATAGAAACCAATCTAATTAAGTACGCTGATACCCGATGCATCCCAAAATACTACTAAATCAGTAGCCTCGCGCCGCTGGCATCCCCGGTGTTGCCAGTTCACCGCGGATTTATCGAGTTTGTAGGAAATGGGCGCGGATGTGCCCCCGCCGATAGCGAGCGCAGCCGCGCGGAATAGATAGTGCCATGCCACTGGCGGAGTGTTAAGTTAACACTAGCTTAGTGTAGCTTACGCAATTTTTGACTAGATAATAACTAGTGGCTATGTAGAGTTAGTGAAAATTAAAAAAAAAACGAAATGGCCGAAAAATTATTTTCCCCATTATTATCTCCGCCATTTTGAAAATTCTCGAACAACTGAATCGACATAGATACATATAGAACCTGCTCACAAAATTTCACGAGAATTAGTTGAGAAATGCGACCTGTAGAGGAGAACAGACGGACAGCCGGACGCATATTTGTAAATACCCGACGCGTTATCCACTCGGGAAGTTTCGGCTGCCGCTCGGGCGCTCGTATTTGACCGACGTGTCGACGATCGATCGAATCGAACTGCTTTAGGTAGGTCCCGCGTATAGGTTAGTGAGGCGAGCGCGAAGTGCAGCGTAGCGTGAGCCTTAAATTTCGAGGTTATTATTTTATTACAGACAAAAGAAATATTTTCTTTTATTATAATTGACGCGGTGTTTGCTGTTTACAAAGCAATTCTGGCTCTTGTAAATAGCAGACGCATTATCCCGACACGTCTGCTATTTACGAAGCAATTTCGGGTGGCTAACGCGTCAGGTATTAACTCCGACACGTCTGCTATTTACGAAGCAACTTTGGGTGGATAATGCGCTGGGTATTTACGAATATGCCAGCCGGAGAGAGGGAGAAAAAAATTTAGTACTTACAATTTTCAAACTAATTTTCTATATTTGTAATGTTTGGTAAAATAGCCTTTTAAAGCCGAATATGGTAGAAAGGGTACTATGCCACTATAAAACCTTATAAAACCCGGAAACCGACAGCCATTTTACCATAAGTCTGACGCCATAACAACAATTAACATTGTCGTGTTCCGGCAGTTAGAGGTAAGATAGCCAGTTCCTCAGTGGTGAGGATTCCGGCGGGCTGATTGTCTAATTAGAAACCACCTAGCGACCGGTCTTATTTGACAGATGAATGTGATACATTGCTTCTTCTTTTTGGGGTAAAAAAAAACATACCAAAGAAAAGTAGCAATGTATGTCAAATGAAACCGGTCGCTAAATAGTTTATATTTAGATAATCAGTCTGCGGGTGTAGTGCGCTTACACTTCTATTATCGTTTATTTGGTTACAAAAACTGTACACTGAAGATCTTAGAAATAATTTAATTTATTTCAAGTCGATTTGTGATGGAATTTTATTAAAGTTTACTTTGAATTTTCCATTCGTTTGCGTATTCAATTGCGCAACGATGGCCGTCTATTAATATGTCGCGATATTATCAGAGCGACCAAGATGTCGGTCAGATGAACACATAAATTAGATGAGAGCTGATAACGCTCAAATATCGGTCATGTGAATAGTATTTGGGAACTAACTCGGTCCGAAATTGTACCTAATTTCCGGTTTAAAAATCATTTTAAGAGCGCGTCTGCACATTAATGTTGCCATTGGAAAAAAATATAGCAAGCACAAATTGTGAAAGTTAAGCAACGTTCGCATGGGATGGGTGACCAAAAATTTATTATATCGAGCTCCTCCGTGCTTCGGAAGGCACGTTAAGCCGTTGGTCCCGGCTGCATTTGCAGTCGTTAACACCCACCAATCCGCATTGGGCTTGCGTGGTGGGTTATTATGGCCCATCCTCCTTATGCACCTATAAGGAAGGCCTGTGCCCCAGCAGTGGGGACATCAAAAATGGCTGATGGACAACCGCCTCTGTGGTCTAGTGGTTCGCCCTCACGTGTAAGACGCAGGGGTCCCAGGTACAATTTGCACTCGGTTTGGTTAGTGGTAGGGCTTATTTCAAGTCCGCCTGGCTAGCTACCACCATCTTACCTAAGTCTGACGCCATAACAACTATTTAAAAATTGTTGTGTTCTGGCAGTTAGAGGTAAGATAGCCAGTTCCTCAGTGATGAGGATTCCGGGTGTAGTGCGCTTCCACCTTCGGCCTTATCGTCACTTAACACCAGGTGAGGTGAAGGCCAAGCACTACCCGGTTGTGCATAAAAAAATGAAATGAAATGAAAATTAATAATTTGATGGATTTTTTGCGAAAAGTGGCCCTTTAGTTGCGTGCGTGCGTTATGAACTAGCTACAAATACTAAATATGGGCTGGTTTGGTCTGAGATTACCTGTACCCTTAGCTTAATGTCTCTATGTGTGAGTGTACGGAAAACAGCTATTTATTCCAAGTGACTATAATATTGTGTGTATAGAACGTTAGTAGTGCGCACGTCGAATGAATTCGAGACTCCATTTGTAAAGTGACAAAATGTCATTTGACATAACGCTTGCGTCTCACTAACAGCTGTCGTGCGATGACACACAGATCACTAATCATATTTAAAGTGAACATTAATTGAATAGTTTGTCTGTGTGTCTGGTGAGTGGTGAAAAATGAACGCAACAATGAGGACTTTTTACAATGACATAAATCTGTAGGCTCGACAGATGGCGTTGATAAAAATGGGTGTCAATGTGATTTTTTTACTAAGCTTCGAAGAGTATCAACGCCATCTAGTGTGGCAAATAGTTACTATTTTTATTTTTAAATAAATGTCACTTTGAAAAGCCCTCATTTTTGTCAATAAAATATAGGTAATTTTATTTTGTTATTCGGCCGTTAAGGGTTAAGTCTAAAGGCATGCTGTACCCTTATCAGGAACATCTATCGAAGAAAATAACGCGCGTAAACGATAGAGTAATTTTGTATGGGAATGTACAGCGCCATCTGCCGCCGAAAATACGCGCGTTTTAATTATTATTATTATAAATAAATTTTAGGTTTTTTCCAATATGAAGCGACGAAAAAAATTAAATTCGAATAGTGACATTCCTGAAAACACATTTTACTAGAGTGGGTAACCAAGGATTTTCTATTACTTACATCACAAAATTCGAAAACCTATATAAATAAATATCAGACCAATTTTATTGTGTAGAAGATTAAACCACGGCACAGCTAACAATGCTCTGTGTCGTAAATCTTTAGTCCATTGTTAGTAGCGCCCTCTAGCGGATTACATTTACATACGTGAGCTAGGTGCAGTTTCACGAAAGCGACTTTTTTGTTTGTTTGTATGAAAATAATACTTTTTGAATATAGTGATTTATACGTGTTAATGAATGAACTCAAATGGGAAAACTGTTTTTTCGGACCAACTGTTTAATACATTTTGTTACCTCTTATTTTACCAAAAAAAACAGCTGTTTCATACCAAAAAATATAACGAAAATTCGATATATTTTTTTGTATGAAACAGCTGATTTTTTTTCGCGATTTCAGTTGGTCCCACAGTAAAAGTTGTTCAGTTTGATGGTCCCTATCCCTATCTCTTATATTCGGCATTAAAAAACAAAAATGCGTGTATAATATTGTTTTTTATATTTTTAGTAATTACTAAGTTTCCTGTATTAACATTAAATTTACTACCATAGCGTAATATAATACTTACGGTTATTTTTTGAACGTTTAAGTTGGCAACACCAATTTAAATCTATAGGTTTGTGTTGTTGATTACCTGTAACAAAATAAAATATAATTGAATATTGTAAGCATTTTTAGCAAAGATTTAATACTTGCACAAAAAGGTGTAAAAAACAACAGGACAATAATGCAGAAAATTTATCTTAAATTATCCTGTAAGCACAAAAAAAAATAACGCGCATATAAAAACATTCAATAGAGTAATTTTGTATGCGAAATTTGTACAGCGCCATCTACCGCCGAGAAGCGAAATGAAATTTTCCATAGATAATTATTTCAATATTACCCTATCGAGTACTTTTACGCGCGTTTTTTTTCTGGATAGATGGTCGTGCTAAGGGTACTGTACCTATACAAAGGTAAATAGCTAACTAAAGCGTTTTTGTTGTGTATGTGTACACAACGCTGCACTCATGGCAGGGGATCGATCTCGAGACCTCAGTACCCTTAGCACGAACAGCCATCGAAAAAAAATAACGCGCGTAAAATCATTCGATAGTTCAATTTTGTATTGGAAATTTGTACAACGCCATCTACCGCCGAATAGCGAAATTAAAATTTCCATAGATAATTCTCTATCGAGTATTTTTTCTCGACAGCTGTTCGTGCTATTGGCGTATAGTTGGCAGCCTCACCATGGAATTAGAAGGTTTTGATTATGTCAAAAAATTGTTAGTAAATAGTGATAAATAGTGAACTATAACATATAAATAGTGATACTATGGTTCAGAAGATATTTGAGTATCTTGGTGAGCTATGCTTAACTATACGCCAATGTTCGTGCTAAGGGTAGGTACTGAGGTAACGTCAACATGAAAATCGCAAATCTAACTTTGTTAAGAATATCATAAAATTCCTTAGTCCAAAGAAAGCACAGTTTGGGTAAATAAATAGAATTTGTCGCCAAACCAATATCAAATTACGTAACTTCCACTAGAATGCCTTTAATTTTCATTAGGAATCGAACCCGGGCCCATAGATCACACAAGCGGTGGGCGAAGTCGTAAAGCTAATTAATTGCCATAGACTCATTGTCTTCTTTGCTTTGTCGCCCATTGTACTCATTTTGGAACTCCCGTTACGGCAGGCTGTATTCAACGCAATTTATGGGAATTATATTCTTTATTGTTATGCTGAGGTCATTTTATTAATCTAAGTTTTTTTGTGGAATATCTTTATTATTGATATTATGACCTAAATGCAAATCGAAACATTATATTTACGATATTTTAAGTACTTCAACAAAACGTCCAAATCCGTCGTAAAATAGACGTGCGACGAAAAATTACATCTGTAATAATCTCTATAATAACTTCTACATAATCTTTATTTATTTAAGACAGTTTTGAATAGAAAATTAATTTAAACTATAATTACTAATGATCATTTTATTTCTCTGTGTATTCTTCAATGACTGTCTTTTTAGGGTTCCGTACCAAAATGGTAAAAAAGGAACCCTTATGGTGTGACTCAACTTAAGCGCTTATTACACCATCCTGGGGGCTTACCATCAGCAAATAAGAAACCATTCAGTTCAAAAGCAGGCCGTAAAAAAGACTGCTTAAGGCCTGCTTTCATACTAACCGTTGAGATCATGGTACGAAAAAGTAAAGCCGTTCAATATAAGTCCTGCTATAAGAGCTCATAGTAAGGCCCCTGAATGTCGGATCCGGAATTCAGTGTCCGATTTAGGACGAGAAATTCAGTCGCCAATTAGACCGTCCTGAATGTCGGATCCGATATCACAGCTTTACGATCATACAGTCGTTAAACGAATGTTCTTGCGCAGAGCAACGGAGGGGAAAATACAGTAGGCGTAAAAATACATACCTAGGTAAATAGGAGGTAGGTATATGTAGGAAGCTAGGTAGGTAGTAGGTACGTGTCATTTTCAACGCTTATTTGAACTAGTTTTATTGATGTAGGTACTAGTATGTGCGTGAATTTGCAAATAAACTCATCTAAGAACATAGGTGGGTACCTAACACCAATTTTAAAAGCAAATACCAACAGATGACAGCTGTTAAACTTAAAACAGCAATATCTCGAAAAGTACTCATCCTAGACTGATGGTGTCTTTGAAGAAATGAAAGGTCTTGGTGAGATCTTCATTTTAGGTGACAGCTGTCAAATTTAAGTTTGTCATCTAAAATTAAGATCTCAAGACCTATCATTACTTCAAGGTCACCATCAGTCTAGGATGAGTACTTTCCGAGATATTGCTGTTTTAAATTTGACAACTGTCAAAAAATACGTACCTACAAAATACGTACCTACAAAATCACAGAGTGACAACCCTTATATACTTTTAGTCGTTGCGCCAACTGTCTATCTAGACGATCGGCGCGGCGGATTTTTTTTCGCCAACATAAAAGGCGTTGACTGACTGTACTCTTTATGCTATGGTACTACTGTGTCGGAGCCGAGCGTCCTGAATGCGATTACACCGTCCTAAGTGCTTCCGATTTAGCATCCGTTATGTCGGAGACAATTTCTATCCTAACTAGGATCCTAAATCGGATCCTAGCTTCCTGAATGCAATTACACTGCTCTGAATTTAGGAGAGACTTCATATCGGGTCCGATATTTAGGATGATCTAATTAGCTCTCGCCAATTAGACCGTCCTGAATGTCGGATCCGATATCACAGCTTTACGATCATACAGTTGTTAAACGAATGTTCTTGTTGCCGTAAAAATACATAGCTAGGAGGTATATGTAGGTAGCTAGGTAAGTACGTGTCATTTTCAACGCTAATCTGAACTAGTTTTTAACCGACTTCATCAAAAGGAGGAGGTTCTCAATTCGATTGTATACTTTTTTTTTATCGTTATTCGCGCGTATCTTCGACATTTATGGACTGATTTTGATGATTCTTTTTTTGTTCGATTGAGTTTTCTTGCGAGATGGTCCCATTTATTTTTTTTTCAAATCGGTTCAGTAGTTTTCAAGTTAACCCGAAAATACTATGACTTTACATAAACTACCTTGACGACTTTGTTATTTATGAACCTAATAAGATGATTATTTTTGTTGGGAAAGGGATACCTTTGTGTAGTCTTTTTAACCGACTTCAAAAAAAGGAGGTATTCAGTTTGTATATGTATGTATGTTTCTCCGCGATTATCTCACGTTTGGCTGAGCCGATTTTACTACCTAAATAATATACCTACACTACCTAATACAGAAGGTACTTACACTAAAAGTAAAAAAATAAAAAATTGTTTAAAAAACAAAAAAACCGACTTCAAAAAACCTGCGTCTAAAAAGCAAGAAATAATATATAAAATCATTAGATACGCATTATCATATCATTGTTATAATAAAACACGTCTATTGAAGTCGGGTGGGGCTTTTAGAATAAAAAAAGGAAGTTGTAGGTACTCCAGCCCCACCCGACTTTAATAGACGTGTTTTATTATAACAATGATAATGCGTAGCTAATGATTTATATATTATTTTTTAGAGGCAGGTTTTTTGAAGTCGGTTTTTTTGTTTTTTTTATATTGATGTAGGTCAAAAAAAAGCAAATCACAGAGTGACAACCCTTATATACTTTTAGTCGTTGCGCCAACTGTCTATCTAGACGATCGGCGCGGCGGATTTTTTTTCGCCAACATAAAAGGCGTTGACTGACTGTACTCTTTATGCTGTGGTACTACTGTGTCGGAGCCGAGCGTCCTGAATGCGATTACACTGTCCTAAGTGCTTCCGATTTAGCATCCGTTATGTCGGAGACAATTTCTATCCTAATTAGGATCCTAAATCGGATCCTAGCTTCCTGAATGCAATTACACTGCTCTGAATTTAGGAGCGACTTCATATCGGGTCCGATATTTAGGATGATCTAATTAGCTCTTAATGGTATCAACTTGAAATTTGGAATAGTTTAAGATGACGTTTGCCCAACTATTTTGCAAATAAGAAAGAAATAAAAATATAAATATTTTTATTACAACAGGGACCGAAAAGGGATCTTAAAATTTTTAAGTGGGGCAACTAGGGCATGTGGGGTGTCAATTATGAAAGAGCGCTGTTTGCACATTTTAAAACATTTTTTCTTTTTTTTAGGCCACATAGTTTTCGACTTATGATGAAAAATGAAAAAAATACCGTTCCTCCCCTTATCTTCGAAGTTCGCAAAGAGAAAAATAATTCTATGTGATAGCAGTATAAGTAAATATTACAGGAAAAATAAAACAATGTCTCAATATAACACACTTTTTAAGAAATTCAAAAAACAAACAAAAAATTATTAGTTCCTCTACCAGTCAACAGACAGCCCTGACCTAAGAAAAAAAAATAGTTCCAGTATCGGCCAAGAGATGGTGCTGACCAAATACTGCAATAATAACTTTATTATTGTACAGCTCTGCAGTGTATTTATTATGATGGTACGGAAACCCTCGGTGCGCGAGTTCGACTCGCTCTTGACCGGTTTTTTAAGAAGTTCCTTGCCTTACCGTTAGCTAAATAATGCTTTGTTAGTAACTATATTCTAGACTAGAGTCCTAGTTTACTACTATAATAAACTTTAGGACCGTGTTTATAGTGCTTTCAGTGAGTTTATGTGATTCGCTTGATAAGAGATGGGCTCATGGTATCGTCAACAGCGACTTTAATAAAATACTGTTTTTCGCTTTTTGTGAACATTTTTGATATTTTACGGGCTAGACTAGCCTAAGTAAGTATGTTTTAAAAATAAGTAATTTATGTGTTTTTTTAATTCGTTCTGGTTTTGCTCAATAAGAACTACCTAAGTCAGTCCATGTACGTATCTACTACCTAGTAATAGTAAGTTAAAAGAGAAATTATACTGAGCAAACTTATTATTCACCAGCTTTCAAATAAGAAAACCGCATCAAAATCAGTCCATTAGTTTGACAGCTTCGTTGCCTCAGACAGACAGACACACACACGTCTCTGTTCGAATTATATAATATTTTTATTTTTAATCTTATTGGTTTAAGTGCCTATTCGTAAATTTTAATGTTAATTAATAGTACTGTCAAAAATTTGCTATACCTAAATGGTCACTAAGTCATGCACTTCATTAATGTATTGTAACACCTCTGTACACTTAGTTGCAAATAAACTTGATTTGATTTGATTTGACCTGTTGTTGTTGTAGGCGACGCATACACACATTCTCTCATTCACTCACACACGCATACTGTGTACGGCTATAAGCTATAAGTTATAATAAATTAAAATACAAACTTTTTAAATGTAAAAGAAAATACCTAAACCTAATGTTAAAATAAGTAAATAAGCTTAAAATAATACATATATGTCATAAATACTTTGATATATAGCGTAATAACGTGATTTTGTAAAAATGCATTTAAATTCAAATAAAGAATGGTTGCGCGCCGTTTGCGATCTGCACGTCCGCCATCATGATTGCAGTAGTCGTGAGAACCCCGCGATCGCAACCGGCAGCTATCCAAAAAGAGTGTCCCGAAATTGTGGTGTTCTCATTTCCATCCCTTATAGTTGTTTTACAACACACTTTTAAGTTTTCTTATTACAACTGTATAGTTTTAATATCCTGTTAAAAAAAACTTGGCCCACGAACACTTTTTTTAATTTCCTGCAACACAGAGTATCAAACACCCTCACCGTAACGGGAGTGGTAACTCGGCCCATCTGTCATGCAAAGGACCGTTTGGGACAATACGCAAATATTCCCATTTGGGCATACCTCCGAGATGAATGGCCGCCATACTTAACTCCTATTCTCGATTTATTGGCCCTTAAATTGCTTAAAATTAATTGTTTTATGCTCAGTAACAAATTACCTACTTAAAAGGGCCCAAAGATGTGACTTTAGTTATAATTTTATTAAAATTGGTCATTATTGTCGTATTTTAGTTGTCAGACACTCTATGATGGAGTGTGAGTGATAACCACAAAACAACTTTTATAAAAAACTCTTATTTTATACCTATAAAAAAAATTGAGAACCTCCTCTTTTTTGCAGTCGGTTAAAAAAAGCACGTAATAGTACTCGATAGAGTATGTAATTTATTCTCAACGGGAATTTTTATTTCGCTTTTCAGCGTTAGATGGCGCTGTACAAACCCATACAAAATTACTCCATCGATTTTTTTACGCGCGTTTTTTTTCTCAATTTCCATTCTAAATCAAACCATTGCCATTATGAAAATAATCAAGAAAATCTAAATCAAAAAATATTTATTCAGTAACATCAAATTTTTACAAAAGAATAATATACTGAGATCCCCTTTTAAGACGATCAGTACCCTTAGCACGAACAGCTATCGAGAAAAAAAACGCACGTAAAATTACTCGATGGACAATTCTCTATGGAAAATTTCATTTTGCTTATCGGCGATAGATGGCGTTGTACAAATATCCAATACAAAATTTATCTATCGAATGATTTTACGCGAGTTATTTTTTCCGATAGCTGTTCGTGCTAAGGGTACTGATGAAAAGACTGATTTTTGAACTTCCAATGTGAAGAACTATTTCACAAAAATTAATGTAGACTCAAAAAGAAAAAAATAGAAAAAAAGCTTAAGTCACGGGGGACTTGAGCTACAGTCCCCCGTGACCACGGCAGCTGCAAAGGTGCCGAAACGTCGGGAAAATCAAAAATCAAACCAAATACCAACTAATTACCAAAGTACTTTCAATAAAACCGCGCTAGTATCCGTTAAAAGTGTTTTATTTCATGTCTAGTGAGCGCGTAAGCTTGAGAAGTGAATAGAAAAAAAGAAACACAGTAACCGAACTGAATATTGAAAAATGGCATAATTATGGTAACTCTGTAAAAAAAATCCTGAATAACATCACCATAAAAACTTACAAAAATAAATTTTAAATCGTCAGATTTCGTAATTTTCAACGACAGTGATATGATTTTTTATGCAAAAAGGATAGCTTGTTTATCGATCTAACACAATAACCGAGTACATTTTTAATAAATGATCCAGTATTTCAGAAATCAATAAAAATGTACCAAATTTCGTCAAATTTCTGGCGAAGCGTCAATTGAAGCTGTGCAATATTCAACCTTATTCTAAAGACATTGTGAAAGATTAAATTTCGTGAACATGATTAGACTTGTGCCAAGAGACCTCGCTCTTCCACATCATACAATGCAATTGATTTTAAAGAATATTTTTTTTTTTTTTTTAAATTAGTATTGATTTTTTTTTTAATTTAGTATTGAATAAATACTTGTTAACATTTTTAGAGGTACAAGAGCTAATTTAAAACTATTAACTAATATGCTATTAAGAAAAGTGTGTGTGTTGTGTGTGTGTGACTATAGGTAAGTAATATTTCGTTTTTCTTAGTAAAAAACAAAATATTACCTATTATTATAGTATCATTTTTTATCAATAATAGTTAATTAAAAAACCTTGGCTTATTTTTACATGTTTATTACATGTAAAAATAAGCCATTACAATAAAACTCTCATGTATGTTTTTTATGATTTTCTTATCAAATCAATTTGTTTCCTTGTCGCATTAAATCGCCGAGAAATTGGAAAAGCGTTTATATATAATATTTACGATTTTACATGATGTATTTTTATGTGAAAAACACAATTTCTGTACCCTTAGCACGAAGAGCTATCGAAAAAAATAACGCGCGTAAAATCATTCGATAGACAAATTTTGTATTGGAAATTTGTACAACGCCATCTACCGCCGATTAGCGAAATGAAATTTTCCATAGAGAATTATCTATCGAGTAATTTTACGCGCGTTTTTTTTTCTCGATAGCTGTTCGTGCTAAGGGTACTGATTGAAAGCGGCGCCGCGGCACAGAATATATACTCTAACGGCCGCGGTGAATTTTATTTAATATTGCAATTATACACAATTTTAATAAAACTTCTAGTGGAATTTTTAAGCCCCATAGTCTAGTATTTTTAGACGGTATCGTTACATTCCCTCGTAGTCACTGCTAGAAGTAGATAGCAAAACTGCTAAAAGTGGCCGTTTTTGACACATTTGCTATCTACTTCTACGAATGACTACGAGGGCATGTAGTGATACCTTCTAAAAATACTAGACGATGGGCCCTAAAAATTTTACAAAAAGTTTTATTAATCTTTTTCAATTAGCAACTTATTAAATAAAACTTCTGAGGGTGCCACTTTCGGTCAGGGAATCGCCTTAAGTTATAGACTTTCGTATAGAAATAGAGACTATCATTATGTTTTTATTGGGTCAACTTATAAAACGCATTTTTCTACATTCACTCTAAGCATAGTATTCTACTATGCTCTAAGTCTGGGTGTTGATGGTTGTTCTGTACCCTTAGCACGAACAGCTGTCGAAAAAAATAACGCGCGTAAAATCATGGCGCTGTACAAATTTCCCATACAAAAAACGTTTTTACGCACGTTTTTTTTTCTCGATAGCTGTTCGTGCTAAGGGTACTGTACCCGTTGCACGAACAGCTATCGAAATAATAACGCGCGTAAAAACGATTTTTGTATGGGAAATTTGTACAGCGCCATTTGGTTCCGCAGTGGGGCCAACTCTGATTATCGCGAAAAAAAATTAGCTGTTCCATTCCATACATTAAAGTCGAGTAGGTATTGCGCTTTTGTATGGAACAGCTGATTTTTTTCCCGATATTAGAGTTAACCCCATAGTAAAAGTTGCTTGTAATTTGTAATCATGAGTGGAACCACCCCACTGAGGGAAAAAATGATAAAAAATTCAGCGTGTATCGTGTATTTAGTTCTTTTTAGGGTTCCGTACCCTATTACTAAGACTCCACTGTCCGTCTGTCTGTCTGTCACCAGGCTGTATCTCATGAAGCATAATAGCTAGACAGTTGAAATTTTCACAGATGATGTATTTCTGTTATTACTTTAACAAAAAATACTAAAAACCGCATAAAATAAATATTTAAGTGGGGCTCCCATACAACGAATGTGATTATTTGCCGTTTTTTGGGGCGAATCAGTACTCTTAGCACGAACCGCTATCGAAAAAATAACGAGCGTAAAATTACTCGATAGACAATTTTCTATGGAAAATTTCATTTCCCTTATCGGCGATAGATGGCGCTGTACAAATTTCCAATACAAAATTGATCTATCGAATGATTTTACGCGTGTTATTTTTTTCGATAGCTGTTCGTGCTAAGGGTACAGGCCTAATAATAACTTATAATATTATAAGCCTTAACTTATATTTTAGTGCCTGCCTCACAGTGCAGTGCCCTAAGACTGCTTGGCGCCACTCCAACCCGCCGCGTGGAGCGAACTGCCTCAAAGTCGGGCAAATCGATAAGGGGTGGGCATTTGTGGTTATTTGAAGTTTAAATAAATGATATTGCATTAAAGTATATCATCCATATATCATCCATATATCATCAATTCGTTGATAAAATTAAGAGGGTTTAAAAATAATTATTAAAACAGAGACCAACAGCTTGCTATGGTGGCACAAAATTTGCAATAGGGAATATGCATAAGTCACCGATTTTGATGAATTTGAGCTTGATCGCTGCGGACACTTACAAAAACATGGTGGAACAGAAAAAAAAATAAAAAAATGTATTATTTTAGTTTTAGCAAACGATAAATTCAGGGGAAAATAACGATTTTTTTTCATTTCTTTATTTATACATTTGCATTACATGCGACTTAACTACTAGATCTTAAAGTAACTAATTATCGCATGTACCTTGACAGGCATAGCAATGTGGATTTTCGGATATAATGCACTTTACAGTCAGATAAAATAAATAAATAAATAAATCGAATAAGAAATAATATATAGTACGACACTTATGTACTTAAACGCAAAATTTAGGGAGATAACTGAAGATTTTTGGCTAACTCCATATTAAACGCGCCTGAAACGTGACATGTGACGTCACCGTTTTGTAATAGAGCGTTTTCGGCGGGTGCTCATGCGTGCTAACTTCAAGTAACTATATCACGAGAAAAAAACTCAATAGAAAAGTTTTAATATTACACTTGATTTTCTTACGCATCATACTTTTGATTTTGATTTAAAAAAAATTGATGCATATTCCTTATTAAGTAATTAAAGTATTTTACGTTTACGTTACGTTGCCATGGTGACCCAAGATTTGTGAGTACAAATATCTATTTTTTTTTTTCACTATTTCAAAAATCTTTAAGCTGCTGTACCCTTAGCACGAACAGCTATCGAGAAAAAAAACGCACGTAAAATTACTCGATAGACAATTCTCTATGGAAAATTTAATTTCGCTTATCGGCGATAGATGGCGCTGTACAAATTTCCAATACAAAATTTATCTATCGAATGATTTTACGTGCGTTATTTTTTTCGATTAGCAAGCTGAAGTGGCAGTGGGCCGGCCATATTAGCCGTAGAACCGATGGCCGCTGGGGCAGACGAGCTCTTGAGTGGAGACCGCGTATCGGCAAACGTAGTGTGGGACGCCCTCAGACAAGGTGGAGCGATGATCTTCGCAAGGTGGCTGGCAAAAACTGGATGAGTATAGCCGCGGATCGTGCTCAGTGGCGTGCTCTCGGAGAGGCCTATGTTCAGCAGTGGACGATGATAGGCTGATGATGATGATGATGTTGATTTTTTCGATAGCTGTTCAATACCCTTAGGTACTGAATTCGTGACTTTTATAAAAAAGAGTTTTTTTTTCTTTGGAACAAACAATTGAGGAACAAACAACCAAACCCACAAACTTTCACATTTATAATATTAGTGTGAAGACTGTGAAGTAGGATTTGCCTTTATGAAACCTCTCTATAAACTTTAATTTCCTTCCAATATTGTCACAGGAACAGTTTTCACGTACGAAGTAAGTCAACAGCTTAATTGTTCTTAACGAGTCAAGTTATAGAGCTGCAAGCTGCAGTCAAGTTGCAGCTGTTAATGAAATACGACTGTTCAGGGCTGAGCTGAGGCCCAATTCTAGCTGTTTAAGATAAACTTAAACGTATTGCAGTCGAAATTGAACTATGTTGTTTGTTTGGTACACTTAAAGTAAAACTTACAAAAAAAAAGGCGCGCGTAAAAGTACTCGATATAGTAATTACACTGTACATTGGTAATTATGTGTGAAAAATTTCATTACACTTTTCGGCAGTAGATGGCGCTGTACAAATTTCCATACAAAATTACTCTATCGAATTTTTACGCGCGTATTTTCTCGATTAAAAACATTCGATAGAGTAATTTGTATGGGATATTTCTACAGCGCCATCTACTGCCGAATAGAGAAATTAGATTTTCCATAGAGAATATATATTGTTCTATCGAGAACTTTTACGCGCGTTATTTTTCTATGGGTACAGTGCGCTCGTTAGGAAGTCGTTTGTTAGTCTCAGGTGTACAATGAATCGCTAAAAGGCTGAAAAGCCTTTGTATTTTACCTAAAGTAGGTACCTACCTGCAGTTTGTCTTGTCTAACACGAAGCGAATGAAAGGTTTAAAAACTTGATGAAATTAATCTTCGCATAATTAAAAAATAAATAAATAGGCTGTTCTATTGTATTTGGTAATGATAGTTTTATGTTTCTAAATATCTTATTTTTTTATGCACAACGGGATAGTGCTTGGCCTTCACCTCACCTGTACACTTAGCACGAACAGCTATCTAAAAAAATAACGCGCGTAAAATCATTCGATGGAGTAATTTTGTATAGAAAATTTGTACAGCGCCATCTACCGCCGAATAGCGAAACTAAATTTTCCATAGATAAATCTCTATCGAATAATTTTACGCACGTTTTTTTTCTCGATAGCTGTTCGTGCTAAGGGTACTGAAAACATGATATTATATTTAGAGAGATGTTAAATTTAACTAAACACTAGTTCAAGTTAAAAATATCATGAAAACATTCAAAACAAAACGAACAAAAGTGAAAAATATTTTGTTACTTGACACAGACTTTGACATACATAACATTGACAGTGACAGTTTTTATGATTCATTTTTTTTAAGATAAAATCGCACAACTTTTTTACGCAAAGGAGTTTAATTTTTAATATTCCTTTATATCGATATGATATGATTCTGGGTTTTTTCCACATATTTCGTTAAATAATTAATCAAATACCCCGAAAAATTATGTACGGTGTCAGAAATTGAAAAACCTCGAAATGGTTTTCGTTTTAAGGTACCTTGTAAAAAATGAAAACATTGTTTTCCTATAATGGACCCTTAAGGTGCCTTAAGTAAGATGGTTAAGTTATAATAGAGGCTTGCTTGACAAAACCAATGTACTTAATCATAATCATAATAATAATCAACTTTATTTCCAAAAGTGTTACATTGCAAACTTATTTCTAGCGGCCTCCACACTAAGCAAAGCTTGTATCGCAGTGACCAGTAACAGTGTCGCGTTTGACACATATACATTATCTATTGAATAATAGAATACATTTTATTTTAACATTATTTTAGCAAGTGATTAAATTTAAACATGCCTTACTACATACTATACTACATAATACTATAATTAATTATGGACTTGTATATTATTATGATTGTGTGTTAGCTTGACTTAACTTGTGACTTACTTAGGTTGTTTACGTTTTTCTAGTTTAACTATTTTCCCCGTTATTTTAATAACTGTTAAAAACATCAAGGTGTATAATAACGTTTACTGCTCATTGTTTGCGCTCCGTTTACGCACGTGACAATAGTGTTGTCACATTTTATCTAACACGATATTTAACGGTAAACGTTATAGGCCATTGTTTTAAGCTTATGTCTGTTTATTGTTGTTTGATTGTTTTATTTACGGATTGTTGTTGGAATAACAGAATACGTTACTGTACCCTTAGCACGAACAGCTATCGAAAAAATTGACGCGCGTAAAATCATTCGATAGTGCAATTTGTATTGGAAATTTGTACAACGCCATCTACCGCCGAATAGCGAAATTAAAATTTCCATAGATAATGGTGTATCGAGTAATTTTACGCGCTTTTTTTTTCTCGGTAGCTGTTTGTGCTAAGGGTACAGATTACAATAGAGATTCCTATTCTTTATAATTTGTATAATGAGGGCTTTTCACAATGCCAAAAAACTGTAGGCTCGATAGATGGCGTTGATAAAAATGTGTGTCAATGTGATTTTTTTACTAAGCTTCGAAGAGTATCAGCACCATCTAGTGAGGCAAATAGTTACTATTTTTAATTTTTTAAATGTCACTTTGAAAAGCCTTCACTGCATAGTACGCGCGATATAGTACCGATCTATATAACTAAACTGAATGAAATTTCCAAGCAATAAACTCATTTTAATAACCGCATCTCAAAATAGTGATGTAATAAATGTGGCATTTAGTTCGTCAGTTAAAATCTGGTCGCGAGCGATATGTTATTTAGGATTGCTGGACTAATATTCTAATAGATTCTGAGAATATTATTTACGTTTCTGCGATTTGCTAGGTGATTGCGTAAAGTCAATCGTATTCATTTGACAGTTTATATTGTATCATTAATATATGTCATCCCATACAAATTGCAGCCGATGGAATACGATATGGACTGTCAAATGAATACGATTACTACCTTACGCAATCGCACCCTTGATTGGAATAGTTTAGATAGAAATTAGAAATTCTGAGTTATTTCCTATGAGCATGAGGGAACGTGTAATTTGACATATTTTAGAAAAACGAGAAATGATATGGATCTATCAAAAATCTTTAAAAAAAGCTAGGTAGGTATTATTTTTTTCAAAAACTAAAAAAAAACTAACAAAACAGATTTAAAAATAAAGTTGCTCTAAAAGAGAGTTAAATTAATTTTTCACTCCTCTTGCTCAAAAAGTGCGTCATTGTAACGTACAAGAGTCGAGATAAAATAGCATAATAAGCCCTAGGGGATAAAGTTTTTTCTTTTTTAATGTTTGTCTATTACTAATGAGCGTACTAAAACGAAAAAGTCTTTATTCATAATCACGAATAAAAACTCGCTCGACTACTGGTAATACTGGGGGTCTATTACGAAAAGTTTAATGCGATACACGCGGCTGCGTCCGTGCTTCGTTCTGATTGATTCCTATTACAAAGCATTTGCGTATGCGATATTGCAAAGTGATTGCGTAAATTTGACAGTTTCTCTCTAGTGGATCCGTCATCATTCGTTCAATAGACTATGGACTACGATAGCTACATTGAAAATATTTGTAATAACTATAACCGACGAACTGCGGACGACTATCGTGACCAAGTTTCGTAATAGGCCCCCAGTTTCTCATTCTTATTTTTGAAAATGGAACTAAAAGCATCTCTTCGGTGAAATCATAGACTTATTTATACTCTGTGTACAGAGTGAATCGTAGAATGCGTGTTTGTGTTGTTTAGCTGCTACAGCAGAAATTAAAAAAGGTACCATGGCGTGAAATCTTTAGAATTTTTTTATAATTACAAACTGATTGAATTGTGTGACTGTAATAGGAAAGAAATAATTTTAATCTTCTGCCGTCAATCACAAATCATTTATTTAAATATTGTACAAAAAGTTTATGAAGTGGAGGATAGAAAAACGAGTGGATTCGTTTACGGAAGTAAGTAGGTATAAACTATTTAATATTGTATTTTATTTTCTCGCAATCGTAGTGAAAAGTATAGTGTAACACACGACGCTAAAACCCATTGTAACTCGGTTTCTATTTATTCCCTCGCTAAAGCTCGGTAATAAAACTACCTCGTATGCAATGGGTAATTTTAGCGTCTTGTATAACAATCTACTATTATTAAGTAACTTAAAAAAACTACTATTTAATATTATAGTGGTACAGCAATTGAAAAAAAAAGAAAAAAGTCATCCTTCGGCGGCCGATGGCGGGAAACATTCCCGCGCAAACTTTAAAGTCTACCGTTTCTATAGTCTTCGAAGCTAAGGTTTCTCGTTGAGATGAGAGCTCATATCGAGTACCTACTTCCCTTAAAAGCCTTCGCCATTCGAAGTATTGTGCTCTTTGTTCGGGGTTTTAGAACTGCGATGAAAATTGCTAGTTCTTAGTGCGATGCCAAGTTTTTGTCGAGCTGGACTATCGTAAAAGTCTCTTTTATACATTCTTGTTGAATGACAAACTTATGGACTTACTTGGACGCACACGAAACTATTTCACTCATGCGCATCAATGCAACTTATTTGTATCTTAATATTGTGTGCGTGCGACTGACGCATGTCGCAGTATTGTTATTGTTTTTACTTAATTGTTATCGTCCGAGTCGAACGCTTGGACAAACCTCGTAGGTTTATAAGCGTAAAGGCATCTTTAGAATTTATTGTAATGTTATTTGGATAAATAAAAAAAAAAAATAAAAAAATGTGTTCTCTAGGCTGATTTTTTAACACTCGATAAAATTATGGTGTGGCTTAAACTGTCAAACTGTACCCTTAGCACGAACAGCTATCGAGAAAAATAACGCGCGTAAAATTACTCGATACAGAATAATAATTATCTATGGAAATTTTAATTTCGCTATTCGGCGGTAGATGGCGTTGTACAAATTTCCCTTTCAAAATTGCACTATCGAATGATTTTACGCGCTAATTTTTTCGATAGCTGTTCGTGCTACGGGTACTGAACAACTTTGTCTATGGGACCAACTTAATCAGAGCAAAAAAAATATCAGCTTTTACGTAATAAAATACATACATCCATTACATGGACTAAACACATCCTTATGGATGGTGAAATATAAAATGACCCTGTATTTTGTAGCATTTCTAAAAGTTATCTTTGTTATTAAATTATTATGGAATCGACCTTGATAATATCTCGTAAACTGTGGCAGAGACAAGATGCCGACATTTCCTACAACCATCTTCCGGCGCATAGACAATTCTCGAGAAAAAAATAACAAATAAAATCATTTTTCTAACGTTCGATATGACAGGCGTCACTCGCTCGATATAATATAAACTAGTCCGTCTGTCTGTGATGCAAGAATTTATAACGAACGAAAATAAACGGACGCCATTTTAGTTCCGTTTATGACGTAGGGTTGACACTGAAGACTTTATTTATAAACAGGCGGGAAATCTGCGCCCAAGACTATAAAATATTTATTTATTACAGACTAGCTTTAGCACGCGACTTCGTCCGTGTGGAATCCGTGTTGTTTGGCGTGGGAATTTCAGGAATAGCCTATATTCGTGGAGCAAGTAGCGCAGTGGTTTAGCGCGTGGCCCAGCGATTGCGGAAGTTAAGCAACGTTCGCAAGGGTCGGTCATGGGATGGGTGACCAAAATTTTATTATCTCGAGCTCCTCCGTGCTTCGGAAGGCACGTTAAGCCGTTGGTCCCGGCTGCATTTGCAGTCGTTAACACCCAGCAATCCGCATTGGGCCCGCGTGGTGGGCTATGGCCCATCCTCCTTACCAGCAGTGGGGCCTGTGCCCCAGCAGTGGGGACATCAAAAATGGCTGATGGACCTATATTCGTGTCCAATGATATCAAAAATCAAAAGCGATTAGGAGGTTTATCACGCGTAGATAAAGAATGGGATTGAAAATGGCGGTTCACCACAATGAGTGGGAATGAGAGAGCGATAGTTGTGGCGTTTAGAGAGAGCGAGAAGTGAATATGTACAGTCAGCAAAGTTATGACCTTAACAAAACAAATCGCTTGCAAGGATGGCACTAAAACTTCGTCTTTTACCTGCCTCCATTGTTTTTATACAAAAGATGCTTTAGTGACTTTTGGGTAAATGCAAGAGAATACAGACTTCTCAATCTAAAAATGAACCAAGGTGTTCAGCTCATAGCTTTGCTGACTGTACGACGCCATTTCTTTATCTACGCGGATAGTAAATTCTATTGTATATTTACGATATTTAAATTTTGTACGTTTTTCAAATACCATTATCGAAATAAAAAAAAAAAATACGGATACTAAAAAGAGTTTTGACAGGTTAAAATTATCTTCTCATTTTATCTTACCTCTTTTAGTTTAATAATTTAAATTTCCCACACTTAGTTTCAATTATTTAAAAAAATATTTTAATTTTCCCTAGTGACAACCCTACATCCAATTCGACGCACAACATCCGCTGATCCACTGTGCCTGCTCATAAAACACGATCGATTTTATAGATCATTGATCTTGATCTTAAATTTTCACGCACTTATTACCACTACACAAAGTTCATTATTGCACAGCTACTAGCAAAGAAAATAGTCTACAAAACTTTTATTGGGCAATTGACCACGTGTCTTCTGTCTCATTCTAGCACCGTCGAAGCTTTTATGTGTGAAGAAGATAAGTATAGTTTTTACGCTCAGTGGATTAGTACTTTATGGTACAGCTGTCTTCTTCTGGCTTACTTTTTTTATGTAAGCTAAAATGGGATTGTGCGTAATGGTAATAGCAAAGATTATGTAACGAAGATGCGTGACCTATAGTTATTTTAGTTCGCTCTGTACCCGTAGCACGAACAGCTATCGAAAAAAATAACGTGCGTAGAATCATTCGATAGTGCAATTTTGTATTGGAAATTTGAACAACGCCATCTACCGCCGAATAGCGAAATTAAAATTTCCATAGATAATTCTCTATCGAGTAATTTTATGCGCGTTTTTTTTCTCGATAGCTGTTCGTGCTAAGGGTACTGTTTTAAAAAAGGTATGGGAGGAAGATACAAAGACACATCCACACACACACAACCGTTATTGTTGAAAAAATTTTGAACAGTACCCTTAGCACGAACAGCTATCGAGAAAAAAAACGCGCGTAAAAGAACTCTGAGTAATATCTATGGATTCGGTATTATTACCAAACCGGTGTCGTAAACTTGGCTATCATTCGCTTTTACTTTAAAAAAAAATATTGCTTGGGTTTTGAGGTATTTCTGTACCCTTAGCACGAACATCTATCGAGAAAAAAACGTGCGTAAAAACGTGCGCACGTTTTTTTATCATCTATGCAAAATTTAATGTCGCTATTCGGCGTTAGATGGCGCTGTATAAATTTTCCATACAAAAGTAATCTCTCGAATGTTTTTAGCGCTATATTTTTCTCGATAGCTGTTCGTGCTAAGGGTTCAGTACCCTTAGCACGAACAGCTATCGAGAAAAAAAACGCGCGAAAAATTACTCGATAGACAATTCTCTATGGAAAATTTCATTTCGCTTATCGGCGATAGATGGCGCTGTACAAATTTCCAAAACAAAATTTATCTATCGAATGATTTTACGCGCGTTATTTTTTTCGATAGCTGTTCGTGCTAAGGGTTCTGCATCCAAACTGTTCTCTGCGGTAAAATGATAGATGTTGAGATATCTCATACAATTAGACGGCTTCCGCGCATTAGTTTTGCCTACTTTTAATTTATAAATAACATGTTTCTTACTGATGATTTACAAGAAGACTGTGTGTGACTCAAGAGTTCGAGACGAGTTTATAAAGTTTTTATTTATTTTCTTGTTTACTTTGAATTTATGTTTACAATTAGTTTTAAGTAGGTACGTAACAGACAAAAGATTTAGTTTTCGTCTAGGAATTTTGAGATGAAATAATGATATTATGGGTGGTGTGGTTAAAAGGGTTTTTGAACTTGAACAGTTTTATTATGAGACCAACTCTAAAATCCTGAAAAAAAACCTTAATAGCGAAAGTATCAAAATGTATGAAACAGCTGATTTTTTTCGCGATTTCAGATTTAGTCAGTCCCATAGTAGGAGTTGTTCAGTTTGGTTCATTCATATGACTGTTGATGTTGACAGACTGACTCTTCCATTCTTGTATGAGTTAATTTTTTTTAAAGCCTGCGGGATTTCTGGGAATTACGTTTGTGAAACAACTACTTATATAGATACTTAGATATACCTTTAGCACGAACATTTTTCGCGAAAAAAAACGCGCGTAAAGTACTCAATAGAGAAGTTATCTATGGAAAAGTTCATTTCGTTAATCGGCGGTAGATGGCGCTGTACGAATTTCCATACAAAATTGATCGAATGTTTTTATGTTCGTGCTAAGGGTACAGCTTACATTCCCGTTTACTTACAAAACTGTCCAAGAAAGGACAATTAACAATAATAAATAATAGACTACAAAAAATTCGACTAGCACCAGATCAACTCTCAGACGGGAATCGAACCCGCGACCTTTGTATCTCCGGTCCAATGCTCTGACCGCTGAGCTACCGAGTCACTATGGCATCGTCACTTCTAGTCTTTCTTCAAGCCAGCGTTATTTCATCAAAATTGACGGTTCAATGGACGATTACTTTATGAATAAATTCACGTCATCGTTTTGAAGTCTTAAGTAAGTCATAATTTAGTAAGATAAGCTAAAAGTGAATGATGTATCATCAATGTTAAACTTATTTTAATTCCAATGCCAACTAGGCAGAATGTTATGTTACCTTCGCCATGAAAAATGTTGATGAACTCTGATTGTTTGTGGTGAATCATAAACTAAATTTACCTGTAACAAACAAAGGTTTTTTAAAATATGATAATAACATAACTCTTACCGCATACATAACTATATAACTCTATAACTCTTACCATAAAACACTCATGTGATACTATTATCATTCGTGTTTTAAAACCTCTCATTATAGTACAGTTGCATAAATAACTAATATATTCTATGCTATTGTGTGATTATTAATAATATTTTTAAAGAAACTCCTTTTAACAAGCTTATATATAGGCCTTCCATAACTTTTTATGAATATTTTGGATTACTCTAGCTAGATTAATGCAAAATAAAATTTCGAGGATTAGCTCACATTAAACCACGATTCCATTATTGTAATTAAAGCAAAATACAATTTAAAATAAAAAAAAACATTGATAAAAAATCTAATTGAGGAAATTTTAAATTAAAAGTAGTAATTAAACACTAAGATCAAAGATTTAGTACCTACTAAGATATAACGTCTAGCTTAACTTTATGTAATCAATAAGAGATTAATTGATGTTATCTATACGAAACAAAAATATACTCGCGCGAGGCTAAGCTCAATTATTAAACCAATAGCACAGAATATATAATAGTACTAACCAATAGCCACAACGGTTTTTAAAAAAAAAAGGTTGTTCACCCATTTTCCCGCCCGTTCCGCCATCTTGAATTTGTCAGCGAAAAATCCTGACCGTACAAATATGACCCGATTAGTAAACAACCCTACAGGACATCTCGAGTTCGCGCCACTCGACGAAGAAGGCGGGAAAAACTTGAAGCATCCGCCGGAAGACGCCATAACTTGCCGTTATCTATGGTCTAGACTTATTGGGGAATAGTTTTGATATTTATTGTCTATGGCAGTGTTGATAAAGTGCTGGCTGTTTCGAATATTTTACGTGCGGGGCTCGTTTGAGAAATTAATGTTGGTTTTTAGTAATTTTCTGCATCTTCTATTCGCTATCTCTGGGTTGTTACAATTTCGAGAAATTCAAAAAAGAAAACTGAAAATGTCCGATATTTTACCGAGTTTAAAACTCCAACGTAATATAAAATATAATCGAGTCTCTCATAAAAACACAAGATAAAAGTAAAAAAACAAAGAATATCCTATTAAAATATTGTTTTATTTTTTATTAAATTATGCACATTTAAGGCACGCGTGGTCGCACGTTTGGTATGTTTTTTCACGAAAGATTTTTTATCTACTCGATTCTGAATAAAAATTATATATTATAAAAACGGATCGTCCTTTTTCGCCCTATTGGCTTCGGGTGGCCGTAAGTTTTTAGGGTTCCGTACCCAAGGGATAAAAACGGGACGGGACCCTATTACTAAGTCTAAAGACTCCACTGTCCGTCTGTCTGTCACCCTGTATCTCATGAACCGTGATAGCTATAGACAACTGAAATTTTCACAGATGATGTATTTCTGTACCAAGCACGAACGCAGCTGTCGAAAAAAATTACGAGCTTAAAATCATTCGATAGTGCAATTTTATATTGGAAATTTGTATAACGCCATCTACCGCCGAATAGCGAAATTAATATTTCCATAGATATTTCTCTATCGAGTAATTTTACGCGCGTTTCTTTTCTCGATAGCTGTTCGTGCTAAGGGTACGGTTACCGCTCGCTATAACAACAAATAGGTACTAAAAACAATAATTATTTTTTTTAAGTGGGTCTCCCATACAACAAACGACCTGTATAAAAAAGTAAGTCTTATTAGTATCAAGTACCTTCATAAATCTGAAATACCTACTTACTTATAATATAACCGCTGCTTATAATAACATAAATCTGATAAACGTGTAAAGGTTCCAAGCGGCATTAACTTGGTTAAGGTAATAGGCCGTTGTCGCAATAAACCGGGCGGTGGGCAGTGCCCACTGGCCTACTTGCAGACTTTGTAAGGAGAAATCTCAACTAGGCAACTTACTTACTAGGCTTATATACAGGGTGTAACAAGACCTTCAACGAAGCCGAGGTCTACGTATTCTGCCCATCATCAGGACAATTTCTGTTCAAAATTATTACTGGGAAACCATTTTGATTATTGGTGTTAAAAAAGCATTGCATGCATTACCACGCAATGTGACGCGTACAACAGGCCGCGCCTGCGAGTGCATGCTACACACTGCGTGCGGCCGAGTTGAAAGGCAGCGTTTATGTGCGTGCTCATGAGATACATCGAGTGACGACGTTTTGAAGCCTTGTTTGTTACGAAATACTTAAAATTTTGATAATGTTTCTTTAGTCAAAAAGTAGGAACTAACGAATAAAATAAGATTTCATAAAAATTTTGAAAAAAAAAAAAATATTTTGACCTTCAATAACTTGTGAATTCCCAGGTATAGTCTAAAAGACAAAAATGATCCTGATGGTGGACGGAATACGTGAACTTCGGCTTCGTTGAAGGTCTTGTTACACCCGTTAGGTATAATGATAACATCATTATATATGACATTACAGACTACAGACACACAAAAATCTGAAATACCTACTTACTTATAATATAACCGCTGCTTATAATAACATAAATCTGATAAACGTGTAAAGGTTCCAAGCGGCATTAACTTGGTTAAGGTAATAGGCCGTTGTCGCAATAAACCGGGCGGTGGGCAGTGCCCACTGGCCTACTTGCAGACTTTGTAAGGAGAAATCTCAACTAGGCAACTTACTTACTAGGCTTATATACAGGGTGTAACAAGACCTTCAACGAAGCCGAGGTCTACGTATTCTGCCCATCATCAGGACTATTTCTGTTCAAAATTATTACTGGGAAACCATTTTGATTATTGGTGTTAAAAAAGCATTGCATGCATTACCACGCAATGTGACGCGTACAACAGGCCGCGCCTGCGAGTGCATGCTACACACTGCGTGCGGCCGAGTTGAAAGGCAGCGTTTATGTGCGTGCTCATGAGATACATCGAGTGACGACGTTTTGAAGCCTTGTTTGTTACGAAATACTTAAAATTTTGATAATGTTTCTTTAGTCAAAAAGTAGGAACTAACGAATAAAATAAGATTTCATAAAAATTTTGAAAAAAAAAAAATATTTTGACCTTCAATAACTTGTGAATTCCCAGGTATAGTCTAAAAGACAAAAATGATCCTGATGGTGGACGGAATACGTGAACTTCGGCTTCGTTGAAGGTCTTGTTACACCCGTTAGGTATAATGATAACATCATTATATATGACATTACAGACTACAGACACACAAAAATTGTACAGTGAAAATTACAAATATTTACCAACATTTTTATATAATACTAAATAATATACTAGAATTACATCCAAAAATCTGTAAAACCACGTGTGATGGCAAGCTAAATTATTGTTATTTTTCAGGATTATGAAAATACTACCAGCCAGATCTCTGTAAAAATTTTATGGGACCACACACGAGCTATGTTCTTTGAGATAAAAAAATAATTGTATAAATCGGTTAACAATTGACGAAGTTATGGTAGAACATACATAAAAAAAACTAAATCGCGCGTAAAACTACTCGATATAGTTATTTTACTTATCTATGGAAAATTTCATTTCGCTTTTAGGCGGTAGATGGCGCTGTACGAATTTCCCATACAAAATTGCTCTATCGAATGTTTTTACGCGCGTAATTTTTTTGTGCTACCGTACTGTACCGGGTACTGTACCCGTAGCACGAACAGCCATAAAAAAAACGCGAGTAAAAACATTCGATAAAGTAATTTTGTATGGAATCTTTCTATCATGCCCTATTTCACTTCCTTCGATATTTCGCGCAAACTGTTCCAATATTTTTTTTGCTACATTTACCTATCCTGTCGGGAATCAAACCTGCATCCACGAACACACCCCATACAATTTAATTAGCAGCTTGTACCCTAAGGTCGTGTTGCTGACCTTTTCCAATCGAAGGAGCCAGCCCTTGATTAGTTTTAGTGACTTGTGAGGGCGGTATTTAGGGGTTGATAAGGGGTAGGGGTTCTTACTAGGCGTAAATTAAAAACCGGCCAAGTGCGAGTCGGACTCGCTTAAAGGGTCCCGTACCATTATCTATACAACATTGTTGAATGAGAGACTATTTATTTTATTCTATTCAAATTTTTTAGCGGCAACAGAAACACATCATCTGTGAAAATAAGACAGACAGACAGACGGACAGCGGAGTCTTAGTAATAGGGTCCCGTTTTTACCCTTTGGGTACGGAACCCTAAAATAGTACGTCCAATTCACTCACTGCATGAGGATTCAATAAAAAGCTGTGTCAGAAACAATTTAGGTAGATTTTGAAAAAAATAAATCTAGTAGGTTAATTTAAAAATGTTATGATTCATGTAAATATGCAAACAGATTTGTAAAACAAATTGAAGTTACGTAACTTGTTTACAATTTGGAGAAATGTGTAGTTTAAAATCGACTCTTCTTTTGTTTTAGAAGTTTTTTTTTACACGACTGTCCAAAAAAAAGTGTATTGTGTTCGATACTCGTAGCATAATGTAGCACGAAAGCTATTTAATGTATGAAAATCTACCTAAATTATTTGATTGAATCAGGCGTCACTTGGCGGAAGTCCCAAACCATTTTGAAAAAAGAAATATATGTAGCTTACTTCCGCAAACAAAATATGCAAGATGCACCGCCCGCCCGCCCGCAAAATATGCACATGCACACCACAAAATATAAGTGCACAATACCTGCATTTAACAAGACAGCAACACAACTTGCACCTTCACCAATTAGGCTACTCTACACTTTTTCGCCCCAACCCGGGGCATCCTCAGGAGTTAGATCGTGCGTAGACCAACACCGAATGTTATTGGTGTGTTGCTAAATGCAGGTATTGTGCACTTATATTTTGTGGTGTGCATGTGCATATTTTTGCGGGCGGGCGGGCGGTGCATCTTGCATATTTTGTTTGCGGAAGTAAGCTACATATATTTCTTTTTTCAAAATGGTTTGGGACTTCCGCCAAGTGACGCCTGATTCAATCAAATAATTTAGGTAGATTTTCATACATTAAATAGCTTTCGTGCTACATTATGCTACGAGTATCGAACACAATACACTTTTTTTTGGACAGTCGTGTAAAAAAAAACTTCTAAAACAAAAGAAGAGTCGATTTTAAACTACACATTTCTCCAAATTGTAAACAAGTTACGTAACTTCAATTTGTTTTACAAATCTGTTTGCATATTTACATGAATCATAACATTTTTAAATTAACCTACACATTTATACCAAGTAGTTAAGTTAATCGGATCGTTAACTTCTTACTAATTCATAAGTCTTACTTTCTGGAGCGGCGAGCGTATCACAGATATTTTAAACCGACTTCATCAAAAGGAGGAGGTTCTCAATTCGATTGTATGTTTTTTTTTTGTTTTTTTTTTTTTTTTTTTTTTTTTATTGTTGTTCGCGCGTATCTTCGACATTTATGGACCGATTTAGATAATTCTTTTTTTGTTCGATTGAGTTTTCTTGCGAGATGGTCCCATTTATTTTTTTTTCAAATCGGTTCAGTAGTTTACAAGTTAGATGTGTGTTATAAATAAATAAAAAATAAATAAGTAATCCTGAAAATACTATGATATTAAATCAATTAACTTGACAATTTTGTGTTACTTATGTTACTTATGAACCGAATTAGATGTTTTTTTTTTGTTGGGGAAGGGATACCTTTGTGTAGTCTTTTTAACCGACTTCAAAAAAAGGAGGTATTCAGTTTGTATGTATGTATGTATGTTTCTCCGCGATTATCTCACGTTTGGCTGAGCCGATTTTTCTACCTAAATAATATACCTACACTACCTAATACAGAAGGTACTTACACTAAAAATAAAAAAATAAAAAAATTGTTTAAAAAACAAAAAACCGACTTCAAAAAACCTGCACTAAAAAAAGCAAGAAATAATATACAAATCATTAGATACGCATTATCATTGTTATAATAAAACACGTCAATTGAAGTCGGGTGGGGCTTTTAGAATAAAAAAGGAAGATGTACTCCAGCCCCACCCGACTTTAATAGACGTGTTTTATTATAACAATGATAATGCGTATCTAATGATTTGTATATTATTTCTTGCTTTTTTTAGAGGCAGGTTTTTCAATAAAAAAAATTTCAACGATTAAATTGACAATGTACAACTGAAGTGACTAACTTTAGGGCGCTTGCGGTACAAAATGACGTATTTATATTCACTTCTCAAGCGTAATTAGTTGGTATTTGTTTTAATTTTTGCTTTTCCCGACGTTTCGGCACCTTTGCAGCTGCCGTGGTAAAGCCCCAAACACACACTTTAAGATTCTAATGATACGGTTAGTTCCTTTTGCAAATAAATTAATTAAATAAAAGACGGAAGTCGGCCTCTCCAAGTTTTCTTTCGCAATTTCTTTCTTGGAGGGGCCTCCCAATTTTATGAAATGGTAGTAGTTTCAGTAGATTCTCTCTTTTTAGCATATATAATTAAATTAAAACCAAACCAAAACTTAAACCAATTAAAAACTTGTTAAATTTTAATTTCAGTACCCTTAGCACGAACAGCTATCGAGAAAAAAAACGCACGTAAAATTACTCGATAGACAATTCTCTATGGAAAATTTAATTTCGCTTATCGGCGATAGATGGCGTTGTACAAATTTTCAATACAAAATTTAACTATCGAATGATTTTACGCGAGTTATTTTTTTCGATAGCTGTTCGTGCTAAGGGTACTGAACGTCTTAAAAATTCATCGCTGAGGGTAGGCTCACAAGTAGCTTCAGTCCCCCGTGACCACGGCAGCTGCAAAGGCGCCGAAACGTCGGGAAAACCAAAAATCAAACCAAATACCAACTAATTACCAACTATTACTTTCAATAAAACCGCGCTAGTATCCGTTAAAAGTGTTTTATTTCATGTCGTAGGTATTTTAATTTGTCAAATTTTCTCTTTTCCATACCTACATTCTCAAGTAAAGTTGCAGCGGGCCACTGTCTTTTGTCAATTTAATTTAATCGCATTGTAATTTCAGCGCCTCGATAATTTCAATAATATAAATATTGTCTATGGGATACGTTGACACAAATAACTTTCTATAGGAGTGTTGCCAAGGGAATATATTCCTCACCTTTTAACCCCCGACGAAAAAAGAGGGTGTTATAAGTTTAACGTGTCTGTGTGTCTGTCTGTGGTATCGTAGCTCCTAAACGGATGAACCGATTTTCGTGTAGTTTTTTTTTGTGTCATAGATATTTTTATCCCGAGTGTTCTTAGCCATGTTGCATGAAAATCTGTTCAGCCGTTTGAAGGTCATCAGCTCTTTTATAGTTGATGAGGGGATCTGACTCAATGATATTGGAAGTATTTGGTAGGGTAACCATGACCAGTACCCTTAGCACGAACAGCTATCGAAAAAAATAACGCGCGTAAAATCATTCGATAGTGAAATTTTGTATTGGAAATTTGTACAGCGCCATCTATCGCCGATAAGCGAAATTAAATTTTCCATAGAGAATTGTCTTTCGAGTAATTTTACGTGCGTTTTTTTTCTCGATAGCTGTTCGTGCCAAGGGTAGGTACTGATCAGCCGTTTGAAGATGATGAGCTCTTTAATAGTTGATGAGGGGATCTGACTACCCTCCATATGTCCTATCGATTCGAAATTTGGTACCGTGTTACTTCAATGAGATTGGAAGTATATGGTAAGGTAACCATGACATGACCTGCCGTTTGTCGGGGGGTTTTTAAAATTTTAAATTTTTGTTATTAGAAACTACCATCGCTATCATTATCATTGTACCCGTAGCACGAACAGCTACCGAAAATAATAACGCACATAAAAACATTCGATAGACTGGCTTTGAATGAAAAGTTTGTACAGCGCCATCTACCGTCGAAAAGAAAAATTAAACTCATAGACTACTCTTTCGAGTAATTTTACGCGCGTTTTTTCCTAGGTACAGACGTCAAAAATGAGAATGCAGACCGAATTAAAAACGCGTTTAACCGCTCAACCGTGAAGTTGGTTAACTGTCGGTTAACAAAGCAATTGGGTAGTCACACCAATGCAATGCGAGCGAAGCGAATGCGACGCGTACAAACCATTACGTTTTTCTTCGAATTTGTTGTACAATAAGGTGAATAACCTTTTTTATTACCCGACTGCGGGTTATGTTTTTCGCGCGTATCTTGTAAGTATGTTTGTATGTAATATTCTTTATTACCTCATATCTCTCAAACGGCTGAACGGACTTCTATGATTAAGATATCGTTAGATTAGTCTTGTCAGCCCAAGTGTTCTTAAGAAGGTGGCGTTATAAAAAAACCAATATGGCGGCTGTACGGTGCTATTATATACGTAGTGAAAAAATTTCAGAGAAGGTCACACCCAACAAATTTGAAGACGCACGTATCTTTGCTGCATTAAGTTGTATTTGTTTACAAAGGAGTACCGGTACTACCGGTAGTAAGTTGTGTTTTATTTTGTTTTTAAATAATGAATAATTAAATTAAATTAAAATCATTTATTTTCAGATATCATAGATCCAGATCTGTTAGTAAAACAATAATAGGAAAAAATACTTAGGTGCTATGTTAGTATGCATGGAGAATTAATTTAAATAATAGAAATGTCACAAAATAAATTCAAATTCAATTCATAATGTCAAAAAATTACATTCAGTTTGCTTATTAAAATAATTAATATTGTTAACAATGTCTAGTAAAATGTCAATTAATGCGATATACTGATTCTGCCTTAGGATTAATCAGGGCGGAAACCCAGTGCCTCTGTAAATGACTGTCAGGTCTGTTAGCTAGCAAACTTGTTATGCCGCTGGGGCCGCCAAGCATTCTACCTCTGACAGATGAAATTTTGTTGCGCAATACAGCGTGAAAGTCGTTCACATGTGCATCTGCAAACATGCCAGAATAATGATATTAGAGAAAAACTAACTGAATTAGTGAGATAATTAGTCCATTTACTCAATCTTAGTCTGACATCGCGCACTAGAGTCGCCGCAAACATGGCCGCCGCAGCAGCTGGGTACGCAAGCGTAGATGAATGCGTAACCCGGTGTCATGGGGTTACGTGCGTAACTACGCGCGTGTCTTGTCTACGCATCCGGTGTGCCCAGGCCTTAAATCATTATAAAGCTATAAGCGTCGATTTAATATTGCTCAATATACGGACTAAATGTAACGCGCTATTGATGCTAGTTTTTTTTCACTTGATTTGGTAGCGTTTGGAAATAAGGTGTGGCATAACATAACCGATCTCACTAACAGTGTTGCTACAATATTATTTTTCACTCCTCTTGCTCAAAAAGTGCGTTATTGTAACGTACAAGAGTCGAGATAAAATAGCATAATAAGCCCTAGGGGATAAAGTTTTTCTTTTTTAATGTTTGTCTATTACCAATGAGCGTACTAAAACGAAAAAGTCTTTATTCATAATCACGAATAAAAACTCGCTCGACTTAATACTGGGGGTCTATTACGAAAAGTTTAATGCGATACACGCGGCTGCTTCGTTCTGATTGATTCCTATTACAAAGCACTTGCGTATGCGATATTGCAAAGTGATTGCGTAAATTTGACAGTTTCTCTCTAGTGGATCCGTCATTATTATTTATTTTTATTTATTTATTTATTTATTATGAACAAAGAGGATACAATATGAGGTTACAAAATAGTCCCACAAAACCAACTAGTCGGTTTGACTGTCGTTCAATAGACTATGGACTACGATAGCTACATTGAAAATATTTGTAATAACTATAACCGACGAACTGCGGACGACTATCGTGACCAAGTTTCGTAATAGGCCCCCAGTTTCTCATTCTTATTTTTGAAAATGGAACTAAAGCATCTCTTCGGTAAAATCATAGACTTATTTATACTCTGTGTACAGAGTGAATCGTAGAATGCGTGTTTGTGTTGCTTAGCTGCTACAGCAGAAATTAAAAAAGGTACCATGGCGCGAAATCTTTAGAATTTTTCTAAAATTACAAACTGATTGAATTGTGTGACTGTAATAGGAAAGAAATAATTTTAATCTTCTGCCGTCAAGCACAAATCATTTATTTAAATATTGTACAAAAAGTTTATGAAGTGGAGGATAGAAAAACGAGTGGATTCGTTTTCGGAAGTAAGTAGGTATAAACTATTTAATATTGTATTTTATTTTCCCGCAATCGTAGTCAAAAGTATAGTGTAACACACGACGCTAAAACCCATTGTAACTCGGTTTCTATTTATTCCCTCGCTAAAGCTCGGGAATAAAAATATCTCGTATGCAATAGGTAATTTTAGCGTCTTGTATAACAATCTACTATTGAATTCCACTAAGCAAGTTGGTATTTTCCGACAAAAATCCGTCAAATGATATATTTTTTCGGTCAATGAAATCCGTCAAATGAAATACTTATTTACTTTGGATAAATCATACGAATAGCATGTCTTTCAAGCCAGAATGTACATTTAAAACGGAATGATAACGTTATTTTTAAATGTAACGTTATTTCTTACTTTTTTACTGTTAATTTTAACATTAACGTTATGTCAATAACATTACTTTAGATAACGTTACATTGAAATTAACGTTATTTCAGTAAATAACGTTAATTTTAATGAAATTAACGTTTTTTTAGTATATAACGTATATTTTGACGTTATTTCTTACTTTTTGTTACCGTTGCTTTCAAATTTACGTTATTCCAATTAATAACGTTACTTTTTTACCGATAATTTTACCGGTACTATTGTACCGGTAAAGATTAACGTTATATTTGACGGTGATTTTACCGGTAGAATATTTTCAACGTTATTTTTACCGGTAAATTTACCGATAAAATGTTTCAACGGTATTTTTAACGTTATTTTTTTAACGGTATTTCAATCCCTGATTTAAAAGCGTATTTCAACTATATTTCTGACTTTTTTTCTCTCTTGATTTTACCCCATTCATCACGCTGCATACGTCCTGACATGACATGATTAGTACACAAATAAGTGAAAATAATTTTAATTTTGGTCCAAAATCCGTGAGCCGTCCAAATAATATTTTCTCCCATAAATGCCAGACCCTAATCCGTTAGGTACTTAAATCTGACGGGAAATCCTTTAAGTTGGCAACATTGCTAAATTTTAGTTAGTTATTTTTTCACTCAATGAAAAATTGATTACCTATATACGCGTTAGGCGTTGTTCTGAAGGTTGGACGAAATAATAGTTAAAGTTTCCGATGTTTCAGTAAATATCGTTAGTAATAGCGATTTCAGTATTTTTTTACGAACAACTGTAGATAAGTCTATTACAACAATTTGTCATCATTGTTGTGTTCCAGCAGTTAGAGGTAAGATAGCCAGTTCCTCAGTGGTGAGGATCCCGGGTGTAGTGCGCTTCCACCTTCGGCCTTACCGTCACTTAAGGTGAAGGCCGAGCACTTACTATCCCGGTTGTGCCTTGTGCATAAAAAAATAATATTTATTAAAAAAAAAAATCTTCATAAAATCATCATTTTTGTCGATACTAGTTAGTATTAATAAATAAATAGTTTCAGAAAGCTAACAAAGAAGATGCAACCTTCACTGCCATCGGATAAATCTCAAGCAAAATAAGCCTCAAGTACCAGGCGGTCAGATTTGCAAGGAGTTTGCAGTGCACCAGCGGCCGCGACAGTGACCTCCGCGAGGTCAACGCCCCGCAACCGGTCTGGCTGTAGCTCTGTCTGTGCTCTCATGGCCTCCTGGTACTTGTGTCCTGTGGACGCTGTAAGCGCGCTTGTTTTGACGCGCAGATAACGCGAGAGATGCAATGCGGTTAATACAGAAGTGACCAACTTCAGAGCCCTTGCGGTACACAACGACGTACTCTTTGCCTTACATTCCTGAATGAAGTTGCAGCGAATCACTGTCATTGTACTTGCCTGCATCATGCGGATTTGCAGATGCAACGTTTGTGCTATCATCTGATATTGTGAACTAAGATATCGAATGATATACTAGAAATAAAATAGTAGATTTTTGTTTTAATTTGTTCTAGTAATTTATCATTTGTCTAGCATTAATAGCATTAAAAATGCAAAAATAAAACAAACTTTAATAAGATAATTAGGTACCTATGAGTATCGAATTTAATTTTGTTCAATTGGATTTCGATCAGGTTTCGACTGTCGACTTGTAAGATTCAATTTGACTTTGAAAAGACCACCATGAAAGATTTGAAAACTATTTATAAATGTTTCGTAGGAGTATGAGGAAAAGTTAGTCTTTAAAATAGTAAACTTTGTATCAGCTTTCATAGCACACAGCGAGGAAGTTAGCCTTCGGATGGCGTAAGAGGGTTTAATTAAAGAGATTACTATAATAATTTAGGAGGCGAGTACAATAGATCTTTTATAGGTCGCAGTGACTTAACTACAGTACCCTTAGAACATCTATCGAGATGGAAAATTTCATTTCGCTTTTCGGCGGTAGATGGCGCTGTACAAATTTTACCATTCAAAATTACTCTATCAAATGTTTTTACGCACATTTTTTTCGATACCTTTTTTATTAGTAACTGGGCAGGTTTTTGATCACCATCTTTCTTCATAAACAGGATGTGTCCTAAGGTGCAGTATGCTTGCCCAAGAAATGCCTATTCACTGAGACCAAGGTTGTAATTTAAACTAAACGAGATGATCAAATTAAAAAACATAATCTTAGAAACAGAAATAAATTAATGCTTCCAAATTCTTATATGAAACACCATTCGTCCAGCCCGCTAGCCATGTCCATAAAAATATTCAATAAACTTCCTGATTCACTTAAAAATGTCAATGATGATAAAAAATTCTTAAATAATTTAAAACAATTACTAACAAAAAAGTGTTATTACAACTTGAAGAATATTTAGAAGATGAAAATATAGAAATATGAATATTGTAGATAAAAAGTCACCTTAATTAAAACATTAAAATACTTAACTTAAATACATAAGTGCAATATAATTGAATAAATAAAATAGTTTTTATTAATTAAGTAATAACTACTATTGTAATGAAACTAATATACTTACTAATATAATATAATGATAAATAAGTGTTTGCTATCTATTATTGTTGTTGTGCCCGACAGGGTCCATAGTGATCTAAAATATTATAATTTAAGAACTAGGTACTGTAACACTGTGGAATGCAATAAATGATTTGAGTATTGAGTATTGAGTATTAATTCTCGGGGAATACGTAAGCAGTACCCTTAGCACGAACAGCTATCGAAAAATATAACGCGCGTAAAATCATTCGATAGTGCAATTTTGTATTGGAAATTTGTTCAACACCATCTACCGCCGATTAGCGTAATTAAAATTTCCATAGATAATTCTCTATCGAGTAATTTTACGCGCGTTTTTTTTCTCGATAGCTGTTCGTGTTCGTACAGGCAGTGTTCTGCGTTGGTGTTAAGGGTACAGCTCTGCCAAGTCCCTAAAATAATTAACCACAGCACAGCCTGGCTTCAATATTGTAAAAATAATCATTGACTTATTGAAATCAGTATTTTTTCCATGAACATGTACGCTGTCGAGGTCGGCTTTGTACAGAGTTCATGGCTGGACCTCGTGTGGTGGGTCGATGACCTGTATTGTCTGTGCCAAGTCCACGGGGGAAACGAACGGAAACCGCTCGGAAAATGACAACCATGGCCTATTGTCAATTGTCACAGATTAAATAATTTTTAAAATCATTTTTACAAACATCATTTTAACCGCCTCTGTGGTCTATGGTTCGCTCACAAGTGTAAGATGCAGGATTCTCATGGGGGGTACAATTTGTACTCAGTTTGGTTCGTGGTAAGGCCAAGAGGTTATTTCAAGTCCGCCTAGCTAGCTACCATACCATCTTACCTAAGTCTGACGCCATAACAACAATTTAAAATTGTTCTGGCAGTTAGAGGTAAGATAGCAGTTCTTCAGTGGTGAGGATTCCGGGTGTAGTGCGCTTCCTTGCCTTATCGACACTTAACATCAGTACTTTACATCTACTCTGTGCATCAGGTGAGGTGAAGGCCAAGCACTAACCCGTTGTGCTTAAAAAAAAGTAGTTAGGTACATGTTAAGTTTTGCTTGGCAACAAATTTTTGACTCATTGTTTTAGACAAACAATTAGGTATGTATTGTAGACAGTTTAGTATGTAAATGTTTTTAAGTTCAATAACATTAATTTATGCCTTGTTCATGTATCGGGTAAAAGCGGGTATTGCTCCTTAGGAGACTGAAAAAAGCGCCACGCTTAATTTGTGATATTATGAATTATGAAAACCAATTGCAGTTGTTAACACCCACTAATCCGCTTTGGGCCCGCGTGATGAGTCCACCCATAAGGAATGCCTGAGCCTCGGCAGAAGAGACGTAAAATGGCTTAATTATGATGATTTATTCTTATATGGCCTCACATATTACAAAACATAACCCGCAGTCGGGTAATTATTATTCTGAAAATTATTTTCTCGCGATTTCTGGCTGATTCAAATAGGAATACAATAAGTACTAAATAATATATATAGTCAGGTGGGGTAAGTGAAACACCGGGGAAAAGCTATTTTGGCCACTGTTTCACTTACCCCTTGTCAGGGGTAAGTGAAACACTTCTTAGCCTTTATATTCTTTTCGTGATTTTGTTGCTTATTGCAAGTCTTTAGATATTTATATTCATACCGTTAAAGGCTGATTAAATTAGGAGTACATTGCCTACACAGCTACTTAAATTGCGAGTTTTATAGCTTTACTAAACCTTGTTAAATAAAAATAAAGTATGTTTCACTTACCCCACCTGACTATAGTAGAAAAAAATCAATTCTCGAACGGGAATTCAGGGACCATGGGCCAACTCAGAAATTGCGAACAAAAATCAGCTATTTCAAATACATGTTTGATATTTTCGTTATTATTTTTTGTATGAAACAGCAGATTTTTTTTCGCGATTTCAAAGTTGGTCCCATAGTAAAAGTTGTTCAGTTTGATGAGATCTACTATGTTCGGTATGAAGGGTTATTTTGTAACATGTTGTATATAAGTACAAATATGTACTTACTTACTAGCATCAGGGCTGTGTCACTCCGCGCGCGAGTCTGAATCGCTCGGCGTCCTCTGAGAGGACAAATTTCATACATCAGAAAAGATAAAACCTACGCGATAGATAGAGAGGCAACTACTAAGTGAATGTTTTGGAGCGAAGGCAGCGCTGTGCGACCTGAATTGCACCTTATTGTGTATGAGCAAGAGGCGCAATTTATTTAAACGATTTTGCGGAGTGCAACTTCTGTACGCTAGTACTATTATCTATTCTGTGCTAGCATACTTATAATGTTCAAGATTACCTTATTAGCCATTGAACAAGAGCGATATGCGCAGGGGACACACGCCGTCGGCTCAGAACAATGGCGGACGCAAAAAGGCGGGATAATTACATGGTTGCTATACTCCAAAATAAAAACAAACATTACCTTAGTGGCTCGGTAGCTCAGCGGTCAGAGCAGCACCGGACATTTAAAGGTCGCGGGTTCGATTCCCGTCCGAGAATTGATCTGGTGCGAGTCGTATTTTTTCTAGTATATTTAGAGGATTGTCAGGCAAGCGGTCTCCATACAAACGGCGATAACGTTTCCCACTCTCTAAATCTTAACCTACAGCAATGAATTTTTGGTATTTTTTTGAAATGCCTAAAAACTATGGCTGCACGTTTTGATTTTTTAAATATTCATTGAGGATTTGAAAATATTGGCACTTCTGTGTTTATGAAATCACTAAAATGCAAATATTTCGAAATCTATTATAGATATTTAAAAAATCAAAACGTACAGCCCTAGTATTTAGGCATTTCAAAAAAATACCAAAAATTAATTACTGTAGGTTAAGGTTTAGAGGGTGGGAAACGTTATCGCCGTTTGTATGGAGACCGTTTGCTTGACAATCCTCTTAATTAGTATTGTTTAAATATTACCTTACCTATGCACCCAGCATGGTAAATTTTTGAAGATTTTGCTATTTAATACTTTTTCTTAAGGAGATCGACCTAGCAAAAATTTATGACTAATCGACATTTTGACCGTTTAACCCACCAAATATTGATCACCACCTTGGCGATCGACCTTAAAAACTTTCGCGACCGACCGGTCGATCTGTTACCAACCAAAACCATAATCTGTCTATCAACCAAATTTCATCCAAATCCGCCCAGTCATTTAGGCGTGAAGAGGTAACAAACACACGCACACACAAACTTTCCTATTTTATAAAACTTACTATTAAATTTAGGATGAAGAAATTTTGATATTGAATTTTTAGATTTCAGCATTCACAGTGCTATTTTTTTATATCAAGTTACTTAATATAATTGAAAAAATGCTAGAAAAAATCGACTCACCCGTAGCAGCTCATACGGGACCGGGACTCAGTTTGTCTGTTGCATTCCAATGTTAAAGGTACTTCACATTGATGAAATAACGCTGGCTGGCTTACAGCGAAAACGTAAAAAGTACTAGAAAACTTCGCCACTCCCACTAGCGACTCGGTAGCATAATTGGTTAGTGCATTGGGCCGGAATCCTAAGGGTGCGGGTTCGAGTCCCGTCTGAGCTGCTACGGGGGAGTCGATTTTTTCTAGCATTTTTTTCAATTATATTAAGTAACTTAATGAAGAAAATTCTTTAAAGTTAATTAAAATTTTTTGTCCTCTTGATAACTTTTAAGTTAAAATTACATTTCAAAATTATTTGCCTAGGTAAGTACCTACCTACCTACTTCAAGTTTAACACGCAGAAAATATTGGAGAATCAGTTCGTTTTAATATCTAAACTGTATTTAATATCAAAAATGTTATCACACATCCTTCTATTGTTATTTTTTATGTCTTGTCTCAAGTATTTTTTGGTAAATTTTGCCTACTTAGGTGCACTTTCGAGTAGCAGACAGAGTGATTACTGATTTCTCAACTAGTTGAAAGTCACAATTACCTATCCGATATGTAGTAGGTATTTAATTTCAACCTACCTACCCATTGTGTGCAAACTGTTGTTAATTATTGTGATGGAAAATGTCCATCCATCAGCCATTTTTGATATCCCCACTGCTGGGGCACAGGCCTTCCTTATGGGTGGTAAGGAGGATGGGCCATAACCCACCACGCGGGCCCAATGCGGATTGGTGGGTGTTAACGACTGCAAATGCAGCCGGGACCAACGGCTTAACGTGCCTTCCGAAGCACGGAGGAGCTCGAGATAATAAATTTTTGGTCACCCATCCCATGACCGACCCTTGCGAACGTTGCTTAACTTTCGCAATCGCTGGGCCAGGCGCTAAACCACTGCGCCACCGAGCTCCACTCACCTCACTTTAAATGTGGAGCTCATTTTTCAATGTTGACGACTCTGTATGAAATATACAGGGAGAAAAAAGCAGCCCTTGACGAGTTTCTTGCCGGTTCTTCTCGTTACAAGGTCTCCCGCTCAGGGTTTGCGAACCGATGGCGTAGCTTCTTTGACATTCACAAGTGCTTGTAACAGCCTAGACTGAATAAATGATTTTTTGATTTTGATTTGATTTTGATTTCTGGGATTCAATTATTTCATGATACAAATAAACACACGGAGCGTGAAACGGGATGGCGTTAAAATGTCATGAAATCTGTACAAGGACATACCTACCTACCTTAAGGGATTTGGGATTTCATCCGGATATAAGCCCTTTACGACTCCAAAGTATAAACTGTTTTTCAAACAAAAATTGTTTAACAAACAAAGATCATTAATAATTACTAGGACAAAAATTTTAATAAAATAAGTAATGTAAGTTTTTTTTTTACTTAACTGTGTTATCAGATATATTACCTTTCCTACCCCATTAAACCTTTTTTATTTTTATTCAAAAGTCTGTTTGCCATCTACATATTGCCTTAATACATCGATAAATAAATACTCCCATTTAAACATGAATATTGACAACCCTGAGCCAATCAAAAAATCAAATAAAAAAAAAACAATTGCCATGACATCAACATTGCAAGATTATTAGATCTCAAAAAATAGTTATATACCTACACGTTTTAGTATATTTTATATATATATACTTATAGGTAATGCCTTTTTTACCCGACTACGGCGAAGCCAAAACGGAGGGTAGGTATATGATTTTGACCTGTATGTATTTGATGTATTAAATTTGAATATGTATGTGTATGTACCCTATTTGATGTATTAGATTTGGATGTTGCCACTATACCACTGTTGATTTTTACCTGAAACAATAAAAAAATATTTAAAAAAAATTCTTAGGTAGGCACCTACTTATTTTTATTTTAAAACTGACAAAACAATAATATATGCTCATTAACCAAAACACTTTCAATAGGCGGGGTATCGAATGGTTTGAAAAGTGACACTGTACACACACTTAGGCGCGTTCCAAACCTACACTCCGAGTGCAACCTAACCACAACCGAACGCTCTAACGGCGTTCCAAACATTTGAGCGTGACGTTCGGTTGACACAACCGTGTCGTTCCAAACGTCAGAGCGTTTCAACTTTTTAACCATCAAAATGGATGGTTGTAAAACGCTCTGACGTTTGTCTATAGAAAAAATGTCAATGTCAATTGACATTATTTTGTATTTTGATGTTTTTGAGTCTAATTCTTAAAATAAGCATGGTAGATCCTCAAAAAACGGAATTTATTTGATTTAGAATAAAGAAAAGTTTAAATTATTCGTATTCCAAATGGAAATCGAAGACTTTGTATTGACATTGACATTTAAAGTTCTTGGTCGTTCCAAACCTTAGAGCGAGTTAAAAAACAACCAAACAACCGTCGCTCTAACGTTCTGAACGCAACCCTTGTTAGGACAAATGTGTGTTGTTTGGAAAATGTACCTACCCATAGGTAAGGTATGGAATTGTCTACTGTCATTTTACGAACTGAGGAGCTCGGTGGCGCAGTGGTTTAGCGCCTGGCCCACCGACTGCTGAAGTTAAGCAACGTTCGCAAGGGTCGGTCATGGGATTGGTGACCAAAAATGTATTATCCCGAGCTCCTCCGTGCTTCGGAAGGCACGTTAAGCCGTTGGTCCCGGCTGCATTTGCAGTCGATAACACCCAACAATCCGCATTGGGCCCGCGCGGTGGGTTATGGCCCATCCTCCTTAAGGAAGGCCTGTGCCCCAGCAGTGGGGACATCAAAAATGGCTGAAGGACATTTTACGAACTCGCCCCGTTTCTTGCGTCCACGAAAGTGTATAAATATTCACGCAAAACAATGCACAGCCAATACAACCGTTATATTTATCGTCAATTACAAATCAACTAGTAAAGACGCTCAATCAGTCTAGTTCCTGAACTGTTCAAGTAGACATTCAATACGCACCCTGACCTATTTCTTACTCTATTTATTGAGGACAGGCGACCGCGCGTAACGTCACACTTGCAAGAGATGATGAATCTCTACGTCATCTAGACCATGGGTCTCCAAACTTTTTTGCATAAGGGCCGGACTAACTCCTCCACGACGTCCCGAGGGCCAGGATCTAGCTAGCTCATCGTACCAACATACTGTAAATTACAGTTTTGCTGGTGCGATCCGGCCTGCTTTCGCGGGCCGGATTGTTGGTGCTCGCGGGCCGGTGCTGGCCCGCGGGCCGTAGTTTGGAGACACCCTGATCTAGACAAATGTCTACAAATGAACCAATCAAAAAACATTACTACCGAAAGTGGCGCCCTCTTATTAAGTTGTTAAAATATGATTTTAATAAAACTTTACATGGAATTTTTAGGGCCCATGGTCAAGTATTTTTAGACGGTATCACTATATTTACTATTCTATGTACTTCTATTTATCTATTCGATTTTTCTATCTACTTGTAGCACTGACTACGAGAAATCTACGAATGACTACGACTTCTACAAATGGCTACGATGAAATCATCGTAGCCTCGTAGAAGTAGATAGCAAATGTGTCAAAAACGGCCACTTTTAGCAGATTTTCTAAAGTCACTGACTACGAGAAATCTACGAATGACTACAATGATTTCATCGTAGCCATTCGTAGAAGTAAATAGCAAATGTGTCAAAAACGGCCACTTTTAGCAGTTATTCTATAGGCTCCCCTTGTACTGTCTGCAATAAAATGAAATTCACTGAATATTTCAGTATTTTGTAGCTCAACTTTTTTTGAAAAATCCTCCAAACTAAAAGAGATCTGTCAAAAATGTTGCTATGACAAAATTCAAAAGTTTTCAGTGACTTGTTGACCAGGCAATAGAAGAAAACACTTTTAAAATGTGATGCGGAATGTTCGACTGTTATTTTCATTTTGTTTGGTTTACAATTAAAACGTCAGTAATATGAGCTGCTCGTCTAATACAATGGTAGTTCATTTGAAGTATATTAGCAACTCGATATCTTCGCTGGCCGTGACGGGACGGGACGTGACACATTTGTCTTTTTAAAAGTCACCTTCTGTTCCTAGTAATTACTTTTAAATTATATTGCGTACAAATATGAAGATAATGAAGACCCTGTGACTAATTATTTTGCTTCAAAATAAGCAAAGTTTTTTTAAACTCTAGACAGGGATTGATAACGGATTTTTTAAATGTATCGTTATTTCTTACTTTTTTTACCGTTACTTTTAACATTAACGTTATGTCAATAAATAACGTTACTTTAGATAACGTTGCATTGAAATTAACGTTATTTTTAACGTTATTACATTAATAACGTTACTTTTTACCGATACTATTGCTCCGGTTAAGTTAAACGCTATACTTTACGGAAATTTAGCGGTACAATGATTTTAACGTTATTTTTACCGGTAAATTTACCGATAAAAAGTTTGAACGGTTTTTTTAACGTTATTTTTTTTTAACGGTCGGTATTTTAATCCCTGACTCTAGATAATAAGTAGGTACCTACGGTCAACAACGATAGTCGTTTAAAGTAGTTTGTCATATTAAATACTTTGTTTGACAGATATCTTACAGTTTGAAGCATTTTGTAAAAAAAATGCTATGACAAAGTACTAAAATGTGAACTTTGTTGCTTTCTGTACTTCTACTTCTGCAAAAATCCTACTAATATTATAAATGTGAAAGTTTGGATGTTTGTTACTCTATCATGTAAAAATGAATCAACAGATTTGGATGTGACTTGGCACACAGATAGTTTATAGCCTAGATTAAAACATAGGATAATTTATCCCGGTCAAAGATTCCGTAAGTCGCAGTGTTAAGGGAATCAGAAAGTTTATTTTTACCCGATTCATGCATGCAGTATGCTACCTAATAAGTACTTTTTAGGGTTCCGTAGCCAAAATGGCACAAATGTCGTGTCGTCATGTCTGTCTGTCCGTCCGTATGTCACAGCCATTTTATTCCGAAAGTATTAGGATTACACAGTTGAAACTTAGTAAGTAGATGTATTCTGTTAACCGCTTAACGATTTTAACACAAAAATAAAAGGAAACAAAGATTAAGGGGGGGCTCTCCATACATAGAACTGAAACTGAAAAAAAGATTTTCTTCATAACAATACAAGTATCTATAGATAAGTCTTTAAAAATTACATTGAGGTTTCTAAGACAACTTTTTCTCAAAGTTAACCGTTTGAAAGATAAACACTGCCAAAGTGGTAAAATGTGTGTCCCCCCCCCTCTAACTTTTGAAATAAGAAAGTGAAAAATATAAAAAAATATATATACTATGGATCTTAAAAAAAGTTTGAACCAGATATAGTTATTAGTTTTTGAGATATACATATTTTCCTAAACCGCAAATATAACTTTGTCATTCATACCACAACACTGTGAAAAACAAAGTTATTTTTGCAGACGAAAAATTATAGTGGTATTAAATATGGTATGGTATATAAGGTAACTACGGAACCCTACGGCGCGTGGCCCGACACGCACCTGGCCGGTTTTTTTTTTTAATTCAAATCACCCATTGTGTTTGGCATGCCTACCTACACTCAAGAGTAACGAAAATAGGGGGTTCAAAGTATTTTTCACTCCTCTTGCTCAAAAAGTCCGTCATTGTAACGTACAATAGCTGAGATAAAATAGCATAATAACCCCTAGGGGATAAAGTTTTTTCTTTTTTAATGTTTGTCTATTACCAATGAGCCTACTAAAACGAAAAAGTCTTTATTCATAATCACGAATAATGACTCGCTCGACTTAATACTTTTTTTGTGTTATACAGAATCTACTATTTTACTACGCTTCGAAAAGTACTCAGATAGATGTAACTGACCTCCTTGTATAATAGAGGTCAATGCAGTACATGCTTACTTTCCTCTTTGGTACTCTTTGGTACTCTTTAGTAGGCCGTTTATTTTTAAAAGCCAATTTTGACTCACCTCTTATCATCAACGCCATCTAGTGAGGCAAATAGTTACTTTTCTTTTTGTTTTAAATATCAATTTGAAAACCCACCAATAATGAAACGATTATGACCCTAACAATAGCAGATTTGGGCCCCAGTGCGCCATAGTGCGTACGTGTAGTACACACTATAGGTAAAGTAAAAAAAAATTTGCTATGGCGCACTGTGCCATAGGTTGGAGGTTCGTGAACCAGTGGATACCCACCCTAAAGACTTGTTTACATTTTCTTAGTCTTTAGTAGAGTAGAGTGCTTTAGGAGTGCTTTAAGAGAGTGCTTTAGTTGAAACATGTAAACGGTCGACTTATGTATGACTAAAGAGAGGAACGTTCTAGTAGCCTTTCAACTGGCATCATCGCTTTCGAGTAAACCCCCGCGCGACACTTTCCTCACACTGGAAGCATGTAAATCGACATTTTAGTAGCGTATTTAGTAGAGTGCTATAGTCAAATGACACTGTACTGGAAGCATGTAAACGCTCACTGGAAAGGCACCAAAACTACTAAAGCACTCGCATTCGAATCTACTCGCACGCTACTAAAGCACTCTACTAAAGACTAAGATAATGTAAACCAGTCTTTACATATTACATTTACATTCTCGACTCATTAAAAGCGCGTGGCAGCCCTGCCAGGGCGGCTTGCATTTTTAATCAGTCGGCCGTGACCCCTTTTACACTACACCTGCCTCAAAAATTACGTTTGCAACTAGGTAATACAAAACCTACTAAATACTTATTTCACTAGTTTCTGTTAAATTCCAACTAACTTACGGATAATTTCATAGAGAATCTTATTTTTTTTTATAATCCAAAAGTGCTGTGCAAACCATTTTTTTTCAGTAGTGGCTTGTCGCCAAATTCACCACATTCGCCAACTTCCTTTTTTGCTAATTCCAAAAAACATTCGATGAGTAAGTATGGGAAATTTGTACATCGCCATCCACCGCCGAAAAGCGAAATGAAATTTTCCATAGATAATTGCTTTAGGCCGGCCACACACAGACGGAATCACGTTACGGAATTCCGTACGTACGTGATTCCAACCGCAGCTAATCCATACAAATCGATGGACTACCACACACAGACGGGATTTTTCCGTACGGAATCTTCATACATTATCGAAATTCCGTTCGGAATTCCGTAACGGGATTCCGTCTGTGTGTGGCCGGCCTTATCTATTACTTTTACGCGCGTTTTTTAGGGTTCCGTAGCCAAAATGGCAAAAACAGAACCCTTATAGATTCGTCATGTCTGTCTGGCTGTCCGTCCGTATGTCACAGCCATTTTATTCCGAAAGTATTAGGAAGTATACAGATGAAACTTTAGTATTAAAATTATTTATATTTAGTATTTAGACTTAACTTATTTATATTTAGTATTAAGACTTAACTTAGTAGGTAGATGTATTCTGTTAACCGCTTAACGATTTTACACAAAAATCCTTCATACCAATACGTGTGGGGTGTCTATAGATAGGTCTTTAAAAATGACATTGAGGTTCCTAAGACAATTTTTTCTCAAAGTCAACCGTTTGAAAGATAAACACTGCCAAAGTGGTAAGATGTGTGTCCCCCCCCTCTAACTTTTGAAATAAGAGAGTGAAAAATAAAAAAAAAATATGCTATAGATCTTGATAAAAACTTTCAAAGAAAATTGGTTTGAACGAGATATAGTAATTAGTTTTCGAGATATATCATATTTTCCAAAACCGCAAACATAACTTTGTCATTCATACCAACACTGTGAAAAACAAAGTTATTTTTACAGACGAAAAATGATAGTGGTATTAAATATGGTATGGTATATAAGGTAACTACGGAACCCTACGGCGCGTGGCCCGACACGCACTTGGCCGGTTTTTTTTCACGATAGATGAACACACGAAAACGTCTTACGTTCCATACATTCAATATGAGTGTTATTATACTATTATTAATTATTATTCTAACCAGTCTACTGTTTTCGATCTCTAGAGTTTATACTCTATGCTCCAAACATAAACATTATCTAGCATTTGTTTAGTTTACCGAGAAATAAGGCAACTGCCATGCATTCCATTAAAAAGCACCTTTAGACGCTTTAAAATAAAATCTACTTTGCGTTGGCAAAGTGAAATTTCAGAAAAATTTACGTTAAAGTCAGAGACGTGAATTGAGTTTTATTGTTTTGGAAATAAAGTTGAAGTTTAAGTGTCATAGAAATTTTTATTCGTTTTTATTTGTTTATAAATCAGTTTTTTGTATACCAATGAAAGATCATTGAAGATTTTATCTAGTTATTTGTTTGTACTCGACAAATGATCGATAAATATAGGGACTTTTATCCAAGGAGGCCAAAATACGTATAAAAAACAATAAAGAGTTACAGTTTTACCATACTATTATATATTCTGTGGTTTTACGTTGTTTTGAAGTACCGGAAGTAGGTACTTTGAATTTGGTCACTTCTGTTGTACTTACATACTTAGGTAATTTAATTGCATTGTAATTAGTAGGTAATAAATATTCTGGTTTAGAAACTAGGTAGGTACTATAATAACTTTATTAAAGCAATACCTTATGAAAAACTTTCTTAAATGTTTAGTGTATAGAGTACTTTTGTAATTAGGCAAGTTTAGAGCTCGGTGGCGCAGTGGTTTAGCGCCTGGCCCAGCGATTGCGGAAGTTAAGCAACGTTCGCAAGGGTCGGTCATGGGATGGGTGACCAAAAATTTATTATCTCGAGCTCCTCCGTGCTTCGGAAGGCATGTTAAGCCGTTGGTCCCGGCTGCATTTGCAGTCGTTAACACCCACCAATCCGCATTGGGCCCGCGTGGTGGGTTATGGCCTATCCTCCTTACCACCCATAAGGAAGGCCTGTTCCCCAGCAGTGGGGACATCAAAAAATGGCTGTTGGACAGTGATTAAGTAAGTACATTAATAGGCTAGTTGACAAAATTTCAATAACTGCTTAATATTTTAGCTTATTAGGCATTTTATCGAAAAAAAGGTTTATTTATTTTTAATCGAGCGTTTACATTATAAATTTCGCGTTTTAAAAAACCAATTTTAATTTGGTTCCAAAACGCACAAGACTGTCATGGCGTCTTGAATGACGTCACGCCGTGCGAAACAAACAAAAGAGCGATCGTGTCTTCGTACGTTATAGCTAGTTTTTATCGTTTAAAAATGAATTTCTCATATTATAAGTACTGTATAGTGCCCCAGTGTGATAGCACGACTATAAAAACGCCAAACCAGTTATTTATATATGTTCCAAACAATGGAGAAATACGGAAAAAGTGGCTAAAACTTGCGTTCGGTTGTGGTTAGGTTGCACTCGGAGTGTAGGTTTGGAACGCGCCTCCGGTAGTGATACTCGAAACGTCAAAGACAAGATTGGAGTTTCGCACGGCGTGACGTAACGCTTTCATTGGTGTTCACTGTCACGTGACTAAAGGTTTCATTTTACGAAATTTATTTTTTAAAAATATTATTAATCTTTAACGCTTTTAATAATTAAAATTGTTTGTTATTTTCTCCATAATATAATTAATCGTTATAAACCCCGCCTATTAGGTTAGTACTATTAATTCTGTGCTATTAGTGTTCGCAGAGGCTCGCATCCTAATTAAATAAACGATCGATACCCATAAAGAAAAGTTAAACAACTACTAAATTAAAGATTATACGGGTTATAACAAAAGATTTAACATAGACACTGTTTAAATGTGATGCTGTCACTTTTTTGACAATATTGTTTGAAAGAGCATCACATTTAAACAGTGTGTAAGTTAAACAGGTGATTAATAATCTTTTGTAATAACACCGTTATTTATTTAAATTCTACTTAAGTATTTCAAAAGATTCAAGTATTCCCATAACAAAGTAAAGAAATCCGGAGGAAAAAAGTGACCTACAAATGGCTACAAACAACTCGGGCTCTCTATATTGTGACTGGCTTGTCCAAATACTTTTTTAAAAAGCGCGCGTCGTACTTTTTAAACAAAGAACAGCGACAATATCGAGCCACAGACTATCCAGGTCGGCCATTTTATTTTTTATTTCCCTCCGTTGTGAGGCGCGGCTGTCCGGCGGGCGGCCGAACGACTTTTTTATCTTTGCCTACTTTAAAAGATGTTATTGTTTTTAAAACAAATAAAAGTTATGGAATTTTAAAATAGTCTTGTGGGGTTGTTCTGCGTTTTATAAGAAGTTTTGTTAAAGCAAATACCTACTTATGTAGGTACCTAATAGGTATTTGTTCGAGTAGCTTGCTTGTAGGTATTGTACTGTAGGTTTTCAAGGTGTCGCTATCATTGGTCCCGGGTTTGATCCCCGGCTGGGTCAATAAGAAAGTTGACTTTTCTACAATTGACATGTTTTCATTTTTTTACAAGGTACCTTAAATCGAAAACTAACTTTTTTCTTAATATTTATCCCAAAACTTATTTCGAATGTAAAAAAATATTGACTAACTGGATAAAAACGTTAACATATGATGATGCAGAGCCTCTTTTAATATAATAGTATAATATCACTAGTGTATTTGGTGCCTGTTTCACAAACTATGATTGGGTAATAATCTCTGATTTAAGTAATTGTAATGAGTATTGTATAAAACTCAACCGGACTTTGTGATACGGGCCCTTAATTTAATAATATTATGTATTTCTGATGTATGATATATATTAATTGCGCACACACTACCATTCATGCAATCTCACACACACACGTCATATACTCACTCACACATATACGCACACACACGCATTCACACACACACACACACGCATTCTCTCACACACACACACACACACAATAAAAAATTCGTTTGTTCATACATAGTATGTAAGTGTTACGATGGAGCGGGGCTGTCTGTCACAAGTATTGTAATACTCCCTAGGCAGTCCCAACCTGCTGTTTAGAAAACCAATATTTGTAAAAGAAATAAACATTATTGTTTTTTTTTTTTTTTTTTAAACCATTTCGAGGTTTTTCAATTTCTGACACCGTACATAATTTTTCGGGGTTTTGGAACAATTATTTAACTAAATTATGTGGGAAAAACCCTGAATCATCGAGATAAAGGAATATTACAAAATTAAACTCCTTTGTGTAGATAAGTTGTGATTTTATTTAAAAAAAAAGAATCATAAATCTGTCGCTGTCATTACAATGTATGTTAAAGTCTGTGTCAAGTACCTATTTGTGTCAAAATAAAAATTTTGGAAAAGAAAAAAATACGTGTATAGTACTAGCTTTCATGCACCTTAGGGGTCATTTTAAACTGGTTGCAATATTCTTCTACTGTCCACGCGGATGAAGTCGCGGGCGGAAGCTAGTAGAAATTAAAAAAAAGATCGTAAACAAAAACGCACGGCGTGCGGTAAAATCAACTTTCCGCACGCTCGACTGTCATCGTAAACTTACATTTTCGAGCAACTGTATTGAAAATATTATTTTCTAGAATCATAACTGTTTTACCAGTCTAGAGACATAACTCGGTGGCTGTATGTGATTCAAGTTTATAACTAGCTTGTACTTCAAGGCGCAGCGTCCCAGCGAAACTATTTTTAAACTGGCAACTTTTTTTTTCTTATTAAACGGCAAAGGCATTTAAGTTGGCGGGAAGAGAGAAAACCGGGAATACCTTATATAAAGACAGTGTTTTTAGTATTAAATTTGTTTAGTTACTTAGTCGTATAAGTTTTTCAATACGATTTTGAAGTAAGATGTTGACGTAAACACCATAATAAGTAGGTATCATATATCATAGATTAGATATTGTTACAATTTGTTACCCTCACTCACGTTTTTGAAGCTATAACTAAGTAACTATAGTCAAGTCAAGTAATTATCTTTATTACAATAAACTTAATAATTAAGCTCTTTTGAATCGTCTAGTATTTTCCTACCACCCGTTCCAGACTTTTTTACCCGACTGCGGGTTATGTATTTCGCGCGTATCTTGTAAGTATGTTTGTATGTAATATTCTTTATTACCTCATATCTCTCAAACGGCTGAACGGATTTCTATGATTAAGATATCGTTAGATTGGTCTTTTCAGCCCAAGTGTTCTTAAGAAGGTGGCGTTATAAAAAAACCAACATGGCGGCTGTACGGTGCTATTATACGTAGTGAAAAAAAAAATTTTTTTTAGAATACTGCAATATGGGTGTCAAATTAAAGGGCTTATTATAAGGATTTCAAAAAGGTATATCATGACCGGAAAATATAATAACTAAAAAGAGATAAATAAAAAAATAAATTAAAAAAAATAAAAAACCCGCCTGCATAAAAAGACAAGTCGACTGAAAAGATGGAAACAAGATTAAATAAATATTAAAGGCAACATGTCATAATAACATGCAGTCGGAGGCATATAATTCAATTATTCATAATGTCACTTTCTTTATGCATGCCTCCGACTGCATGTTATTATGACATGTTGCCTTTAATATTTATTTAATCTTGTTTCCATCTTTTCAGTCGACTTGTCTTTTTATGCAGGCGGGTTTTTTAATTTTTTTTAACTGACAAGAACGGGCGCAAGAAACTTATCAGCTTTAACAGAAATAAAAGGATTATTGACAACAAAGTTATGTGTTACATCGATTCCACGCATTTCGGTCTTTCATTCTATTATGGTTTACTCTAATTCATGCAAAGGAAGATCAGCACTTGATCTTAAACAGACTACCTTTCCCCATATTGTACATAGGGTACGTATTGTACATATTGTACGTGTGTACCCTAACGTACATTTTTAAAACTATAATAATACTAAGTACGTTTGTTCAAAAGAGATGTTGGAAGGATGATATTTTATTTTCCGCAATTTTCCTACCAATTAACAATTTGGAATTTAATCAGTAGTTTCCCTGAACAATTATCTACATTTACCGATTTCACTGGGTGTGCCGATTTACCATACGCGTACCACGCGTGGAGCTCGGTGGCGCAGTAGTTTAGCGCCTGGCCCAGCGATTGCGGAAGTTAAGCAACGTTCGCAAGGATCGGTCATGGGATGGGTGACCAAAAATTTATTATCTCGAGCTACTCTGTGCTTCGGAAGACACGTTAAGCCGTTGGTCCCGGCTGCATTTGCAGTCGTTAACACCCAATCCGCATACGGCCCGCGTGGTGGGTTATGGCCCATCCTTCTTACCACCCATAAGGAAGGCCTGTGCTCCAGCAGTGGGGACATCAAAAATAGCTAGAAAATATCGCGCGTTCAAAATCGATAGAGCAGTTTAGGATGGAGCAGCAACATCAGGTGAGATGAAGATTGAAGGCCAAGCACTGTCCCGTTGTGCATATAAAAAGGTACTACATTTACGATATATCAGTCGATGGAAGTTACGACAAAAAACAAAATAGATTGAAACTTCCGATGTTCCGATACAATGGTGTCGATTCGGTTGGCAATGACTTAACTAAATTGACAGGATTAAACTAAATTTAGTTTTCCATCCTTCTCTTTTGGTATCGAAAAGACAAGAACAGGATGCTAAAATTAAGTTTAGTCCTGTCAATTTAGTTTAGTTGTACCAACCGAATCGACACCAATATTTGATAAAAAGAATTATATTTTACTATGAACTCTAAAGTCAGTGGTATAAAGTGCAAAATCAGCTGATCTGGCGGTTAGTCTAAAACAATTTTTTACAATGGCGCTTACGATGTTTTTTGAAAGGGCTTTATCAAAAGTGCATTATGGTTATGCCATGCCAAAGTAACCTAAAACGAGCTAACGGTTATTGTCTAACGCCATAACACTCGCATCAACATTACACCATGTAACATAATCACGGTGATTACCACGACCTTGACTTCAGACCATTCTCTGAGCATTACAGATTCCCACGAAACCACACTACACATACCACCATCTCGCTCCAATCGCGACTAAAAGCGAGCGTCAGACAAAGACGACAGAGGCACAGAGTACCTCAAGGAGGCAAACTGGGGCATTCACTTCTTTTGTTACTTACATACTTCTATTTCTCTTAAACTTTTTACTTGTTTCTTGTGAAGGGTTGTTACCGCTTTCTTGTTTTCGAGTTATTCTGAGATATTAAAATGAGTTGTTTTTTAAGGTAATTACTTTATGATTGTGCTTTGTTTTTGTCGCTTGAGTACTTTGTTGAATTGAAGGTCTTTTGACAAAAAATAATAAATTTTGGTCAAAACATTGTTACACTTAGTTGGCAAACGACAAATACAATTTTAGGTATGCCTAACATAACACTTATAATTTTAACTATAATGGGTGAATTAGGAGGATGGGCCATAACCCACCACGCGGGCCCAATGCGGATTGGTGGGTGTTAACGACTGCAAATGCACCCGGGACCATCGGCTTAACGTGCCTTCCGAAGCACGGAGAAACTTAAGATTATTTGGTCACCCATCCCATCCCAAGGGTCGGTCCCTTGCGAAAGTTGCTTAACCTCCACAATCGCAGGGCCAGGCGCGCCACCGAGCTCCTTATTAGTTTAGAATCATAAATTAAGTTTGTATACTTTTATAGATTTATATCTACTTCCGGTATACTTTAGGGCAGTATATTTTATTATTATTGGTTTGAGAACACACTTCATTAATTAAAGTCTTGGGGGTGGAATGATAGAACCGAGTCACCCCTCTGTCACAATCGATATTTTGACCGAACATTAATGTCAAAAGTACAGGCGACAACTTATAAATTAATGTATCACAAAATAAATTCCTAATTAATAATACATTATGAGACAAGTTAGCTTAGGTTGCTCATTGCACACAAGGCTGTGGGTTGCAAGTTGCAACCCGTGTGCACATAGCAAGAGCGACTTCATGCGACGTTTTTCAACACATTTGCGAGGAAAAAACAAAGTATGATAATTATGGGAAAAGGTGCGCAGGTTTTTTTTGATTTTTTTTTACACGGCCAACGCAAGAATATTTTGCGAACAAAGGGGTGAGTGAGCATACAGCCTACTTCAAAATTATAATTTTAAGTGATAAAATGCAAATATTTTAATATTTTATAACGAAATATTGTGAATTATGAATAATTTGATAATAATAAATAGTTGTTTGACTTAATTAAATAATAAATAAATAAATATTTGACAACATCACATACATTGCTCCGATTCCAAAGTAAGTAGCTAAAGCACTTGTGTTATGGAACTCAAAGACAACGGTGGTATCACAAACACCCGGTATCACACCTGAGGCAATATAGAAAAGTTCATTTTCTACATTGACCCAGCCGGGGATCGAACCCGGGACCTCAGAGATGGCGACACCTTGAAAACCGGCGTGCAAACCATTCGACCACGGAGGTCGTCGACTTACACATTTATTTATTCCAAAAATGTATATGAATTTTCAGCAGCATAAAACCTCTTTGTTGTTACTAAAAAAAGAACTGTATTACCCGGCTAAATTGGGAATGCTCTGCCCCCCTACCATGACTGTCAAAAGTAATATCGAAGCAATGTTGTAAATGAGATGGCGCTATACGCGATGATAGCTCTGTCCCTATTACAACATTACTTTAAGGTTGCTGTAAGAGCTAAGAGTACGGCCTCTGTTTACTCCATAGATATGTTTACTCGCATAGAACTTGCAGTAAGGTACTAATTTAACTTTGTAGGGTTAATTTTATTACGTAGGTAGGTACTTACTAGTGTTTTATATATTATTGCACGCGTTTGTTATAGCTCGGTTTATGGCCCTAAAAGCGATGTATTAGGGCTCACTTTACGAGCAAGTGTGTTGAAAAATACCTTTAGAACTCACTTAAAAATGATTGCGAAGTTGCTTCAGTTTGTGCACTGCATCTTTAGTCACCACGACGCGCGACGTTTGTTTTTATTTGAATCAAAATATTTATACAGTACGTGCCTCATCTCATCACGAATGATAGCGATAATATTATTGTTTATTAAAGGAACTCGAGACAATGAAATTACTAAGCTATTTAAAGCTCACTTTACAAACGAGTATGATCTATACGAGTTATTTTCTCGTAAACTAAACAGTAGGACAGACAGGCACGGACAGACTTCCGAAATATTGACTAATGTACAGTAAGCAGCACATGATGTTATACAAAACTGTCAAAAATCGGTTTAGCTTTGCTTTTTAACCGACTTTAGCAAAAGGAGGAGGTTCTCAATTCGATTGTATGTTTTTTTTTTTTTTTTTTTATCGTTGTTCGCGCGTATCTTCGACATTTATGGACCGATTTAGATGATTCTTTTTTTGTTCGATTGAGTTTTCTTGCGAGATGGTTTTTTTTTTCAAATCGGTTCAGTAGTTTACAAGTAATCCTGAAAATACTATGATATTAAATCAACTAACTTGACAATTTTGTTATTTATGAACCGAATTAAATGATTTTTTTGTTGGGGAAGGGATACCTTTGTGTAGTCTTTTTAACCGACTTCAAAAAAAGGAGGTATTCAGTTTGTATGTATGTATGTTTCTCCGCGATTATCTCACTTTTGGCTGAGCCGATTTTTCTACTTTAATAATATACCTACCTACACTACCTAATACACAAGGTACTTACACTAAAAATAAAAAAAATGTTTAAAAAAACCGACTTCAAAAAACCTGCCTCAAAAAAGCAAGAAATAATATACAAATCATTAGATACGCATTATCATTGTTATAATAAAACACGTCAATTGAAGTCGGGTGGGGCTTTTAGAATAAAAAAAGGAAGATGTACTCCAGCCCCACCCGACTTTAATAGACGTGTTTTATTATAACAATGATAATGCGTATCTAATGATTTGTATATTATTTCTTGCTTTTTAGAGGCAGGTTTTTTGAAGTCGGTTTTTAGTATAAAATTGATTGAATATCATTCCCTTGTCGTGGAAGCCCAGCGGGCCGTTCACTGTACTTTGCACATTATCTACTAAAACAGGGTTTATTATACCAAAAGTGGCTAAAAGTACTAAGGGTCAATTTACGGGCGGGCGTATTGAATGCCGCCATTCTTCTTATAATTCAAAAACAAAACACAATAAGGCACAATTTAAAAAAAAATTTTTTTTTTACTTTCCTGATTCACCTAGTAACACTCTACAAACTGCGGGCCTACCGCCTAACTCTATCGCTTTGACTCTGGCTTTGGTTTATGACGTCAGTGCACTGTCCGTCCTTGTCATCGTGCTATGATATGACAAGGACGGACAGAGCATTGCTATCGCTCTGGCTAAAGCTTTGAGTTAGGCGGTAGAGCCCCTGAGGGCCTAGCCAAAGTAACATTCGCTAATCTTCGTTATCGCTTCGCTTTCGAAAGATGTATGGGATTGACATAAGGTTTTGTTAACAATCGAATTTTAAAACGTCAAATCCATACCATGTTTCGAAGCGAAGCGATAACGAAAATTTGCAAATGTTACTTTGGCTAGGGGGTTGGTCTGAACCTAAAATAAGAGACAAAATAGCACAAAACTCCAGCGAAGTAAGTAAGTCAGTATTAAGTGTAAGTAAAGCTCTCTAAAATTATATAAAAAAAGTTAAGGAGATTGACGGTGTTCAAAAAGCCCGTAAGTCATCCCCATACTTTTTAAAAACTTAGAAAAAATTAAAAGTATATAAATCAAAAAAAAAAAAAAAAACAAAAATCATTTATTGCAGTCTATCGCGAGTTACAGCTTTATACAGTGATTGGGACCAAACCCAGTAGGCATTATGAAATGCCTGTGTCAGGAGGCCCCGCTCTTCTATAACACAATCGTACAAAAAGAAAGATAGACATAATAATGTAGCTATTCTATTTAAACGACTAATAACTACTGACAAACTACTTAAAACCAAAACTGATCATTCGCCTAATGTTGTGAGTGAACGCGCGTGGGGCGTGTGTGTGATATATGAGTGTGCGTGTGTGTGTTTTGTGTGTGTGTGTGTGTGTGTGTAAATATGTGTGCATGGCATGAGTGTGTTTCCATATAATAGTAGTATTTAATATTTAATTATGATTATTACATGCATTTATTAGTGATTATATAATTTTAATTTATATTTTCTTTATTTAAGAGTGCCTCAGTGTCTTCATAATCTAGAGTAAGTAACCATTTATATAAAATATCTTTACAGCTTTTGAGTTCCAAGATATATATAAATAATATATCATATTTTTGTATTTTTATATATATTAAAAAGTTCTTTAAGTTGCGCGTTAAAAAGGCAACTTTTTTATAGTATCTTCGTGCGAATAACAAGTTCACCACCCATAACTGAAATCACTAAAATCGTCATCCATCAACGCACATTATCGATTCGCAATGATCTGACCGTAGAAATCGATTGGCGAATCGATTGTCTTATTTTCCTTTAAATCGTTCTTGGACGTGACGCGAGTAGGGTTGTCGCTTCTCATAACTTGTCCAGAAAATATATTTTAAATATAATTTTGAAAGCAATAATAATAACATTAACAAAAATAGACTATTCAGGCTTAATTTATTATTAAGAAGAAGAATTTCCTATCTCATCCCAAACTTATTCCTAACTCATCCCCCGACCAAAAATATCATAAATATTTTTATGAAAAAGTATGGATTGTAGAAAAATGGACATCAGTTAAATTTATTAACAAAATCTAAACTCTTAGTGCTGTACAAATAAACGAAGAATTAGTTTATAAATAAGTAGGTACCTAATTTAACCAAAAACTGCTTAGCAATATTACTTCTTACGTTTATCGTCTCAAAACATCATATTCCTAAACAAACTTTTTGGTTATTCTAAGTTATAAACTTATTTTTCGTTTAGGTATTTGTACGACTTAAGGCTGATTTTTAATGCCTAGATAGAGCTTTATCCGTTTGATAGCGTATTATACTGCCAAATTGAAAATGCTTGTCATTCATTTGTCTGTCACATTTTTGAATGACTTTTATTAGATTTGGTTAATATTTTAACTGACTGATATCTGTTATCTGAAAAATTAGCCCTTAGTATAAAGGTATACCTATTCCTGCTAAGATTCTAATGTGAATGATAAATCAGCATTGTAATGTTTGTATCTATGGAATATATATAATACTCCGTCTCACGCGCACAAGAGGGCAACACTCAGTATATATTTGTACCATGGCAACACTGAACTGTCACTGTGAGTCTGGAGAGGATGGCGGGTTTATGTGGGTTTGGAAGAAAGCCAATTAATAGAATGTAGGGGAACTCTTGGAGTTTCCTCACGTGCAGGAGTGCTGGTGATGAAGTGTGTCCGTCTTGGTGCGTTGGTGAGCCGGAGATCGTTCACTTATCAAAACTCTCAGTACTAACATTCCTGCGTATGTTATAAGCATCATTTTCTGTAGCAAACATTAATAATAAAATATAAACATATAACATATAGGTATAAACATTAATAATAATTAACCGTTTGATCCTTCTAGTGCAAATACATTAAAAACTTGTCCATCAGCCATTTTTGATGTCCCCACTGCTGGGGCACAGGCCTTCCTTATGGTAAGGAGGATGGGCAATAACCCACCACGCGGGCCCAATGCGGATTGGTGGGTGTTAACGACTGCAAATGCAGCCGGGACCAACGGCTTAACGTGCCTTCCGAAGCACGGAGGAGCTCGAGATAACAAATTGGTCACCCATCCCATGACCGACCACGAACGTTGCAACATTAAAAACCTAATCTAATAATATTTTTAAGTGGACTTTCAATAACTTTTTTACATCATCTACTTTTTGTTTCTCTCTTTTTTTGTAATTTCTTACCATTGGTACTTACTTATTTCGCTTAGGGTCTTAGACAACCCTAGCTCAGTTTTAGAAAGTATGCCTCTAGTCTATACTCTGTAGGATTTCTTATCAAAGAACGGTTAAAGTTTTATCAAGAAAATTATTCAATTTCTTTGTAAACATTTTTGCAATTCAAAAGTTATTACATTGCTGAAACTTGGTTCTATTTTATTTTTAGAGTTAATTTTGTTTGTTATGGAAATCTAATTCTGTCAAAAAATATAACTTTGGGCTTTAAACTAGTTTTTTGTATGTTACTTCCTTATCCTAAATTCTTAACTATAATTACAAATGCGTCAGTTTGTTTGTTTGTTACGCCCTCACGTCTTAACTACTCAACCGATTGTCGTGAAATTTTGCATTCATATTGTCTGATGTGCAGAAATTAGAAAAGGACATAGGTAGGTACCTTTTATTCCGAAAAAAGAAACCTGCCCCCCCCCCCCCTCCCTACAATGGCTGTCAAAAGTAATATCGAAGCGATGTTGTAATGGAGGTGGCGCGCTATTAGCGATGTATAGCTCCTGTCCCTGTATGTAACAACATTACTTTGAGGTTGTTAGGGCTCAGCCTCTGTACCCTTAGCACGAACAGAGGGCCTAGTATATGAGTTGGTTTTTTGTACTCCCTTCACTTTGCGAATAGTTAACTATCGTCTCTTCACCCGATACTCGACTCTCTTTCACTCCTTCACTCACTCGTATGATTTTCTCTCTTTCACCCGATACTATTCGCAAAGTGAGGTGAGAAAAACAACTCGTAGGTACCTAGGCCCTCAGTACCCTTAGCACGAACAGCTATCGAGAAAAAAAACGCGCGTAAAATCATTCGATAGTGCAATTTTGTATTGGAAATTTGTACAACGCCATCTACCGCCGAATAGAGAAATTAAAATTTCCATAGATAATTTTCCATCGAGTAATTTTACGCGCGTTATTTTTTTCGATAGCTGTTCGTGCTAAAGGTACTTTCCGAGGAATAGACAAAATACTATCCACGCAGACGAAGTCGCGGGCTGTCGCTAGTTTTTACCAATAAAGAAATACTATCTACTAGTTAATTTAGTAGTTAGGTACTCTGAATAACCTAGAATCAGGCTGGTTGGCCTTCGGTGAAAGCTCCCATATATGACAGGAGTATTTAACCGTACAGAAACAAATTTGATTATAACCACCCTATACAAATCTTTAATCTCTCTGATGCCGGCACAACATTATTCGCCAAGCATATTAGGCATCGTACATTGATGCTTTTGAAAGAAACTCTGAAAAAGAATGTAGAAAACATAGGACAACTTTTTTTTAAGAACAGGCCGTTTATTTTTATCCGACTGTAAGAGGGTTATGTTTATCGCGCGTATCTTGTAAGTGTCAGTGTTTTTCAGAGCCAATTTTAACACTTCACATGACCATCAACCTCTCTCTGTGCCCATATCACGAACAGCTATCGAAAAAAATAACGCGCGTCAAAACATTCGATATCGATACCACTGAATTATTTAACACTTCATCATCATCATATCAGCCGCACGACACCCACTGCTGGGTATAGGCCTCCCCTAAGGATCTCCACGACGATCGGTCCTGCGCTGCCCGCATCCAGCGGCGCACCGCGACCTTCACCAGATCGTCGGTCCACCTTGTCGGGGGCCTACCCACGGAGCGCACACATTTAACACTTGAGACTGGCAAAAATTACTCCCTGAAGAGGAGTAAATTGCCATAACAAACATAAGAAAAATAATAATTTTGTATGGGAAATTAGTGCAGCGCCATCTATCGCCGAAAAGCGAAATAATATTTCCCATACAGAATATCTGTCGAGTACCTACTTTTACGCGCGTTTTTTACTCGATCCTGCTTGTGTCGTATTCGCCGAATGCACTAAGCCACTACGCCATCAAGCTCGCTAGCGCCATCTGTTACTAAATCTAGATATATTGTCTCTGTTTTAAATCTACTCTGCGTTAACGGAGCCAAATTGAAAATGATAGATCGAGGTCTGGTAAAAGCATTGTGCTTCGGGCCCGTTATAAATACCTAACTTATTTTCGTTTTTTACGAAGCGAAATTAGTTTTACCCGTGAATGAAATGTAATTATTATTACACCTTTTTGGAGCAGGATAACATATTTTTTACCATCGCCAATTCGCCACTCAAAAAAAGTGCGTTTAATTCAACGATAAGAGTGAATAAAACGCTGTTTTATTCACCGAGTGAATAAAAATATTTTGAATTTGGAACAAGCGCGCATTGTATGAATTATGTAGAAAAAAAAAACAAAATGTGCTGAAAGTATGGAGCTATTCCATAGATAAAGCCATAGTCATACAAGTAAATGAAAAAAAATATCCCGCCAATTTTATTTAGGTTCTTTTTAGTGTCTTATCTTTGGGTTCTTTTCTAAAAAAATATCCCGCCAAATTAATTAGGTCTTTTTAGTGTCTCATCTTTGGATTCTTTTTACCCGACTGCAAAGAAAGGGTTATGTGTTTCGCGCGTATCTTGTAAGTATGTTTGTATGTTTGTAAGTATGTATGTATGTTTGTATGTAATATTCTTTATTACCTCATATCTCTCAAACGGCTGAACGGATTTCTATGATTAAGATATCGTTAGATTGGTCTTTTCAGCCCAAGTGTTCTTAAGAAGGTGGCGTTATAAAAAAACCAACATGGCGGCTGTACGGTGCTATTATACACAGTGAAAAAAAAATTTTTTTTTAGAATACTGCAATATGGGTGTCAAATTAAAGGGCTTATTATAAGGATTTCAAAAAGGTATATCATGACCGTAATATATAATAACTAAAAAGAGATAAATAAAAAAATAAATTTAAAACATTAAAAAACCCGCCTGCATAAAAAGTCAAGTCGACTGAAAAGATGGAAACAAGATTAAATAAATATTAAAGGCAACATGTCATAATAACATGCAGTCGGAGGCATATAATTCAATCATTCATAATGTCACTTTCTTTATGCATGCCTCCGACTGCGTGTTATTATGACATGTTGCCTTTAATATTTATTTAATCTTGTTTCCATCTTTTCAGTCGACTTGACTTTTTATGCAGGCGGGTTTTTTAATGTTTTAAATTTATTTTTTCTATATATTAGAGGGAGATTAGATGTTCAGTCTTGCATCAGTCCATTCCATCAGTCTGGTACGATCTTCAGTCTGTAAAAATTCAAAGTCTATACAAACTGATGAAATGGACTGATGCCAAACGATAATTTCCCTCTTAGCGTGGTTGTTTTATGTCATTGGAAAACTTCTAGTTTCACTATTTTCTAATGTTTAAATATTACTGATTACCTACCTAAATAATCAAAATGTGATACCTATTATATAGGTATTAAGTACCTACTGCTATTTGTTTTCTCGCAGTCAATGGTAAAAAGTAGAGTACACAACTCGTGAAAAAAAAATCATCTCGGTCCTTTGAATCCTTCGCTGCTCTCGGGATCCAACTTAGTCCCTCGAACTAAATTCCCTCTTTTTTCACTTGTTGTATATAATCTACTATTTTATAGACGTTCTGAATTTTGTTAAACTTTTCTCGTGAAATATTTTTTCAAAAGAAGCCTAGAAAAATGTATGTTTACGTGATAAATATCTTTATAATTTCATCACCATAAACAATATCTCTTCCGCAACAACGTAAAAAACGGCAAAAATATCCGGTTGCCATCCGGATATCTCTAGGGTAGGGTGACCAAGTATTTTTCCGGATAAAAATAGATAATAAAATTATCTTTTTAAACAATTTTTTATTCACAAAATAACAAATAGTAAATGTACAGTACAGGGTGATCACAAGCATAGTCTATGAAAGTCACAGCAAGTAATCGGTATGTAGGTAAATATTCTTTATTATTTGTAGTAAATATAACCAATGAGAAACTCGGCTAAAGGTGTTTTTCCCATACGTTTTTAATTAAATGTATGCCTTTAAAATAAAATTTTATTCATATTTACTTAGACGACATCATTTTTTTAATAATTTGTCCTAAACTGACTAATTTCAACCGCCCCTGTGGTCTAATGGTTCGCCCACCCGTGTAAGACGCAGGGGTCCCGGGTTCGATTCCCAGGGGGGGTACAATTTGTACTCAGTTTGGTTGGTGGTAGGGCTTATTTCAAGTCCGCCTGGCTAGCTACCACCATCTTATAACTGATACCATAACCACAATTTAAAAAATGTTGTGTTCCGGCAGTTAGAGGTAAGATAGCCAGTTCATCAGTGATGAGGATTCTGGGAGTAATGCGCTTCCACCTTCGGCCTTATCGTTACATAACATCAGGTGTGGTGAAGGCCAAGCACTATCCGGTTGTGCATAAAAAAATAAGAATTATAATAAGAGAATTAGAATCATTTTTAGCTTGCAGTATAAATAGGTCAGCTTTACAAAGTTCGCCATTTTATCTCGACGCTGCCGCTGGCCAGTATATAATATTTATGGAATGAAAAGGCGCTCAATCAATGACCCACATCCCGCGTTTGTCCGAATGATCGATGTGAAGTTAGCTACAGTTAGTGGTTGGTCAATAAATCTAGATTTATTAGGGATTAGCAGCCGCTCGCGACTTTGTTTTCTATATGGTCTCTATATGAACTTTCATTCCTACTCACTGACTAAAGCATAAGCTAAAAGGTGGTTTAATTTATTTTATTGCAAATAAAAATGGAATAATAACGTTTGAATCATTTCAATCGGTCCAGCCGTCTTCGAGTAATCGGTGGACATACACAAAAAAACAAATATACAGACGAACAGAGAACCTCCTCCTTTTTTGGAAGTCGGTAACAACTAACTGGGATGTATTATTAATTTCTATTGAAAATCTTTAAGTAGATAAATGATATACTAGAAAAACTCGACTCACCTCACCCGTAGCACCTCAGATGGGATGGGATACTACGGGTGCGTGATACGGATGATTCGATTTTTTAAATATATACCTATCATTTAACTTAATATAAAATAGCATTGTGAATGCGAAAAATCAATAAGTTAATGTCAATTTTGCTAGAAAGCTGACCTAACACAGGTATTTACCGTAAAACCTACTTCACACAACAAAGAGTCATTTATTATAACATTATTCTCACTTCGCGCAAACATTTCTTCGAAATCCAATTTTCTAGGCAATTTTCTACGCCGTCAACTATAACGGGTGGTATCGGAAATAAATAATACAACCCTTTTTGAATCCGAATCGAATTTGTTCCTGAATGATTCGTAATGTGTCTCTAAATGATATTGACTTGTAGGTGTCGCAGATCGCATCTTGACAAAGCTTGGATCCACAGTCTTAGTAAAGAAATGGTAAATATATTGGCATTAACGGGTTTTGAAACTATGCGCTTGCAAGATCAATAGGCTTGTTTCCATTAAGAATAAATATAATGGATAGGGGTTTATAATGATTAATTATATTATGGAGAAATATAACAAACAACAATTAATTATTAAAAGCGTTAAAGATTAATAATATTTTTAAAAAATAAATTTCGTAAAATGAAACCTTTAGTCACGTGACAGTGAACACCAATCAGAAAGCGTTACGTCACGCCGTGCGAAACTCCAATCTTGTCTTTGACGTTTCGAGTATCACTACCGGAGGCGCGTTCCAAACCTACACTCCGAGTGCAACCTAACCACAACCGAACGCAAGTTTTAGCCAGTTTTTCCGTATTTCTCCATTGTTTGGAACATATATAAATAACTGGTTTGGCGTTTTTATAGTCGTGCTATCACACTGGGGCACTATACAGTACTTATAATATGAGAAATTCATTTTTAAACGATAAAAACTAGCTATAACGTACGAAGACACGATCGCTCTTTGGTTTGTTTCGCACGGCGTGACGTCATTCAAGACGCCATGACAGTCTTGTGCGTTTTGGAACCAAATTAAAATTGGTTTTTTAAAACGCGAAATTTATAATGTAAACGCTCGATTAAAAATAAATAAACCTTTTTTTTCGATAAAATGCCTAATAAGCTAAAATATTAAGCAGTTATTGAAATTTTGTCAACTAGCCTATTCATTTATGCATATGAGTTTAATTGAATCAAACAACATAACATTTACTATCTTGTGCCTAAGATAAATAGCTAAAAACGTCTCATGTTATGTAGCTACAGTTTTATGGAAATCTAATACACAAATAATTTGCAATTAAACCAATGGTAAAATTAGTATCAGAACCAAAGCTGTAGGTAATAATTGACATCTTGGGCAATGTAATGCTACATCCATACACTAAAATCAAAAGTTAGTAACACAAACATTCCATTTTAAAAATACCTCATAAGACAATGAATAGGTTCCATTACAAGACCTTACAATAGCATCTGCAATCTTAAAGAAGTTCATAAATAAACGATGGATATCCAAGCAACACATCTTCCTCAAACCAACAAAATGTAGGCGTATTTATTTTTAACAAGACCTTAATTCCCCTAATCTGATACTCCATGATGCTTCCACTTGGAGCGAGGCTACTCTTTTAATTTAATTAAACTTTACTACGGTTTCATCGTTAATTTAACGAAGTCTTTAATTTGTTGCTTCCTTATTTAATTTTTGTCAAGTACAACTTAAATCTTTATGACTCCCAAAAAATAACTTAAATTTCATCGGAGAAGTTAGTAATAATCTATGATTCTATCGATATTTAAGTAGTAAGTAGATTGTTGTATAAAGACGTTACCATAACTACAAAAACTAAATTTAATTCTGGATAATAAATAGGAATTGGAGTACTTCCTAAAGAAAACCGCTGTCAAATAAACACATCTACTTAATGGGTTTTGTTGAGTATTTTCGGTTGGCATGGCAGGGTTGCTCTGAAGGACCTTCCGACTTCACCATATTGCGAAACTCCGTAAAGAAAATCGGACTACAGCCATATATCTATTATTATAATTAACGTCAGCTCCAATAACCTTAGGTTTCAAATCCATAGTGAATAGTCGTCATAAAGAAGACGGGAATAGATCTTCATTATTTATGTATTGATGATCCCTAGCCAAAGGAAATCATAAAACTTTCCTACTGAAACAAACAATATTATCTAGATTCTTTTTGAGATTACTAGGTACATATTATTCACTAAAAAATGGATGGGAGGATGTGAAAATGCTTAGTTATGTGAGTTTATTTGAATAAAGAATATTTTGAATTAAATTGAATTGATTCTCAAAGGACAGAAAATTAACATAGAAAGGCATAGTAGAATGAAAAGGTAAGGCGTTAGCGGTATCTGGTAGTTTATCTGTTTATAATTATCCAAAATGTATTTGTTTATTGCCTCCCCTTTTTTCAGTCTATAATTAATTTAGTCTTGAACTTTAACGCGATTAATCTTCAATTAATCTTGAACCAGCAATTACTACAAACCTCCCATAATATTCACAACAGCCCGCACCACGAAGCATGACGTCACCGTTGCATAATATCACTGCAGCTGGGCCAGTGCAATTTTAGCTTTAATCGAGTTTTATTTACTTTATAAAACTGCTGCTAGTTACTTAGATTGCTTTTAGAAGGAGGTGACACTTTTGAAACTATATTTTTATTTATTTACATTATTCAGGATAAAAGTAGCGGTTTGTTAGGTACAGACGATGGCACATTAAATGTAGCAAGTTGACATTAAGAATGCATAATTATTCTCGTTGCAATATAAGTGATTTTTGCAATAGGTATAACTGTAACATCTGACGTGCCGTCTGAATACAAGTTGTATACAAGAATAAAGCATAACTGTATTATTTGGGCACAATTTTCTTGTGAATTGAAATATGAAGGTGAAACAAACAGTGACAAATAAAATAACCAACACATAAACAACATTATTATGATACGACACCAAAAGCAAACGCAATATATGTAAAGCCAAATTCTTGCCATAAAAATACGGATTATTAAATATTGCAATCTGGAGAAGAATCACATTAGGATTTGTCCGCAAAAAATACATTCCAACTTGATAGTTACATACAAAATCAGAAATATTATAATTCTCAGAAGTTAATTAGGTACTTAGAAATCGCGTCTTACCAGAGATCTTGCAAGAAAAAAATACATCTGCTAATCTGACGATATTCCTGTTGGAAAAATCTCGTCTTGATTGATACCCAACATTCTTATTAAAAGATTATTTCTGTCAGGAGATTTAGTATCTCACAAAATGTTAAATCTAATTAATGAAATCGATGTAGACGTGATCAATGTTTAAGATTTAAGAAACCGGATATTTTTACAATGGTTAGTGACCCAACAAGACTGTGTTTAACGCTATTTATAGAAGTAATTACTAGTACAAAGCCATATGTGAAAGAAAGATAAATGTTCAATACATATGTATAGAGTAGTTCGTTCTTTGTAGCACGGAAGCAATTATTCTTTTTATAGTTAAAAATTCAATTGATGTTGCTCTGAGTCAATGCTTAAGAGTAATATCTTAAGATCTTAAGATGCTTTAAGTGCCTAACTTCTCTATACCACTCCACTCGACTCAAAATTCCTATGTTAATTGAGGAATGTTAAATACATCTAAAAAAATAATCGTGAGCCGAAGCAAATCATTAATTTTATATTTACTCAATCCAGTTAAGTGAGATTGTTACTCAAAAAAAATATAAAACAATTATCCTTTATGTTCTTTTGTATTGTTGCCAATAAAATTTTGGCAATATTAAGAACATAAGATGTCATTAAAATCTGATCTAATTAGATTCACAGTAGTCATGATTTAATAGGCAAGATTTGAAGTCCAGCGTTTTTTCCTTATACCTAATATCATTTCAAAAAATCTTTCATTAGGTCTCTTAGCTAAAACTTAACTTAAAACCTGTTTAAGTAAGTAAACTTCTGATTTTTGGAGTCATTCTTCCCTATTCATAGTTTACCGTGAGAACTGCCTCACTATTAAAATTTTTATTACTTTTGGGTTGCTATTTCATGGCTCTTTGAAATTCCATAAAATAATTATAAAAAGTCAAAGATTAAAAATAATATGCACAGTAATTTAAAATTTGAAACCACTTGATATGTAAACAAGTACAACAACTCAATTAATATTGAAATATACATTTCCCACAGTCGATCCATTAATTATTATAAACGTCGACAATGGTTCTTAGCTCCCAGCCACCATAATTTATAATGATTGTCAAATATATCTAAAAGATCTCTGTCAACGCGAATCTATTTATATCTGCAGACAAAATCCTGCAGATGGCTCGACATTGAATATTATGAGCATCTCGTGTGCTTGTCTGTTCGTTGTTTAACTGACGAATGTTTTGATAATTATGTTGACGATAAATTCGTTAGTAAGACTCTTATCTATTTTAGCTAGTGACTTTTCTATATTCATGTTTAAGTGGGTCTTTAATTTCCCACTTAAACCACTAGCCTCTGTAACATCTTTCCAATCCCTATCAACTTTAGTAGTTTTGGATTTAATTTCATTTATACATACATTAGGAATTTTAGTTTTCATTTATGATGAATCTAGTATTTTGAGAAGTTTTAATTAAAATGATTACTTTAGTTATAGTGAAATTCTGTATTCTTCAACTCTTGCTAAGTGCGGAATTATGTATGTTCACAAATCTTTTGATCTATGAAGTTGCTTGGATCATGAGTACCATAAATAATAGTTCTTTACGACTCTCATTTGTAATGTTATCGTCAATCAAGATGGTAGGCGGTACAATTGTACCTACTTGTTGGTTTTTTATAACTGGTTTTATTGTTCAGTTCAGTTTTTTTACATCGTCTAAGGTTGATGAGCTTATTGTTTAGTCAGTCTTGAGACTGCGAATGGATATATTCTACATAAATTCATTTTGATGGTCAGTAATAAATAAGGCTTTGAAATTCCAGGAATTTTATAAGGAATTTCTTTTGCAATGAAATGACTCAGATTCAATGTAAATTACGATATTAACTTCTTCGTACAGCACAATCCAGTACAATCAGAATTTTACAAACATTCGAGGCATTGTTTAGTCTCAACCATAATATAAGTCGTCAGCTCGGATCCCTATAACAATGGCCCCTTTTGCACTGCGGTGTTCCCCTACACCTTATTGCTATCACTTTAAAGTTGTGATTTGACGATCAATCTCACCGCTTCCTAGGAGCGATATAAAACAAGAATATCTATGTCCATTCGAGCAACAGGAAGCTTCATGTTTACACGGCGATCGGGGGCGACACAGCACATCGTTCTTTAGTCTCGAACTGTCGACCTGTTTGAGCGATGCTAGATCGATTTATAAATGCGAGTTGCGGCCGACTTGATTGCAAAAAAAGCAATCACACAAAAAGTAACGAGGCGACTCGCCTCAAATAGAGTAAGTATCGATTGCTGCAAATAATCTGTAAGGTTATGGCCGACTCTGCACTTGCACAGATACGTAAAGGGTTTAGGAGTGACATGGCGCATGGGTGGCCCGTCTGGAGCGAGCCGAGTCTCGCTGCGGCTCGGTACAAAAAAAACCGTCTTATTGACGTTTCATTCCTTAGTCGGTGGAGCGTTACGGGCACACTGTCGCTTGCGGCTACTGAACCGTTCAGTTATCACTTTATAGGCTTTTGCGTATAAAAATCACTGACACAACACTGGTTATAAATGGCGGCGGGTTGAGGCTCACCTTAGCCTGACGGGCGGCGGGATGTTGAAGGCCGGGAACAGTTTAGCGTTGGGACTTTCGAACAGCATCGCGATTGTTTTTGTTCACCGCGCGCGCATCGTGTAATCGTCCGCGCGGTGTGGCGTTCGGCCGGACACTGAGTGCCGGAGTGCCGGCTGCTGCGTCGCACCCCTCCCCGCGCCCCGTGACGTCACGCCCGGAACGCGAGGCTCTTTCGCACCGCGCTACCTATCGCTACCCCTTTCTAGCACCCTGTGTTGGTGAGGGAGGTGGGATGTACGCCAGCTGGTTTTGTGCGAGTACTACTTCAGCCCCTTGTCATGCGTAGGGCTTCGGTCCGCGGGGCGTTAAGCATTGGGTCATATTGGGAATTTAAGACAGTCATACTTTGCTGCATCATTATTGTAATTCTGGCACAAGTTAGCTAGAAACGCAATAGGTAGGTACTTACTACTTATCATACACATGCGCTGGGACAGTTAATTGGATCACAAGTCCATAACCTAAGACAAACGGCTCAAACGTGACTTAGTTTTCCAATTACTAGTTTACGAAGCTAGCCAATTATTTTGTGCTTAAGCAAATTCAATTCACGAGATTGAAGAAAAAGTTACATTGCTTTTGATATCAAATTTCAATTTATATAGCGTACCTACTTAATTGAATGAAAGTTTTCACTGCTTAGATATCCAGAAAGTATAATTATATTTAAGTAGGTGGTGTAAAAATACTTAAACAACACTAAAGTAACTATTTACGACTTTATTTTGTAATAACTTAGGTATTTTGTTAATGCAGCTTATACAAAAATTATTTACAAACAATTTTATTATCGGTGTAAAAAAAATATAAGCCAAAATTTTAGTTTAACTGTCCACCACAAACCTAAATAAATATCTTCATACCTACACATTAAATAAAAAAAGGTTTTAATTTTTTAGCAAGTCTGGTGATCAAATGTAAAACACAAAAGATGTCCAACAGCCATTTTTTGTTGTCCCCACTGCTGGGGCACAGGCCTTGCTTATGGGTTGGTAAACCACGCGGGCCCAATGCGGATTGGTGGGTGTTAACGACTGCAAATGCAGCCGGGACCAACGGCTTAACGTGCCTTCCGAAGCACGGAGGAGCGGAAACCACTACGCCAACGAGCCCCTCAAGATAATTCGCAAAGATAGTTCGTCGTAAAACTCAGACATTTTCCATCTACCTTCTAGTAAAAATATGGTCAAAATTATATACAATGACCTTCGTAAATCTGCCGCGGGAGACCTCACACTGACAAAGATGCTGATGATTTTAATGAAAAACGAGAAAGAAAGACGTAATTTCCGGTGCTATCATTCAGAATACTTATAACTGTGTCTGCTTAGTGCCCTCAATAGTATAATCAATAAACCCAGCCAGTACCTTTCCTAAAATATCACACTCCAAATCCGCTCTAGCGGTACGGTCCTAGCTGTTGGTAGGTATGTAATGTACTAACAAATTAACAATTCTCCCTACCAGTACAAACTCTTATAAAATCTGATATTTTATAAAACATTCAACATAAACTTACTTAGGTATTTGTTCAAAATTTATAGAATAAATTGATATAGGTATATTACAGATCAGAGTTCATTGTATCGTTGCAAGACGTTTAATTATTGTCTTTAAGACCATTAAATATTAAAGATAAATATATCCGGAAATTTAACCAGAACTCCGGAAGTAAATGGACAATGGACACCCTAACAATTATATAAAGCAATTTGTTTTTTTTTATATTTATTTATATTGTTAATGAGGAGCTCTACGGCAAAGTGGTATAGTCGGCCTGCGACTGGGCATGCAATTTCAAAATACACACATCAACTTTGTCTAGGGAGTAGGGATACAGGTGTTACATAGGTACATACATACACGCCTGTTTCCCATGGGGGTAGGCAGAGACTATGGATCGCCACCTGCTACGATCCTTGCACACTTCTTTCGCTTCATTCACATCCATCAATGTTATTTTACAGGTGTTATTTTCATGCAAACGAGGTAACTTTGAAGCCTTGGTTTCCTGCCAGGGATGTACTGTGCAGGTCACAGCTAGGAGGCGGCAGCACAGGAGATTCAGATCGCTATACACGCCCAACTGACCAGCATTCTAAAAGATTAAAGAACATGTTTAAAAAAACCGCGAAAATAGCATGAAAATGTATGGAAATCCTGAAACTGAGAACTCTGACTGACCCATTAATCTCTTAGAATGCTGGTCTGTACCCTTAGCACGAACAGCTATCGAGAAAAAAAACGCGCGTAAAATTACTTGATAGACAATTCTCTATGGAAAATTTAATTTCGCTTATCGGCGATAGATGGCGCTGTACAAATTTCCAATACAAAATTTATATATCGAATACGCGCGTTATTTATTTCGATAGCTGTTCGTGCTAAGGGGACAGATCAGTTGGGTGTGTATAGCGATCTGAATCTTCTCCATTCACTCCCTGGATGGCCATCATCAGATCACAGCACGGTATACCTACATCCCTGGCAGAAAACCAAGGCTTCTTCCTCGTTTGTATGAAAATAACATCTGTATGTATCCGTAGACAATTTTTCAGGTCGGGTCAGAGCCAACAAAGTTGCGAACGCTAGGTGGCGCTAAAAGCGTGCACGGAGCCTATGTATAGTGTACCTAGGTCATAAAGTATAGGTACCTACTGTGATGTAATGGACGAGGGTCACGTCATTCATGGGATTGGTGAGTAAAATGTATTATCTTGAGATCCTCCGTGTGTGAGATAACAAAAACCCACCCCACCACGCAGGCCCAATGCGGATTGGTGGGTGTTAAAGACCACAAAAGTAGCTGGGGCCAACAGCTTCAAAGCACGAACTATAGATAATGCATTTTTGGTCACCCATCCCATGACCGACACTTGCGTAAGTTGCTTAGCCGCCGCAATCGCTGGGCCAGTGTTAAAGACTACAAAAGTAGCTAAGGCCAACAGCTTCAAAGCACGAACTAGATAATGCATTTTTGGTCACCCATCCCATGACCGACCCTCGCGAAAGTTGCTTAGCCGCCGCAATCGCTGGGCCAGTGTTAAAGACTACAAAAGTAGCTGGGGCCAACAGCTTCAAAGCACGAACTATAGATAATGCATTTTTGGTCACCCATCCCATGACCGACACTTGCGAAAATCGCTGAGCCAGGCGCTAAACCACTGCGCCATCGAGCTCCTAGGGGGCCAACGGCTTTGAAGCACAGAGGAGCTATAGATAATAAGTTTTCGGTCACCCATCCCATGACTGACCCTTGCGAAAGTCGCTTAGCCGCCGCAACCGCAAAAGCCACCCACTGCGCCGCGCCATCGCGATCCTCAAAATACCTATCTACTTATTTAGTTACTTCTTAATAGCATTCAAACCAGAATATTGAGGTCTATCAAATCTCATTATATTCGTGGGTCGTATTGTGTTTGTCAGTCGTCGAATACGTGCAGAGGTCTAGATAAGATGGTCTATATTTATACGAACTGTTTTGTTTTGTTTTCTTTTTAACTTTCGTTTGAGGCTGTGGAACAGAATATCGGTCTAGAAATGTCAGTTGACGGTTAATGTAGATTTTTGTTAAGGCGCTGTAGGTAATGAAACTAGCGCCGCCACTACATTTATTTTTATTACTCGTAAACCAAGTAAATATTTAAATGGCAATTATGGATTTTAAAACTACAGAATGAATGATAACTGTTGAAGAGTTATTCAAAAAATATTAGAGATGATTTAAGAGATTATTACATGAGCTTTTTTAAAATATTGACTTGGTTTACGAGTGGTAGGTACTTACCTAATAAAAATAAATGTAGTGGTGGCGCTAGTTTCACTACCACCGCGCCTTAAGGCGGTTGTATGACCGAAAGTTGGCGCCCTCAGAGGTTATTATTTAATAAGTTATTAATAGAAAAAGATTTTAATAATGTTTATCGTGGAGATTTTAGGGCCCATGGTCCAGTATTTTTACTAGAAGGTATCACTACATGCCCTCGTAGTCATTCGTAGAAGTAGATAGCAAATGTGTCAAAAACGGCCACTTTTAGCAGTTTTGCTATCTACTTCTAACAGTGACTACGAGGGAATGTAACGATACCGTCTAAAAATACTACACTGTGCGCCCTAAAATCTCCACGATAAACATTTTTAAAATTGTGTATTAGAATTAAATATTAAATATAATTCACCGCGGCGCCACTTTCGCTCAGGGTGCCACCTTAACACGGTAGGCAAAATTTTAATGACACGGTCTATAAAATGTGGAAGAAATACGCGAACATCGATAAAAAATGCGATCGAAATGAGAACCCCTCCTTTTTTAATTTGGTTAATAAACAGCCTGCCATACGTTATCGAAAAAAATAACGCGCGTAATAAAAATAATTCTATACAGTAATTTATATGGGAAATTAGTACAGCGCCATCTACCGCCGAATAGCGAATGAAATTTTCCATGTACGAAAGTTCCCCCTACTAATAGTAATAATTTCTGCAAGACTGAGTCCTACAATGTGTAAGTGCATAGCCAAATATAGAAGGCTATGGTAAGTGCCATTATGAGGAGCAACCAAGATTCGAATCCACAACCACAACCGTGGATTTCAAAACCAGTAAGTAACCGCTAAGACCAACCATAATTATGTAGTAATGTTTTATCAGCCGTCAAATTGAACGTTATGCAAGTCGCCCCTAAAATAATTAAGTAAGTAGGTAATCTTTAAGGTGTTGTTTCCTTAGATTTCGCCAGATTTCTCGTGGAAAGCTGAAATTGGTTACAGTTCCAGGCAACCGTGCTGTGAGGTTGTGCAAGCCTCAGCGATAGCGCGCGCGACAGCCCTGCATAGTGTTGGGACACATCGGTTTATTCGGAATTCGGCATGTTCGGCACTGCCGGCCGGTCTAGGGCTCTATCGGCTAACTTACATTATTGCTATTGTAATCACTCTGATAGCAATTCCAAACATTGCTGCTTTTCTTTGGTAAGTTTTTATTTGTTCTAAAACGAAGTAGCAATTATTATCTAATACTACCTACATCTGTCAAATCACAGTTTACATTAACTTCATTCATTTCTATCACAATTGTCTCATTCATGATTCACGAGATAGTTAATACAACCAGTTTTATATATTTATATTACATATATTATTGTGTATTATGTTATGTATGTATGTATGTATTTATTCATATTTATATTTATTTAATTATGTTAAGTTTATACCTACTATAAAGTTTATTTATAAGTATATGTATGTGTATAAAATGATCTAGATTAAGTTTTATTTAGGATTTCACTTATCTCACTTATCTTACTATGCACTTTCTATTACCTGCTTACTTAAAAATCTCAAACAATGCTGGGTTGGCTGGAAGAGATCTCTTTTGGAGATAAGCCCACCTTTGTAAACAACTTTCATATTTACCTGTGTAATTATGTTACAAGTGCAATAAAGAATATATATTGTTTGTAGCCGATAGACCAGCGGGTCTAGAGTCTAGAGCAAGGGTCTTCAACCTTTTTGAAGTCAAGGGCCTAATATACTCTGATATTGGTTCGGTGGGCCTCAACACAAGAAAAACATATTCTAACTAAATAGGTAGGTAAAATAGGTATAATTTGTAGACATGTGAATTTAGTTTTGTCAATACAATGACGGGCCGCCAAGAACGTAACCGGCCGCGGCCGCGGGTTGAAGACCCTTGGTCTAGAGCTTTGATAAAAGCTCTTCAGTATTGGTTCAACTTTTAAGATATCCCCACTAATCTAATTAATATCATAAATGAGAGAATTTGTATTTTTTTTTGTTAGGTACCGCTTCACGCAAAAACTACTTAAGTACATATAACGCTTTATAACAGAATACCTAATAGTACAAGGATTGATGTAATCTACAACATTACATAAGTACACAGATAGTTTGAAGCTTCGATTAATGAAAACACAAAAAGCTATCGAGAAAAAAAAACGCGCGTAAAAGTACTCGATAGAGTCATTCTCTATTCAAATTTCAAAATTTAAAAATAATTTATTCAGTGTATAGGCTGTTACAAGCACTTGTGAATGTCATAGAAGCTACGCCATCGGTTCGCAAACGAGACCTTGTAACGAGAAGAAGAGGCAAGAAACTCGTCAAGGGCTGCTTTTTTCTCCCTGTATATTTCATACAGAGTCGATAACATTGAAAAATGAGCTCCACATTAAAAGTGAGGTCATTTCCCACCACAATAATTTTTATTAACAAAAGTTTGCACACAATGGGTAGGTAGGTTGAAATTAAATACCTACTACATATCGGATAGGTAATTGTGAGAGTAAATAACCTTCTACTAGTTGAGAAATCAGTAATCACTCTGTCTGCTACTCGAAAGTGCACCTAAGTAGGCAAAATTTACCAAAAAAACACTTGATACCAAGACATAAAAATAAAAATAGAAAACGCAATTTTTTTTCGGCGGGAGATGGCGCTGTACAACCATACAAAATTACTCTATCGATCATATTTTTACGCGCGATATTTTTTTCGATAGCTGTTCGTGCTACAGGTACAGAAGACATTTTACTTTCACAATCAAAATAAGCAGAGGAATTCGGCCACAGCCTGTCACGTCTCTAGTGCTAATCGCGCGAGACCCTTGCTACACCGGGAAGTGAACCCAGCACCGGCCGATTGTGGGTTAATTGCTAAAACAGGCAATTGTGAAACAATGCGTATTTTTTCTAAACATCGTCGCAATTTCAAGCTTTCTGCACAAAATAAAGTCGCTCGGAACAAATTGCGGTTTTCTGCGCACGCACACACGCATAGACATCAACTTCTATCGAGAAACGCGTTATAGCATATTATTGTGGTAATGGACTCCCTAAACGATCAAAATTGCTTGTCAATCATTTACATTGCATTGCTTGTCAATCACATTTTGTTCGTCTAGGAGCGATGCTTGACAAGCACCACAGAATAGATAGATTACCGTGGCCAACCAAAAGTAGGCCACGCCCCCAAATGGTAAATGCAATGTAAATGATTGACAACAAATGCTTGATCGTCTAGGGGCTCCATTATAGTACTCGATAATCGTTTCGCTTTTCGGCGGTAGATGGCGCTGTACAAGTTTCCCATACAAAATTACTCTTTTATTTATTCTATTCTTTACACGCGTTTTTTTCTTGATAAATATACTGTACCTTTAGCACGAACAGCTATCGAGAAAAAAACGAGCGTAAAATTACTCGATAGCGAATTATCTATTTTTTAATTGGATTGTGCAATTTTGTATTGGAAATTTGTATAACGCCATCTAACGTCGAATAGCAAAATTAAAATTTCTACAGATAATTCTCTATCGAGTAATTTTACGCTCGTTTTTTTCTCGATAGCTGTTCGTGCTAAAGGTACAGTATATTTATCGAGAAAAAAACGCGTGTAAAGAATAGAATAAATAAAAGAGTCATTTTGTATGGGAAACTTGTACAGCGCCATCTACCGCCGAAAAGCGAAACGATTATCGATTATCGATTTTACGCGCGATATTTTTTTCGATAGCTGTTCGTGCTACGAGTAGGCCAAACTTTCCAAAAACGAAATTATAACTTTTTCGTTCGTTTTGGGCAGGGCAGTCGTGTATGAAAAAAAAACATTATTTTCATATAGGTATTTTTATTTCATACAAGTGACAAATTACATCATTTCGGCTACTCGGTTTGGTTGGTGGTACTGGTAGGGCTTATTTCAAGCCCGCCTGGCTAGCTACCACCATCTTACCTAAGTCTGACGCCGTAACAACAATTTAAAAATTGTTGTGTTCCGGCAGTTAGAGGTAAGATAGCCAGTTCCTCAGTGGTGAGGATTCCGGGTGTAGTGCGCTTCCACCTTCGGCCTTATCGTCACTTAACATCAGTGAGGTGAAGGCCAAGCACTATCTCGTTGTGCATAAAAAACAATAACATAATCTACTTTTGAACTGGAAGTCTGTCTAATAATAAATGAAACAATAAATAGTTGTTTTAAGTTTATTTTTACAACATACAACCATCACATTAAGTTTATTGCTCAAATCATCAGACTAGTATTATTATTAGTATAATATTGTATGCACAGTACACTACTGTACAGTTAGCGCAGGGTTACAAACGATTAATATACCATACTACCTTATGACTTAAAATCATCTGTAGTCTGTACCCTTAGCACGAACAGCTATCGAGAAAAAAAACGTGCGTAAAATTACTCGATAGACAATTCTCTATGGAAAATTTCATTTCGCTTATCGGCGATAGATGGCGTTGTACAAATTACCAATAAAAAATTTAACTATCGAATGATTTTACGCGAGTTATTTTTTTCGATAGCTGTTCGTGCTAAGGGTACAGTTATTAGGTAGGTAAGATAAAAAAAATACAATAGTTTTTCGTTTTTGCGGGGATAGTACGTAATTGCATATTTATAAAAATCTTTTAAAAATTAACATCACCTCTGTGTAATTTAGGTTTTTAGGACATCGTTTCTCAAATGTTTAGGGTAGAAAATTTATTAAGTAAAATTCATTCAAATACTTATTAGTAAGTAAGTACCTATCATTGGAGATTCAAAGGTCATGTTTTTTTTGTTACAACAAAACTCTATTGAATTAATAAATGTCTTAAATTCTTTATTTCTAAGCTAGAGCAAAAACTGACGAGTGCGTAGTCTGCACATTATAGCGTACCCAACCCATCAATGTATTTTAAAATAGTTCTTTTGTACCAAATAAATATTTTTCTATTTCTATTTCTTACCCATTGGAGTTTGGACCGCACGCGCTCTTAAACCATAAATTTGAAAATGTCTTTAAACCCATTTTGTGGTCGATATCGTCTTTATTCACTTGATAATTATATTAAAAAGTTGTTAGGACCCCATGGGCTTCATCCGTAGACAGAGAAAATCCCTTACTTTGAAAAAAGGGGTATCCACACCTTCCGATTTATGATATTCGTCCAACCAGCCCGGAACGACTTTAGCGTTCAATATTGAACAGTCAACGGCACACTGGGTTACCGCAACAGAGTAATCAATTTCAAACTTAAATCATCATATCGTATGGCCGACTGCGTCAGCATCATACACCTCCAGTTGTAAATCTCTTTGGCCGCGGGCGTCAGCTGGTGAAGCTCCCCTAAACCACCACCGGAAAAGCAGTACAGCGGGCAGTCCTCAGCGACGTGTTGTAGGGTCTGGTCTGGGGCCCCGCATTCACAGACTGGTGAGTCTTTTATGCCCCATTTATGGAGATGGTGGTTTGATCGCTCGTGTCCTGACCTGAACCTGTTAAGTTTGACCCATAGTGCTCGTTGTGTATCAAATCCTGCTGGATTTCAAACTTAATTCCTCTTCATCAAAACGTAATAAACACAAATAAAATTACGAACTAAGTACCTAGGTACCTAAATAGTGTTTTCCTTTAGTAATATTGTTTTTAAAGTGTTTATTAAAACTCAAATATTATAAGGAAGTGTTTTCAAACAATTCCATCGGGTAGTTTTCGAACTACCATAACGACCGAACTCACCTAGCCACCGCCAATGTTTTCGTGGTGAATATTTCGTAGAAAAGGACAAATCTGTGGAATACTACGCACTAAACCGGGGAAGTACTTTTGTTCCTTAATTGTATTTATATTATTACAACATAGACTACAACACTAAGCCAATCAGACTGATATCAAACATTTTATTTTGCAAAGCAACGGAGGTACCTTCATAAAGAAACCTACGGCTTGTGTAGCATTTTGGTTCTCAATTTATCCCAACTGTTCCTTACTACTTGTACAAAATTCACATAAAGTGAGTAACATCAAAACTCAAAACGACTTGGCACAGTTAATTTTCTCTTTACTTGATGTGAAGTGGAAGTAAAGTTGAGATTGTGACTACTATTGTCACAGACATTCACTAAACTATTTACCCTTTACAAACATTACACTACTCATAAATACAATAGGTACAGCTTTAAACCTTACAATCAAAATATTGTGTAACCATTTTGCTACTTGAATACTATTGTATTAAGTACTTATTTATTGATTTATTGGGGTCAGTCTGTTTAGTTTTGTTGATATTTTATTTTGTTTTGACTTTAAACATCCATGTTTTATTGCTATAATTAATTAAATTAAGCATCTAGTGACTTTTACTATAACCAGATAGTATCTGGATTAATTCTTTTTTTAAAAAACTATTATAACATTCTTGTGTACATTATTATTAGGCTTCACTAAAAGTATAGGACTAAACTAATGTTATAATTTGAATAAGTACTAAAATAAATAAATATTATCTAAGTAAATTATTCCCAATTACTGTGGCCTACCTGTCTTAAGTATTTAATTTCTGTTTTCATCCAAGTATATTCTCTGATAATAAATAAATAATCAATATTTGTTTTAAATTGTTCCTGATACTGTTGATTGTAAACTTTCAGGACTTTCAAATTCACCATGCTGACCCGTAAGGCTGCAGCACAAAGCACCGAGATGAAGTTGAGGCAGGCACTGCAGGAACTGAAGGAGTCAAGGGATACTTGCAGCCAGCTACTACGTGAGCGAGACGACAGTGAAGAAGAAATCAGTAAAGTTATTGCTCGCAACTCTCAACTGAAGATTGAGATGGCTCAGATGCACTCCGAGCATATGGAAGTAATACACCAAAGGGACCAGCTCGAGAACACCGTTAGCAGCTTCGATGAACAGTGCAGCACCTACGAGAGGGCCCTAAACCGCATCACTGATTTGGAACGGGAGCTGAACGATGCTAACAGGCAAATATTATACTTCAAGGAGCAACAGCAACTGCAAGAAGTGGACCATACACAGAGTCTTTTTGAGGAGCTCATGATTTCTTCACCTGCTGTACAGTCGGCAAAACAGTCAAGAACCACATGCAGTGACTTTTCACCTCAACCTCAAATTTTAGGTGCTAATAAACTGAAGAAATATATTAAAATAAGTAAATTAATTAAAAAAACAGGAAAACTAATTAGGAAAAATAATTGTTTTTCTAAAAACATTGCTTTAAGAAAAGAACGAATTAGCCTCTTGGATTCATTGGAAATTTATAGTAGTAAATTAACTGAAAGCAGGCAAATGTATGACCGGGACACTAACAAATTGCAATTGAAAATCATTCAGTTGCATGAGTCACTTGAACTTGTGCAAAAGAAGTACTCTCTTGCGCAGAAACAAATTGATGAGCACATCAAATCTGCCACAGAGTTAGTGGAACTCTGCAATTACAATGCGGACCGGTATGATTCTTTAGTAAATAGTCAACCTATTGTTGAATCTTCAGTTCTTCACAATAACGATTCTAATATTAATAAAATTAGCCAATCTACACAGAGCCCCTGTCATTCATCATCCTGCATAGAAACATTACAAAGTAGCTACAGTAAATGCACTTTCAAACCAGCATTATCTTGTAACTCAAAGGAGGCTAAAACAATTATGTTTTCAGATAAATTAGGTCAGGGACTAGGTTTAGCTCTAAGAGATAAGCTCTCTAAAAAACTTATTAATATTTGTACTCCTGGTTTATCTTTTAACCAAATTGTACAAAATATTGATAAGTCACATATTGATGACGCTACAACAGTAGTAATATTATGTGGGGACAGTTCCCATATTACAAAAAGGGACATTCTTAAAAATATTAATATTCTATTAACATTACAGACTGGAACAAGATGTAAAATAATAATTAGCGCTTTCCCTTATGCAAGTAACTTAAACTGGGATCAAAATAAGCGCATTTTTGATTTAAATTTGTATATATATAATTTGATTTGTCGTCACAGTGACGTTATTTTATACTTTGACGTTAATAAATTTATTAACACTTTTACATTGACTCCAGATAGTATGTATCTGCCGAAAAAATGTAGGATGCAAATAGCTAATTTGTTAGCTTACAATTTACAGGTCTCTGTTACAGCTGTAACTAAGGCCATAAAACCGAGTATTAGTACTTCATCTACTACTCCGCATATTGTTTCAAATAAAACAGTGACAAACTCAGATTTAAACTGAGGCACAAGACAACAGCCAGGCCTAATAATTGTATTAATATAATTAGTCAAAATATTCAGGGCCTGTCTGGCAAAGATCTAGAATTAGAATTATTTGTTGAATGTAATAATATTCAAATCATTTGCATTACAGAACACTGGCTAAAGCATGGTGATATGTCATTTTATCTAAATAATTTTCAACTAGCAAGTGCGATGGTTAGGCAAACAACTATTCGTGGCGGTTCTGTAATTTTTGTGAATAATAATATAAAGTATAAAGAAAGAAAGGATATTGTGAAACTTACATCAGAGCGCCATGTGGAGTTGTCTTGTATAGAATTAGATAGCATGATAATTGTGTCTGTATACCGCCCCCCTAAAGGTACCTATGAAATCTTTGAATCTGTCATGGAAGATGTTCTAAAAAAATTAAAGTTAAAAAATAAACCAGTAGTAATTTGTGGCGATTTTAATATTGATATTCTTGAGAACAATTCTTCGACCACTCGTTTTCTGGCATTATTTAAAAGTTTTAATTTACTTAATAAATTTTTAGAACCCACACGGGTGACTGAACACTCCGCCACTTGCATAGATAATGTTTTTTCAGAATGTGATCCGGAAAACAAATTTGTTTTTAGTAATATTTCATCAGACCATTACGGTTTGAAAGTTTCATATGCTGTGAACGTCATAGATACGCCTAAGACTGTAGAATGCAGACCTATCACAAAAAAGGGATTGGACAATTTTAAAAACAACATTGATGAACAAATTTCTTTAATGCCATGGAATTCGGATAATCCTGATGTTTTGTACGGGAACCTCTTTCATTTAGTTACTTATGAGTTTGATAAAACATTTAAAACAAAGACAATTAAATGTACTCAGAAGTTACGGTTCTGCGATTGGGCTACGACAGGTATTTATAAAAGTAGAAACAGACTTTATGAACTATACAAACTTAGAGAAACGAACCAAAGCCCAGGTTTCTTAGAACATGTTAAAAAATACTCGAAGACTTTCAAAATACTATGTGCAGTTGCAAAGTCTAACTGCATTAAAAAGCAAATTAAAAACTCGAGTAACAAAACTAAAACAACCTGGGATGTCATTAATCGTGAAACTGGTAAAACTAAAGCACGGGAAAATAGCCTAACGCTTAAAATTAATAATGAATTAATAAACACAGATAAAGAAATTGCTAATATTTTCGATAAGTTCTTTGTAAACATACCAGTAGAAACTACATCAAATTTGGATTCCTCACCAGCGGCTGCTGTATCTGTGCTAAAGGGACATGTGGCTGAAAGTGATTCATTGTTTAATTTTAAATGTATTAATGCTTTAGATATTATTAAAGCCTTCAATTCTCTAAAAATGAAAAGCTCCACTGATTTATGGGGCATATCAGTTAAGGTTATTAAAAATATTGTGTATACTATTGCCCCTTATCTTGCTGACGTTTTTAATCAGTGTATTGATCAAGGAATATTTCCTGATCTTATGAAGTTTAGCAAGGTAGTACCATTGTTTAAATCAGGAGATAAAGAAGACCCTAGCAATTACAGACCAATATCGATATTACCTGCCCTAAGCAAGATTTTTGAAAAAATAATACTTGAGCAATTATTATGTCATTTTAATGTAAATAAACTTTTGCACAACAAACAATTTGGTTTTACGAAAGGTCGTTCCACAACTGATGCTGGGGTTGCGCTTTTGAAGCATGTCTTTGAGGCTTGGGAGGGGTCTCAGAATGCCCTTGGCATTTTCTGCGACCTGTCCAAGGCTTTTGATTGCGTGGACCATTGCACGCTGCTGTTGAAGCTGAATCATTACGGTGTAAAAAATAATGCTCAAAAATTAATACTGTCGTATCTCAGTTCCAGGACTCAAACAGTTAATATCAATGGAATAAGTTCGTCAGGTTCTCATGTAAAAATGGGCGTTCCGCAAGGCTCCATTTTGGGCCCTTTCTTATTTTTAATATATATAAATGATTTACCCTTTTTTGCAGAAAAATTCTGTGATATTGTTTTGTTCGCAGATGATACTTCTTTAATATTCAAAGTTGACAGGAATAAAACTGATTTTGACGATGTGAACAGGGCACTCTCGCAGGTTCTTGCTTGGTTTAATGTTAATAATCTCCAGCTTAATGCTAAGAAAACAAAATGTGTTAAATTCGCTTTACCAAATGTACAGGCGAATCCCACTGAAATTGTTATCAATAATGAGAAATTAGATTTGCTCGATTCAACAGTTTTCTTGGGTGTTACTCTTGACAGTAAACTTCAATGGAATATGCATATCGCAGCTCTGGCTGGCAAGCTTAGCTCTGCTGCCTATGCCATTAGAAAAGTTAGACAGTTAACAGATGAAGAAACTGCCAGATTAGTGTATTTCAGTTATTTTCATAGCATTATGTCATACTGTATTCTTTTATGGGGGATAGCAGCCGATATAAATACTATTTTTGTTTTACAAAAACGAGCAATAAGAGCTATTTATCAACTAAGTTCTAGAACATCTCTTAGGGATAGATTCAAAGAGATTGGTATATTGACAGCAGCATCTCAATTTATATTAAACTGCATACTTTTCGTGCGTCGCAATATTAACTTATATACAAAACATAGTGATTGGCACAATCGGAATACCAGAAATAAAGAAAAACTTGTAATGCCTCAGTATAGATTAGAAAAAGTCCGTGGTTCTTTCATAGGTCTTGGTATAAAGTTTTATAATAAAATTCCAAGTAATATTTTGGATTTACCATTTGAAAACTTTAAGTCTCATGTAAAAAATTGTCTTCTCAAAAAAGGATACTATACCGTTAAAGATTATTTAATTGATAAAACAGCCTGGTCGTAGATTTTTCTATTCTATGTGAAAATTGAGGGAATTGTCCTACCTACTTAAAACTTATTGTAAGCTTTTTGACTCGACGACGCCTTAATGCGAGTAGCTTTAGTATGTCATGCTCACTTTAAACATTTCTGCGGTGGTGTCGTGTGGGGCGGGTCGTTACGTTCCCTCAAATATGGTTGAGCGAAGCGATGGCTGGTCCATGCGTCATGCTCGTGAACGGGTGCTGCCAGTGGGAATGGGTCTGCTTCTGTCTGCTTGTACTAAGGGCGTCGTATATTTATATTTTTTTTTCTCTGTTTGATGTTATCAATATGTATGGCACTTCTTACTCAAAACATAAAACTAATAGGCAAGTAAACCTTGTTTTGATTTCTCTTTTTTTTTTTATTGCAATCATTTTGCTTTCTATAGTCAGTAGTTTTTGTAAGTAAAGGCCTATGAAAAGCTTTTGGATATTAGTTTTCAATTCAGTGCCTTAGGATGGGTAGCCTAAGTATGTCATGCTCTCTTTAATCATTTCTGCGGTGGTGTCGTGTGGGGCGGGTCGTTACGTTCCCTCAAATATGGTTGAGCGAAGCGATGGCTGGTCCACGCGTCATGCTCGTGAACACGTGCTGCCAGTGGGAATGGGTCTGCTTCTGAGTACCTATCTTAACGCATATTGAATTGTAAGAATTGCGTTTTTTATTGTTATTTTTTATGTCTTGTCTCAAGTATTTTTTGGTAAATTTTGCCTACTTAGGTGCACTTTCGAGTAGCAGACATAGTGATTACTGATTTCTCAACTAGTTGAAAGTTATTTACTCTCACAATTACCTATCCGATATGTAGTAGGTATTTAATTTCAACCTACCTACCCATTGTGTACAAACTTTTGTTAATTATTGTGATGGAAAATGACCTCACTTTAAATGTGGAGCTCATTTTTCAATGTTGACGACTCTGTATGAAATATACAGGGAGAAAAAAGCAGCCCTTGACGAGTTTCTTGCCGGTTCTTCTCGTTACAAGGTCTCCCGCTCAGGGTTTGCGAACCGATGGCGTAGCTTCTTTGACATTCACAAGTGCTTGTAACAGCCTAGACTGAATAAATGATTTTTTGATTTTTTGATTTGATTTGATTTTTGATAAATGCGAATTAGAGATGGGCAAAAGACTCGGTTTAAACCCGACTACTGGGTTTAAAATCCGATTAAAAACCCATTTGTATGTTACTGGAAACTTTATAGTTTTTCTTTTTCAATTGATATGTCAAATGTGATGTTGCTATGGAAACAATTTCTTGTTAAATCAATACAGAATAATATTCAAACAAAAATACATTTCATATGTAATGTATTTATAAAGATTTTATTTAGATATATTTATTTATTGCATAAAAACCAAAGATATTAGAATTTTAAAAAGAGGTAGATGGGTTACCTGCGCCTTAACACTGGCAGTCTAAAACTTGGCTAATTAGCTCACCTGAGCGTAGTCTCGCAAAAGCATCGGCAACGTTGACACTTTGAAGTGCTCCCGCGAAACACAGTAAAAATGCCGTCCTGCGTAATGCGAACTTGTACTAATTACACAAGCAAGACTTCCAAAAGTCTAGGGATCATATATCATGCGTAAGTATTATATTTTAACTAATTTTCGTTCATATTTGTACATTAGAAATGCAAAATGTCAGTAAATATTATCCAAAAAGATTAAGTGCGACAGCAAATACTCCGATTACCGAGTGTGATAGAGATGTCTGTCATAGATTATAAATGTACAGAACGGTCAATGCCACGACATTGCTCAAGCATTATCCACGAGATGAATAACTAATGGGGGCTTCTCACAATGACAAAAAACTAGGCTATCGAGCCAGATGATCTATCGAGATGGCGTTGATAAAAATAGGTGACAATGTGAGTTTTTTACTAAGCTTCGAAGAGTGTCAACACCATCTAGTGATTCAAATAGTTACTATTTTTAGGGTTCGACGAGTATCAACACGATCTAGTGAGGCAAATAGTTACTGTTTTTATTTTTTAAATGTCACTTTGAAAAGCCCTCATTAACTTATTATATATTTACTATTATTTTTATAGGTTTCCAGCAAATGAATTGCGATGTATTAAATGGATAGACATTGTGCGGAGACAGAGGAGAGAAGAAGATTGAAAATTTCATGATGATCGGTTTAGTAGTTAAGACGTGAAAGCGTAACAAACAAACAAACGGACTTTCGCATTTTAATATTAGTAAGGATTACCTAAACCTTGTGACATAGAATTTCTTATCGCCCATATTTAATTAAAGCTAAATTCCTTACTAATTTGAACACTTTTACTATTTAAATTTACAAGTTTTACGAAGTTATATTTTAAATAATCGTTTTGGTCACAAAAAATATTTTTTTCGGAGTGGAAATCCATTACGCAACGGACTATTTATTATTTTAGCAATTAGCAATAGAAACTAATAGGTAAATTTTATTGTGCCCAAAAACAACCCAAGATATTAGTGGTAATAGGTTCGACCCGCTTTTTGGGTCGAAATCGGATTTAAACTCGTAAAGACCCGGTTTAAACCTTTGGGTTTAAGCCCTTGCACATCCTTAATTATGACTATTAGTAGCTTTTTTATTTTATCGCTTGAAGTAAAATGATTTATTATTTTATTCAGATATCATTGTAGTTCATAGGCATCAAACCATCGAATGTCTCTTCTGTGACACATTTAACGATATTCTATGATTAGTATCGCGACATTCACGACGACATTGCGCAACATGTATCTGTCTCGTTTACGCTCTTGTAAATAATCATACTATCTTGTTCACACTTTACAACACGGTCAAGTTAAGTCGGCTTATGCGACCATACGAAATCATCGACTCAAAGTGCCGAGTTACCTTGACCGTGTAACATCGTATTATTTAGTGTGTTATAACGAGGCAGGTATATACGCCTTGCGGACAAATTCATGGCGTCGCATATACCGACATAACACATCTTTTTAATTCTAATATCATTGATAAAAACATGGTTTTACAAAATAAAAATAGTCTCACATATTTAACTGTTGGACAGCATGCAATATTTTAAATTTAATTGTATAACGAATTACTTAGGTACCTATAGATTATCATAATATTCATAATACATTTCATAAATCAACAAATGGTCCATGGGATTTAACTAATATGGCTATCGTAATAGCTTTCATTTGCCAGACGGGTGTGACACGTTGCTACTTCTATTTGGCATATATAGAAAAGTAGGTAGAGGTAGCAGTGGTTTAGCGCCTGGCCCAGCGATTGCGGAAGTTAAGCAACGTTCGCAAGGGTCGGTCATGGGATGGGTGACCAAATATTTATTATCTCGAGCTTCGGAAGGCACGTTAAGCCGTCGGTCCCGGCTGCATTTGCAGTCGTTAACACCCACCAATCCGCATTGGGCCCGCGTGGTGGGTTATGGCCCATCCTCCTTACCACCCATAAGGAAGGCCTGTGCCCCAGCAGTGGGGACATCAAAAATGGCTGATGGACATAGAAAAGTAGCAATGTATCACATCCATCTGTCAAATGAAAGCGATTACGCTAGCCATGTAAGTTTGCCGGTACGGCCCCAGCAGTCGGGTTTAAACAGGGACTTTTGCCCATCTCTAATGCGAATACATTAAAGCTCTGATATTCGGAAACATGTCTCTGTCTTTTTCTTTACGTGCACGTGCGCTTTTTCGACGTTTTTCGTTGTTTTTTCACCATTATCTTTAGCACAATTATCTTTCCTGAACAAAAGTTATTGGAGCAACTTCACAGTACGTTAAAGTGTAGATGTAGTTGTGACCAACGTCTTACTTTCTTCAAAATGAATTCTTTACGTGACCGCCGCAAAATGCACGATTTAGTGTTTCTTCACAAACTTGTCAATAACGGTCTTGCATGCGACGATTTGCTACATCGCCTTGGATTGAGCGTTCCCCGCACCATCCCGCGTTATCCGATTACAAAAACTTTCTATACCCCAATCTGTAGAACTAATCTCGGCGTATCTTCTCCAGTGATTAGAATATGTGACGAGTATAACATGCTTAACTTGACTCATGATAATGTTGATATTTTCCATGATTCTTTGCCTCGCTTCAAATCTAAGATACTGGAATCATTCGTGTGATATTTGGTCTAATTCCATGAGGTTGTATCTTTCTTTTAGTCTTAATATATACAATACATACGGAAACATTGTTAAACGGATATTGTGAATCTATGTTAGTATTAGATGCCTATTGTTTATTAACTCGTAAATAATTTGTTGACTGTGACGTACTCATATTTGAACGCTGTACACGCCTGTTATTGGCCTACACATCAGAAGTGAAGTTTGATTATTGTTTCAAAGTGTATGTTTCATTGAATGCTGTTGGTGTGTCTTAAATAAATAAAATAAAAATAAAGTGTATTTTGTAACCTTAGCACGAACAGCTATCGAGAAAAAAACGCGCGTAAAATTACTCGACAAAGAATTATCTACGGAAATTTTAATTTTGCTATTCGGCGGTAGGTGGCGTTGTACATTTTCCATACTAAATTGCACTATTGAATGATTTTACGCGCGTTATTTTTTTCAATAGCTGTTCGTGCTAAGGCTACTGATGTAGAATTCAATACGTTTCCGCTATTATTTACGCCAAAAATATGACCCGCGACAAGCGCTTTTGATGATATTCTGTTTTTTTTTACAATCATCAGTTTTCTATAAAATATGGCCCGCGCAAACCATATTTTCGTATCATGGACCCTGAAAGTCCAAAATAAATCAGAGATTTTTGTCAGTGACGTGACGCTGACTGTACTAAACTACATCAATTTAAAGACGTCCTGTCGGAGTGGTCGGACATCCCAAATCGGAAGGTGTGAATACCCCTTTAGTACTATACAATATTAGTAACAAATGCATTATTATTATTATATTATGTTAATAATAAACGTGTTATATGTTAGCGCCCACAGCCGCCCTTGGAGCACGCGGATCGCTTCGGGGCGCGGTACGAGGATGTCGACGCTCCCCCACTTAACGGCAGATAGTCTGAAAAAAAATTATTTTCTTCATTTCAATTCATCCTAGATCAAAGTGGTCGATATCGGTCGACCCCTTGGGGTCGAAATCGGGATCGAAATAAAAGATATAATGGGGTTGGTAAACTTTTCCAAAACTGTTGTGAATTATATATTTTCTGGTAGCTTTTGGCTTTGGAGTCAGGAATAACAAATTGAGGAATTATATAATGCTTCATTTTAATTTAAATAAAAAATTTAATTTTTAATTTACAGCATAGTACAATAAATCAATATTACGGCTGTATGCGTAGGTTATGCCTTTGCTCCAAAGACTTTCTATGTTGTTGCTCAAAACAAAAAAAACAAAGGTATGATTACTCTTTGTCACTGTCTGTCAAATCTGTCAATCAGTATTTTAAATCAGTAAATGCAAAGGAACTTCGTGTTCAGCCGTATGTTTGATATTTTATCGCGATAATAATATAAAAAAATATATTTAGTTAACAAAGTAAAATAAAAAAATCATAATATTATTTTCATTATTCTTCAAACGTGTGCTATCAAAAAAAATTATATAAAACAATTCTCTTCGAAAAAGTTTACCAACCCCATTGCCCTGCAGTTTATTTTGTATGTTCTAATTATCAGAAGAAACTTTGCTGATCACTGTTTTATAATATTTGGTAAAACTAAATGTACTGTGAAATTGTTTGTTTCCCAAAGAAACTAAAATAAAATAAAAGATAGCTGCAAACCGTATTTCTCGAAACATAAAATTCTAACACTTACGTCAATGTATATTTTGGAGATTGTCTTATTTGTTAAGGTGGTACCCTGAGCGAAAGTGGCGCCGCGGTGAATTATATTTAATATTAAAATTCTAATACACAATTTTAAAAATGTTTATCGTGGAGATTTTAGGGCCCACAGTCTAGTATATTTAGACGGTATCGTTACATTCCCTCGTAGTCACTGCTAGAAGTAGATAGCAAAACTGCTAAAAGTGGCCGTTTTTGACACATTTGCTATCTACTTCTACGAATGACTACGAGGGCATGTAGTGATACCTTCTAAAAATACTAGACCATGGGCCCTAAAATCTCCACGATAAACATTATTAAAATCTTTTTCTATTAATAACTTATTAAATAAAAACCTCTGAGGGCGCCACTTTCGGTCATACAACCGCCTTAAAGCAAATCAGCAATATTTTGTAAAAATGGCAGGTGTTGTTCAGCGTAATCGACGCGATAACAGTCGGCTCTGCTTGCCTCGATCAAAAACAGCTCTTATGAGAAAGAGTATTTTATTTATGCCACCAAAAATATACAATAAATTACCTTCATCTTTAAAGCAACTTAATTATAATGATTTTAAATATAAAGTGAAAATTTTGCTACATAATTTTTTTTATTACTCTATACCAGAATTTTTGAATGATAAATTGTAAATTTTTTTTTTTAAATGATTTGAATAATGATAAGACTTATATTGACATTCTAATTTTACTTGTTACTGTTAATTCTTATGACTTGTTATTTTCTATGATTGGATTATGCTTTTATTTTAATTTGTACACCGTTTACGGTAAGACATGTTTGAACTTATTGTTTTAAATGATCATCTCTGTTACACATGTTTTGAACAAATAAATTATCTTTATCTTTATTAATACTTGTAATAATAATAATTAATTACACTCGATATTGATAGGATTTATAAAGTAATTAGGCTATGGGGCTCTGAGGTTTGGAAAAGAGGTCTCTTGCCCAAAATAGTTTACAAAATACTATTTTGTAACCTCATGTTGTATCCTCTTTGTTCATAATAAATAAATAATAAACCCTGATCTAGATTATTTTATATTGAGAAAAAACACAAAACATAATTAATATAATTATAAGTATTGTTTCGATAAAAAAATACGAAGAATGGAAATTCTGTTGAGCAACGACATTGGCAAATGTCATTGCTCAACAGTATTTCCATACATTTCTGAGCCATACAACCAAAATGAATTAATTGTGTTTAAACCGTGTAATTTCAGCATTACATTGTCCATCAGTCATTTTTGATGTCCCCACTGCTGGGGCACAGGCCTTCCTTATGGATGGTAAGGAGGATGGACCATAACCCACCACGCGGGCCCAATGCGGATTGGTGGGTGTTAACGACTGCAAATGCAGCCGGGACCAACGGCTTAACGTGCCTTCCGAAGCACGGAGGAGCTCGAGATAATACATTTCTGGTCACCCATCCCATGACCGACCCATGCGAACGTTGCTTAACTTCCGCAATCGCTGGGCCAGGCGCTAAACCACTGCGCCACCGAGCTCTTTCAAATATTATTATGAAATATGTTATAATCTGACCTTCATCCTGAGCCCCGAGTTTGTTCCCGGTTGTGGCAGCGCCGTACTTCTTCAGCCGCTCCACCATCTCTTGTCGCTTGCGTTCTTCCCGCTGCGAACATAAAGAATAATTTTATAATATTCATATACCTATAAAGTTATCGCAGCGCATGAATTTCTGTGTGTACACTGTGAACTGTATAAATAAATAAATAAATAAATGCTTGGACAATTTCACACAGCGCCATCTAGCCCCAAACTAAGCAAAGCTTGTAATATGGGTGCTAGACAACTGATATACTACTTATATACTTTTTAAATATATTATACATACTATACATAGTAACACCCGTCATAGAAATTAAAATTCATCATTTCTATTTCTGCTTGGCCGGGAATCGAACCCGGGACCTCTTGCGTGGTAGGCGGCGTGTTGACCACTGCACCACATAGGTCGTCAACTGTATGTGTTTGGACTTTTTTATTTTTTTTATTTAACACTTAGGGTGAGTTGCACCAAAACGGTGTCATGCTAAAGTTACCGTCAAATGATAATGCTACCTATTTGTCACGTCAAACTTGTGCTGGCTGGCAATCACTTTTTTTGGCTAACTTGTGCTTAACCGGTACTTTAACAAGCTTGTTATTGTTGGTGCAACTGAGCCTTAGTCTTGTCTAGCTGTTATTGAGCTGATGTTGACTGTCATCTGTTGTGTATGCCCTTAAATAAATAATTTATACTACTGAAAAGAAAATAGGGGGAATAAAATATAAAATTAGTTATTAGTTATAACGAGCTAATTTTTGAAAGGTTTTTTTAATGTACCTACCTACATTCTGAATTCATTAGAATTTGATGTTGTTAGCCGTAAATGGCCGTAATAGTCAACTATTGTTGTTGATGTAATAGTCAATTTGCTGACTTTACTGTCAAAGGTCATTGGGCATTTTGTTCGGACGTTTGACCTACGGGTGTCCTACATCTTGGCATGGACCACTTTGAAAACCGCAATTCTGACTACATGGAAAATTTCTCCCCAATTAGTCCCAACTAGTCCTACTTTTTCGGAATTAGTCCCAAAAAGGACTGAAAGATATAAGCGATTTAAATGGTCCATGCCAAAGCAAACCTTCATTTTGGCAGGGACAGGCTATATCTAGTGAACCTAAACACCTAGCCAGGATCTGATTATTCAAAAAAAATCTCCCTTTTTTATGGATCCCGCAATGCCTAGAATCAAAACGAAATGAAGCGCCGTTCAAAAAATATAAAGGAATGATTTGGTCCCTGCCAAAATCAACCTACATCTTGGCGAGGACTTTTGAACCAGGTCACCTAGAGAAAATCTGATTATTGGAAACGATTCGTGTAAATTAGTCCCAATTAGTCCTAAAGCCACAAAATTAGTCCCCCTTTAGTTTAGGAGATAATCGGAATTAAAGTTTGGTTTTTATAGTACAGGAGCCGACTTCCTATTTAGTGACGATGTTTGTAACTTGTTTTATTTTTGCGTGTTTGTGTTAAAATAATGAAGTGTTATTAACGTATAATGTAAAACAAAAGTATAACGTAAAGTAATACGTAACTTTTATGCATTTTCGAAACTCAAAACCTTAATTTTTAAGTCATAAAATAAAAATGATTTCTTAGAGGTATTTTGATCCCGGGCTCCTGGACTATATCAAAAACATGTACAGTCGCGTACAAAATAATTTCAAAAGAAGTATGAAATGGTCATGTATAAAGTTGAATTTTAAAGTTATATTGCTTTTCTTTCGAAACTATTCATATTTGGAGTAGAGAGTGATTTTCTTCCTTCAATGGGTTCACTTGAAACTTTGTACCTATACAGGGTTATTTGTAATTAATTTAAAACCTCTCATCACACCATCAAACTGTACAACTTTCATTATAGGACCAACCTTGAAAACGAAAAAAAAAATCAGCTGTTTCATACATTTCGATGGAGTACCTACCTACGCATTGTACTTATGTATGGAACAGGTGTTTTTTTTCTAGTTTAACAAGAAAATAACAACTCAATGTTAAAAAAATTAAAAAAATACAAGATGGCGGCCAACTTTTTTGTTTGTATGCCGATTTCGATGAAACTCAGTTTTTGCTACTATTTTGACAAGAATACAGCAATGCAATGTTAAAATATAAAAAATCCAAGATGGCGGCCAACTTTTTTGTTTGTAGGCCGATTTCGATGAAACTCGGTTTTTGCTACTATTTTGACAAGAATACAGCAACAATGCAATTTTAAAAATATAAAAAATTCAAGATGGCGGCAACTTTTTGTTTGTAGGCCGATTGCGATGAAACTCGGTTTTTGCTACTATTTTGACAAAAATACAGCAATGCAATGTTAAAAATATAAAAAATCCAAGATGGCGGCAAACTTTTTTGTTTGTAGGCCGATTTCGATGAAACTCGGTTTTTGCTACTATTTTGACAAGAATACAGCAACAATGCAATTTTAAAAATATAAAAAATCCAAGATGGCGGCAACTTTTTGTTTGTAGGCCGATTGCGATGAAACTCGGTTTTTGCTACTATTTTGACAAAAATACAGCAATGCAATGTTAAAAATATAAAAAATCCAAGATGGCGGCAAACTTTTTTGTTTGTAGGCCGATTTCGATGAAACTCGGTTTTTGCTACTATTTTGACAAGAATACAGCAATGCAATGTTAAAAATATAAAAAATCCAAGATGGCGGCAAACTTTTTTGTTTGTAGGCCGATTTCGATGAAACTCGGTTTTTGCTACTATTTTGACAAGAATACAGCAATGCAATTTTAAAAATATAAAAAATCCAAGATGGCGGCCAACTTTTTTGTTTGTAGGCCGATTTCGATGAAACTCGGTTTTTGCTACTATTTTGACAAGAATACAGCAATGCAATTTTAAAAATATAAAAATCCAAGATGGCGGCCAACCTTTTTGTTTGTAGGCCGATTTCGATGAAACTCGGTTTTTGCTACTATTTTGAAGAGAATACAGCAATGCAATGTTAAAAATATAAAAATCCAAGATGGCGGCCAACTTTTTTGTTTGTAGGCCGATTTCGATGAAACTCGGTTTTTGGTACTATTTTGACAAGAATACAGCAATGCAATTTTAAAAATTTAAAAAATCCAAGATGGCGGCCAACTTTTTTGTTTGTAGGCCGATTTCGATGAAACTCGGTTTTTGCTACTATTTTGACAAGAATACAGCAATGCAATTTTAAAAATATAAAAATCCAAGATGGCGGCCAACCTTTTTGTTTGTAGGCCGATTTCGATGAAACTCGGTTTTTGCTACTATTTTGAAAAGAATACAGCAATGCAATGTTAAAAATATAAAAATCCAAGATGGCGGCCAACTTTTTTGTTTGTAGGCCGATTTCGATGAATCTCGGTTTTTGGTACTATTTTGACAAGATAACAGCAACACTATGTAAAAAATATAAAAAATCCAAGATGGCGGCCAACTTTTTGTTTATGGGCCGATTTCGATGAAACTCGGTTTTTTGCTACTATTTTGACTAGAAAACAGCAACGCAATGTTAAAAATATAAAAACCCAAGATGGCGGCCAACTTTTTTGTTTGTGGGCCGATTTCGATGAAACACGGTTTTTGGTACTATTTTGACAAGAAAACAGCAACGCAATTTAAAAAATCCAAGATGGCGGCCAACTTTTTTTTTGTGGACCGATTTTGATGAATCTCGGTTTCTGGTACTATTTTGACAAGAAAATAATAATGAAATATTAAAAAATAAAAAGCCAAGATGGCAACTTACTTTTTTGTTTGTGAAACCATTTCCGTATAAAAATCAGCTGTTTCATTTTGACAGAGTAAGGTATTGGACTTTTATGTATTTGTCCATCATTATGTATTTAATTGTACTTAAAAAAAATCTTAAAAAGCTTTTGCATGGAACAGCTGATTTTTTTTCACCGTAGAAGTCTCATAGTGAAAAAAACCACTCTAAAATAAAAATAAATAAACCTACCAAATAACCAAAGAACGAAAAAAACAAACACCTGCCAAGTGCCAATTCAGTGTTGCCGTTTTCCCGTAAAATGTTGTCATAGACGAAAGTTGAAAATTAAACCTAATTTAAAAAAAAATTAAAATAATGCAAAATGCCAAGTTCACATACATGTAAAATGGGGTGAAAAAATGCTAAATTTGAATAAACAAAATGGCAACACTGCCTTTCATGCCTGTAATTTTTTCTAGTAACTTTTGACTTGTGTAAAAATTTGGAAAAAAAATAGGTAGGTACTAAAAATATCGATAAAAGTCACTAGAATATTAAAATAGTTTTGATAAAAAATGTGTAAATAAAAGCGAATTTATGAAATCAAGCACTCCTTTATTAATAATTATAGGCAAATAGTACCTACATAATTAACAAAGGTGTAGGTACCTACGAAAATATGTAATAGGATTCAATTTTTCACAATTTTGCTTAAAAACATTAAAATATATTAGGTAAGTTATACTTTTTTAGCGACTAAATTACAAAAATATTAAAAAAATCCGCTAATCCAGCTACTATGTCGCTAGAACGGCAACACATCATGTAATGTATGACAAAATCGAACTATTTTTTTGGGTGTGGTATGGCTTGGTTAAGAGCCATTTAGACAACATGTTTCGCAACATTTAGGTACCTGTCTCGTCCATTTTGCTTCAAATGGATGACACAGATAGATGATTCACAAGCTGCACGACAGTATTGTCAGCACTATAGTGCTGACAACTGTACTTTTTGGTACGTTCTGGCAACACTGTTGACAATCGTGTCGTGTCATTGTTTGTTCGTAGGAAAACGCCCTTACAATCCCTCCCTCTTAGCCTAGCATGACCACCGAAACGTGATATGGTACCCAGTGATTTATCACGTTTAACTGGAGGGAGGAAGGGCTGCCCCCCTAGCATGACCGACAATACACGATATATATCGTTTTGTCGACACTCGACTGTCAAATTCCATTGTTTTATGGCAGTTAAACGTGATAAAGCTCTATATCATATTATCGCGTTTCGATGGTCATGCTAGGGGGGCATGAGCATATTACACTATCATATATTATTTATCGGATGCTATCTCCGACGAAGATAGTAAACATATATCACGGATGATATATACATGATTTGTTTATTATTTGTTTATTTGTGTGTATATGATAGTGTAATATGGGCCTAAAACTTTATTCCGTTCCGCAATGCGCAGTGTTCCGATTGTAAAACTTATGTTCACAGATACTGTTTGTGCATTCCTCAATCTACGAAAGTTCGTGCTTAATGTTTTACAATCGGAACACTGCGCATTACGGAACGGAATAGTTTTATGTAATTAATTTTTACTGTACGCTTTTGTACATGACTGTACTTATATCAAAAAACGGAATTTCTCCTAAACTAAAGGGGGACTAATTTTGTGGCTTTAGGACTAATTGGGACTAATTTACACGAATCGTTTCCAATAATCAGATTTTCTCTAGGTGACCTGGTTCAAAAGTCCTCGCCAAGATGTAGGTTGATTTTGGCAGGGACCAAATCATTCCTTTATATTTTTTGAACGGCGCTTCATTTCGTTTTGATTCTAGGCATTGCGGGATCCATAAAAAAGGGAGATTTTTTTTGAATAATCAGATCCTGGCTAGGTGTTTAGGTTCACTAGATATAGCCTGTCCCTGCCAAAATGAAGGTTTGCTTTGGCATGGACCATTTAAATCGCTTATATCTTTCAGTCCTTTTTGGGACTAATTCCGAAAAAGTAGGACTAGTTGGGACTAATTGGGGAGAAATTTTCCATGTAATCAGAATTGCGGTTTTCAAAGTGGTCCATGCCAAGATGTAGGACACGACCTACGTGTCCTACATCTTGGCATGGACCACTTTGAAAACCGCAATTCTGACTACATGGAAAATTTCTCCCCAATTAGTCCCAACTAGTCCTACTTTTTCGGAATTAGTCCCAAAAAGGACTGAAAGATATAAGCGATTTAAATGGTCCATGCCAAAGCAAACCTTCATTTTGGCAGGGACAGGCTATATCTAGTGAACCTAAACACCTAGCCAGGATCTGATTATTCAAAAAAAATCTCCCTTTTTTATGGATCCCGCAATGCCTAGAATCAAAACGAAATGAAGCGCCGTTCAAAAAATATAAAGGAATGATTTGGTCCCTGCCAAAATCAACCTACATCTTGGCGAGGACTTTTGAACCAGGTCACCTAGAGAAAATCTGATTATTGGAAACGATTCGTGTAAATTAGTCCCAATTAGTCCTAAAGCCACAAAATTAGTCCCCCTTTAGTTTAGGAGATAATCGGAATTAAAGTTTGGTTTTTATAGTACAGGAGCCGACTTCCTATTTAGTGACGATGTTTGTAACTTGTTTTATTTTTGCGTGTTTGTGTTAAAATAATGAAGTGTTATTAACGTATAATGTAAAACAAAAGTATAACGTAAAGTAATACGTAACTTTTATGCATTTTCGAAACTCAAAACCTTAATTTTTAAGTCATAAAATAAAAATGATTTCTTAGAGGTATTTTGATCCCGGGCTCCTGGACTATATCAAAAACATGTACAGTCGCGTACAAAATAATTTCAAAAGAAGTATGAAATGGTCATGTATAAAGTTGAATTTTAAAGTTATATTGCTTTTCTTTCGAAACTATTCATATTTGGAGTAGAGAGTGATTTTCTTCCTTCAATGGGTTCACTTGAAACTTTGTACCTATACAGGGTTATTTGTAATTAATTTAAAACCTCTCATCACACCATCAAACTGTACAACTTTCATTATAGGACCAACCTTGAAAACGAAAAAAAAAATCAGCTGTTTCATACATTTCGATGGAGTACCTACCTACGCATTGTACTTATGTATGGAACAGGTGTTTTTTTTCTAGTTTAACAAGAAAATAACAACTCAATGTTAAAAAAATTAAAAAAATACAAGATGGCGGCCAACTTTTTTGTTTGTATGCCGATTTCGATGAAACTCAGTTTTTGCTACTATTTTGACAAGAATACAGCAATGCAATGTTAAAATATAAAAAATCCAAGATGGCGGCCAACTTTTTTGTTTGTAGGCCGATTTCGATGAAACTCGGTTTTTGCTACTATTTTGACAAGAATACAGCAACAATGCAATTTTAAAAATATAAAAAATTCAAGATGGCGGCAACTTTTTGTTTGTAGGCCGATTGCGATGAAACTCGGTTTTTGCTACTATTTTGACAAAAATACAGCAATGCAATGTTAAAAATATAAAAAATCCAAGATGGCGGCAAACTTTTTTGTTTGTAGGCCGATTTCGATGAAACTCGGTTTTTGCTACTATTTTGACAAGAATACAGCAACAATGCAATTTTAAAAATATAAAAAATCCAAGATGGCGGCAACTTTTTGTTTGTAGGCCGATTGCGATGAAACTCGGTTTTTGCTACTATTTTGACAAAAATACAGCAATGCAATGTTAAAAATATAAAAAATCCAAGATGGCGGCAAACTTTTTTGTTTGTAGGCCGATTTCGATGAAACTCGGTTTTTGCTACTATTTTGACAAGAATACAGCAATGCAATGTTAAAAATATAAAAAATCCAAGATGGCGGCAAACTTTTTTGTTTGTAGGCCGATTTCGATGAAACTCGGTTTTTGCTACTATTTTGACAAGAATACAGCAATGCAATTTTAAAAATATAAAAAATCCAAGATGGCGGCCAACTTTTTTGTTTGTAGGCCGATTTCGATGAAACTCGGTTTTTGCTACTATTTTGACAAGAATACAGCAATGCAATTTTAAAAATATAAAAATCCAAGATGGCGGCCAACCTTTTTGTTTGTAGGCCGATTTCGATGAAACTCGGTTTTTGCTACTATTTTGAAGAGAATACAGCAATGCAATGTTAAAAATATAAAAATCCAAGATGGCGGCCAACTTTTTTGTTTGTAGGCCGATTTCGATGAAACTCGGTTTTTGGTACTATTTTGACAAGAATACAGCAATGCAATTTTAAAAATTTAAAAAATCCAAGATGGCGGCCAACTTTTTTGTTTGTAGGCCGATTTCGATGAAACTCGGTTTTTGCTACTATTTTGACAAGAATACAGCAATGCAATTTTAAAAATATAAAAATCCAAGATGGCGGCCAACCTTTTTGTTTGTAGGCCGATTTCGATGAAACTCGGTTTTTGCTACTATTTTGAAAAGAATACAGCAATGCAATGTTAAAAATATAAAAATCCAAGATGGCGGCCAACTTTTTTGTTTGTAGGCCGATTTCGATGAATCTCGGTTTTTGGTACTATTTTGACAAGATAACAGCAACACTATGTAAAAAATATAAAAAATCCAAGATGGCGGCCAACTTTTTGTTTATGGGCCGATTTCGATGAAACTCGGTTTTTTGCTACTATTTTGACTAGAAAACAGCAACGCAATGTTAAAAATATAAAAACCCAAGATGGCGGCCAACTTTTTTGTTTGTGGGCCGATTTCGATGAAACACGGTTTTTGGTACTATTTTGACAAGAAAACAGCAACGCAATTTAAAAAATCCAAGATGGCGGCCAACTTTTTTTTTGTGGACCGATTTTGATGAATCTCGGTTTCTGGTACTATTTTGACAAGAAAATAATAATGAAATATTAAAAAATAAAAAGCCAAGATGGCAACTTACTTTTTTGTTTGTGAAACCATTTCCGTATAAAAATCAGCTGTTTCATTTTGACAGAGTAAGGTATTGGACTTTTATGTATTTGTCCATCATTATGTATTTAATTGTACTTAAAAAAAATCTTAAAAAGCTTTTGCATGGAACAGCTGATTTTTTTTCACCGTAGAAGTCTCATAGTGAAAAAAACCACTCTAAAATAAAAATAAATAAACCTACCAAATAACCAAAGAACGAAAAAAACAAACACCTGCCAAGTGCCAATTCAGTGTTGCCGTTTTCCCGTAAAATGTTGTCATAGACGAAAGTTGAAAATTAAACCTAATTTAAAAAAAAATTAAAATAATGCAAAATGCCAAGTTCACATACATGTAAAATGGGGTGAAAAAATGCTAAATTTGAATAAACAAAATGGCAACACTGCCTTTCATGCCTGTAATTTTTTCTAGTAACTTTTGACTTGTGTAAAAATTTGGAAAAAAAATAGGTAGGTACTAAAAATATCGATAAAAGTCACTAGAATATTAAAATAGTTTTGATAAAAAATGTGTAAATAAAAGCGAATTTATGAAATCAAGCACTCCTTTATTAATAATTATAGGCAAATAGTACCTACATAATTAACAAAGGTGTAGGTACCTACGAAAATATGTAATAGGATTCAATTTTTCACAATTTTGCTTAAAAACATTAAAATATATTAGGTAAGTTATACTTTTTTAGCGACTAAATTACAAAAATATTAAAAAAATCCGCTAATCCAGCTACTATGTCGCTAGAACGGCAACACATCATGTAATGTATGACAAAATCGAACTATTTTTTTGGGTGTGGTATGGCTTGGTTAAGAGCCATTTAGACAACATGTTTCGCAACATTTAGGTACCTGTCTCGTCCATTTTGCTTCAAATGGATGACACAGATAGATGATTCACAAGCTGCACGACAGTATTGTCAGCACTATAGTGCTGACAACTGTACTTTTTGGTACGTTCTGGCAACACTGTTGACAATCGTGTCGTGTCATTGTTTGTTCGTAGGAAAACGCCCTTACAATCCCTCCCTCTTAGCCTAGCATGACCACCGAAACGTGATATGGTACCCAGTGATTTATCACGTTTAACTGGAGGGAGGAAGGGCTGCCCCCCTAGCATGACCGACAATACACGATATATATCGTTTTGTCGACACTCGACTGTCAAATTCCATTGTTTTATGGCAGTTAAACGTGATAAAGCTCTATATCATATTATCGCGTTTCGATGGTCATGCTAGGGGGGCATGAGCATATTACACTATCATATATTATTTATCGGATGCTATCTCCGACGAAGATAGTAAACATATATCACGGATGATATATACATGATTTGTTTATTATTTGTTTATTTGTGTGTATATGATAGTGTAATATGGGCCTAAAACTTTATTCCGTTCCGCAATGCGCAGTGTTCCGATTGTAAAACTTATGTTCACAGATACTGTTTGTGCATTCCTCAATCTACGAAAGTTCGTGCTTAATGTTTTACAATCGGAACACTGCGCATTACGGAACGGAATAGTTTTATGTAATTAATTTTTACTGTACGCTTTTGTACATGACTGTACTTATATCAAAAAACGGAATTTCTCCTAAACTAAAGGGGGACTAATTTTGTGGCTTTAGGACTAATTGGGACTAATTTACACGAATCGTTTCCAATAATCAGATTTTCTCTAGGTGACCTGGTTCAAAAGTCCTCGCCAAGATGTAGGTTGATTTTGGCAGGGACCAAATCATTCCTTTATATTTTTTGAACGGCGCTTCATTTCGTTTTGATTCTAGGCATTGCGGGATCCATAAAAAAGGGAGATTTTTTTTGAATAATCAGATCCTGGCTAGGTGTTTAGGTTCACTAGATATAGCCTGTCCCTGCCAAAATGAAGGTTTGCTTTGGCATGGACCATTTAAATCGCTTATATCTTTCAGTCCTTTTTGGGACTAATTCCGAAAAAGTAGGACTAGTTGGGACTAATTGGGGAGAAATTTTCCATGTAATCAGAATTGCGGTTTTCAAAGTGGTCCATGCCAAGATGTAGGACACGACCTACGGCGTACACTAACGAAATGTGGCTAGGTATGTAGGTAAATGTATCTGCTACGCAGTGGTATGGGTCGCATTCTTGCAGGCTATGTTTTATTTTTTATCATTATATCTTAGCATTTCAATATTAATAAAATAAAATAAATAAATAAAGACAATAATAACGTTTATTTTAAAATCTTTAGTTTTAAAATCCATTCTAGGCAAAAGTGGCCACTTTGAGCTAAAATGGATTTTAAAACTTACAGAATGAATGAAATCTGTTGAAGAGTTATTAAAAAAATAGTATAGACCATTTAGGAGGGCGTGATCTTAGCTTTTTTTAATTTTGACTTGGTTTACGAGTTATAAAAATAAATTTATTGGCAGCGCTAGTAGTGGGTAGTAGGGCGCCTTAAACACCAGCACTGGATTCCAAAACATGGGCCAAATAGATGGCGCCTAAGTTTAAATAATTTAAACATAGATGGCGCTATAGATAGTGTCAGTTGTATTTGGCACATACTACAACCGAACTGTATTTAAATGAGATAATTTTTCTTTGATAAAAACCTTAAAAATAACCTAACAAAAATAGCTTCAAAAATAAATGACTCTAAATAAAAATATTCAATTATCTGCATAATGAGGATCAGTAACGATTTTTGTTTAGTGGCTTATCAGAAAGCTTATGCCACCACATGATTAACTGTAAAGACATTTGTGCGATATCTCTTAAACCTGAGAAGCTATACGAGCTAAAACACTGTTATTTTGGGGGGTCCTTATGACGTCATCGAGACGTACGCGAACCTTATGTCGTACGTGATAAACTTCGATCAAGAATATCCTAGATATCCGGACAGAGTCTCAAAAATGCCACCTCAAATAGCGTCCCACTTACAAACTGGGCGCTTATTTATGGTCTGTTACCTCCTTCTGTTGCTCGAGCGCCCGCTCTGACGCTTCTAGCAGCAGTTGTTGCTGCTTCTGGCGCGCGCGCTGTATCGCCTCCATGCGCTCCAGCGCCTTGTCGGGGTCTGAACACAATGAAGAATAATGTCTAATATACTTAGAAAACCTCTACCAATTTCATACATACTAGACTAGATAGGAAGATAAAAAAAACTTAATAATGCAATAAATGTTAGCACATTAGCCTAACAGTTTCCACTAGTAGTTGATACTAATACAATTTCTGTTGAGTAACAAAGATGCGTGCGATTATTATAAACGTAGGTACTGTTTTTTTTAAATAAGCAAAAACAAATTTAAAACTATTTGTACTTACATTTTGTTTTTATATAATAATTATGGACTGTTAAATTAAGAAAAAGAAGAATGTTCATCAAATTAATACTAAGTTGGTACTACAAAGCTGTTTCAAGATATATGCCATGTACTGTACTAGGTGTTAGAAAGAGAGGCAATCATAGGTGAATCTAATTATAGGGATGGGAGCACTGTGCGACCTGAATTGCACTTTATTGTGTCAGAGCCAGAGTCGGTATTTATTTATATGATTTTGCAGAGTTCATTTTCATTTTCATTTCATTTCTGTATTGTACTATATCTATAATGCAGGGGTGTCAAACTAATTTTTTTAAAGGACCATTTAAAGATTTAATTCTCTTACCGCTAAACTTACATGCTGCGGCCTATATATACTACAACATATTCGTTTTGTAAGGTAATAACATGAACTAAGGGAATGAAAAAAAATGATGACATCAGTTCATCATTTTTTTTTCAAGTTTTGTTATTAAACTGTTTCTCTATCTCCGTTTCATTTATAAGGCAATTGTCCAAACATTGCTTCCTTGTTCTACAATAGGTAATATTTATATTGTATATTTTATTTATTCACAATCAGTATTTTTAAAATTGAAACTTGTGTAAAGTTTTCAAGTTTTGTCATTAAACTGTTTCTCTATTTCCATTTCTATTTTCATCTATTTCCATCCTATTTTTAAGGCAATTGTCTTAACATTAATTGTTTCTTTATTCTACAATAGTTATTAATATTTCTATTTTATTTATTCACATTCTGTATTTTTATATTTGAAACGTGTGTAAAGTTATTGACTTAACCTACCTTTGTGGTACTCTGCATCCTCTCGAGCCTGCTTCCACTGTTCGTAGCGCGGTCGCAGCCGGTGTGCAACGTACAGCGACGCGGCCGCTGCACCTACCATGTACCACCCGTACGATGCCACAAACTGTAACACTAACAAACAATGCACTCACTTGATTAAATATTCCTTTATGTGCGCAACTGAACAAATAACACGTATAAGTTATCTGTTTTGTCTTACTTCTTTAATTACAATAACATTTCCACATTACATTTAAAAAAAACTGCTAAATTAGCATCAACATGTAGGTAAGGAAATCCTGAAAACTTAGATCCTTATATCCTCTTATAATGCTGATTAGATGGGTGTATTTAGCAATCTGAATCTCCTCCATGCACTCCCTGGATGGCCATCATCAGATCACAGCTAGGTCAATCCCTGGCGGAGAACCAAGGCTTCAAAGTTACCTCGATTGTATGAAAATCTAATGGTGTCTTTAATTATGTGACCGCCACTGTATGTAATACTTAACTTTTACAAAATAAAATCTACACTTTCTTCTGCATTTCAAGCAATGCTTGCTATCCGATCATTAAGAAATGCATGCATAAACAGAAAGTAAGGTCAAAGTTTCATAGTTCATTAATATAAGTAAATCTAGTTTCCGACACTCTTACCGATTGTAATTGGGTTGTCCATTGTGTATTCCTGTTGCTCCTGATGTTCTTGCTCCATTGAGAATAATACAACGCGGATAAAACAGAAAACACTAAAGCTTATCAATAAGTTGCTTCCGTTGAAAAGTTACGCCACTTGAAACCACTGTTTTTAGCACCAAAGGAAGAAATTAAACGAGTTACTCGATGAAGAAAGTATAGGGTATTTTAGTAATTCAAGAATACCGCAAGAATGAGTTAATTTACTTCTAGAAATTATTTTTCCGTAATAAAACAAGTAAAGCAGTACAAAAAAATGATGCAATGAAATGTATGACGTGACGTGAGTCGTGACGTGACGTGTGGCCCAAGTGACAGGTGACAGCAACTGTCAAGTTTATCAAGGGTGCATTCCGAGTCGCGCTGACAGCGATGTCATCGCGCTGTTTTGTGTTCCGAATCACCGTGAGCGCGCTAACGACAGCCCGTGTGACGTCACTGATTGTGTGCATAACATCCGCCATCTTGCGCTTGCGCCGCCCATGCTCCGAAGCATAATCACTGTGAGCGTTCTGTCAAAAGTGACAGCTGTATTTGTTTTGTTTACCTCAAGTGCATGAATACATATAAAGCAGAAAGGTCCAAATTCCGAACTTTTCAATTTATATTGAGGTAGGTCAAGACACTCAAGACATTGGTGAGCGCGTTCACAAACGTTCCGAATCATTGATTCGGTACGCTTGTATGTTATCGTGGTTAGTCTGAATCGGAATGCACCCCAAATAAAAGGCAAAGGCATATTATCTGCCTGCCTCATGACCGATTTATATATCGTGTTATATAGCGTTTTATCACGTTTAACTGTCAAAAAAACAAAGGAGTTTGATTTTGGATTTGTGTGTGAACAGTCAGTGTATTTTGTACAGGATTTGATGCATTTGGGTCTAAATAAAACGCGTGCGCTAGATGGCGCTAGGCTCGACGCGGAAAACGAATGCGGAATCCGCGCGCGGAAAACGCCTGTGTGCGGCCAGGCTTATAAAAAGCATTCCACAGCCCGTGTAATCATTCGATAGTGCAATTTAGTATAAGGTACAACGCCATCTACCGCCGAATAGCGAAATAAAAATTTCCATAGATAATAAAATTCTCTAGAGTAATTTTTCTACGCGCGTTTTTTTTTCTCGATAGCTGTTCGTGCTAAGGGTACTGATCAATTCTCGGACGGGCATCGATACCACAACCTTTGCATGTCCAGTCCAATGCTCTGACCGCTGAGCTTACTCATTTTTCACCAATTCCTCACATTGGTGAAATAACGCTGGCTTGCAGCGTTGAAATATACTTACTGATTTCGACCCTAGTTTCCCAGGGGTCGACACAAATGAATAATTATATTATCGACCACTTTAGGAATCCCAGCTTCTGAGGATATAGCAGACAATCCTCCACGCGTTTCTGAGAAAATAATCCCGCAGACGAGTAAACAAGTGAAGTGACCCTAGAAAGATTGGGGGCTTTTCACAATGACAAAAAACTGTAGGCTCGATAGATGGCGTTGATAAAAATAGGTGAGTGTGTTTTTTTTACTAAGCTTCGAAGAGTATTTACACCATCTAGTGAGGCAAATAGTTACTATTTTTAGGCTTCGAAGAGTATCAGCCAGCACCGTCTAGTGAAGCAAATAGTTACTATTTTTATTTTTTAAATGTCACTTTGAAAACCCCTCATTTAATTTCAATAAAAAAACTAGTTACAAAATAATCACTTTATTCATCGTTTGGTATCAACCTGGACGCGCCCACACGGCTATATTTACACGAGGGCACAATTTTATTACATAAAATAACACTTATTACTAACATACTAAAGTCCAATTTACAATGTCACAGATATCAAAATCGAATTACAAATTTACAACCATGGCAGCAGTACCCTTAGCACGAACAGCTATCGAAATAAAAATAACGCGCGTCATTCGATAGATACATTTTGTATTGGAAATTTGTACAGCGCCATCTATCGCCGATAAGCGAAAAGAAATTTTCCATAGAGAATTCTCTATCGAGTAATTTTACGCGCGTTTTTTTTCTCGATAGCTGTTCGTGCTAAGGGTGCAGATGTTATTATTTCAATGTCTTTAAATTAAACCATTTCATTAATATTTGACAGTTTACTTACAGATTTTACATTTCAAAATAATAATTAAAGATGACTTGTCAAATAGTAACAAACTACATTAATTATTTACTTAAGTTACTGATTTGCTCACAAATTATTGGTCTATTATCTTAAAAGTACCTATTTAAAAATTAAATCACCATAATATTATACAAGGTGTTTGGTATAAGCCTTATAAAGCCGAATATGGTAGGTAGGGACCATCAAACTGAACAACTTTTACTATGGGACCAACTCTGAAATAGCGAAAAATAAATCAGCTGGTTTATACAAAAATTAATTACCGAAAATATCAAAATGTATGAAATAACTGGTTTTTTTTTTCGCAATTTCAGAGTTGGTCCCATAGTAAAAGTTGTTCAGTTTGATGGTCCCTATCTACCATATTCGGCTTTACATGGCTTTTACCAAACACCTTGTAGTTTTAGCGGAATCATGAGATTTTTTACCGAATTCGACGAAATTGTTGAGTTCTTTCGAAATACATTTTTTATTTGTGTTAAGATAGTTATACGATTCAATTATAATTAATTAAGTATTTAAGCTACCTTGAGATCAAACATGAAATGCTCATAAAGGAACAGCATTTCAAGTATGATTTCAAGATTGCTCTCAACGTTGAGAGCGGTTTATAAATATGGGCCTAAAAATCGTACCAAATCCAGGCGAGTTATTGAAATATTATTTTTCATCCAGTTAATAAATTATAGTCAAGGTTGAGGAGTTCCGTGGCCCAGCGATTGCGGAGGTTAAGCGACTTTCGCAAGGGTCGGTCTTGGGATGGGTGACCAAACATTTATTATTTTAATTTAATTTATTTTTTCGTCGTTATTTCAGTAAATAACGTTAATTTTAACGTTATTGCTTACTTTTTGTTACCGTTACTTTAAAATTAACGTTATTCCAATTAATAACGTTACTTTTTTACCGATAATTTTACCGGTACTATTGTACCGGTAAAGTTTAACGCTATATATTTAACGGTACAATATTTTTAACGTTATTTTTACCGGTAAATTTACCGATAAAATGTTTTACGGTATTTTTAACGTTATTTTTTCTGTAACGTTATTTTTTTAACGGTATTTCAATCCCTGCGTACGACAGTATTTTGTACATTATTTACAACACATTTGTGCATAAGTTAGTAAACAGTGTAAATGAGACAAAAACAGTCTCGACGTAGGAAAAAAAGTTCACCGCCATCTTGTTAAAATAGATATGACACCCTGTATGTACAATTTGCGCTAAACTTAAATACTAAACAAAACACCACACTATGCAGGTACAAAGCAAGAATCACTCTTATTATTGAGCGATAAGGTTCAAAATTCATTACGACGAATATGAATCAAAATAAGTACACTAAATGTCAACTTAATTAACTACATTAACGGCCGTACTCAGAGACGTCAATTAAGTTTAAAGCTTCATTAAAATTGGTGCTATCTCTTTCTTTTCCATAGTGATAGTATAAGACGACATGATATTTAATGACGCATTAAACTTAATTGACGTCTCTGAGTACGACAGAAAGTCTGTTTATTTTTACTAGTTTTATATAGTAAACAGCTTTTGACATTTATGATAAGAGATGCGCTGCCAATGCTGCTTAAAGCATTTGGCATCAAATATATCGATACAGTTTACTCGGTTAGTTCTGCCGAGGTAGCCACCACTACAATAAAAGTCTCAGCTTCACGCAACCAAGATCGGGCCTATTACAATTATCCCACATATTGTTCAGATGCGTAGACACTTGTACCACAAAACTGCACCAATTTTAAGACACAATATCCACTATGAAACAATTTGCAAATAATTAAAATAGCCACCGAACTGAACTGGACAAAATGGCGCCAAAAACTCGTCAAAGTCTCTTCGACTTTACAAATGTATGAAAGTAACAGCAGAATGGAGAATAGACCTTTGCCACCATCTGCCAAAACCACAACATGGTATTAAAAAAGTGTCAAGACAAAATGTCAAAACTTTTTTTTTAAATATAACAGATGTAACAAGACCCTCAACGAAGCCGAAGTCCACGCATTCCGCCCATCATCAGGATCATTTTTCTCTTTTAGACTATACCTGGGAAATCAATAGCTAAGAAGTTATTGAAGGTCAAAGTATTTTTTTTTTTTTTTATAAAATCTTATTTTATTTGTCTACAGAAACATTATCAAAATTTTATGTATTTCATAACAAACAATGGCTTCAAAACGTCATCACTCAATGTATTTCATGAGCACGCACATAAACGTTGCCTATCAACTCGGCCGGCAGCTGTGTAGCATTCACTCGCAGGCGCGGTCTGTTGTACGCGTTACATAGCTTGGTAATGCATGCAATGCTTTTTAAAACCAAAAATATAAATCGTTTCCCAGCAATAATTTTGAACAGAAATGGTCCTGATGATGGGCAGAATACGTAGGCCTCGGCTTCGTTGAAGGTCTTGTTACACCCTGTATGTTGTGGTTGTAGCAGTAAAGCCTATATATTTTTTTTAGCCAATTTGATATTTTTCGGACATTCCCCATTGATGAATGTTACGAGTATATTATGTACATTGTTAATATTAAATGGCGTGCCATAGCTCTGGGATTGCTTTAGTATGAACGAATGAAAACATATTTTTATTTATAAAAAAGTGACACCCTGTATAACAGCTTAGATTCGAATATAAGGCAGTTTGTTTTTCGCAATTCTATTTAAAAACTGCAATCACTGTTTTTAATTATATTTATCAGTAAAATGACAAAATAAATACTTTAAGGATTTAGGTGGTGGCCATATAATTAAGGCCACCAGCTGATTTTCATACAAACGAGGTAACTTTGAAGCCATAGTTCTCCGCCAAGGATTGACCTAGCTGTGACCTGATGATGGCCATCCAGGGAGTGGATGGAGGAGATTCAGATCGCTATACACACCCAACTGATCTGATCAGCATTTTAAGATATAATATAAGGATCTGAGTTTTCAGTTTCAGGATTTCCATACATTTTTATTCGTATTTCGCGGTATTTTTAAACACATCCTTATATCTCTTAGAATGCTGATCAGATCAGTTAGGTGTGTAGAGCGATCTGAATCTCCTCCATTCACTCCCTGGATGGCCATCATCAGATCACAGCTAGGTCAATCCCTGGCAGAAAACCAAGGCTACAAAGTTACCTCGTTTGTATGAAAATCGCCTAGCGTCCTTAATTATCTGGCCACCGCTATATAAAACAAATTGTGTATTTCGATTATTATAGACCGAGGAGTATCAATACTTTGATCGTTTTGCAAAATAAAAAAATAAACTGACTGATTTAATTGACTGGCCACTTTCGAGGCTGGGTGTTAGTGGTACCTCCTAAACTCAGATTTCTAACAATATTAAAAGCTAATTGAGATCAGAAACAGTATCTGATTTAGACTAAGTTATTTACATAATTGAACTAAAAACTACATTACAAACTCAAGGTTAGGTTTAAGTTTAAGTGATTGCTTAAAGTCTGTTTATTTATTAGAGAGACCAAAATGACAGCTTTATCTGTCAAATGATAAATTGTTGTTTTTTATGTTACTTTAAATCAGGGATTCCCAAAGTGGTCGATATCGACCCCTTGGGGTCGAAATCTGTTTCCCAGGGGAATAAACGAGTAATAATTATTATTATTAATTACACTTGATATTTGATAGGATTTTTAAAGTAATTTGGCTATGGGGACAGACCCCCATAGCCAATGCAAGAGTCCCCTTTTCTAAGTTAACTTTTATCTTCTGAGATAACAGTTAACTTTAGAAAAGGGGTCTCTTGCCCTAAATAGTTTGGGAATCCCTGCTTTAAATTAAGTTCAGTTAAATCAATTTAAATTAGCTAAAGAATAGTGTAATTAATTACATTAGTATAATTTGCAACCGAACGAAATGGGCAATTAAGAAAAATTGTAAAATAGCATTTTGTCTTTCTAATAAAAAAAACACAGACTTCAGTACGAATGGGATAAGAACGAAAACTTTTGCCCCCCTTATTCTTAAAACTGATGCTATCTCTATCTTCCTTTCAGCAAAAGAAAGGGACAACATTAGTTTTAAACCCAATCTAACTTTCGTATACATTTAAATTGTGTATTAAATTAAAGTAGTGAAAATGAAAGCTTACTAATAATGCCTCACTCAAGTCAGCCCCCCTAGCCAAAGTAACATTTGCAAATTTTCGTTATCGCTTCGCTTCGAAACGTGTATGGATTTGACGTTTTAAAATTCGATTGTTAACGAAACCTTATGTCAATCCCATACATGTTTCGAAAGCGAAGCGATAACGAAGATTTGCCAATGTTACTTTGGCTAGGCCCTCTTGTTCGATAAAACAATCGATAGAAATGATTTATAGGGCGGATTCGACCAAGTGAGAATAACTGTTATTCTTAGATAAAATGACCCAGTTATTCGAGAGTAAACCGAAATTAAGTTTTACCACACACTATTCTACTATTCAGGAATAGTCACTATACCACCATTTTCATAGTTCACTATTCTATCTATTCAGGAATAGTCACTATACCACCATTTTGTGGGGAATACAGAATTAATCTGCGAGTATTTTAATGGCGTCCGCGTGCCGTATGTCAGTGACATTAGTTTGACATTTGACTTTGACCGCTACAGATACGTACAAGGCGACAAAATAAAGTTGACAAGACTTTGCCTTTTAAATAGTTCGTTTATAGAACAATTACAATTGGCCGGATAATACATATTCACACACTAATGAAGAGTAACTAATCTTTGGATTGCATGGAAAAATGACAATTTCTTTACTCGAGAAAAAAATCGTGGAATAGATGTATTCTTGGTATAGTTATTCCCGTTTATATTGAAGTTTGGACGAATCCACCCTTACTCGATTAATACTAGGTATTTATATATCCAGCTAGATTCGTGCGTGAACACACATTTGATATTAATATACTTGCTGATATAATAGATGTTACCGGCTAAAGTCCGTTCATCTTTACTTGTCCTATTTAGTAAACTTTTGACAGTTGTCTTGTCATAAATCTTGTAAGGAGCGGTTTTCTGACAGCTTTAGTTTCTTTTTATGTAGGTAGATGGCGCTGTTCAACTAGGTAGTTTTGTTTTAATTTTTCCTAGCAGCTGAGTATACCACTTAATTATTCAACACTTGTCACTGGCAAAAATTACTTCCTGAAGAGGAGTAGATTGCCAAACAACGTTAAAAATTGGCATTGACTCCTTTCGTCCTTTGCTTTTACTTAAAAAGTTACGTACTTAGTTGAACAACGACATCTAGCCGCCTTTTAGGTACTGCTTTTTTTAAACTGCCTTTTGAAAACCGTTCCTAAAGGAGACCCGTAATTTTATGCTAAAAATGTAAACTTTTTTAATTTTTGTATCTGTGATTCAGAATCAGCTTGTACTTGTTCACTTATTAATCTGTGGTATATGTCAACCAAATGTCAGCTGTCAACGCCAAATTGAAGTCAAGTTGACATTTCGCTTTCTTAATTTAGAAAAAGGCAAAGGAATCATGGTTTATGCAGCCAAGTTTATTTATTTCATAGTGACTTTTCTGGCCTTTGAAGATTATAAGATTCGATGACTCGTTGGTTCCGTAGTGTTTTCATATAAAAATATTCGACAATTAATAACTCTTTTTCTACATGAGCTAAAAATAAGAGAGTACTTGATTCATGTAGCAGATATTATTGGCTACATTTTATGAGCAAATTCAATCGAATTCATGTTTAGTATTTTTTCTATGGGATGTCGGGTCTCCTTTAAATGGTTACCTATTTTATGTTGTTTTTTTTTAAATCAAATTGTCACTAATAATTAGTATTTCTTTCGTAATCTATGTGTAGAAAACCATTTATTGCATTTAATAGTTATTTCAATAAAGAGTTGGGTGAAGATTGTTTACAAAATAGGACAAGTACTACGCGTTCACTTCATCATTGCCGCTACCTCCCGTCCCGCTTCGTCATACCGCACCCCCTGCGTCGCCCTGCTAGTACGGCTAGCAATGCAAAGCTTAATTTTTGTTTCTGTTGATTTAATCATTACCTTCGTTATTTGTGTTGTTATAATAATTATAAAATTACCCAAAGATTATAAATAATATTTTTTTTTATAAATGCTTGGACAATTTCACACAGCGCCACACTAAGCAAAGCTTGTAATATGGGTGCTTAACAATTGATATACTATTTATATACTTTTTAAATATATACTTATTATACATAGTGACACCCAGACCCGTCACAGAAATTAAAATTCATCATTTCAATTTCTGCTTGGCCGGGAATCGAACCCGGGACCTCTTGCGTGGTAGGCGGCATGTTGACCACTGCACCACACAGTAAAAGATTAAAGTTCCTACATAATAGCGAACCTAACTTGTTAGACAAATAAATGACACTCTTTGAAAAAGAAAAAAAAAGAAAAACAGTTGAAAAACATGATTACTTTTTTGTCTACAGTACCGTTAGCTGTGACGTCATGACGGTCGTCGACGGCAATGACGATGTGAACGCGTAGTAAGAATACACAAACATACTTAATTATTTTTATCATTATCAAGGATTTCATGATTGTGCTTTTTAGTGCTATTCAAACGACTACTTTTTAAAAGCAATCGAGTCTAAACGTTATTATTAAGAACTTAAAGTTTAATTTACAAAATTAATTGCCGACTTTTTGTATTAGTATCACAAGTTATAATGTCTCTTACACGTATCTTTCTCTTCCGGTCCAATTACATTCCCGTTTAGTCCCCCAGCAGTCCCCTCGCTTTGGCGGTGAGTTTCCTGACTCGGCCGCGGGACGAAATGGACACGGTGGGTGGTGTGTTGCTGCCGGAACCTGGGACATTAATGGATCGTTGTGACGAATGTAGAATATAATTATAAATAATAAAAATAAAGGTCACTGGGCATTTTGTTAGCACATTTGACCTACGGCGTACACAAACGAAACAGGGTAAAGTATGTAGGTAAATGTATGCTACTTAGTGGTATGGGTCGCATTTTTGTTTCATTTTTATCATTATATTTCAATAATAAATAAAATAAAATTAATAAATAAAGACAATACAAGCGTTCATTATGCTTGTACGACACATTGTTACAATGCTGAAAGTAAAAACTTCAGTTTTATTAACAAAAGTTTAATAACATTAAACAATACTCACACTCATACTGTAAAATAACTTTTTTTGCCAGTCAGTATACAAATAAATAATACATATTTTTGAGAAGTGGGATTGTATTCTTCAATTTAAAACTGGTTTGGTTTCTGTACGCGGACGTTCATCAAGCAGGTCAAATATGCCCAATGACCTTTAGACAACATCACAAACATATTGCTCTGATTCTAAAGTGGCTAAAGCAGTTGTGTTATGGCACAAATAAAAACTGAGTCCATTCTACCCAGGATTTTATTCTTATGCTTATTTTATTTTATATTTCATGGAAAACAAACTTATGGTAATAAAGCTCAAATGTTATGAGTTGTATGTTTCTACACCATTGACCTCTATATTATTACACTGGATTCGGTTCCACCATCGGTTCATCTCGCTATGTGTCCCGCCCATTGCCACTTCAGCTGAGCAATCCTTCGAGCGATGTTTGCGGATCTCTTCGTTTCTAACTCGATCACGCAGGGAAACGCCGAGCATGGCTCTCTCCATCGCACGCTGGGTGACCTTGAGCCTCCTTGGCCACCATTACACTGGACTGGCTGCTGTCAAACTGTTCTTGTGCCTATTTGATTTCCACCATTTTGGCGCTGTAGGACGTAGCGTGCGTACAGGGTACTAAATCTAGTGACGAGATGCCATCACTAGTGTCAAATTCTAAATAAGTTCTTTAGATCAATTTTTTGTATCACGGCAACCATTTTCATTGTATGTCAATATTAGTTCTTTAGACGCACGCTAGTGGCGCTGGCGTTTCAAATAGGCACAAAAACTTTGCTGTCAAATCATACAGACAGCCAGTCCAGTTAAATAGAAAAAAAAATCAGGTTAATGTTCTGCACAGATTGTACATAACTCACCGTCTCCGTTGAGTGCCCGAGGCGCAGGCGTGGCGGACGCGTGCCCGTTGTAGTAGTTGTGCTCCTCGCTCACCGCCGCGCTCTAACAACAACCAACTATACTAGAGTTTGGTCAACGAAAGATGACACTCGGTTGGAAATGGAACTAATTGTGCGCCTTATTTTAAGGTTCAGTTTCCAATAACTTAACCTCTAAACGTTAATTTAACAAGGAAAGTGGCGCCGCCATTTCAATCAGACTCTACATGGTGCCACAAAACTATGCCACAGGGGGGGGGGGAAACTACCTTCAATATTGGAGGTGGGAAAGGGGTTCGTTTGGTCCGACCAATAGACTTGAATCGTACTTCGATGGATAGGTCTTTTCAAGAGGAAAATAAATTATTATGGGGTTACATTTGGATTTTTTTTGTCCGATTCGAGATATCGGCTTATAAAGCATGTGTTTTCAGTATCTCGGATAGTACAGTCAGCAATGAAAGTCGCTTAACGGCGGCGGCTACTTAGAATATCAGGACAAGCGCTATACCTATTCGTGCTCTATGGGAATATACCTTTCTAATGATATACTATTTATATCTATTGGGTCCAGGACCAGAGTCCATACGTTTGTGCCGTTTGTCTTTCAGTAAAAGGAGTATTTACTGAAAGAAGACTTCATTTTGGTGGAGTACAGCCAACAAGCTACACAACTTAGTTTTTTAGTATAACAATTGTTAAGTGTAAACTGATTTGGCTCGATGGAGCTGCCATGCCTCAAGATAAAAGCTCCCAAACCAATAGAGATAAAAAAGACTTCATTTTATTCTTAATAATAATTGGAAATACATATTTTTTTTTAAAGGTTACCTATAAGATAGTACGTAATAATAAACATTTAAATTAATTTAATTTTAAAAAGATGTTGTGTTTTTCAGGTAAAAATAATCCTAATGATCCTAGTTTTTTTCCATATTTGGTGGATTCGATTGTTAAGGCAGGCAATTTTTCATAAATCTTTAAATGCAGTTTGAAATCAAAATGAAATATTCTTTCAATAAAATATTTAAATTTCCTACCTTCAATATTTAAGGTAACCTACTTTCTCTACGTGTGGCAAGGTTTTGGGACACCCTCTAAAATTAGCTTTACACTGTACACGTATACAACTGTGTGAGGGCGGAACTGTACGTGTGTGATGTGCGAAACACTCAACACGCCCTGTCAATGTCCACAATAAAACCGCTTGACGGCGTTATACAACCTGTACTGTACATGTGTTCATACAAAAATGATTTAATTATTATAGTCGGGTCTCACTCCGCGCTTAATCGTTCATATTAGCCTACTGCTCGCGGCTGACTCAGTCGAGCCAGCGCGCGAGGGCTGTCACCGCGCCGACACACGAGTCAGTCAAGCGAAAAGTGCATATTTTATATGTTTAGCTTCGTTTTTGATAATTAAGGTACCTAAGTTTTATTTCAATTTAAGTAGGTACCTATAATATGTATTGAGGTGTTGACCGCGGCCGCTTGTTATGTGTCAGTGTGAGTATTATACCTGCGCGTGTGTGTGTCGCCGCTGTATGTGGTGTTGGCCGCTGCGCCGATGGTGTTGCGATCGTGTCAGTGTGAGTATTATACCTGCGCGTGTGTGTGTCGCCGCTGTATGTGGTGTTGGCCGCTGCGCCGATGGTGTTGCGATCGTGTCAGTGTGAGTATTATACCTGCGCGTGTGTGTGTCGCCGCTGTATGTGGTGTTGGCCGCTGCGCCGATGGTGTTGCGATCGTGTCAGTGTGAGTATTATACCTGCGCGTGTGTGTGTCGCCGCTGTATGTGGTGTTGGCCGCTGCGCCGATGGTGTTGCGATCGTGTCAGTGTGAGTATTATACCTGCGCGTGTGTGTGTCGCCGCTGTATGTGGTGTTGGCCGCTGCGCCGATGGTGTTGCGATCGTGTCAGTGTGAGTATTATACCTGCGCGTGTGTGTGTCGCCGCTGTATGTGGTGTTGGCCGCTGCGCCGATGGTGTTGCGATCGTGTCAGTGTGAGTATTATACCTGCGCGTGTGTGTGTCGCCGCTGTATGTGGTGTTGGCCGCTGCGCCGATGGTGTTGCGATCGTGTCAGTGTGAGTATTATACCTGCGCGTGTGTGTGTCGCCGCTGTATGTGGTGTTGGCCGCTGCGCCGATGGTGTTGCGATCGTGTCAGTGTGAGTATTATACCTGCGCGTGTGTGTGTCGCCGCTGTATGTGGTGTTGGCCGCTGCGCCGATGGTGTTGCGATCGCTTACTGATGGCCGCGGCCGAGTCAGAGTCCGATTGCTCGTTGTACGGACGTGGACTGCCGCGAGCACGCAATGATACACCCTATACAATACATATAACTTGCTCAAGTTAACTCAGCACCTAGGGGCCATCCATAAATTACGTCACACGTTAAGGGGGAGGGAGGAGGTCGACGAAGCGCGACATTGTGTGACAAGGAGGTGGGAGGGGTCCTAAATTTCGTGACGTCACATTTCAAAATTATTAAAATTGAAATAAAACTTTCGGAACTGCTGTTTTAATGAGAGCTTTTCAAAGTGACATTTAAAAAATAAAAATAGTAACTATTTTCCTCACTAGATGGTGTTGATACTCTTCGAACAGTAGTAGTAGTCTTCTTCTTAGTAAAAAAAATCACATTGACACCTATTTTTATCAACACCATCTATCAAGTCTACATTGTGAAAAGCCCTCATTCAATAATTATTACTAGATTTAGAATTGTTAAATATATGACGTCACACTAGGGAGGGGGGGGTCTCACAAATCTGACCAGCTAGAGGGGGTCAAAAATCATGAAATTTGTGTGACGTAATTTATGAATGGTCTTGACTGAAACTGATCGAACTACGAAGAAACCTCGCTCTTCGATTGATCGAAACACAAACTTCTGTTCGGCGTGGTTCGGTCAATCGAACAACGCGACCGAACCTCGCGGCCGAAAGGTTCATAATATGCGCGGATCGTAACAAGATTACTATTTATGCCTTATTTACAGAAAATTCCATTAACTAAACATTATCCAAAATAAGACAAATCTTTTAAATACATTATCTAATGCTCTGTCACATACTTTCAAATTATAATAATAATAAATAATATAATAATAAAAGACATTTATTTCATCACACACAAATAACAACATAACATCATAAAGTGCTTCGAGTGTGTGATCTGGAGCCTAAATTAGGGCGACCCTGTATTTCAGGCGCCCAATGACCTTTCCTTATCAAAATATTGTAGGTACCTACTTAGTTAAAAGAAAAAACAAACTCTTATTTTTTATGGCGCTTTAGGTTTAGAATAAATGATAGGTAAACTTACTAATGTTAATTACGTATGTTAATGTAAACTAATAAGTATTTAAGTAAGCTCTTAATACGCACCTGTTTGTGCCCGTTGAGTTTGGTGCGGGGCGCGGGCCCCGCGCTGGGCCCCCCTCCCCGCCCCCGCTCCCGGCCCCCGCCCCCGCCCCCGGGGCTATGCCGACTCCTGCAATGTACCACTAGTATAAGAGATCGTCCTAATAGAACGAGACTACGCGATCAAACATACTAACCTAAGTGCATGGTTTTTGTTTTCATTTATATACTTACCTAACTAAATATTTAGCCAAACTACTAAAAATGTAAAGAATGTAAGAAATTTTATCAAACGAATAAAACTTATTTTTATACTGATGTCGAATAGGTGTCCTAATGAGGGCTTTTCAAAGTGGCATTTAAAAAATAATAATATTAATAAATTTGCCTCACTAGATGGCGTTGATGGAAATAGAAGTGTCAAAATTGTCTTTTAAAAATAAACGGCCCGTTTATTTTTATTTATTTCTTTCACCAACAACAACAACCACTAGTTATACTCATAGTTAATCTGTAGTTGCAAATACTCTCAGGTAATTATCTTATAAGAAAACTTAAAATACTATCTATTTTTCATATAAAAGCCCAACAAAGTTGTCACCTTTATTTTTGTACAAAACTAAGTATGTTTTATTGGCTATGAATCTAAATATCGTAAAATAAAGATTTTTTACAAAAGAGTTATCTAGTTTTGTTTTAATTTATAAAAATTTACACATGGGTCGATTTTTTCCTTAGATTAAGAAAAAAGAAGAAAAATCATTTATTGACATAAAACATAAACAGTAATGTGATTAAAAATAAAAAGTAACGTTTGAAAGCAAAACAAAACAATGTACCTACACAAACTTAGGACTAATTATAGTGCGGCCAACTAGGCTACGACTATTAAAAAGTTGATTCGCCCAAATAATGGTTCAGTCAGACACAATGTATATTTGTATGCTTGTTTTTAAGACCATGTAATACCATGTTTTAGACAAATAAAGAATTTTATTATTATTATTATTAATGAAATGATGAAAGTGATAATTAATAATTATGATAATAACTAAGATGATATATTCACCTGTACAGATGTAATGGTGCATCATCATCCGTAGAGTATCTGGGGTGATAAGATCGGTCCGATTCGTAGCGGCGCGCGTCGGTGCCGGACGAGTTGGATGAAGACGATGACGATGAGCCGGTGGAGAACCGCTCCCGGGGCCTGCGGGGAAATGTACTACGGCTTATGTTCATCACCACCTATCACTAGACATATACGGCCTTACCACAAAACACTGTTTAACACGTGTTTAACTAAAACACTGTTTAACACGTGTTTAACTAAAACACTGTTTAACACGTGTTTAACTAATACACTGTTTAACACGTGTTTAATTAAAACACTGTTTAACAAGTGTTTAACTAAAACACTGTTTAACAAGTGTTTAACTAAAACACTGTTTAACACGTGTTTAACTAATACACTGTTTAACACGTGTTTAATTAAAATACTGTTTAACTAAAACACTGTTTAACACGTGTTTAACTAATACACTGTTTAACACGTGTTTAACTAATACACTGTTTAACACGTGTTTAATTAAAACACTGTTTAACAAGTGTTTAACTAAAACACTGTTTAACACGTGTTTAACTAATACACTGTTTAACACGTGTTTAACTAAAACACTGTTTAACACACGTTTAACTAAAACACTGTTTAACACGTGTTTAACTAAAACACTGTTTAAATGTGACGCTGTCACTTTTTTGACAATATTGTTTGAAAGAGACGGCATGACATTTAAACAGTTTTTTTACTAAACAGTGTTTTAAAATCTTTTTTGGTAAGGCCGATAATGTATAGTAAAATATAACGGCAAAAAACATTTGTTCCCAACGAGTCACACCATCAACTGGCACACTGTGACTGATTGGGAAGTTCTTATAAAAATATTCCCAACTAGTCATGCCTGTTCATCATCGTCCACTGCTGAACATAGGCCTCTCCGAGAGCACGCCGCTGAGCACGATCCGCGGCTATATTGCCAATCTATTTACACGAGCAGCCTGTGGGTTAATTACACGCAAAGGGCATACAGCGCCCTGCGTGTTCAATGTAATGTCTTCAGGATGCTGTTGCGGCTGCCACGTTTCTGTAGCGCGTCTGCGATGTTTGCTGACGCACGTACTGGTGATTTTTACGCGATTAGGCGCAAACGCACATACTGAGGACAATATCTAACAAGTATGATTGTCCCATTCTGAGATGTCAAGTGAAACTTGTAATTGGGGCAATGAAATAAAATTGACATGTTTGTTATAATTATTAATAATTTATTGACATGTTTATTGAAAATTATTATTATTATTCAATTGACATTTGTTATGTTTATTATTAGTTTCATTGACATGTTTATTGTATATTATTATTAAATTCTCAAATTGTATACTAACATAGTTTATAAGTACCAAATTGTTACTAACAAATATGGATCAATGTTATCTTATGAATAAATGAATTATTATTATTATTATTCTCATCCAGTTTTTGCCAGCCACCTTGCGAAGATCGTCGCTCCACCTTGTCTGAGGGCGTCCCACACTACGTTTGCCGATACGCGGTCTCCACTCACGAGCTCGTCTGCCCCAGCGACCGTCGGTTCTACGGCTAATATGGCCGGCCCGCTGCCACTTCAGCCTGCTAATCCGGTGGGCTATGTCGATGACTTTAGTTCTCTGTCGGATCACCTCGTTCCGGACCCGATCTCTCATGCCTGTTACTCGATGGGAACTTTTTATTACAAATTTCCCAACCAGTCACACTATTATAGGTGACATAGCCTGTGAAGTTTCTTGCGCCCGTTCTTCTTGTCAGTTAAAAAAGTCTGGATCGGGTGGTAGGAAAATATAGACGATTCAAAAGTACTTAATAATTAAGTTTATTGACTGGTTGGGAAATTTCTAATAAAAAGTTCCCATCGAGTAACAGGTGTGATGTGACTCGTTAGGATTTTTTTAATAAAAACTTCTCTCACAGAGTGACACTTGGTGTGACTCGCACGTTGGGAACAAATGAAGAAAATAACACTTTTTATTAGCAAAAAATAGTCCATCCATTGTGAAATTGTAACCAAAGTTTTTACATCTTGCTATCTTATTAACGCAAATAACTCTAAACTAGTCATTGTTAACTCAAAGATAGTTAATGACCATCAAAATTTTAACTACATTTTAATTTAAAAGTAGGGCCACTTAAATAGTTCACATTTCACACTTCATCTTCTTCACCTTCTAACAGCAGGCACACAATATTTATTTATTTGAAATGAAATAATTCTTTATTGCTTTGTTTAAAGGCACAATTACTTAACTATTTTCAGTTAATAATACATATTTATTGTAATTAATCACGAGAAAAAGCAAATTTACGATTTATTTTGACAAATTACACTATGGACTGACAGATGTCAAATGTGATCTATTAAACTGGGGCCGTACCGGCTAACGCATCGAACTTCGGAAAGTCTGCCGGGTTTCAAATTAAAACAGATAAATCGAGCCCCAATCGGGCCAAAATGGCGAACCCAAATTCATGATGTCACACGAACATCAATATCTTCCAAATAATTTCAACAAATTGTACAATACGACATTCTTTACTTCGATTTATCTGTTTTAAGTTAAAGCTCGCGGCTGGCCCTGCTTTGACATTCCTTTTTAAATAAAAACAAATAAATGGGTACGTATCAGAATGTCTAAAGTTCAAATGATCAAAACTTAAAATGTCTAATAGTCCAAATATATATTATTATAATGACGTATAGAATTTAATTTAGCCTTTCTTTCATTTGGGTACCTAATTAATTAGGTAAAATAATTGCGTGTTAACCTCTGTGTCTCTGCCGCACATCACCATAGCCACGTGCCAGTCACTGATTCACAAAATCCACCAATTGAGTTTGAAATAGTTTTTATTCTGGCGCTTCGCCGGCCGCTGCAGCGGCACGGTCGCTTCGCTCGCTCGGCTCGCGCGCTGGGTTCATGTCAACCTAAGGCGGTGGTCTGCAACAAACGCCGTAGGTCGCGTCCGGCGTAACGCTGTACGCGGCCTACGAATGCTCACTATGGAAATGTACTAGTGTGGTCTGTACACGCCTGACGCGGCGCACGAACGCCGTGCGCCGCGTCCGTAGGCCGTACGCCGCTTACGCAGTCCATTTTGGAGCATTCTGGCGTACGGGACGCCGCGTTTTTGTCGCGCGGTCTCTTTGAAAATGGTTAAATTTAGTAGGGAACAAGACGAAATTCTTATAGAATTTGTAAAATTAAACAAGGTTTGATGCCAGTGACCGTTGGGAAGAAATTAATTTGGTGGTTGGTCAAAATTACTTTTGTTTTTGTATTGCGTAGGTAAAACAAAGTAGGTAAGTAACTTACTTTGTTTTTAGGTTTTGTGTTTATTTACCTTGCGTAGGTAGGTACCTACAGTGCGATAAAAATAAACTTGAATATTTACTGACATTCATGTGTGGCCATCTTCAGTTCGGTAAGTACTTACCTATAAGTATTATTATCTATTCTGTACCTATACCTAAAGTGCAGTGGGCTATTGAGGAAAGTTTGTAATTGTATGTTCATCCATTATTTTAATAACTCACGTTCGTTTGCATTGAACGCATGCGAGAAACTAAAAACAGTTCCGAGCTACCGGCGTTTGTTGCAGACCAACGCCTAACAGGCTCGTCGCTACGCTCCTCGCACCTATCTCGTGACCTACGGTCTACGGTTTCTAAGTCCCAGTAGACTAGTTTAGGCTTATTTCCGGCAGCTAAATTTGCCATAATGCATTTCAGGCGAGGCAAGACACCTTCATAGACTCAATTAACCTCAAAGAAGGCGATTCGTTTTAAGATCCAACCCAATTCAAATAAATCATTGTGAACTTAGACTTAATGACCATTGATATCAGGGGCGTGCATTGGTTTTCAAAATAGGTAGGCACTCTAGATCTAAACAGTTGTAATTTTGCTCTTATCATATCTTAGGTATAAATTATCCATTAGCGACCAAAAGCGGCCCTTACTTTTCTATGAACAAAAAAAGTGCGAAAGGATACGTAGGACGTAATTTTTGTAAACAAATCGAATTCTCACCACAATCGGCACACTCTAATTTCTCCATTATTTAATTAGGTTATATTTTAATCACAAACACAGCAATTTCTTTTTGGTTTCACAGAAAAAACACTAAATGGTTAAGTACCTACACAAAAACAAAATTAACAAAACAATAAAAGTATCTCTCATTAACTCGCGCGTGGTGTCAAGTCAAGAAGACAAAAAAAAATAGAAGTTATTTTTTTTCTCTAAAAACAAACAAATAGTTTTCGGAAAGCAGCTTCAGCATCAGGATTCCAAATAAATTTAGAAATTGAACCCGAAGTCAATTTATTAAGAGGAGAAGCTACAGAGCTAAAATTGGGAATGAAACGTCTAAACCAACTACATGTTCCCAAAAATTTCCTCATTTCCCTTTTATTCGTAGGAATTGGAAAATCTAAAATTGCCTGAACCTTGGCCGGATCAGCCCGTAAACCCTTATTGTCAACAATATACCCGAGATACTTTAATTCGTTACGAAAGAATTGACTCTTACCAAAGTTGATTGTGAGACCAGCAAGAGAGAGTTTTTGATGAACTTTCATCAAAAGAGAAATATGCTCTTCAAAAGTATTACTAATGATAATTATATCATCGAGATAGCAGAACACTTTATTCTCGAATTCTGGAGTAAATAATTGATCCATTAAACGTTGTTGAGTAGCAGGGGCATTCGTCAGACCAAACGGCATTACCGTAAAACGATACATTCCTCTGCCGGGTACATAAAAAGCGGTCTTATCCCTATCATTAGGGTCCAAAGGTATTTCCCAAAATGCTTTTGCAATGTCAATACTAGAAAGATATCGAGCATCCCTAAGGTTATCTAAAATTTCACTTATTAACGGAAGGCTATAAGCATCCCGTTTAGTAATTGCATTTAATTTGCGACTGTCCACGCAGAACCGCCAATCGCCATCTTTCTTTGGTGTAATTAAAACTGGAGAAAGCCAGGGGCTCTCACATTCCTCAATAACGTCAAGTTCTAACATTTTATCCACCTCATTCACAAGAGCTTTCTGTTTCTCAGGAGAGAGTCTATAACAACGCTGGCGAATAGGTAGGGCATCGCCCGTATCAATTTTGTGACAAATTAAAGCTGTACGACCAAGCTTGCCATTCTGTTCAAAAGAAATAATTTTAAATTCATCAATGATATCAGAAGCTATATTTTTCTGAACGTCAGTCAAATGAGAAAAAGATAAAACCTGAGTATCAGTAGAACTATTTATAGTATTAATTTGGGAAGAAATATTTTGTAAGGGTATTTTGGGAATTAAGTCAAACTTCTTCCAAAAGTCAATACCAAGAATAAGAGAAGGATATATATCGGAAAAGACCAAAGCTTTGATTAAATGAGTAGAACCGTTAAAGGTCATGGGCAAAAGCATATACCCAGAAGATTTCACAGTATTTTTATTTGCAACCATTACTTTCGCAGCCGACTTGAATAGAGTAAACCCAAGGTTTACAAATTGTTTATAAGAATCATTACCTAATACAGTAACACAACTTCCGCTATCCAATAATCCAGAAAATGATTTACCGGCTATAGAGACGTTGGTAAAAGGAAGCTGGTTATCAATTTCCTCCATAAAAATGGAAGTGCTAAAATAATTTAATAAATCTTGATTATCTTTAGAATTTAGGAAAGAACTACTATTCAAGTCGTTATCCAGTTTTTTTGAAGACGAAGGCCTATTACATTTAGGACAATCAGTAGCCTTAGTACCTTTAAAGCCACATTTAAAACAAACGAGATCCCGGGGCTTGTCGCAGTTATTAATTGAATGCCCATTAGTTCTACAACGCACACAGAATAGATGGGACTGAAAGAAAGGCGCACTATCGACACGATTGAAGTGATTACCCGGGCCGGAAGGCTGACCGGAAAAACGGTTTGAAGAAGGACCTGGGGCAGGCCGAAGTCCAACGTCAACAGGAGGTGAAGACTGGAAAGTATGTCTGACAGGTGAATGAATTCTAGCAGGAGCAGGAGTTCCATAACCTGGTTGTGGGGTGGAACTACGAGGAGAATACTGTGAATTACCTGGAGTTGCAATAGAACCACGATGGGAATACTGGGAATTACCCGAGGGTGCAATATTATCCCGATAGGAATACTGGGAATTGCTTGAAGGAACGATATTATCGTGATGGGAATATTGGGAATTGGAACCTGGAGGTGTGATAGAGATGTCCTGGGAAAAATGAACAGTTCGAGCAGAGGGTCTTGCAACGTAATTAAATTCCGAAGCACAATTGTTTAGTGGCCTCGGTTCGTGAAAATTCCTGTCTCTATCGATCATATGATCATAAGATTGACAAGTAGTTAAAAGTGAGTCTATTGAGAAAATATTATTAAGAGCAACAAATGTAGAATAACAAGGACGAATGTTATGAAGTAAAATATCAAGCTGTTCCTGCTCAGATAATTTTCTAGAAAGCTTGGAAAACATTCCAAACATAACGGAAACGTAAACTATAATAGATTCCCCTAAGCCCTGTGTACGATTACGAATAGCTTCCATTAACTTATAATCATAATCGTGAGCACCAAAATCTTTTATCAGGGATTCCGTTAATTGGTCCCAAGAAATATCCGGATTCCGAAAGAGTTGGAACCGGAACCAGTGTAGGGCATCTTCCGTAAAAATTTCGAATGCGTGGTTCCGAAGAGTGGCTTTATCAATATTGCGGGAAATAGAAAATTCCTGAATTTTCTGAAGAAAGGAACGAGGACATGCCTTGCCATTAAACGAAAAGGATTTCAATTCTTTGATTGAAACTGGATGGGGAGCACTTACTTGATTTAACAGTGGCCTGTCAAGGTGAAGGTTTGAAGAGGCAGGGTACAAAGTTGGATAGGGAGGAGAAATGGGACGTTGGTCACTTACAAATTTTTGGACTGGTTCAGCAGCTTCAAACGTCAAGGGTTCGAATCTTTTTTCTAAGAAGTCAAATTTCTGTTTAATACTAGAGTAAAGTTCGCTATTTTCGGGGTAGAGGAGAATATCGATCCTATCCAAACGAAAATAGGAATGATTCAGAAAAGTCTCAATTTTCCTAATTAAATTTCGTTTTCCGGCCTCGATCTGGTTAATCTTAGCGTCGATATAATTTAAAGTAACCGATAATTGCTGCAAATCGGTGTCGGCTGTCAAAATAGAGTCTACGACTTCCTCCGATGGAAAAGTCTCTAATAATTTGGAAACTTGGGTACGCAGCTTAATAATGGTATCTAGCGGTACCTCACCCCTAACTTCAACTTCATACACCAACTCTGCCTTATTAAGGTAAACTACATTTATAAAGCGGGCCATTTTTCAAAGAGAAATAAATAGCCACAGAGCAAATAATTCCTACGTGACCGTATGTACCTACCTAAAGAGGCAAGCGGCAAAAGATAAAAAACTCCTTACAGAAAGATAAAATCCTCCTTAATCAAATTAGGTTTTTAAGAAAAATAGAGTGAAAGTTAAATTTAGAATAGAGTGACAGAATCAGAGAGAGATTTAATGAAAATAAATTTTTGAAAATGAAGGTAAATTTAAGGTCGCCCAATTACGAACGTTTGTATAATAGATGGATGGGATGTTATGTAGGGAGTGTAATGTTTAGTTTCGGTACCTCTTAGTCGGACTCGAGATCCTTCGAGGTACCTCTACCTACTCGTTTGTTTGCCTTCTAGGATATTCTCCTAGAAGTCAAGTTGTATGTATTCTCAGGTCAAGAATAACTGTATAATTACTTAGAATAATTATACAGTTTAAACTCTTGAGCCTGAGCGTACGTGCTACTGTCCGTAAGACAGCGTGATTGTGTATCTGTATGTAATATGCGTGTGACGATTTGGAAGGTGTACTGTATAGTAGAGTACAGTGTAGAGATGGATGGTTTTTTAGATGAAAAATATTACCGAAAGTACCAACTTGTGCAAGTTCAATTTAGAATTTTGAAGAGCGTGGGTTTGCGTAAATTAATCCCGTTGGGCGCCAAAACTGTAACGTTACAGAGTAAGAGGGAAGAGAGCCTACCTAAGATTGGAGGATTTCATCTAACTAGTAAAGAGAAATGCGGAAAGTTGGAATTTTAACATTTAATATCACATAAATTAACAAAGAGGATGATAAGGAACTTAAAACTACGAGGGAGGTAAGAAAAACTGTAGCGTTACAGAGTAAGAGGGAAGAGGGCCTACCTAAGATTGGAGGATTTTAACTATCTAGTAAAGAGAAATGCGGAAAGTTGGAATTTTAACATTTAATATCACATAAATTAACAAAGAGGATGATAAGGAACTTAAAACTACGAGGGAGGTAAGGGGTGTGGATGGATCTTCAGAGGCTTGCAGAGGGACAGGGGAACGTATTCTTGCGCGCGGAGAGGGGACACAATGGGGCGTAGTTAAACCGTTGACGGGCACGCGGAGAGGAAACGTATTCTTGCGCGTGGAGAGGGGACACAATGTAGCGTAGTTATACCGTTGATGAGCAGCGTAGCCAGGCCGGAGATGGAGCGTTTCACTAGCTTGGGGTTGACCAGCAGGAGTTGGAGACTCGCAGCACCCGTAGAACTTGTTAGAAGTCTCACACGGCACGGGCTTTCTTGAGTCCCGGGCCTTGCCTAAGGCCCGGGAACGGCCACTACTAGTTTTTACTGTAGATCACGAAGACTGACTGAGCCACGTAACACGTTTGACAATCTTTTTATACTCACAGAAAATTTTGAAAAATCGAAAGAAAAACGTAGAAGAAAAATAATACAGCGTTTCAAAATGGGAATTCGTGTATTCGCTCGGCAGCAATACGAAAGAGCGGGATGAACAATAAATTGATAGACAACCTACGCGAGGTGTGAATAGAATTGAGAAAAAGCAAATAAACATAGCTGTCACATGTAAACAAGCAGCTGTCAAAATAAATACAAAATTATAACCTCACTTTTCTACTAAGTATGAAATTTATGTATGAAATTTAACAAAATTGTATGAGAAAGGATGAAACTACACACCAAATAAGAATCGCCGTAAAGAGACGAATTTATTGCTGCCAAGCAAATGCTTATTTTCAAAGAATTTGGAAAGTTACAGCCAAAAATACTTATTCCCTAAGAAACTTAAACTAATTAAAACTAGCTTAAAACTAAGAATTCAGGAGCGACAGGCAGCACGCTACATTATTCCCCCCCCAAAGAGAAAATTTTCCCTTAGGAAAATTTTACAAGACTAAAATAAAGCTAATAAAATATGTACAGTAATTAACAAATTCACACCACTGTGCACTAGATACACAAAAGGGCATTGTCCTGCAGAGCTTAGCTACTCTGCAGCAAAGAGAATAAAGAGAGATTATACTTAATTACTGTCTGGAGAGCTTAGCTACTTCCCAACAGAGAGTAAACATAGAGACGATGTGCACTATGGCCGCCAGTATGCAGAATAAAAAAAAAAAAACAATTAAGCCCAAATAAACAGAATAGTGCGCCTGCCGTCCGCATATGTACTAGAATAAAATATAAACAGAAATAAACATAACCGAAACAAAATTACAACTTAAAATCTTTTATGTGCCATTTGCCTCTGGCTCCATTTTGGTCTTCTAAAATATAAACAAGAGGAGAAAGCTTAACAATAACTTTAGATTTTATAAAACGTGGTGCCAATTTTGCGGAGAAATATGCACCTGCATCACTATGAACATAATTTCGACGCCAAACAGTATCGCCGACATTAAATTCTTTAAAAGAGCGCCTTAAATTATAAGGACCAGTGTTCTTAACATACGCATTATATAAAGCAACTTGAACCTGGTCAAAGTAAGATGCTAAATGCCCAAGATTATTAGCATAGATATCACGGGGCATAAAAATTATCTCGTCATAGTCAGATGTTGGTGTATAAAGGGAGCCAGTGGAAACATACTCCCGACCATGAACAAGAAAGAAAGGAGAAAAACCCGTAGATAAATTTACACTAGAGTTCATAGCGCATTGAATTTTGTTCAGATGTTTGTCCCAAGAGCGATGATCATTACCTACTAAGGCAGCTAACGCGGTTACGATGGTACGATTATATCGCTCGGTAAGATTAACCTGTGGGCAGTAACGAGGAGTAAAGGATACGAACGGAATATTATAACGCGAAAGAAAATTTGAGAATTGATGCGATTGGAACTGTGAACCATTGTCCATAATAATAGTTTGCGGAACGCCATGAATAAAAAAAACTGAGTTCTCCAAATGAAAAATAACATTTTCGGTAGTTGCGCGTTTGAGAGGAAAAATAAGTGTGTATTTGGAAAAGCAACAATTAACAACTAAAATATATTGATTCCTATGCCTGGTCATTGGAAAAGGGCCCATTAAATCTAATGAGATGGATTGCCAAGGTCGCGAACATATTTTTGGTTTTCCCATTGGCCCAAAAGGAGAATGATTCATATGTTTATACGCCAAACACGTTTCACAAGAAGAAATAATTTTTGAAATTTGTTTAAACATACCAGACCAATAATAAAGAATAGAGAGTTTTTTATATGTTTTAAAAATGCCAAAATGAGGATTTGAAGCGTCACCATGAGCGGCTTTTATAAGGTCTTCTCTAGCAGAAGGTGGGGGCACTTCCTTCCAAAGGAAATCTTGGTTCAGCGGTTCAGATGAATTAATACGACGGTACAACTTTCCATCCCGAACACTGAAATTAGGATATGAATCCGGGTTTTCACGACAATTGTTAAATATATTATTAAAACGATCTGTTTCCGAGGTTTCACTGGGAGTAGCAATAGGTTCGATCATATTCGTTTTCGATCTAGAAAGTAAATCAGGGACAACATTTCCTTTCTGACCGTCAGTCAAATGGGAAAGAGATAAAACCTGAGTATCAGTAGAACTATTTATAGTATTAATTTGGGAAGAAATATTTTGTAAGGGTATTTTGGGAATTAAGTCAAACTTCTTCCAAAAGTCAATACCAAGAATAAGAGAAGGATATATATCGGAAAAGACCAAAGCTTTGATTAAATGAGTAGAACCGTTAAAGGTCATGGGCAAAAGCATATACCCAGAAGATTTCACAGTATTTTTATTTGCAACCATTACTTTTGCAGCCGACTTGAATAGAGTAAACCCAAGGTTTACAAATTGTTTATAAGAATCATTACCTAATACAGTAACACAACTTCCGCTATCCAATAATCCAGAAAATGATTTACCGGCTATAGAGACGTTGGTAAAAGGAAGCTGGTTATCAATTTCCTCCATAAAAATGGAAGTGCTAAAATAGTTTAATAAATCTTGATTATCTTTAGAATTTAGGGAAGAACTACTATTCAAGTCGTTATCTAGTTTTTTTGAAGACGAAGGCCTATTACATTTAGGACAATCAGTAGCCTTAGTACCTTTAAAGCCACATTTAAAACAAACGAGATCCCGGGGCTTGTCGCAGTTATTAATTGAGTGCCCATTAGTTCTACAACGCACACAGAATAGATGGGACTGAAAGAAAGGCGCACTACCGACACGATTGAAGTGATTACCCGGGCCGGAAGGCTGACCGGAAAAACGGTTTGAAGAAGGACCTGGGGCAGGCCGAAGTCCAACGTCAACAGGAGGTGAAGACTGGAAAGTTTGTCTGACAGGTGAATGAATTCTAGCAGGAGCAAGAGTTCCATAACCTGGTTGTGGGGTGGAACTACGAGGAGAATACTGTGAATTACCTGGAGTTGCAATAGAACCACGATGGGAATACTGGGAATTACCCGAGGGTGCAATATTATCCCGATAGGAATACTGGGAATTGCTTGAAGGAACGATATTATCGTGATGGGAATATTGGGAATTGGAACCTGGAGGTGTGATAGAGATGTCCTGGGAAAAATGAACAGTTCGAGCAGAGGGTCTTGCAACGTAATTAAATTCCGAAGCACAATTGTTTAGTGGCCTCGGTTCGTGAAAATTCCTGTCTCTATCGATCATATGATCATAAGATTGACAAGTAGTTAAAAGTGAGTCTATTGAGAAAATATTATTAAGAGCAACAAATGTAGAATAACAAGGACGAATGTTATGAAGTAAAATATCAAGCTGTTCCTGCTCAGATAATTTTCTAGAAAGCTTGGAAAACATTCCAAACATAACGGAAACGTAAACTATAATAGATTCCCCTAAGCCCTGTGTACGATTACGAATGGCTTCCATTAACTTATCCCGTGCCGTGTGAGACTTCTAACAAGTTCTACGGGTGCTGCGAGTCTCCAACTCCTGCTGGTCAACCCCAAGCTAGTGAAACGCTCCATCTCCGGCCTGGCTACGCTGCTCATCAACGGTATAACTACGCTACATTGTGTCCCCTCTCCACGCGCAAGAATACGTTTCCTCTCCGCGTGCCCGTCAACGGTTTAACTACGCCCCATTGTGTCCCCTCTCCACGCGCAAGAATACGTTCCCCTGTCCCTCTGCAAGCCTCTGAAGATCCATCCACACCCCTTACCTCCCTCGTAGTTTTAAGTTCCTTATCATCCTCTTTGTTAATTTATGTGATATTAAATGTTAAAATTCCAACTTTCCGCATTTCTCTTTACTAGTTAGATGAAATCCTCCAATCTTAGGTAGGCTCTCTTCCCTCTTACTCTGTAAAAAACTGTAACGTTACAGAGTAAGAGGGAAGAGAGCCTACCTAAGATTGGAGGATTTCATCTAACTAGTAAAGAGAAATGCGGAAAGTTGGAATTTTAACATTTAATATCACATAAATTAACAAAGAGGATGATAAGGAACTTAAAACTACGAGGGAGGTAAGGGGTGTGGATGGATCTTCAGAGGCTTGCAGAGGGACAGGGGAACGTATTCTTGCGCGTGGAGAGGGGACACAATGGGGCGTAGTTAAACCGTTGACGGGCACGCGGAGAGGAAACGTATTCTTGCGCGTGGAGAGGGGACACAATGTAGCGTAGTTATACCGTTGATGAGCAGCGTAGCCAGGCCGGAGATGGAGCGTTTCACTAGCTTGGGGTTGACCAGCAGGAGTTGGAGACTCGCAGCACCCGTAGAACTTGTTAGAAGTCTCACACGGCACGGGCTTTCTTGAGTCCCGGGCCTTGCCTAAGGCCCGGGAACGGCCACTACTAGTTTTTACTGTAGATCACGAAGACTGACTCAGCCACGTAACACGTTTGACAATCTTTTTATACTCACAGAAAATTTTGAAAAATCGAAAGAAAAACGTAGAAGAAAAATAATACAGCGTTTCAAAATGGGAATTCGTGTATTCGCTCGGCAGCAATACGAAAGAGCGGGATGAACAATAAATTGATAGACAACCTACGCGAGGTGTGAATAGAATTGAGAAAAAGCAAATAAACATAGCTGTCACATGTAAACAAGCAGCTGTCAAAATAAATACAAAATTATAACCTCACTTTTCTACTAAGTATGAAATTTATGTATGAAATTTAACAAAATTGTATGAGAAAGGATGAAACTACACACCAAATAAGAATCGCCGTAAAGAGACGAATTTATTGCTGCCAAGCAAATGCTTATTTTCAAAGAATTTGGAAAGTTACAGCCAAAAATACTTATTCCCTAAGAAACTTAAACTAATTAAAACTAGCTTAAAACTAAGAATTCAGGAGCGACAGGCAGCACGCTACATTATTCCCCCCCCAAAGAGAAAATTTTCCCTTAGGAAAATTTTACAAGACTAAAATAAAGCTAATAAAATATGTACAGTAATTAACAAATTCACACCACTGTGCACTAGATACACAAAAGGGCATTGTCCTGCAGAGCTTAGCTACTCTGCAGCAAAGAGAATAAAGAGAGATTATACTTAATTACTGTCTGGAGAGCTTAGCTACTTCCCAACAGAGAGTAAACATAGAGACGATGTGCACTATGGCCGCCAGTATGCAGAATAAAAAAAAAAACAATTAAGCCCAAATAAACAGAATAGTGCGCCTGCCGTCCGCATATGTACTAGAATAAAATATAAACAGAAATAAACATAACCGAAACAAAATTACAACTTAAAATCTTTTATGTGCCATTTGCCTCTGGCTCCATTTTGGTCTTCTAAAATATAAACAAGAGGAGAAAGCTTAACAATAACTTTAGATTTTATAAAACGTGGTGCCAATTTTGCGGAGAAATATGCACCTGCATCACTATGAACATAATTTCGACGCCAAACAGTATCGCCGACATTAAATTCTTTAAAAGAGCGCCTTAAATTATAAGGACCAGTGTTCTTAACATACGCATTATATAAAGCAACTTGAACCTGGTCAAAGTAAGATGCTAAATGCCCAAGATTATTAGCATAGATATCACGGGGCATAAAAATTATCTCGTCATAGTCAGATGTTGGTGTATAAAGGGAGCCAGTGGAAACATACTCCCGACCATGAACAAGAAAGAAAGGAGAAAAACCCGTAGATAAATTTACACTAGAGTTCATAGCGCATTGAATTTTGTTCAGATGTTTGTCCCAAGAGCGATGATCATTACCTACTAAGGCAGCTAACGCGGTTACGATGGTACGATTATATCGCTCGGTAAGATTAACCTGTGGGCAGTAACGAGGAGTAAAGGATACGAACGGAATATTATAACGCGAAAGAAAATTTGAGAATTGATGCGATTGGAACTGTGAACCATTGTCCATAATAATAGTTTGCGGAACGCCATGAATAAAAAAAACTGAGTTCTCCAAATGAAAAATAACATTTTCGGTAGTTGCGCGTTTGAGAGGAAAAATAAGTGTGTATTTGGAAAAGCAACAATTAACAACTAAAATATATTGATTCCTTTGCCTGGTCATTGGAAAAGGGCCCATTAAATCTAATGAGATGGATTGCCAAGGTCGCGAACATATTTTTGGTTTTCCCATTGGCCCAAAAGGAGAATGATTCATATGTTTATACGCCAAACACGTTTCACAAGAAGAAATAATTTTTGAAATTTGTTTAAACATACCAGACCAATAATAAAGAATAGAGAGTTTTTTATATGTTTTAAAAATGCCAAAATGAGGATTTGAAGCGTCACCATGAGCGGCTTTTATAAGGTCTTCTCTAGCAGAAGGTGGGGGCACTTCCTTCCAAAGGAAATCTTGGTTCAGCGGTTCAGATGAATTAATACGACGGTACAACTTTCCATCCCGAACACTGAAATTAGGATATGAATCCGGGTTTTCACGACAATTGTTAAATATATTATTAAAACGATCTGTTTCCGAGGTTTCACTGGGAATAGCAATAGGTTCGATCATATTCGTTTTCGATCTAGAAAGTAAATCAGAGACAACATTTCCTTTCTGACCGTCAGTCAAATGGGAAAGTGATAAAACCTGAGTATCAGTAGAACTATTTATAGTATTAATTTGGGAAGAAATATTTTGTAAGGGTATTTTGGGAATTAAGTCAAACTTCTTCCAAAAGTCAATACCAAGAATAAGAGAAGGATATATATCGGAAAAGACCAAAGCTTTGATTAAATGAGTAGAACCGTTAAAGGTCATGGGCAAAAGCATATACCCAGAAGATTTCACAGTATTTTTATTTGCAACCATTACTTTTGCAGCCGACTTGAATAGAGTAAACCCAAGGTTTACAAATTGTTTATAAGAATCATTACCTAATACAGTAACACAACTTCCGCTATCCAATAATCCAGAAAATGATTTACCGGCTATAGAGACGTTGGTAAAAGGAAGCTGGTTATCAATTTCCTCCATAAAAATGGAAGTGCTAAAATAATTTAATAAATCTTGATTATCTTTAGAATTTAGGAAAGAACTACTATTCAAGTCGTTATCCAGTTTTTTTGAAGACGAAGGCCTATTACATTTAGGACAATCAGTAGCCTTAGTACCTTTAAAGCCACATTTAAAACAAACGAGATCCCGGGGCTTGTCGCAGTTATTAATTGAATGCCCATTAGTTCTACAACGCACACAGAATAGATGGGACTGAAAGAAAGGCGCACTATCGACACGATTGAAGTGATTACCCGGGCCGGAAGGCTGACCGGAAAAACGGTTTGAAGAAGGACCTGGGGCAGGCCGAAGTCCAACGTCAACAGGAGGTGAAGACTGGAAAGTATGTCTGACAGGTGAATGAATTCTAGCAGGAGCAGGAGTTCCATAACCTGGTTGTGGGGTGGAACTACGAGGAGAATACTGTGAATTACCTGGAGTTGCAATAGAACCACGATGGGAATACTGGGAATTACCCGAGGGTGCAATATTATCCCGATAGGAATACTGGGAATTGCTTGAAGGAACGATATTATCGTGATGGGAATATTGGGAATTGGAACCTGGAGGTGTGATAGAGATGTCCTGGGAAAAATGAACAGTTCGAGCAGAGGGTCTTGCAACGTAATTAAATTCCGAAGCACAATTGTTTAGTGGCCTCGGTTCGTGAAAATTCCTGTCTCTATCGATCATATGATCATAAGATTGACAAGTAGTTAAAAGTGAGTCTATTGAGAAAATATTATTAAGAGCAACAAATGTAGAATAACAAGGACGAATGTTATGAAGTAAAATATCAAGCTGTTCCTGCTCAGATAATTTTCTAGAAAGCTTGGAAAACATTCCAAACATAACGGAAACGTAAACTATAATAGATTCCCCTAAGCCCTGTGTACGATTACGAATGGCTTCCATTAACTTATAATCATAATCGTGAGCACCAAAATCTTTTATCAGGGATTCCGTTAATTGGTCCCAAGAAATATCCGGATTCCGAAAGAGTTGGAACCGGAACCAGTGTAGGGCATCTTCCGTAAAGATTTCGAATGCGTGGTTCCGAAGAGTGGCTTTATCAATATTGCGGGAAATAGAAAATTCCTGAATTTTCTGAAGAAAGGAACGAGGACATGACTTGCCATTAAACGAAAAGGATTTCAATTCTTTGATTGAAACTGGATGGGGAGCACTTACTTGATTTAACAGTGGCCTGTCAAGGTGAAGGTTTGAAGAGGCAGGGTACAAAGTTGGATAGGGAGGAGAAATGGGACGTTGGTCACTTACAAATTTTTGGACTGGTTCAGCAGCTTCAAACGTCAAGGGTTCGAATCTTTTTTCTAAGAAGTCAAATTTCTGTTTAATACTAGAGTAAAGTTCGCTATTTTCGGGGTAGAGGAGAATATCGATCCTATCCAAACGAAAATAGGAATGATTCAGAAAAGTCTCAATTTTCCTAATTAAATTTCGTTTTCCGGCCTCGATCTGGTTAATCTTAGCGTCGATATAATTTAAAGTAACCGATAATTGCTGCAAATCGGTGTCGGCTGTCAAAATAGAGTCTACGACTTCCTCCGATGGAAAAGTCTCTAATAATTTGGAAACTTGGGTACGCAGCTTAATAATGGTATCTAGCGGTACCTCACCCCTAACTTCAACTTCATACACCAACTCTGCCTTATTAAGGTAAACTACATTTATAAAGCGGGCCATTTTTCAAAGAGAAATAAATAGCCACAGAGCAAATAATTCCTACGTGACCGTATGTACCTACCTAAAGAGGCAAGCGGCAAAAGATAAAAAACTCCTTACAGAAAGATAAAATCCTCCTTAATCAAATTAGGTTTTTAAGAAAAATAGAGTGAAAGTTAAATTTAGAATAGAGTGACAGAATCAGAGAGAGATTTAATGAAAATAAATTTTTGAAAATGAAGGTAAATTTAAGGTCGCCCAATTACGAACGTTTGTATAATAGATGGATGGGATGTTATGTAGGGAGTGTAATGTTTAGTTTCGGTACCTCTTAGTCGGACTCGAGATCCTTCGAGGTACCTCTACCTACTCGTTTGTTTGCCTTCTAGGATATTCTCCTAGAAGTCAAGTTGTATGTATTCTCAGGTCAAGAATAACTGTATAATTACTTAGAATAATTATACAGTTTAAACTCTTGAGCCTGAGCGTACGTGCTACTGTCCGTAAGACAGCGTGATTGTGTATCTGTATGTAATATGCGTGTGACGATTTGGAAGGTGTACTGTATAGTAGAGTACAGTGTAGAGATGGATGGTTTTTTAGATGAAAAATATTACCGAAAGTACCAACTTGTGCAAGTTCAATTTAGAATTTTGAAGAGCGTGGGTTTGCGTAAATTAATCCCGTTGGGCGCCAAAACTGTAACGTTACAGAGTAAGAGGGAAGAGAGCCTACCTAAGATTGGAGGATTTCATCTAACTAGTAAAGAGAAATGCGGAAAGTTGGAATTTTAACATTTAATATCACATAAATTAACAAAGAGGATGATAAGGAACTTAAAACTACGAGGGAGGTAAGGGGTGTGGATGGATCTTCAGAGGCTTGCAGAGGGACAGGGGAACGTATTCTTGCGCGTGGAGAGGGGACACAATGGGGCGTAGTTAAACCGTTGACGGGCACGCGGAGAGGAAACGTATTCTTGCGCGTGGAGAGGGGACACAATGTAGCGTAGTTATACCGTTGATGAGCAGCGTAGCCAGGCCGGAGATGGAGCGTTTCACTAGCTTGGGGTTGACCAGCAGGAGTTGGAGACTCGCAGCACCCGTAGAACTTGTTAGAAGTCTCACACGGCACGGGCTTTCTTGAGTCCCGGGCCTTGCCTAAGGCCCGGGAACGGCCACTACTAGTTTTTACTGTAGATCACGAAGACTGACTCAGCCACGTAACACGTTTGACAATCTTTTTATACTCACAGAAAATTTTGAAAAATCGAAAGAAAAACGTAGAAGAAAAATAATACAGCGTTTCAAAATGGGAATTCGTGTATTCGCTCGGCAGCAATACGAAAGAGCGGGATGAACAATAAATTGATAGACAACCTACGCGAGGTGTGAATAGAATTGAGAAAAAGCAAATAAACATAGCTGTCACATGTAAACAAGCAGCTGTCAAAATAAATACAAAATTATAACCTCACTTTTCTACTAAGTATGAAATTTATGTATGAAATTTAACAAAATTGTATGAGAAAGGATGAAACTACAAACCTAATAAGAATCGCCGTAAAGAGACGAATTTATTGCTGCCAAGCAAATGCTTATTTTCAAAGAATTTGGAAAGTTACAGCCAAAAATACTTATTCCCTAAGAAACTTAAACTAATTAAAACTAGCTTAAAACTAAGAATTCAGGAGCGACAGGCAGCACGCTACAATGACAACCGCATTGCTTGCATCTTTATATCCGAAAACAAACATTCTATTAAGCGCGGGTATCAACACTCTTAGGACAAGGTAACAAGGTTGAAACTTGTTAAAGTCACTCGCACTCGTGAGATAATAAAACGCGGACTTGGAGCGAGCGGTTTGTGCATAGGAGCGAGTGAGACAAATAATGTCGTCGTCGCCTTCTCGGCAAAATTCGTTCGACCGCGGCTGCCCGAGGTGGTCCGAGATAGCCCGAGTAAGCATGATTACCTAGCGCTGTTACATTGCGAAGGTCATGTTTTAGAACGTTACACGTACAAATAGCGCACTTTTTTCTGTGGTCGTATAACTTTTACCGAAAAAATTTAAATGAGTTTTGTATGAAACGCTCCTTGCTTCGAATATGCATTCTGGAGACTGCTTACCCCACCGTAGCGCGTAGGTAGGAATGATGCGCAAGGAAAATTTGCTTACTAACTGAGTGTTCAATAGAAATATTAACGGAACCAAATTATTATTTTTAACTTTAACACACTAGTGAGTAGTGGTACCTATATTTATTAGGTTCGTCATGAGGTAAGCACTGCCTAACTGCCTATATGGTATGCACGCCCCTGATTGATATTTCAACTCGTCAAGTATTTGATACGTTTGACACTTTGAATTTTGCTGTTTTTATTTATACATAATGATTTTCGACATTTTAAACCATTTCAATTTTAATTTTTGACATTTTGAACTTTGCCATTTTATGTTTAGACATTCTAACTTTAGACATTCTGATACGCACCCTAATAAATACAATGTGTGTAAAGTGTGACAGTACTGACCTGTCAGGTTTGTGGTGTGTCCTCGGTTTCTTGTGCCTGGGCGCGCGCCACGAGCCGCTGCCCGACTCCGAGCCCGGCGCGCGCGCGCGGCGCCGCCCCTGCGACCACCGCACATACAGTTAAGGTGTAGATAGAATGCAAGGACGTCGCCAAGGGTGGCCAGGGAGGGGCAGCTGCCCAAAAGCTGGAGTACAACTTCCTTTTTTTTTAATTCTAAAAGCCCCACCCGACTTCAATAGACGTGTTTTATTATAACAATGATAGTGCGTATCTAATGATTTGTATATTATTTCTTGCTTTTTAGAGGCAGGTTTTTTGAAGCGGGTTTTTTTGTTCTTCAAACATTTTTTTTTATTTTTAGTGTAAGTACCTTCTGTATTCGGTAGTGTAGGTATATTATTTAGGTAGAAAAATCGGCTCAGCCAAACGTGAGATAATCGCGCAGAAACATACATACATACAAACTGAATACCTCCTTTTTTTGAAGTCGGTTAAAAAGACTACACAAAAACACCCTTTCCCAAAAAATCATCTAATTCGGGTCATAAAATAACAAAGTCGTCAAGATAGTTGATGTAAAATCATAGTATTTTCGGGATTACTTAAAAACTACTGAACCGATTTGAAAAAATATCAAAATGGGACCATCTCGCAAGAAAACTCAATCTAACAAAAAAAGAATCATCAAAATCGGTCCATAAATGTCGAAGATACGCGCGAACAACGATAAAAAAGTATACAATCGAATTGAGAACCTCCTTTCTTTTGATGAAGTCGGTTAAAAACATGATAAATGATCAGGTATTTTAAAACGAAGACAATCTGTTCAACGGAATTTCAAATTTTCTTGTCAGAGGTATTTATCACAAACGTTTAAGCTGGCTTAATAGTCACCTGAGGGCGGTCCACGGGCGGACTGCTGGAGTCCGAGTTGGAGGACATCCACCTTCGGGCCCGCGGGCCTTCCGCCCTGTCCCCTCGCACTGCAAACACAAATTGGGTATTTTTAACGTTATCTAAAAATTCAATAGGGATATCAGACCACATTACTGAAGGGAATTAATACTTTAGCATACAAAAAAAAACATTGTTTTTCAAAATTAGTAAGTGATCACCAAATCCTGAACCGCCCAGGGATTTGGTGATCATTTACTAATTTTGGCTTAAAAAAAGTAATACTAAATAATATACTAGAAAAAATACGACTCGCATCAGATCAATACTCAGACGGGGTTCGAACCCGCGACCTTTGGATATCCGGTCCAATGCTCTGACCGCTGAGCTACCGAGTCACTAGTGACATCGCCGATTTTTTTCTAGTATAATATTTAGTATTGTGTAAAAATAGCATTGTGAATGCAAAAATCTCAAATTTAAAAATTAAAAAAAGTAATTTTCATTTCTTGGCGTTCGTTGGTTTTTAGCGGTGTTTTTATCTGAATTTGTCATTTTTTCCTACGTTTTTAGGGTTCCGTAGCCTAAATGGCGAAAAACGGAACCCTTATAGATTCGTCATGTCTGTCTGTCCGTCCGTATGTCACAGACACTTTATTCCGAAAGTTTTAGGACTACACAGTTGAAACTTGGTAGGTAGATGTATTCTGTTAACCGCTTTACGATTTTAACACAAAAATAAAAAAAATAAAAGATTAAGGGGGGCTCCTCATACATGGAACTGAAACTGAATTTTTTTTTGTCATCAAACCAATACGTGCAAAAATTACATCGAGGTTCCTAAGACTATTTTTTCTCAAAGTCAATAGTTTGAAAGATATATTCACTGCCAAAGTGGTAAAATGTGTGTCCCCCCCCTCTAACTTTTAATATAAGAGAGTGGAAAATCTAAAAAAAAGATATGTTAAAGATCTTAATAAACACTTTCATCGAAAATTGGTTTGAACGAGATATACCAATCAGTTTTCGAGATATAGTACATTTTCCAAAACCGCAAATATAACTTTGTCATTCATACAAACACTGAAAAACCAAGTTATTTTTGCAGACGAAAAATGATAGTGGTATTAAATATGGTATGGTATAAGGTAACTACGGAACCCTACGGCGCGTGGCCCGACACGCACTTGGCCGGTTTTTTACAGTTGACACTTGCCTGTTTATCAACGCCATCTATCGAACCAACAGTTTTTTGTCATTTTCAAAAGCCCTCATTGGTTTTCGAATCAACTTTCACGTGTCTTTGACATCCTTTGTTTGTTTATGTGTGTGTTTGTGCGTATACGTACAGTGGTGAGAGCTCGGTCCGGGCTCGGGTTCGACGCTCGCGACGCTACTTTTACTCTTCTTGCCCACTCCTTTACCTACAATATCGAATAAATATAATTTTATTTAATATTCACAAGTAACCGAAGCATCTCTAACATCATAGAAGATATGAGAGCCTATACAGTGGCGGTCACATAATTAAAGACACGTCGATTTTCATACAAACGAGGAAACATTGAAGCCTTGGTTTCCTGCCAGGGATGTACTGTGCTGTGATCTGATGATGGCCAGGTAGTGAATGGAGGAGATTCAGATCGCTATACACACCCAACTGATCTGATCAACATTCTAAGAGATAGAATGATTAGAGTTTTCAGTTTCAGGATTTTCATACAATTTTATGCTAACTTTGCGGTTTTTTTTAAACATATCCTTCTATCTCTTAGAATGCTGATCAGATCAGTTGGGTTGTGTTACCTCGTTTGTATGAAAATCGACGGGTGTCTTTAATAATGTGACCGCCACTGTACGTGTGAGAAAAAAGTCGGTAATTTCATACTAAAACTCTTATTATTACATTTATTACGTACCTTTCCTATGAATCTTGAGTGGTGCATCGCTGTCCATAGAGTCTCCCCCCTCCTCCCCCCTGCCCCCTGCGTTGTGTTGTCTCCTAGAAGTGGCCGCCAGAGTTTCAGAGTCCGAGCTGTCTGATGGAACTTCCGGAACAGACTCTTGGGACGGCGCGTGACCGTTCATTGTTACTATGCATAGAAATATTGAACGTAAATAGATGTAATCTATGTTTGATTAGTTACTCTGTGGCGCGCACTGATAACAGTGCTCTGTGGTGACTGGTCTTTGGTGACACAAATGTCAAACGAGATTTTTTATATTTTTCTTTAACGTTAATTTTATTGATTTAGAAATAATTATTATGTAAAGTACGATAAGGGAAATAATAGCTTCAAATGTTGTTTCTCTTTTTCAGGTAAGTAGGAACTTAAATAAGCACTAACTGATTAGTTTAATTTGTCAGATGATACTCGCAACTTATAAAAAAATAAATCTCTTTTTCAGAGCAACACAAGCTTTCATTTTCTCACCAAGAATCATAATTATATAGATATTGGACAACGTAAATAAATATTGGACAACGTAAATAGATAAGTATTGGACAACGTAATTAAATATTGGACAACGTAATTAAATATTGGACAACGTAAATAATTATTGGACAACGTAAATAAATATTTATTATATTTATTTAAGGCTTACACATTAAATTGGACAGCTGAAATAAACAGTAGATATACACTCGGCGTCAGAAAAGTTGAACAATTTCTAAAATTTCTTGAAAGTTAATTTATTCCTATCTTATTTAATGGTAAATGTTGTTTTATTCTTCTTCCTCTTCGGACATAGCCAACAGGCTCTAGAAACCGTTGGAATACTTGTCGAAAATAGTCAATTGCTGAGATTCAGTTTCTCATTAAAGCTCATTAAATGTTCTTTCAATAGACATCATAATTTACACAATAAAACGTCAGCTAGCAATAGCAGGCGGCCAAGTCTAAACTTATTTTCAAGAGGTGCGATTTTACTGACGTCGAGTGTAGTATTATATTATAATATAATATAATTATAAATTAATCGGGTAACTGAATATAGCGTACTGAAATACTAAGTGGGCGACGGACCGAGGGCGACTACAAATATTGAAAATGGGTGACTTTAAAATACAAATTGAGTAAGTAATTAGTTATTCAGAACGGGCGACCAAATTACTATTTGGGCGACAACCTTAGGGCAGGGCACACAAAACATTTAAAATTTTGGAATATATTTTATTGAAAAGGGGACTATTATCCTAATCGAGATCACAAAAACAAACAAACGAGAAAGCAACCTAATAAAAACGTTAAAAAACAGTTATAGTTATCTTCTTGGTATAATAGTTGCCCACTCAGTATTTCTGTCACCCATTTAGAGTTTTCACTTCTAACTTAAATTATTTGTCACCCAAACCGTTTTAAGTATTTTTGTAATCCACTCTCAGTCGCCCGTTTAGTTATTTTGTCGCCCAAAATATAAACTGCTGCCCGTTTTTTTAATTTATTTAGTACAACAAACAACTGAACAGGGGGTTACATACACACAGCACATTAATCGGTTCTTTGAGTGTTTGTACAGTCAACACCGTTATCCACAAATATCATAGTTTTAGTCAGCCTGGCGCAACTAGGAACAAAAAAAACATTGTATGGAGTTTAGTCCAAAAATAATGGCGGATATAGCCGTCTCATTCTCTCCATTTTCCGTCCTACTTCAACTCATAGTTGTCAAAATTTACATATTTCAAGATTATTTCTGTTTGTTTTGGAATTAAATTAATTAAATTTAAGTGGTTTAATTCGTGTAAAATTGAATTTATTGAAATGTACTTGTATTTTTAATCATGTCACCAAGAACACATTATAAAACTTGTGTAATTTGTGGTGTTCGTGCCTACCGTAACAAAAATGAAAAAAGGAAGTTTTTGGCTAGATTTCCTTTGGATCCTGACCGGTAAGCAATAAATTATAATAATATTTAGTCCCGTGTACCACAGCAGGTTACATACATGCAACTTGCAAGCACAATTTTATGCTTAATTTGTAATAAATGTTTTGTTCAAAATAACACTAGTGCTGCTCCTGACTCCTGATAGCTATCGATAACTAGATACTTACAATATTTTTCAGTTGCAGACAATAGGTTGAAATAATTGAGAATGAGGACCTGGCCATGTTCCTATTGAGAAATTATGCAAAATAAAGGACAATGAGTTTCGGCACGCGCGGCCGAAAGATTCGGTCGATATTTGGCCGAAACTGCCCGTTAAAAACCGCTCATTGATAATTCGTTTTTCATTCAAATATATATTTTTGAATTTTTATGTCAATAAATGTATTATTGTGATGAAAATGTTTATTTTTTATTTTTATCGATCAATCATCCGAGAGGTACCACAATGCCACACATAATTATCGATAAACGCTGGGAACGCGTGTGTGCAGCACTTCGGTTCGCCATGTTGGCACTTCTGTTATTTGACGCAATTTTGACTTTTGTGCTGAAAAGGTGGCACTAGATTTATGCCCATTTGCACTAAACTTAAGAATCGCCTATGCTCTTGCCTAACTTGTTTAGGCTACTCCTAGCAAAAAATTTGCTTGCACTAACCTTAAGCCATTCCTAAATCCACTTAGGACATTCCTAACTTTATGACCTCGAATAGGACGCGCCCAACGCGTTAGGCGATACCTAAGTAGTATTTTTGTGTTACAGCATGGAGGTTTCCTTAGCCTGTCCAACTTTACTTGACAAACAGCAAAATAAAAAAGAATTTTTATGTCATTTGCTGTCATTTGTCAAAGACATTATTCTTCTTATTTTTGGTAAGTATGTCAATCTACTCTCCTCTTTAGGGAGTAGTTTTTGCCAGTATCAAGTGTTGAATAGTTCAGTGGTTTGACAAATTCAAACAGATTTTGTTTTTTTAAATAATAAATCATAAGCAATCTATCATTTCAATCGTTCGTCATTCGCTTTACTAGGCAATTCCCATGTTTTGTCACAACTGAGACAGAACTGTTAGTGCAAACCGATTTTTTAGTTAGGCTGCTCTTAAGCTTAGGTGTATCTTAACTAGGACAAGCCTAACCCAAGTTTAGTGCAAATGGGCATTAGACTAAATTGATTCCATTTTGCCATTACCTAGTCCCGTCTCTTAAAACGTAGTGATCATTTCCTCTGTGGTTTTAGTAATTAAGTATCCCATTAACAGTCGCCTTTAATTATTTCCAGTCACCAAATTAATGAATTCCCATTATAATGTATATCATAAGCTATATAACAACGACTCCCCACTCACCCCTGCGCCGCCTCCTGCGCGCGCGCGGCGCGGGCGACGGCGGCGCGCGCTCCCACAGGGACTCGAACAACGACGACAGTCTCACCGTCATCGAGTATATCTGCACACACACACACACACACACATACAGGGTCGTTTTGTATTCACCATCCAAAGGTTAAGGATGTGTTTAGTCCATGAAACTAAACAACTTTCTCTAAGAAATATGTGTCGAATTTTGCCATAAAATTTTGGTCATCCCATACGAAACTGATCACGTGATCTCTTTGATTTGTATGGATAGTCGATTTTTTTACGTATTTAGCCGATGTTCCTTAGAGAAAATTGTTCAGTTTCATGGACTGAACACATCCTTAAAATTTGAAACTGATTTGAACGCGAATTATCGTATATACTTCTGTACCAGCGAGAGCACAGACCGGATGTATGTAGTGTATAGTGTAGTACATGTAATGTACAGTGTAGTGTGTGTAGTGTACTCACTCTACTCCTCGGGTTGGTGTTATACAGCCTCGAGTTAGATATAACTCTTCTAACATCGCTCGCGAACTGTCGTTTGCTTCTATACCATCGCTAGCGTAGACGGGACTCAATCGTGTATGTATAGTGTAGTGTGTGTAGTGAATAGTGTAGTGTATGTAGTGAATAGTGTAGTGTGTGTAGTATACTCACTCTACTCCTCGGGTTCGTGTTATAAAGCCTTGAATTAGATATAACTCTTCTAACATCGCCCGCAAATTGTCGTTTGTTTCTATACCATCGCGACCGCAGACGGGACTCGATCGTGCTGAGGTCCATCGGGTGGGGCACCACGTTGTGGTAGTCTGTGGGAGTATACACAGTCAACGTTAGATAGAAGCAACCAAAATGTCACAATTATTTATACAGTACTTCAAGATAAAGAAGAGGCATCGGAAACATACATAACATAGTCAATTAGACAATTACAATTGACATGACAAAATACATAGCAAAGACAATTAATAAAAAGTAGTTTGGCCCTAAAGTCATTTACAATTGCAACTTTATTGCAATGAAATAAATGTCAACGTCATTTCTAAGAAAAGCAAAAACACGATGCCCATTATCTTGACGTACTTAGTATACTTAGGGCTGATTTTTCAATGCCTAGATAGAGCTTTATCCGTTTGATAGCGTATTATACTGCCAAATTTAAAAATGCTTGTCATTCATTTGTCTGTCACGTTTTTGAATGTCTTTTATTAGATTTGGTTAAAATTTAAACTGACTGATATCTGTTATCTGAGGATTAAAAAATCAGCCCTTAATCTACAATCTACAACGTGTTACAAAAATACGAGTGATACCGAATATGTAAACCAGCCTACTTATTGTCTAATTTACAACATCTATCGCAATCGCTTTCAATTTACAGATGGATGTAACACATTGCTGTATTTTTTGGTATTTTTATTTGTGCCAAAAAGAAGCATCAATGTATCACATCCTGATATGGTTGAGCGAAGCGATGGCTGGTCCACGCGTCATGCTCGTGAACGGGTGTTGCCAGTGAAAATGGATCTGCTTCGGAGTACCTATCTTAACGCATATTGAATTGTAAGAATTGCGTTTTTTTATTATTATTTTTTATGTCTTGTATCAAGTGTTTTTTGGTAAATTTTGCCTACTTAGGCGCACTTTCGAGTAGCAGACAGAGTGATTACTGATTTCTCGACTAGTTGAAAGTTATTTACTCTCACAATTACCTATCCGATATGTAGTAGGTATTTAATTTCAACCTACCTACCCATTGTGTGCAAACTTTTGTTAATTATTGTGATGGAAAATGACCTCACTTTAAATGTGGAGCTCATTACAGGGAGAAAAAAGCAGCCCTTGACGAGTTTCTTGCCGGTTCTTCTCGTTACAAGGTCTCCCGCTCAGGGTTTGCGAACCGATGGCGTAGCTTCTTTGACATTCACAAGTGCTTGTAACAGCCTACACTAAATAAATTATTTTTGAATTTTGAAAGCGATTGCGATTGATTTTAAAATGAGACAATTAGCCCCCTGGAGGGACCATCTAGAATCTAGATTCTAGCAGAACGTGATTTGTAAAACTTGGTGTAAAAATTAAAATAAATTAAAAAACCCGCCTGCATAAAAAGACAAGTCGACTGAAAAGATGGAAACAAGATTAAATAAATATTAAAGGCAACATGTCATAATAACATGCAGTCGGAGGCATGCATAAAGAAAGTGACATTATGAATGATTGAATTATATGCCTCCGACTGCATGTTATTATGACATGTTGCCTTTAATATTTATTTAATCTTGTTTCCATCTTTTCAGTCGACTTGTCTTTTTATGCAGGCGGGTTTTTTTAATTTTTTTAATTTATTTTTTAATTTATCTCTTTTTAATTATTATATATTACGGTCATGATATACATTTTTGAAATCCTTATAATAAGCCCTTTAATTTGACACCCATATTGCAGTAATCTAAAAAAAATTTTTTTTCACTACGTATAATAGCACCGTACAGCCGCCATGTTGGTTTTTTTATAACGCCACCTTCTTAAGAACACTTGGGCTGAAAAGACAAATCTAACGATATCTTAATCATAGAAATCCGTTCAGCCGTTTGAAAGATATGAGGTAACAAAGAATATTACATACAAACATACTTACAAGATACGCGCGAAAAACATAACCCGCAGTCGGGTAAAAAGAAAACAAAGTTAATGTTATTGATTGACATTATTGTTAATTGAAGGGGTAGACAAAGGTGTCATCTGACTAAACGAAAAAAAAAACTACTTTTTTGTATGAACATAATTTTAAGTAATGATAAATCGTTTGACGAGCTCAAAACACGCAATCTTGATTCGTGTCAAAAATACAGACCCTAGCAATGGTTTTAACCGACAAAAATGCACACATATCAGGCTTTAACATAATTTTTAAACACTCATAACATAACTCATTTTGAACTTTTTGTTCGTTTAACCTTTGTCCACTCACCCGTTCAATGAGGATCAGTAACAGGTTTGAATTCTACAGTTTTATTGGTATAATATAAAAACGTATTCATAGCTCTGAAACTTAGTGAAAGATTTTTTGAAATCCGTTTAGAAATGGTTGAGTTATTAAGGGTTTTGAAGGAAATGCCAAGCTCAATGCAATATATGCTTTATCACGTACGACATAAGGTTCGCGTACGTCGCGATGACGTCATAAGGACTCCCCAAAATAACAGTGTTTTAGCTCGTACAGCTTCTCAGGTTTAAGAGGTAAAAATTTCTTCACAGTTAATCGTGTGGTGGCATAACCTTTCTGAAAAGCCACTAAACAAAAATCGTTACTTATCCTCATTGTTCTTGTTAACTAAAAATTGGCCGACATTTTTTATTGCAGCTGAGTCTGGCTGTGTACTGTATGTGTGTGTGTGTATTGTGTACTAACCGGGAGCTTGGTCGGGTGATACAGGGTGCTTGAACGGCTCGGCGTCGGCGCTCGCGAGCAGCTTGTTCAGTATTCGCGAGCACCATTCCTGCCAGCCGCCGCGAGATGTCGACTGGAAACGTTCTTATCGTCAACCGTTTGTTTTCCAAATACATTTAAAAATACACATTATAAATGAATAAAAAATAAATAAATAGTATTGCCTCGATGAGATCTAAAAAGCTTCTACAAATTCTATAAACAACGTCAAGTAAATCTTTAAACTGATATCACACCCCGGACCCTCTATACGACCGCTTCATTATAAACAGATGACGTCAGATGACGTTGTTGTACACTGTGTAACTGTGTGTGTAAGTGTAGGGCCACCGTGCAGTTTGTACTGTATGAGCGGCGTTCATTCATAGCTTTGAATCTTCGATCAAGAATACCCTAGATGTCCGGTCAGAGTCTCAAAAATGACACCTCAAATAGCGTCCCACTTACAAACTAGGCGCTTATTTTGCACAAAGTAAGTGATAAAAGATGTGTTTTTGTACAAATTAAGCTTATTTTCGGTTTTCGGAGGAGCTCGGTGGCGCAGTGGCTTAGCGCCTGGCCCAGCGATTGCGGAAGTTAAGCAATGTTCGCAAGGGTCGGTCATGGGATGGGTGACCAAAAATGTATTATCTCGAGCTTCACCGTGCTTCGGAAGGCACGTTAAGCCGTTGGTCCCGGCTGCATTTGCAGTCGTTAACACCCACCAATCCGCATTGGGCCCGCGTGGTGGGTTATGGCCCGTTCTCCTTACCACCCATAAGGAAGGCCTGTGCCCCAGCAGTGGGGACATAAAAAATGGCTGATGCACAAGCTTATTTTCTACAAAATAAGTGATATAAAATTTGAGTTTGTACAAAATAAGGGGTGATTATGTACAAAATAAGCGCAAAGTTTGTAAGTGGTGCCATTTTTGTGTTCTGTTTTAGTTCGTGAAATATTCTTGAAAAACACGACTTAACGAGCATACTATTCGGCGTACGAACTCGCGGGGGGGGGGGGGGGGGGGGGGGGGGGTGAAGTAATTGATTGTGGGGCGGGGCGGAGTGTCCTATCTGTACTGTAGTACTTATATCTATTCTGTGCTGTAATACTCATAATATGGATCAGTCAGCGTTTAACTCAAGTCTCAAACACAAACAAAATTTATATTTGAGTGTTTAGTCACTACACATTATAAAACGCGATAAACTCAAAAACTACTGAACGGATTTTCATGCGGTTTTCACCAATTAATAGCGTAATTCTTGAAGAAGGTTATAGGTGTATAATAAGTTGAGATTTTTGGAAATTGATAGAAATATGTCAATAATTGTTGAAGAAGACGGCAAAAATTAAGCCGTCTTGGAGCTTGCATCGAAAACGCTGCCTAAACCTTTCGAGCTATAACAAAATAATGTATGAAGGAATTGTTTCTCTGTTATAGGTCTACAAAAAAGTCCGCGACGGCATGTGTCTATCTTTTAAAGATAGCTTACTATAGCCATTTTAACTTTTTTTTAAAATGGTCACAAATAATGTGGTATTGCATAAGGCATTTCCAGTATTAATCCTTATCAAATAAAATACGTTCGTTACCATAAGCGTTTCATGCACATCATTTTAGCCCTTTACACTATTTAGTTTAAATAAATAAATATCTTAGGAGTTATCGCAAAAAATCCCTGATGAGAAGTGAAAAAAGTGTGTTACCTTCTGCGCGGCGAGCGGCTCCTCGTCCGAGGAGTGGTAGGCGGCCGCCAGCTCCCGGTACTTGGCCAGCACGTCCACCGTCCGCCACTGGCTGACAGAACCAACATTATTTACTACTTTATTGTTACAATCTTTCAACTGAAAACCATAAACAAAAGTAAATGTGTGTGTGTGTGTGTGAAAGAGAGACCCCCCTTTTACCTAATTAAATAAAATAAAAAAAAATGATTATTTCTTACAAAATTAGTACAAGCAATATTCTGAGGCTGGAACCAACCAAGTAGGTATTAATAATACCTGTATTAGGCGGCACCGCTCCTCCATAGCAAAATATACATATGTATGCAATTAGACGAATAAAACGAATTAACAAACATAAAAACTATTGAAATGATTAGGCCTACTTACATATATTTATTTGTGTGTGTGTGTGTGTGTATATGTATGTGTGAGTGTGTGTGTGTGTACATGCATGTATTGTTTAAGTGCATTTATGAGAGGGTGTGTTTGCGCGTGTGAGATTTTACAAGTAAAAACCAAATACCAGTAATTATGTAATGACATAACGTTTGCCCAACCTACGATGAAATATAATCTTGGGATCGGTTATTTCAACCATTAGACACACCAAACTAGAAGATCGATTTTAGAAAATCTTCTGTCTCTTTACATACTAAACTTTTCAGATCCTTAAGTAACGTTTTTTTACATTCTTAAAATTGCTCATTATAATTAATAATTAAATTAATAATTGCTCATTAATGAGCAGTAGATCCTTCACCAATCGTGCCTGTCGCACGATGGACGAGTGCGGCAAGTTAAAATGTCTGAGAGCATCCGTGTGTGGTGTGACGACTTTAAAGGCTAGGTATGTATGTGTGTGTTGTGTGTGTGTGTGTGTGAGAGAGAGAGACCCCCCTTTTACCTTATTATAATGAGCAGTAGATCCTTCACCAATCGTGCCTGTCGCACGATGGACGAGTGCGGCAAGTTAAAATGTCTGAGAGCATCCGTGTGTGGTGCGACGACTTTAAAGGCTAGGTATGTATGTGTGTGTTGTGTGTGTGTGTGAGAGAGAGAGAGACCCCCTTTTACCTGATTATAATGAGCAGTAGATCCTTCACCAATCGTGCCTGTCGCACGATGGACGAGTGCGGCAAGTTAAAATGTCTGAGAGCATCCGTGTGTGGTGCGACGACTTTAAAGGCTAGGTATGTATGTGTGTGTTGTGTGTGTGAGAGAGAGAGAGACCCCCTTTTACCTGATTATAATGAGCAGTAGATCCTTCACCAATCGTGCCTGTCGCACGATGGACGAGTGCGGCAAGTTAAAATGTCTGAGAGCATCCGTGTGTGGTGCGACGACTTTAAAGGCTAGGTATGTATGTGTGTGTTATGTGTGTGTGTGTGAGAGAGAGAGACCCCCCTTTTACCTAATTATAATGAGCAGTAGATCCTTCACCAATCTGGCTTGTCGCACGATGGGCGAGTGAGGCAAGTTGAATTGTTCGGCGTTGCTTGTTAAGTATTGACGTCTGAGAGTATCAGTGTGTGATTTTAAGACTAAGTATGTTTCTGTGTGTGTGTGTGTGTGTATGTGAGAGAGAGAGACCCCCCATTTACTTGATTATAATGAGCAGTTAATGAGCTAGATGTGTCTCGCGAAGTATCGATGTCTGATAGTATCCGTGTGTGTTTTTAAGACTAAATATGTGTGTGTATGTGTGTGTGTGTGTATGTGTAAGACCCCCTTTTACCTTATAATAATGAGCAACAAATCCGTCACCAGTCGTGCTTGTCGCACGATAGGCGAATGAGGCAAGTTGAACTGTTCGGCGTTGCTCGCCAAGTATCGCACGTCGAACTGGGCCGACGCCGCGCGACGGTAGAACTGGACACAGAAGATATGTTATTGGGGATATCTACGCAAATTAGCTTAAACTAGATGGCGCTAGCGGCGAAGCGACCGCTATCAATGGATTTGATTGGTTAAAATACGTCAGTAATTACACTTATATTCGGAACAGCCAACCAAACGATTTTAGGACAAACGCTTGTGGCGCCATTGGTTCCTTAGTTCCATCCCCATTGTAAAAAAATATTGCAAACTCTTATAGGCGTTAATAACGTCAAAATCATAAGTTACAGCTTGATAAAAAGGTTAAAATTTACGCTGAATGTAGTTTCTTTTTTAGAAAAAGTCGTAAAGAAAACGATGATGTTTGTGATCTTCTCCTGTTGTTGGCGTATATAAAAATAATAAGTATACAAATAATATATAATAATATACAAATAAGCCACCCTGTATTTTGAATGAACCCTATAAAGATAAAACATAGCTTAAGTATGTTCCTCACCTGATGCTGGAATCTGCCCCGCACTGTGGCCAGGTCGATGGGGTAGGGGACAACCCTAGCGTACTCCGGGTATAGAGACAAGTCTACGGGCGCCACGAACGGCTCCGCCACCGATAGGGTCATCACCTGCACACATCACACTAATGTTACCCAGGTTCTGGGCCAGGGGGGGAATCTATAGTATCGCCCCCAGGGGGGGGGGGGTAAATTTATTGTAAATCAAATATATTGTATGGCAAATAATAACTTTTATTAATAACAATTAATAGTTAGTGGGAGGTAACAAAATCCAGGGGGGCAGCTGCCCCTCCCTGCCCCCCTCGGTACGCCCATGGTTATTTTTTTTTTTGCAATTTCAATTATTTATTGACCATAATTATTATAACATAGAACGTTACATTTGGCATGTCATAGCGTTACATTATTTAAATAAATCTTAAATACTAGGTGTAAGTCATACATTCAAGAAGTCACTCTAGAATAGGGATGATGACTAATGAATAAAATAACTAAATACTAATAAAAATCGTAAACATATTAAACTTTTAGAGTAGCTTGTATACCTCTTGGTTTTATATATTGCATATTATTTGTTTTATGACCCTTCAAAGTTGGGTGGACAAGTCCATTTAAAAAGTATAAAATTTATTAAAATAAATGATACCTTTAATCCGTAAAATGTATAGCAAATTTGTCGAAGAAACCATTTTGATAAACACAATATTTAATATAGCTGCTGAACAAATTTCCTATGCGTTGCATACAAACTTGCAAGGCGTGACGTCATAACGTGCAAGCCATTAGTATGGAGCGTTTTTGATCGAGTCCATTTGTGTGCATTTCACACTGTGATATCTCGGGCAGTTTTCATGCTAGCGAATTAATTCTTTTACCAATGTTTCTTCTTTTGAGAGGTAATTTATGTAACATAAAATAATAAAAGTTGTCATCATCCCTATTCTATTAATTACAGGAGACTTCAATTTTAGTACCTATTCTTATTTTCTCTGTTTAGCTTATCTTATTGATATATGTAATATACTTCAGAAAACGTCAAGCTCCTCCACCTCATATGTTATTGAACCAGGCTCCACCTTAACTTAGCGATTTAAGGATGTGGTTTTTGTAATAATATATGTCGGAAAATAGGGTCAGACATCAGAAGCAAAAAATGCAGTACTCAGTGACAGTCCGAGTGGTTAGACAACAGTCCGTGCACCAAGACGCATCCAACAGAAATGCGTGCCGAGTGAGCGCTGCGGCCGCTTTTATAGGCAAGAGTGGGGATATCCCCGCTCGACCGGTCGCACCGCAAGCCCGTTCGAGGCGATGACGTCAGGGCGCACGTGCCGCTAGCGAGTCATAACGCCGCCGTCTTTTTACGCCGCGCCGTCATATATTATTATTAATAATAAATAGCTTTTGTAATTTATCTTGAAAGTTCCAACAGAGCGACATAATTTAAGGGGTGGTTTTTCCCTGTTTTGATAGATAGATAGATAAATCGTTTATTTCCATCACATACGTACACAAGGGGTACAAAAGGCAAAAACTCAGTGATATCTTTGCTTTAATAAAAGCAAAGCACTGATCTTCAGTTTTGCCCAGACGTAAGCGCGTGGTCGCCTGTGACGACACAGACGTGTATGCAGTTATTAGAAATTACATAAAAAAATATGAAATTACACAATACTAAACAATATACAATACGACTCGCACCAGATCAATACTCAGACGGGAATCGAACCCGCGACCTTTGGATATCCGGTCCAATGCTCTGACCGCTGAGCTACCGAGTCACTAGTGACATCGCTGTATTGTATTTGTATTGTATTGTATTGAAATATCTTTCCAGTTATTTGGCAATCGATTAAGATGAAATAGCTGTATAATTTTTAAATTTGAGATTTTTGCATTCACAATGCTATTTTTACACAATACTAAATAATATACTAGAAAAAATACGACTCGCACCTTTTTTCTAATATATTATTTAGTATTGTGTAAAAATAGCATTGTGAATGCAAAAATCTCAAATTTAAAAATATCAAATTAATAAAATAAAAATAATAAAAATTAATTCTGTTTTCCTGACATATGCCTTAAATTCCTGACATGTCAGGAAAATTCCTGTCATCTGGTAACGCTACCTAGCACCAACCACACATTTGGCAATAGCTGCAGTATACCTGCGACACGTGGTGCGCGATGGTCTGGCAGGCGGCGGCGCGGTCGCCGTCCGGCGGCCACTCGTGCGGCTCCGACCGGTACAGCACGGCGTCCAGCTCACGGGGCAACCACACACTATAGCTGCAGTATACCTGCGACACGTGGTGCGCGATGGTCTGGCAGGCGGCGGCGCGGTCGCCGTCCGGCGGCCACTCGTGCGGCTCCGACCGGTACAGCACGGCGTCCAGCTCACGGGGCAACCACACACTATAGCTGCAGTATACCTGCGACACGTGGTGCGCGATGGTCTGGCAGGCGGCGGCGCGGTCGCCGTCCGGCGGCCACTCGTGCGGCTCCGACCGGTACAGCACGGCGTCCAGCTCACGGGGCAACCACACACTATAGCTGCAGTATACCTGCGACACGTGGTGCGCGATGGTCTGGCAGGCGGCGGCGCGGTCGCCGTCCGGCGGCCACTCGTGCGGCTCCGACCGGTACAGCACGGCGTCCAGCTCACGGGGCAACCACACACTATAGCTGCAGTATACCTGCGACACGTGGTGCGCGATGGTCTGGCAGGCGGCGGCGCGGTCGCCGTCCGGCGGCCACTCGTGCGGCTCCGACCGGTACAGCACGGCGTCCAGCTCACGGGGCAACCACACACTATAGCTGCAGTATACCTGCGACACGTGGTGCGCGATGGTCTGGCAGGCGGCGGCGCGGTCGCCGTCCGGCGGCCACTCGTGCGGCTCCGACCGGTACAGCACGGCGTCCAGCTCACGGGGCAACCACACACTATAGCTGCAGTATACCTGCGACACGTGGTGCGCGATGGTCTGGCAGGCGGCGGCGCGGTCGCCGTCCGGCGGCCACTCGTGCGGCTCCGACCGGTACAGCACGGCGTCCAGCTCACGGGGCAACCACACACTATAGCTGCAGTATACCTGCGACACGTGGTGCGCGATGGTCTGGCAGGCGGCGGCGCGGTCGCCGTCCGGCGGCCACTCGTGCGGCTCCGACCGGTACAGCACGGCGTCCAGCTCACGGGGCAACCACACACTATAGCTGCAGTATACCTGCGACACGTGGTGCGCGATGGTCTGGCAGGCGGCGGCGCGGTCGCCGTCCGGCGGCCACTCGTGCGGCTCCGACCGGTACAGCACGGCGTCCAGCTCACGGGGCAACCACACACTATAGCTGCAGTATACCTGCGACACGTGGTGCGCGATGGTCTGGCAGGCGGCGGCGCGGTCGCCGTCCGGCGGCCACTCGTGCGGCTCCGACCGGTACAGCACGGCGTCCAGCTCGCGGGGCAACCACACACTATAGCTGCAGTATACCTGCGACACGTGGTGCGCGATGGTCTGGCAGGCGGCGGCGCGGTCGCCGTCCGGCGGCCACTCGTGCGGCTCCGACCGGTACAGCACGGCGTCCAGCTCACGGGGCAACCACACACTATAGCTGCAGTATACCTGCGACACGTGGTGCGCGATGGTCTGGCAGGCGGCGGCGCGGTCGCCGTCCGGCGGCCACTCGTGCGGCTCCGACCGGTACAGCACGGCGTCCAGCTCACGGGGCAACCACACACTATAGCTGCAGTATACCTGCGACACGTGGTGCGCGATGGTCTGGCAGGCGGCGGCGCGGTCGCCGTCCGGCGGCCACTCGTGCGGCTCCGACCGGTACAGCACGGCGTCCAGCTCACGGGGCAACCACACACTATAGCTGCAGTATACCTGCGACACGTGGTGCGCGATGGTCTGGCAGGCGGCGGCGCGGTCGCCGTCCGGCGGCCACTCGTGCGGCTCCGACCGGTACAGCACGGCGTCCAGCTCACGGGGCAACCACACACTATAGCTGCAGTATACCTGCGACACGTGGTGCGCGATGGTCTGGCAGGCGGCGGCGCGGTCGCCGTCCGGCGGCCACTCGTGCGGCTCCGACCGGTACAGCACGGCGTCCAGCTCACGGGGCAACCACACACTATAGCTGCAGTATACCTGCGACACGTGGTGCGCGATGGTCTGGCAGGCGGCGGCGCGGTCGCCGTCCGGCGGCCACTCGTGCGGCTCCGACCGGTACAGCACGGCGTCCAGCTCACGGGGCAACCACACACTATAGCTGCAGTATACCTGCGACACGTGGTGCGCGATGGTCTGGCAGGCGGCGGCGCGGTCGCCGTCCGGCGGCCACTCGTGCGGCTCCGACCGGTACAGCACGGCGTCCAGCTCACGGGGCAACCACACACTATAGCTGCAGTATACCTGCGACACGTGGTGCGCGATGGTCTGGCAGGCGGCGGCGCGGTCGCCGTCCGGCGGCCACTCGTGCGGCTCCGACCGGTACAGCACGGCGTCCAGCTCACGGGGCAACCACACACTATAGCTGCAGTATACCTGCGACACGTGGTGCGCGATGGTCTGGCAGGCGGCGGCGCGGTCGCCGTCCGGCGGCCACTCGTGCGGCTCCGACCGGTACAGCACGGCGTCCAGCTCACGGGGCAACCACACACTATAGCTGCAGTATACCTGCGACACGTGGTGCGCGATGGTCTGGCAGGCGGCGGCGCGGTCGCCGTCCGGCGGCCACTCGTGCGGCTCCGACCGGTACAGCACGGCGTCCAGCTCACGGGGCAACCACACACTATAGCTGCAGTATACCTGCGACACGTGGTGCGCGATGGTCTGGCAGGCGGCGGCGCGGTCGCCGTCCGGCGGCCACTCGTGCGGCTCCGACCGGTACAGCACGGCGTCCAGCTCACGGGGCAACCACACACTATAGCTGCAGTATACCTGCGACACGTGGTGCGCGATGGTCTGGCAGGCGGCGGCGCGGTCGCCGTCCGGCGGCCACTCGTGCGGCTCCGACCGGTACAGCACGGCGTCCAGCTCACGGGGCAACCACACACTATAGCTGCAGTATACCTGCGACACGTGGTGCGCGATGGTCTGGCAGGCGGCGGCGCGGTCGCCGTCCGGCGGCCACTCGTGCGGCTCCGACCGGTACAGCACGGCGTCCAGCTCACGGGGCAACCACACACTATAGCTGCAGTATACCTGCGACACGTGGTGCGCGATGGTCTGGCAGGCGGCGGCGCGGTCGCCGTCCGGCGGCCACTCGTGCGGCTCCGACCGGTACAGCACGGCGTCCAGCTCACGGGGCAACCACACACTATAGCTGCAGTATACCTGCGACACGTGGTGCGCGATGGTCTGGCAGGCGGCGGCGCGGTCGCCGTCCGGCGGCCACTCGTGCGGCTCCGACCGGTACAGCACGGCGTCCAGCTCACGGGGCAACCACACACTATAGCTGCAGTATACCTGCGACACGTGGTGCGCGATGGTCTGGCAGGCGGCGGCGCGGTCGCCGTCCGGCGGCCACTCGTGCGGCTCCGACCGGTACAGCACGGCGTCCAGCTCACGGGGCAACCACACACTATAGCTGCAGTATACCTGCGACACGTGGTGCGCGATGGTCTGGCAGGCGGCGGCGCGGTCGCCGTCCGGCGGCCACTCGTGCGGCTCCGACCGGTACAGCACGGCGTCCAGCTCACGGGGCAACCACACACTATAGCTGCAGTATACCTGCGACACGTGGTGCGCGATGGTCTGGCAGGCGGCGGCGCGGTCGCCGTCCGGCGGCCACTCGTGCGGCTCCGACCGGTACAGCACGGCGTCCAGCTCACGGGGCAACCACACACTATAGCTGCAGTATACCTGCGACACGTGGTGCGCGATGGTCTGGCAGGCGGCGGCGCGGTCGCCGTCCGGCGGCCACTCGTGCGGCTCCGACCGGTACAGCACGGCGTCCAGCTCACGGGGCAACCACACACTATAGCTGCAGTATACCTGCGACACGTGGTGCGCGATGGTCTGGCAGGCGGCGGCGCGGTCGCCGTCCGGCGGCCACTCGTGCGGCTCCGACCGGTACAGCACGGCGTCCAGCTCACGGGGCAACCACACACTATAGCTGCAGTATACCTGCGACACGTGGTGCGCGATGGTCTGGCAGGCGGCGGCGCGGTCGCCGTCCGGCGGCCACTCGTGCGGCTCCGACCGGTACAGCACGGCGTCCAGCTCACGGGGCAACCACACACTATAGCTGCAGTATACCTGCGACACGTGGTGCGCGATGGTCTGGCAGGCGGCGGCGCGGTCGCCGTCCGGCGGCCACTCGTGCGGCTCCGACCGGTACAGCACGGCGTCCAGCTCACGGGGCAACCACACACTATAGCTGCAGTATACCTGCGACACGTGGTGCGCGATGGTCTGGCAGGCGGCGGCGCGGTCGCCGTCCGGCGGCCACTCGTGCGGCTCCGACCGGTACAGCACGGCGTCCAGCTCACGGGGCAACCACACACTATAGCTGCAGTATACCTGCGACACGTGGTGCGCGATGGTCTGGCAGGCGGCGGCGCGGTCGCCGTCCGGCGGCCACTCGTGCGGCTCCGACCGGTACAGCACGGCGTCCAGCTCACGGGGCAACCACACACTATAGCTGCAGTATACCTGCGACACGTGGTGCGCGATGGTCTGGCAGGCGGCGGCGCGGTCGCCGTCCGGCGGCCACTCGTGCGGCTCCGACCGGTACAGCACGGCGTCCAGCTCACGGGGCAACCACACACTATAGCTGCAGTATACCTGCGACACGTGGTGCGCGATGGTCTGGCAGGCGGCGGCGCGGTCGCCGTCCGGCGGCCACTCGTGCGGCTCCGACCGGTACAGCACGGCGTCCAGCTCACGGGGCAACCACACACTATAGCTGCAGTATACCTGCGACACGTGGTGCGCGATGGTCTGGCAGGCGGCGGCGCGGTCGCCGTCCGGCGGCCACTCGTGCGGCTCCGACCGGTACAGCACGGCGTCCAGCTCACGGGGCAACCACACACTATAGCTGCAGTATACCTGCGACACGTGGTGCGCGATGGTCTGGCAGGCGGCGGCGCGGTCGCCGTCCGGCGGCCACTCGTGCGGCTCCGACCGGTACAGCACGGCGTCCAGCTCGCGGGGCAACCACACACTATAGCTGCAGTATACCTGCGACACGTGGTGCGCGATGGTCTGGCAGGCGGCGGCGCGGTCGCCGTCCGGCGGCCACTCGTGCGGCTCCGACCGGTACAGCACGGCGTCCAGCTCACGGGGCAACCACACACTATAGCTGCAGTATACCTGCGACACGTGGTGCGCGATGGTCTGGCAGGCGGCGGCGCGGTCGCCGTCCGGCGGCCACTCGTGCGGCTCCGACCGGTACAGCACGGCGTCCAGCTCACGGGGCAACCACACACTATAGCTGCAGTATACCTGCGACACGTGGTGCGCGATGGTCTGGCAGGCGGCGGCGCGGTCGCCGTCCGGCGGCCACTCGTGCGGCTCCGACCGGTACAGCACGGCGTCCAGCTCACGGGGCAACCACACACTATAGCTGCAGTATACCTGCGACACGTGGTGCGCGATGGTCTGGCAGGCGGCGGCGCGGTCGCCGTCCGGCGGCCACTCGTGCGGCTCCGACCGGTACAGCACGGCGTCCAGCTCACGGGGCAACCACACACTATAGCTGCAGTATACCTGCGACACGTGGTGCGCGATGGTCTGGCAGGCGGCGGCGCGGTCGCCGTCCGGCGGCCACTCGTGCGGCTCCGACCGGTACAGCACGGCGTCCAGCTCACGGGGCAACCACACACTATAGCTGCAGTATACCTGCGACACGTGGTGCGCGATGGTCTGGCAGGCGGCGGCGCGGTCGCCGTCCGGCGGCCACTCGTGCGGCTCCGACCGGTACAGCACGGCGTCCAGCTCACGGGGCAACCACACACTATAGCTGCAGTATACCTGCGACACGTGGTGCGCGATGGTCTGGCAGGCGGCGGCGCGGTCGCCGTCCGGCGGCCACTCGTGCGGCTCCGACCGGTACAGCACGGCGTCCAGCTCACGGGGCAACCACACACTATAGCTGCAGTATACCTGCGACACGTGGTGCGCGATGGTCTGGCAGGCGGCGGCGCGGTCGCCGTCCGGCGGCCACTCGTGCGGCTCCGACCGGTACAGCACGGCGTCCAGCTCACGGGGCAACCACACACTATAGCTGCAGTATACCTGCGACACGTGGTGCGCGATGGTCTGGCAGGCGGCGGCGCGGTCGCCGTCCGGCGGCCACTCGTGCGGCTCCGACCGGTACAGCACGGCGTCCAGCTCACGGGGCAACCACACACTATAGCTGCAGTATACCTGCGACACGTGGTGCGCGATGGTCTGGCAGGCGGCGGCGCGGTCGCCGTCCGGCGGCCACTCGTGCGGCTCCGACCGGTACAGCACGGCGTCCAGCTCACGGGGCAACCACACACTATAGCTGCAGTATACCTGCGACACGTGGTGCGCGATGGTCTGGCAGGCGGCGGCGCGGTCGCCGTCCGGCGGCCACTCGTGCGGCTCCGACCGGTACAGCACGGCGTCCAGCTCGCGGGGCAACCACACACTATAGCTGCAGTATACCTGCGACACGTGGTGCGCGATGGTCTGGCAGGCGGCGGCGCGGTCGCCGTCCGGCGGCCACTCGTGCGGCTCCGACCGGTACAGCACGGCGTCCAGCTCACGGGGCAACCACACACTATAGCTGCAGTATACCTGCGACACGTGGTGCGCGATGGTCTGGCAGGCGGCGGCGTGGTCGCCGTCCGGCGGCCACTCGTGCGGCTCCGACCGGTACAGCACGGCGTCCAGCTCACGGGGCAACCACACACTATAGCTGCAGTATACCTGCGACACGTGGTGCGCGATGGTCTGGCAGGCGGCGGCGCGGTCGCCGTCCGGCGGCCACTCGTGCGGCTCCGACCGGTACAGCACGGCGTCCAGCTCACGGGGCAACCACACACTATAGCTGCAGTATACCTGCGACACGTGGTGCGCGATGGTCTGGCAGGCGGCGGCGCGGTCGCCGTCCGGCGGCCACTCGTGCGGCTCCGACCGGTACAGCACGGCGTCCAGCTCACGGGGCAACCACACACTATAGCTGCAGTATACCTGCGACACGTGGTGCGCGATGGTCTGGCAGGCGGCGGCGCGGTCGCCGTCCGGCGGCCACTCGTGCGGCTCCGACCGGTACAGCACGGCGTCCAGCTCACGGGGCAACCACACACTATAGCTGCAGTATACCTGCGACACGTGGTGCGCGATGGTCTGGCAGGCGGCGGCGCGGTCGCCGTCCGGCGGCCACTCGTGCGGCTCCGACCGGTACAGCACGGCGTCCAGCTCACGGGGCAACCACACACTATAGCTGCAGTATACCTGCGACACGTGGTGCGCGATGGTCTGGCAGGCGGCGGCGCGGTCGCCGTCCGGCGGCCACTCGTGCGGCTCCGACCGGTACAGCACGGCGTCCAGCTCACGGGGCAACCACACACTATAGCTGCAGTATACCTGCGACACGTGGTGCGCGATGGTCTGGCAGGCGGCGGCGCGGTCGCCGTCCGGCGGCCACTCGTGCGGCTCCGACCGGTACAGCACGGCGTCCAGCTCACGGGGCAACCACACACTATAGCTGCAGTATACCTGCGACACGTGGTGCGCGATGGTCTGGCAGGCGGCGGCGCGGTCGCCGTCCGGCGGCCACTCGTGCGGCTCCGACCGGTACAGCACGGCGTCCAGCTCACGGGGCAACCACACACTATAGCTGCAGTATACCTGCGACACGTGGTGCGCGATGGTCTGGCAGGCGGCGGCGCGGTCGCCGTCCGGCGGCCACTCGTGCGGCTCCGACCGGTACAGCACGGCGTCCAGCTCACGGGGCAACCACACACTATAGCTGCAGTATACCTGCGACACGTGGTGCGCGATGGTCTGGCAGGCGGCGGCGCGGTCGCCGTCCGGCGGCCACTCGTGCGGCTCCGACCGGTACAGCACGGCGTCCAGCTCACGGGGCAACCACACACTATAGCTGCAGTATACCTGCGACACGTGGTGCGCGATGGTCTGGCAGGCGGCGGCGCGGTCGCCGTCCGGCGGCCACTCGTGCGGCTCCGACCGGTACAGCACGGCGTCCAGCTCACGGGGCAACCACACACTATAGCTGCAGTATACCTGCGACACGTGGTGCGCGATGGTCTGGCAGGCGGCGGCGCGGTCGCCGTCCGGCGGCCACTCGTGCGGCTCCGACCGGTACAGCACGGCGTCCAGCTCACGGGGCAACCACACACTATAGCTGCAGTATACCTGCGACACGTGGTGCGCGATGGTCTGGCAGGCGGCGGCGCGGTCGCCGTCCGGCGGCCACTCGTGCGGCTCCGACCGGTACAGCACGGCGTCCAGCTCACGGGGCAACCACACACTATAGCTGCAGTATACCTGCGACACGTGGTGCGCGATGGTCTGGCAGGCGGCGGCGCGGTCGCCGTCCGGCGGCCACTCGTGCGGCTCCGACCGGTACAGCACGGCGTCCAGCTCACGGGGCAACCACACACTATAGCTGCAGTATACCTGCGACACGTGGTGCGCGATGGTCTGGCAGGCGGCGGCGCGGTCGCCGTCCGGCGGCCACTCGTGCGGCTCCGACCGGTACAGCACGGCGTCCAGCTCACGGGGCAACCACACACTATAGCTGCAGTATACCTGCGACACGTGGTGCGCGATGGTCTGGCAGGCGGCGGCGCGGTCGCCGTCCGGCGGCCACTCGTGCGGCTCCGACCGGTACAGCACGGCGTCCAGCTCACGGGGCAACCACACACTATAGCTGCAGTATACCTGCGACACGTGGTGCGCGATGGTCTGGCAGGCGGCGGCGCGGTCGCCGTCCGGCGGCCACTCGTGCGGCTCCGACCGGTACAGCACGGCGTCCAGCTCACGGGGCAACCACACACTATAGCTGCAGTATACCTGCGACACGTGGTGCGCGATGGTCTGGCAGGCGGCGGCGCGGTCGCCGTCCGGCGGCCACTCGTGCGGCTCCGACCGGTACAGCACGGCGTCCAGCTCACGGGGCAACCACACACTATAGCTGCAGTATACCTGCGACACGTGGTGCGCGATGGTCTGGCAGGCGGCGGCGCGGTCGCCGTCCGGCGGCCACTCGTGCGGCTCCGACCGGTACAGCACGGCGTCCAGCTCACGGGGCAACCACACACTATAGCTGCAGTATACCTGCGACACGTGGTGCGCGATGGTCTGGCAGGCGGCGGCGCGGTCGCCGTCCGGCGGCCACTCGTGCGGCTCCGACCGGTACAGCACGGCGTCCAGCTCACGGGGCAACCACACACTATAGCTGCAGTATACCTGCGACACGTGGTGCGCGATGGTCTGGCAGGCGGCGGCGCGGTCGCCGTCCGGCGGCCACTCGTGCGGCTCCGACCGGTACAGCACGGCGTCCAGCTCACGGGGCAACCACACACTATAGCTGCAGTATACCTGCGACACGTGGTGCGCGATGGTCTGGCAGGCGGCGGCGCGGTCGCCGTCCGGCGGCCACTCGTGCGGCTCCGACCGGTACAGCACGGCGTCCAGCTCGCGGGGCAACCACACACTATAGCTGCAGTATACCTGCGACACGTGGTGCGCGATGGTCTGGCAGGCGGCGGCGCGGTCGCCGTCCGGCGGCCACTCGTGCGGCTCCGACCGGTACAGCACGGCGTCCAGCTCACGGGGCAACACCGGAACTGACCCGCCCGGCTCAGACGGTAACCTACGACAATACACAACACTACTTATTCACCTGAATTCAACACTGATCTCACAGAATGCAATAATAAGATAAGATAAGATAATGCTTTATTTTCAACACCACAGTAACATATAACAAAGAAATAACAATAAAACATAGAGTCAAAACATGGCGGTCTTATCGCTAAGAGCGATCTCTTCCAGACAACCTACGGTATGGTGAGATTGACAGAAGAGGAATACAGGGGGTGCAAAATGGCATGACATGTAATTACTCTAAATTCCTAAATATTATTTAACTAAATTAAAATAAACCTAAATATGTAGATATATACATGTTACAATATGATATACATAAATATATATAGTTTAAATATAACATATATACATAAATATATATTGTCTGTAAATTATGAATAGTTGAACAGTAAGTACCTACAGTGGCGAATAGCGAAAGTCAGTGAGATAAATAGTGTTGTTTTAGCTGGTTCTTGAAAGCATTTATGGTCTGAGCACGCCTGATGGACACAGGTAAGGAGTTCCAGGGCATTGGAGCCCGAACAGTAAATGAATTATGGTAGAAATTTAAATAATAGTACTTGAACAACCGCCAGTCACTAGGTCCCTCGAGGTGCAAGTGTAGCGGCACCTACCTAACGCCGCACATTACCAACACACGATTGCAACAAGATTCATCACCGTGTGACTAGATGGCGCTAGTGTCGCAACTCGTAGCAACTCGTAGTATGGAGGATATATGGAGAAACCTACATCTCGCTAACGAAGTTTAGTCAGCGACGCAGCAGATATACAACTGCCAACCATCATCGGTTCAAAATCAAAATCAAAATCAAAAAATCATTTATTCAGTCTAGGCTGTTACAAGCACTTGTGAATGTCAAAGAAGCTACGCCATCGGTTCGCAAACCCTGAGCGGGAGACCTTGTAACGAGAAGAACCGGCAAGAAACTCGTCAAGGGCTGCTTTTTTCTCCCTCTATATTTCATACAGAGTCGTCAACATTGAAAAATTGTTTAAAAAACAAAAAACCGACTTCAAAAAACCTGCCTCTAAAAAAAGGAAGAAATAATATACAAATCATTAGATACGCATTATCATTGTTATAATAAAACACGTCTATTAAAGTCGGGTGGGGCTGGAGAACATCTTCCTTTTTTTATTCTAAAGGCCTCACCCGACTTCAATTGACGTGTTTTATTATAACAATGATAATGCGTATCTAATGATTTGTATATTATTTCTTCCTTTTTTTAGAGGCAGGTTTTTTGAAGTCGGTTTTTTGTTTTTTAAACAATTTTTTTATTTGTTTATTTTTAGTGTAAGTACCTTCTGCATTAGGTAGTGTAGGTATATTATTTAGGTAGAAAAATCGGCTCAGCCAAACGTGAGATAATCGCGGAGAAACATACAAACTGAAAACTTACCTTCTTTTTTTGAAGTCGGTTAAAAAGACTACACAACGGTATCTCTTCCCCAACAAAAAAAATCATCTAATTCGGTTCATAAATAACAAAGTTGTCAAGTTAGTTGATTTAATATCATAGTATTTTCAGGATTACTTGTAAACTACTGAACCGATTTGAAAAAAAATTAAATGGGACCATCTCGCAAGAAAACTCAATCGAACAAAAAAAAAATTATCGAAATCGGTCCATAAATGTCGAAGATACGCGCGAACAACGATAAAAAAAAAAAAATAAAAAAAAAAAAAAAAAAAAAAAAACATACAATCGAATTGAGAACCTCCTCCTTTTGATGAAGTCGGTTAAAAATGAGCTCCACATTTAAAGTGAGGTCATTTTCCATCACAATAATTAACAAAAGTTTGTACACAATGGGTAGGTAGGTTGAAATTAAATACCTACTACATATTGGATAGGTAATTGTGAGAGTAAATAACTTTCAACTAGTTGAGAAATCAGTAATCACTATGTCTGCTACTCGAAAGTGCACCTTAGTAGGCAAAATTTACCAAAAAATACTTGAGACAAGACATAAAAAATAACAATAAAAAACGCAATTCTTACAATTCAATATGCGTTAAGATAGGTACTCAGAAGCAGACCCATCCCCACTGGCAGCACCCGTTCACGAGCATGACGCGTGGACCAGCCATCGCTTCGCTCAACCATATTTGAGGGAACGTAACGACCCGCCCCACACGACACCACCGCAGAAATGATTAAAGAGAGCATGACATACTTAGGCTACCCATCCTAAGGCACTGAATTGAAAACTAATATCCAAAAGCTTTTCATAGGCCTTTACTTACAAAAACTACTAACTATAGAAAGCAAAATGATTGCAATAAAAAAAAAAAAAAAAAAGAGAAATCAAAACAAGGTTTACTTTGCCTATTGAAATGAAATGAAATGAAATGAAATTATTTATTCACTGAAAACAGAGTAAGCACATAGGTCTGATTTTTTATAAAGTTCATCTGTCTTGCCAACGTAGGGCATGTGAATATTACACAATTGTTATATCATTAGAATTATTAATTATTATTATTAGAATTATTATCATGTCATTATGATAGATCATGTCAAGTAATTGTTAATTAAATATTTGTGTTAATTTTATAATCTAGAAATTCTTTAACAGAGTAAAAACATTTTTGAACAAGAAAATTAAATAATTTACTTTTAAACAAATTTAAAGGGAGCTCTGTTAAGGAATGCGGTAACTTATTATTAGTTTTATGTTTTGAGTAAGTTGGTTGGACCGCGGTCCCCGGGATAATATCCCCCAGCCCGGAGGAAGATCTTCCATTTGGCCTTCCTACTAGTGGCTACCTCTCTCCATACTACCCATACATCATACCTACACTGGTACTACTCGACGTGATCTACATTGGTCACCCCGACGATTCCTACACAAGCAATGAAATTGCATAGTAATTTTGCACAACAGTTTATTGGATAGCTGAATTCATACAATCGAGAAAGGAGTATATTAAATTGGTAAAACAAAACGATACCGCGAGTTCCGACGCTTCAGTGACATCTAGTACATTTTTGAGGAACTAAATTCACATAGTACTTTGTACTAACAGCTATTAAAAGTGGTTATACAGTACTAAACGCACAGAAGCGAGGACAATCTATAATAAGCTACTCTCGCTGCACATAATAAAGTACAATTTCAGATTGCATAGCACAGCGTGCCTATTATTGTATTCACTTTCTCTTTCTGTCGCGTAGCTCTGTCTCAACCGACACACGCCACGCCTCGTGCGCTGGCTCGACTGAGTCAGCCGCGGGCTGATACATAATAAAAGTTACTTAATATAATTGAATAAGTACTAGAAAATTTCGCCACATAATTGGTTAGTGCATTGGGCCGGAATCCTAAGGGTGCGGGTTCGAGTCCCGTCTGAGCTGCTACGGGCGAGTCGACTTTTTCTAGTATTTTTTCAATTATATTAAGTAACTTAATATATAAAAATAGCATTGTGAATGCTAAAATCTAAATATTCAATACGATACATATAAAAGTTTAAGCGCAGAGTCAGCCCTACCAGCTAATATTATAAATGCGAATGTAACTCTGTCTGTCTGTCTGGTTTTCACGCCTAGACCGCTGGATACATTTTGACGAAACTTGGTACGGATATAAATTGAAACTTGGAGAACATAAGCTACTTTTTATCCCACTGCTGGACACGAGTCTCCGCCGGCACGACATAACCTGTAGTCCACGCGGCCGAAGCTGGTTTAATGGTTTAGCTTAAGAATTCTCATTTAAAGACAGGCTCCAAGTCCCAGGGCGGCAGTCTCTCCACCTCCCCGTTGTCCCACCGCACTTTGAGCGACAGGAAGTTCCTCGCGGCGGAGGCGGAGAACGAGTCCGCGGCGGAAGCGGAAGTAACTTCGCACTTATAACTTTACTTACACTATCAACGACCCTTATGCCTGTCTTGAGACCTCAGCATTTAAGTTACTATAAGGATCGCCGATCGATCAATCTTTTCAGAATATAGATTTATGGAATGCTGCACACCACACATGTTTGAAAGCCGATCACTGCTATTTTAGTCACTAAAAGGCGACAACTGCTACTTTTAGTCACTAAAAGGCGATCACTGATACTTTTAGTCACTAAAAGCCGATCACTGCCACTTTTAGTCACTAAAAGCCGATCACTGCCACTTTTAGTCACTAAAAGGCGATCACTGATACTTTAGTCACTAAAACGCGATGTAACATCAAAATAGTCGCAAAATCTTTGCTACCGGGGATCGAAAGCAAAGTCGCTAGAACACAACGCAGCATCTCTAAGCAATCGCTTAAAAAGTATCGAAGATAAGAGTACGATCTCAAACCTATAGAAAAAGGGTATAAAACGAATATATGTATGTTTAGATTGATCAAACGCAGCCGCTAAAACTCGATCAACACACGCAATCTATAAATAAAAAAAAATGCAAAAAAAGATGAAACAAATACTGATACTCCTCACCGATCCGGATCGACAGGCTCCAGGTCCCAGGGCGACAGTCTCTCCACCTCCCCGTTGTCCCACCGCACTTTGAGCGACAGGAAGTTCCTGGCGGCGGAGGCGGAGAACGAGTCCGCGGCGGAAGCGGAGGCGGGCGCGGGGGAGTCGTCGCCGGTGCGCTCCACCACCACGCCCGTCCACCACGAGTCGTCGATCATGCAACGGAATCTGTTAACCAAAGTGCCTTTAAGTTACCGTTGCAATCAGCCTTTCTATAGGGATGTTGACTATTTTTTTTATTTTATGTTACATAAATTACCTCTCAAAAAAAGAAACATTGGTAAAAGAATTAATTCGCTAGCATGAAAACTGCCCGAGATATCACAGTGTGAAATGCACACAAATGGACTCGTCCAAAAACGCTCCATACTAATGGCTTGCACGTTATGACGTCACGCCTTGCAAGTTTGTATGCAACGCGTAGGAAATTTGTTCAGCAGCTATATTAAATATTGTGTTTATCAAAATGGTTTCTTCGACAAATTTGCTATACATTTTACGGACTAATTAAAGGTATCATTTATTTTAATAAATTTTATACTTTTTAAATGGACTTTTCCACCCAACTTTGAAGGGTCATAAAATAAATAATATGCAATATATAAAACCAAGAGGTATACAAGCTACTCTAAAAGTTTAATATGTTTACGATTTTTATTAGTATTTCGTTAGTTTATTTATTAGTCAACATCCCTATTGTCTAATTTCAAAATCTATCGCAATCGCTTTCAAGATGTAATACATTGATGCTTCTTTTAGGCATAAATAAAATCTTACCAAAGAAATGCAGAAATGTGTCACATCCATCTGTCAAATTAAAGCGATTGCGATAGATTTTGAAATTAGACAATTAGCCCCCAGATTAGTGTAGTGTGTAATGTATAGCATGTTGTATATAGTGTGTAGCGTGCAGTGTATAACGTGTAGCGTATAGTGTGTGCAGTGTATAACGTGCAGCGTGCAGTGTATAACGTGTAGCGTATAGTGTGTGCAGTGTATAACGTGCAGCGTGTAGTGTATAACGTGTAGTGTGAAGCGTGTAGTGTATAGTCACCTGTGTTGCGGCCCCCAGCGCCTTGCCACAGCAGCCTCGTACTGCTGCCTCAGTACCAAGAAGTCTATAACGTCGGCCATGTCGTGGTAGCGGACCGTGAACACCCGACGGGACTCGAGCACGCACGACAGGCGCAGGCACACCACTCGGGGCGGTTTTATCACGTACTTTAAACCGATCACTTTTACTAGCTCGCACTCCTATGAAGGAAAAATATCGTTTTGTAAGGCAAGTAGGTAGCTAAATTTTCTTACGACCGGTTTACACGTATTGTCAAGTTATTTACTTTTATAAAGTTTAGAAAAAAAATTGTGTATTCTTCTTAGAGTGATTAATTGAGACAAAAATGTGAGTTCTTAAAAATTAATTGAGCGCCTACAAATCACTGTGTATTTTACAAACACTAGTAAAATAAGTGAAAAACCTTTATTAACAGTCTTTATTTCATAAGCGATAGGATCTATAATGCAATAACTTACGTTTAAAAAAAAGAAGTGCATTAAATTGAAACAAAAATGTGCACACTTGAATATTTAATAATAATAATAATATTGAATATTTAGATTTTAGGATTCACAATGCTATTTTTATATATTAAGTTACTTAATATAATTGAAAAAATTCTAGAAAAAATCGACTCGCCCGTAGCAGCTCAGACGGGACTCGAACCCGCACCCTTAGGATTCCGGCCCAATGCACTAACCAATTATGCTACCGAGTCGCTAGTCGGGTTCGAGTCCCGTCTGAGCTGCTACGGGTGAGTCGATTTTTTCTAGTATTTTTTCAATTATATTAAGTAACTTAATGTGCACATTTCTTAAAAAAACACACATTTTTATAGCGCCTACAAAACACTTCGTATTCTACAATTAGTCCAGTAAAATAAAATAAATCAAAAACTTTTATGAATAGTCTTTATTAGCTAGGCGATAGGATGAATAATGCAATAACTAAATAATATACTAGAAAAAATACGACTCGCACCAGATCAATAGACAGTATTGTAAAGAGGGCATACAGAATGCTAGGATTTGTAATCAGAAAAGCTAAAGTTTTTCACAGTAATAAGGTTAAGATCCAACTGTTTAACTGCTTAGTTCGGAGTCTGCTGGAGTATGGAAGTGTTGTTTGGAGACCACACTTTGCTGTACACAGTCTTCGACTAGAGCGTGTACAAAAGAGGTTCCTCTGGCATCTCGCATTTGCCAACGGAATTTCTAAGAAAAAGTGGAGAATACCGTACTGTGAACGGTTAGCTCGTTTTAAAATGATGTCCTTATCTAAACGTTTCGAGCTAGCGGATGCTTCTTTTGTATGGAAATTACAAAATCACTGCATAGATAGCCCTTCACTTTTAGCTATGTTAAACTTACGTGTGCCTAGAAGATATCCTAGACACAGAATAACTCCCCTTTCCGCACCGTTGCGAAGGACAGTTTACGGGTCCAATTCTCCCATTCCCCGATTCTGCAGGCTTGTAAACAACTACAGTGACATGGTTGACTTTAATTTTGACTCGCTTGGTAGTATCCGTAAGATTATCGCCAACAATAATTAGTATTTGATTTTGATCATCCTTTCTTTTAATAATAATTATTTTTTCTTTGTTCTTCAGTCTTTTAGATAAATAATGGTTAGGTACCTTTAAATGCATGTTGAATTTACCTATAAGTGTTTGTTACATTTAACTTAAGATATTAATTAATAGTCTTGTACTTATTATAAGAATTAATGTAAACAAACGTTGGTAAATCTAAATAAATACTCATATCCAAAGGTCGGATATCCGGATATCCAAAGGTCGCGGGTTCGATTCCCGTCTGAGTATTGATCTGGAGCGATTCGTATTTTTTCTAGTATATTATTAGTATTGTATAAAAATAGCATTGTGAATGCAAAAATCTCAAATTTTAAAATTATATAGCTATTTCATCTTAATCGATTGCCAAATATCTGGAAAGATATTTCAATTGAATGTCGAGGTAATTCCTCACATTGGTGAAATAACGCTGGCTTGCAGCGTAAGAGTAGGATATACTAGAAGAAATTCGGCGATGTCACTAGTGACTCGGTAGCTCAGCGGTCAGAGCATTGGACCGGATATCCAAAGGTCGCGGGTTCGAATCCCGTCTGAGTATTGATCTGGTGCGAGTCGTATTTTTTCTAGTATATTATTTATTATTGTATAAAAACAGCATTGTGAATGAAAAAATCAAAAAATTTGAAAATGCAATAACTTACGTGTATTTGCGTTCTCTCCCAGGGCTTGTCCCTTGGGTTGATTTTGTACAAGTCCTTTTCCGCCACAGCTTCGAAGTACCGCTGGTGACCCTGGCAGTGAAATATGAATGTAGCCGACTTACAACTTTAGTTATGTCGGATAACGTTCATTTTAGGACAGCTAAAGATAAAGGTGCTATCTATTGTACTACAAGGACGTAAGGGTCATTAACTTTAATCTTATTTCTAGTTCACTTATTACATTTATACCAAAAAAATATACATTAAAAACCCGCCTGCATAAAAAGACAAGTCAACTGAAAAGATAGAAACAAGATTAATAGTACATTACAGCCGTGAACGGGAAGCTAGCGATTGCATTGTCGAGGATGGTTTGAAGCCCGAGCCGCAGGCGAGGGCTTTAATCATTCGAGGCAATGCAAGTAGCTTCCAGAACAAGGCTTGTATAGTGCTTTTCTCAAGAAATGCGAGGAAATAAAAAACTTTTCAATTGAAACTTAATTAAATTTAATTAATATTAAAATTTATATTATTCATGTTCGGGCAATTATTAAATGTAAATGTTTTTATTCTTATAGTAATATACTCTGTGCGCACCATTTTTTTTATTGTATCGTTATTATAGTACCTATTAAATAATTTTACCTTTATAATATTAACTGTGTTTAAGTTGCATTATCACATCGATCCACCAATAGTAAAGTTCGTCCAACCAATACTAGATGGCGCTGTACCCTCGTGGATCGCGGTATGGTTTTGCTTTAACAATTGTATGAGGTCCTAATGTGATTCATTATTTTCGTTCGCTTTTTTTGACCACGGCGGTGGTAATATATCTATACGTTTAAAAGTGTGTGTTTCATTGAAGGTGTCGCCCTCTATAGTGTGATTTGTGAATTAAACAAATTTCGGTGCCGAAACCCGGAAATAAAGGATACAGTGGTAATAGTGAGTGCAAAGTTGTGTTAATTTGGACCTTAAAACCGTGAGGAACCTTGTCGTTGGCTTGCGTGCCAGAAAAAAGGAACTAAAGTTATGGCTGTATGGTGCAAATGTGCCTTTGCTTTTTTGTTTTTGTGAACAGCTAAAACAAAAAAAATAAGTTGCCGCAGACCACCCAGATCATCTTCGCACTGTACCTACTTCCCGCACTGGTGGCTGGTGCGGGAAGTAAGTATTGAAATTCATTCCTGGCCTGAATTTTAAATTTAGAATGTGATGAACCAGACCCCCTCGGAAATGTGGAACGCCCCGCATTCCTTTTTCAAATGGAATGATAAGATTTCAGAGCATAAGTGAGAAAATAAATATTAAAGGCAACATGTCATAATAACATGCAGTCGGGAGGCATATAATTTAAATAATTCATAATGTCACTTTCTTTCACGCCTGCATAGGCGGGTTTTTAATTTTTTTTAATTTATTTTTTAATTTATCTCTTTTTAGTTATTATATATTACGGTCATGATACCTTTTTTAAATCCTTATATTACGCCCTTTAATATGACACCCATATTGCAGTATTATAAAAAATATTTTTTTTCACTACGTATAATAGCACCGTACAGTCGCCATGTTGGTTTTTTTTATAACGCCACCTTAAGAACACTTGGGCTGGCAAGACAAATCTAACGATATGTTAATCATAGAAATCCGTTCAGCCGTTTGAAAGATATGATGTAATAAAGAATATTACATACATACATACAAACATACTTACAAGATACGCGCGAAACACATAACCCTTTCTTTGCAGTCGGGTAAAAGCATGACTGCTCTGTCAAAAACGAACTAAAAAGTGTTAAATAATATGTCATCGCAGTCGGGGATAAGACGATCGTCTTTCCATTAGGGCATTTAGAAGTAATGGTGGAATAAAGAAACTCACACACCCACAAACATACAACACTGAACACATAACACTCTCTTTTTTTGGGCAGTTGTGTAAAAATCACTAAATATTCGTCAAAATTGAGACTAAACAAGACTACACTTATTTTTTTTTTAGAGCTGTGACGACTCCATCGTTTATATTATTTTAAATGATCATCTCTGTTACACATGTTTTAAGCAAATAAACTATCTTTATCTTTATAATGCTATTTAAGATTTCCTTTTTCTGTTAGACTCTGATTGTCATCGATACCTATGTGGACTAACCCCATGGACATTAGCTCCACTAACGTAACAGTGGACGCTTGCCCCGTAAACATTGGTCCAGTTGACACTAATAATGTAATTTGATGATTTATTGTACATTTTCAAAAGCACTAGACTGTGTATGTTTATATAAGTACTTACTTACTTCCATAACACTAAACTCTGTGTAATTTTATATACTTTATCTACACTCACATCGTAATGTTCCAAATATGAATTCAAAAAAGGTAATATAAATACGTACTTTATTTTCGTGGACACGAAAAATTAAAAAAAACTCATTATGATGCAGTCAACTGAATCATAAAATAACTTTTTTACCATCGCCACTCAAAAAAGTGCGTCTTATTCATTGATAACAGTGAATAAAACGCGTTTTTATTCACCGTGTGAATAAAAATATTTTCAATTTGGAACATCGTATGAATTAGGTACAAAAAAAATAAAAGGTGCTGAAAGTATGGAGCTATTCCATAGATAAAATTATAGTTCTACAATTAAATGACAAAAATAATCCCGCAAATTTTATTTAGGTTCTTTTTAGTGTCTTATCTTTGGGTTCTTTTCTAAAAAATATCCCGCTAAATCAATTAGGTCCTTTTCAGTGTCTTATATTTGGGTTCCTTTTTATATATTTGAGGGAGATTAGTTGTTCAGTCTTGCATCAGTCCATTCCATCAGTCTGGTACGATCTTCAGTCTGTAAAAATTCAAAGTCTATACAAACTGAAGTGGACTGATGCCAGGCTGATCATGTAGTTTCCCTCTTAGTTAGCTCGGTGGCGCAGTGGTTTAGCGCCTGGCCCAGCGATTGCGGAAGTTAAGCAACGTCCGCAAGGGTCGGTCATGGGATGGGTGACCAAAAATGTATTATCTCGAGCTCCTCCGTGCTTCAGAAGGCACGTTAAGCAGTTGGTCCCGGCTGCATTTGCAGTCGTTAACACCCACCAATCCGCATTGGGCCCGCGTGGTGGGTTATGGCCCGTCCTCCTTACCACCCATAAGGAAGGCCTGTGCCCCACAGTGGGGACATCAAAAATGGCTGATGGACAACTATAAATACTATAGGTACTGCTATTTTTTTTTCTCGCAGTCAATGGTAAAAAGTAGAGTACACAACTCGTAAAAAAAAAATTGATCTCGGTCCTTTGTATCCCTCGCTTCGCTCAGGATTCTACTTTTGAATGCCTCGCTACGCTCGGGATTCAACTCTAGAATCCTTCGCTGCTCTCGGGATCCAACTTAGTCCCTCGAACTAAATTCCCTCTTTTTTCACTTGTTATATAATCTACTATTTTCTCATTACGATACAGGGCAAATCCAAGAAGTAGGCAGTGCCTTGATATTAAAAAAAACAACGATATTTTCCCATACATTTTCCATGATTAAAATGCACTCTATGGTGATCGATGACATTAGTGCGATTAGTTTGCAGGGTTGCGTTTAGAGGCTTAGAGTGCGGTTGTTTGGTTTTTGGCTTTAAGGTTCGGAACGACCAAGAACTATATATGACATTAATAGTACAAATTCTTAGTTTTCCATTTGGAATGCGAATAATTTAAACTTTCCTTTATTCTAAAATAGACACAAAAACATCAAAATACAAAATAATGTCAAATGGCATTGACAATTTTACTATAGACAAACGTCAGCGTTTTTCAACCACCGATTTTGATTGTTAAAAAGTTGCAACGCTCTGACGTTTGAAACGGGAAAGCTGTTAAAACCGGAAGTCACGCTCTAATGTTTGGAACGCCGTTAGAGCGTTCGGTTGCACTCGGAGCGTAGGTTCTGAACGCAACCCAGTGCACTCATCTCATTATTTTTTTCTAATGGAATGCGCGCCATTTTTAGAGCTTTACAAAAATGTTTTGATTTCAATTTTAACATTTTGTTGTAATGAATTTCGTAGGTTTTTTTAATTCTTGATTTAAAATGTGAAGAAAATTTGACTCTGCTCGATATTTTAGATGCAGCTAAGGAAATGACTTATTACTAGGTAATACCTAGCTAATACAAACAATGTCTCACTCTCTTTTCTAACGTTGATCTTTTATTTAGTAGGTTCAATCCTAAATGTATGAGTGTAGATAAAGTAGTGTATGAAACTGCACATAACTAGGTATTAAAACACTCGTGTGATACTAATAAAAACCGAGCACACTCATGTTTTAATACCCCTCATTATGTGGCAGTATCATAAACTACTATTATGGATCTATAGGTCTATAAGAAACTCATATTTTTTGTATGCAATACCAATGTATAAGACTGTTTGTATCCTAAATAAAATAAAAAAATAAAATATTCTAAGTACTCACCAGCCTGAAGTATAGACACTCGTCCCCCATCTGCGGGTGATAAGGCGCCTTTCTGGGCGCAATAGCTGTCAGCCATTCTCCGACTCGATATAACTCGCCAACTTCCGCTTCGGTAGTGGACACTGGGACCGCGGCCGATGGGCCCGTGGACACTGGGCCCGTGGCCGGTGGGCCCGCGGACGGTGGGCCCGCGGACGTTGAGGCCGCGGGGGTGGAGGGGCGGTCAACGCGTTTGGTGGGGGTAGTGCTGGGACTGTAGCTGGGTGGAAAAAGTATTTGGTCCAGTAGGCACTGTATTGTTTCAATAGAATAACTCGGCGCTTTTTGTTATTATTGGCGGAAAAAATGTAGTGTGTAGAATACAGTGTGTAAACTAATGTCTCGGCAAATAATAAATTATTATTACACTTGACTATTTTATACCAAAAACAGTTCCATTAAAATTAGAGTGTGAAATTGTCACATATATACGGCATATATAAAAATTATATACGCTATAGCAATAATATAAAAAATACATATTTAAGAAATAACAAGTTTTTACGAAACACATAATACATACTTATTTAAAAATTATCAAATTCATGATGTGGTTGTGCACATGATACATTACATACACTAGAGTACGTACACTACACGAAGTATTGTAGTGTATGTAATGTATGTGTGTTATACGAACCTTTACAGGATGATAGATAATGTTAGTAATTAATTTTGTAAATCAATTGTTCTTCAATCCTAATATTTGTTGGCTGTTTCCTTGTTGAGTGTCATATGTCAACTTGACAATACTTGAGATTGACATTAGTGTTGCCATAGTTCATGCGGTTGTCGGCAATCACTCACAGACAAAACATCCTTCTGACGTTTAATGCTAGTCTGTGAATCGTGGAGCAAAGACTGACAGATTGATTGACGTGCCGTGGCGCGACACGGCACGGCGCAGTGGTGTGTTTCCGGCTCAAGTCTATGCTCCACGTGTGTTTAGGCTTGACGGTTGCAAGTCTATGGACAATTCTATGATAGTTATGGTAAAGTGTATAAAAGCGTTGGTTTTTGTAAATTGGACTCACTTTTGCTCGAGCTATCGTCTGAACTGGTCGTGAAATAAAATATTACTTCTGTTAACGTGGTGTATGACTTATAATCAACCTTAACAATTCAGAAGTGCGCGTTTTTTTTTTACCACGTGTCACGTCGAGCAATCGACGCACACGGCATCCTACTAACTTCAAGTGACGATGAAGAAGAACCGAAGAGAGCTCCGAGGCGACCGATAATAATATCGACCGAATTATGCGGCTGGACCCATTGCTGGAACAAATTATCAGACAACAGCAACATCCAGCGCCCCAAGTCTCCAATGAGGAGTGTATTATGCCAGGTACGTCCACTGATATTAATAATTCTACCAATCAATGTTTCCGTCTTAAAACCACACCCTTCTGTTGAAATTAACGTGCTGTGCAAAATCAGCAAATTCAAGTGAGCCTACCACCTACCCACCTTGTTCTACCACTGATCAATTTATCCCACCCAGTTAATACCAGTGCAAGTCACAACCCTGATGTTGATGTGAGACGAACAGATTTAGGGCTCGGTTATGCGGAAACATTTGTCTGTTTTTTCTTTACGTGTGAACAGTATGGAAAAGAACCTCACTTCTGCACTTTTTTTTTTAAATGTTTTTCGTTGTTTTTTTTTCATCATTATCATTAGCACAATTATCTTTCTTAAAAAAATAATAATATTGGAGCAAAGCTTCATAGTATGTTAAAGTGTATTTTGATGCAGAGTTCAATACGTTTCTGCTACTAATTACGCTAAAAAAGGACCCGCGCAAACCATGTTTTCCTATCATGGACCCAAATACATCCTTTTTACATAATTTTAGAAATAATAGAAATCTGTTTATGATTTATCGGAAAACCTGAAAACGTGCCTAAATTCGTAAGAAATTCTAATGCTATTGTCTGTTCACGCATGTTTTCATCGATTGGAGTCATTGGCGAATATCTACGGCTGAACACCCTCCTACCACCACACGACTGGGTACTCTGGAAGGCAACGCGTTCGTGGTATGGACGTCAACAGTGACCTGGGACGAGTGGAAGAAACGTCTTCAAGACTATTCGTTTCTCCGTCATAACTGCTAACAGTAGGTACCGTGAGGAGTCACAGTGGGTACCTAATTGACTTTTATTGTAAGAAGCTGGCGGCGGCGCTAGGTTAACCTTGTGAGCTTAACGATATTAATTGTGGTTTTATAATTTATACATTATCCATTGGTTGAGGCAGGGGCTCATGATCTCATGGTGCAGGTTGTAAGGATACACGTGTATTGTTGTATTATCTTACCGACGCACAATGCATCGAATGTATGGAGGAAAAGGACAAAAATCATAACTTCAGTATCCATTAAGCTAAACCGTACAGACAGAATTGTTTTTTTTTTATTTATTTAATTATATGATTCTGAAAAAAAGGCATAAAGCCGAAAGTCGCAAGCAGACGCACTCAAAATAAGTTTGAATTTTCAATATAATAAAATAAAAACAAGAACACATAAAAACTACGAAAAGATATTTAGAGATTTTTTTAAAAAACTTCATCAAAGTTTGTTACTGAAATAATTTACGAATTTATTTACTATGAAAACTTAGGTGGCATACAGAAAAAGAAATAATGCAAGTTTGTACAAAAATTTTCAATATCTTGAAGTAAATACCTTGGTTTGTAAGCTCCATAAAAACTTTTTACAAAAAAACCGCAGTACTTTTGAATATGATGTGTTTTCTAACATACCTACATAGTCAGTGAATAAAAAGTATATTTGAGCGTCTCATTTTTATAACCAAAACTTTACACTTTGTAATTAGCAATTGTGAGCCGGCTATAAAATAAATTTGTTCTCCTTTGAACTAATGATTTATTGTCCTTACAATGATCACATAAGTACTTACAAAGTCGAACTTTTATTTTTGGGTATGAATCAATGTATTGTGCGTCGCGGCAATCGATTATTTACCCCCAAAAAGTAGTGAACCCTGAAAATGTAGAATATAATGTATAAAATCGATTGAAAATGAAATTGACTCATCGAAAATAGAGTACAGTCAACGGCACATCAGACTATTACATTTTGACCTTGATACCTTCTTTATAATATTCTTACGTAAATAAGAGCTGTTTACGTAGTTAAACTGTTTAACTTACTGTGCTGTCGTGTGTACAATTCAGTTGTTGCATATTTGCAGTCCATCTATTTTGCCAATAATAGGGCATGTGAATTGAAAAAAAAAAATAGTGTTATTGTCAAAATTAATAATAGATGTAAATTTAGAGAAACAATTTACACATTATGCCATTATTTGATTATTTTATGTCAATTTTACAAGTACTTAAAATATTCCTCAAATAAGTAAAAATATTTTGTTTTAAGCAATTCAAACAGAATGTGGCATTTTATTAAAGATCCACACACATCTTATGTAACAGTTCCTCTTGTAGAGGACGGTCCGCATTCTGGGTAATAATAATTTTCTTATGATGCCTATATTCTCATCATATAAAATGTATCCCTATGCACAATTAAATATGGATAGGGTTTTGACAAACTTGCAGCACTCGAAAATATATAATTAAGGAAGAGTAAATAGGTTTAGGTTTGCTTACACGACGTCGACGTGTAGGTGAAACGTTACATATTGCTCTAAACATTGCATTTGGATATAAAAGTTTTGTTTGGGTCGTAAGAGTAACCCCAAAATAGTAAAGTAAACCATATTTAAGATTTGATGCTTAATTGAAGCTACGTTTTCATGATAAGCCATCGAAGAGGACTTTTGGTTTATTTGAATCGTTAGCCTTACAACAATAAGCAAATCTATTTATTTTAGCGCATATTTTCCTTGACATGTTCTTATTTCTTATTACGATTCCATTACGAGCCCATTATTATCAAGTATTGTCAGATCATTGCCTATAGGTTTTCTATTATAAAAACTGTTTTTTTAATGATATTTAATTTGTTTATTTTAATTGTAGTATTTTATATCGTCAGAGAATAAATAACACTGATGAGTAGTCACATAAATAATAGTGGCCTTAGTATAGTTCCTTGTCTTTCCAACTAACTACATTATTTCTAACAAGTAATATTTTACGGGAACTTCTCTCTTATTTTCATTGATGTGATTAATTTCAACACATTGAAAACGATAATGAAGGTATTTTGTGGCCAGTTTAGCGCATTTCCTCTTAAATCATATTTCTCACAATTTATCAAAAGAATATCATGCGAGACAAAGTCAAAAGCTTTGTTATTGTCTAAAAATATATATTATTGTATTAATATTCTTGAAAATGTTCTCAATAACATTTTTTTTTAAATAAGTAGAAAGCTAGTAAGGAAGCTGACTTGCTTTTCCAAAATAAAGCAATTTAGATTTTTAGCCAGTACATTATTTTTCTAGAAATTTATAAATACTGTTATGCGTTGCCTTTTCAAAATAGCCAGTACTGAAATTAAAGCTATGGTTCTGTGGAGATGGACCTATAATAATAACCAACCTACAATTTAATTACGCCATACGATTAAAAAAATGGTTCTGTATATGTAATAGTCCATCTCATCCATTTAATTATTGATATTTTAAAGGCTTCCGAAAATATGGCTTTAGTCATTGATAGGTTGACAAGGTAACTTAAAATGTCAGATTGAGTTAGTGAGCAATACTTAATAATTTTTGTGGGTATTTTATTAACCAGAACGATGTTGTGTTATTGAGTGGTCTTATAATTTTAAATATTTCGTTGGCTGGATCTAAAAAGATACAAGCTTGCGTCCAATGGTTTTATATTATTGTCATTAGATTATTCATTTGTAATATTAGTAAAAAAATAAAAAAAGTTGCAAGTGTCAATGGGATCTGTAATAATTTTACTGTCTATCTTTATTTTATTTATGCAATTTATTATTCAAATCTGGTTGCTCATATGATTTAATTTGAGTCTATGGCGTTTAACAAACATTTTTATTCTACTGTAAACATGCTTCATTGACAAGATTTATAAGATGATTATCAAGATGCATCCTTTAAGAACGGAAAAATACTTACGATATTTGGTTTTTACTGGACCGATTTTGACAATAATAGTTATAATAATATTCCTAACAAAATGAAAAAAAAATTAAAAATTGAAATTCCAAAGTCAGCTTGCTGCAGAGTCACTAAGATTATAGCAACACCACATTAAAAGTACTACACAAAAACTAAGCTTCAAATTAGCTTATAGATCTAGATTTTGACATTAATCTTCCCAGTAACCAGCAAATGCACCTCATTTCCTTGAATAACGAGCGCAAGGCTAAAGAAAGATACACAAATATTTATAATATGAATTAGACATCCTTGACTACCTCACGTAACACGTTAGTTTTTTTATTTTAATTGCCAATGAAATTAAAAAGATTATATTAGTGAGTAGACACAAAAGGCATGTATTTTTTTTAAATTAAAAGCAAAACGACCATACTGTTTATTTACATAATTCTCGTAATTATATCCTAACTCAATATTATGATATTATATACAATTATAAAAAAAACATTGTAAATCATAGGAATATACCTGATAAGTAATCTATTGATTATCAATAAAACTAGACACAATACTTTTAATCATATAAAATATTATAGTTCTGAGTGAAACTTAATTGTTACAATATAAATAAAATCTGGATACTTAGGAATCACTTAGAATTAGATTGATTCTAAAATATAATCATAAATTGTTTTTTTTTATTAAGAATATGATATTTTATTGCAGTAATATAAGATTTATTTGCGGATTATCTATTTGATTTATAAAAGAGTAATGCAATATCACAATATACATGAATGTTCTGTACATTATACTAAATACTATTTTTTTTTTATTAAGAATATTATATTTTATTGCAGTAATGTAAGATTTATTTGCGAATTATTTATTTGGTTTATAAAAGAGTAATGCAATATCACAATATACATGAATGTTCTGTACATTATACTAAATACTAATTAATGAAACTTACAGTTATTATAATATTAGCAGCATTATTGCTGATAGTGTTTCTGGTAGCTGCAATCTGCCGTGGTATGTCCGGTAGTTCAATATTTTCTCTTGGTAATCATTTATTGTCTAAGCGAGTTTCTCAGTTTATTTAACTGACTGGTGTGTCCAGCAGTATATAATATGATAGAGATCTGAGCGAGTTTCTCAGAGATTTAGAACTGACTTGGTGTGTCCAGCAGTATTTAGAACTGACTTGGTGTGTCCAGCAGTATAATATATTATGACACAGATCTGAGCGAGTTTCTCAATATTTAGAACTGACTTAATATTTAGTATTTAGTCTGAGCGAGTTTTTCATATATTTGTTATCACCTTGGTACCTATGTCCGGTGACAAAAAAAAATTTGAACGCCATCTTACTTAATACTAATAATTATTAAAAATACATGAATAATTAATTCCCTACAAAAGATCAACACTTAGTTCATGTAATATTTAACTAATAACATATTACGAGGACGTAATTGTTTATCAGGACGGCCGAAACTATGTGAATAATAATTGCGATAAAAAGAAAAATGTCTTACCTTTAACTTAAATGAGTTTTTTTTGTTTTAATAATTTCAATATCATTTATAAACGTCTGATATTACGAGGACGTAATAATCATTTGTCAGGAAAGGCCGATTGTTAGTAATTAATTTTGTAAATCAATTGTTCTTCAATCCTAATATTTGTTGGCTGTTTCCTTGTTGAGTGTCATATGTCAACTTGACAATACTTGAGATTGACATTAGTGTTGCCATAGTTCATGCGGTTGTCGGCAATCACTCACAGACAAAACATCCTTCTGACGTTTAATGCTAGTCTGTGAATCGTGGAGCAAAGACTGACAGATTGATTGACGTGCCGTGGCGCGACACGGCACGGCGCAGTGGTGTGTTTCCGGCTCAAGTCTATGCTCCACGTGTGTTTAGGCTTGACGGTTGCAAGTCTATGGACAATTCTATGATAGTTATGGTAAAGTGTATAAAAGCGTTGGTTTTTGTAAATTGGACTCACTTTTGCTCGAGCTATCGTCTGAACTGGTCGTGAAATAAAATATTACTTCTGTTAACGTGGTGTATGACTTATAATCAACCTTAACAATAATGATAGAGAAAATATGTTGAACACTAATTTATTGCCATATAATATAATGTGTAATGTATGTGTGTAGTGTATGTAGTGTACTTCGATCAAGAATATCCTAGATGTCCGGGTCAGAGTCTCAAAAATGGCACCTCAAATAGCGTGCCACTTAAAAACTAGGCGCTTATTTTGCACAAAGTATGTGATAAAAGATCAAAATAAGTGATATTAAATATAAGTTTGTACAAAATAAGAGGTACATTTTTGGTTACTGTTTTAGTTCGTGAAGCGTTATCTAGGATATTCTTGATCGAAGGTAATGTATGTGTGTAGTGTATATAATGTATGTGTGTAGTGTAGTGTGTGGTGTATGTGTGTAGTGTAGTGTGCGGTGTTTGTGTGTAGTGTAGTGAGTGGTGTATGTGTGTAGTGTAGTAATACATACCGTCGCGTCGGCAGCGGTCGCCGGCGGGCCCTGGCGGGGGGCCCCGCCTCCCAGTCCGAGTATTGTGACGATGACGAACTGTAACAAAAAACCGCATCAAATTCGGTCCATTAGTTTGGGAGCTACGATGCCACAGACAGACACACAGACGATAATCTTGTTCTTGTCAGAGTTATAATTTATGATTATCTATGAAATTGAAGATAGAAATAGCAGAAACCAGGATCATACCTGCTGCCGTCCGAAGGCGTGGAGGAGGCGGAATGAGAGTGCGAGGAGCGGTGCGACCCGGTGCCGGACAGCCGGACGGACGAGTCGGACGTGTCGCTGCCGGACCCGGACTCTTCAGGCTCCGGAGGCTCTTCGCGGAGCTGACGTCACGAAAATAAATAGATGTGATGAAAACTTGTCCGAAATTGATTTGTTTAGTGGCTGCTCGTTAACATCTCTCAGAGTTTCTCTGAAAGATTTACTTAAGGATCCTTGAATTTTTTTTTTAAATGTAATCTACCTATTTTTGATATTGTGTATGAAATCTGAAATGTTCTACAAACGTTTTTATTTTTGTTAATTTATTTTTAGTGTTTCATTCATGAATTGTAAAAAAAATATGTTTGTATGGTGGCGTTTAAGGTGTTAACATTTTTGAAGATACTGTCAAAGCATAAATTTTTTTAACATTGAAAATGTTTGTTTTCGTGTCCGAGTATAGTGCCCCGATAAATGAAATTGTGACATTCGCCTGTAGTTTCGGACATGAGAGGGACGCGGGTGAATCATATTATGCCGAAATGTGCGTCCGTCGGAGGGCTTCAAAGTGCAATTTGAATTCCTAAAATCGATCGGTAACTTTTCGACATTTTCCAAAATTTCTAATATTTTTTAGCGACTTGGATGGAGAAATTTCGATTTTTTTTTAGTTCTTTATTCAAGAAACGGAAAAATTGGAATTCGGGATTGAATTAAGCTACAGTTAGCCTCCTTGCGCCGGTACCTGGCAAGTGCTGGTACATACCACGGGGCGCGGCCTCCTCGCCGGCGGCGCGTGCGGGCGCCCGGCGCGGCGGCGCGGCGCGGCCGGCGCCGGCGCCGTGCTGATCATCACCGGCCGGCGCCGCATCTCGCGCCGGTACCACGCCGCCTCCAGGGCGTGCATCTCAGCGCTACACACGATACCAGATTGGGGTAAATAAGGGCTTCGACTTGGTGAACGGAAGCAAGAAATAACAAGACTTCATCTTCCTCAACTAAGCAAACGCGGCTGTGGCTCGATGTATGTGTCTATCTTAACCGCCTCTGTGATCTAGTGATTCGTCCACCCGTGTAAGACGCAGGGCCCCGTGTTCCATTTCCAAGAAGGGGGTACATTTGTAAGATATGACAAAAAATAACGCAATTCTTACAATCTATATATATAAAATTCAAAGTCCTGACTGACTGACTGATTGACTGACTGACTGACTGAGTGAGATATCAACGCACAGCCCAAACCGCTGAACCTAGAGACTTGAAATTTTGCACATAGGTTCCTTATGAGGTCTAGGGGTGCACTAAGAAACGATTTTTCAAAACTCACCCCCCAAGGGGGTGAAGCGGGGGTCCAAAGTTTGTATGAAAGTCCCTCAGTTTTGAAGCTAGGATCTTCTAATTTTGTGTCTAGGCTAACCATTGAAAATTAATAAATACTGGTCTCAGCGTTTTTCAAAATTCTACCCCCGAAGGGGTCAAAAGGGGGATGAAGTTGTGTATTGAAGAAAATCCTTTATTTTCGAAGTAAAAATAGCTAAATTTATAATTTAGGCTTATGGATGGAAATCTAACGCAATGTATATTGTTATTGTTAGTATTTCAACCCCTATGGGGATGAAATGGGGGTGAAAAGGGGTAAAAAACCCCAAAAATAGATATGGATGTCGTTATTAGGGTTTTTTAGGATGACGATTGCAAAAATGACATTTATTTTGAAGTCCAACACAGTGGACATGATTTGACCCCTAAAGGGGTGAAAATGGGGTTCAAATTTTGTATGGAAAAATAATATAAAATAGACATTACAACTTTAAACTTCGTAGGAGCACATCTAAAAATAAATATACAAACATATTATATTTTTTAATTTTAAAAATCAACTACTTAGGGGTAAATGGGGTGAGTAAACATAAAAATCGATATGGATGTCGTTCTTGAGGTTTTATGGGATGGTGATTGCGAACATGAGATTTATTTTGAAGTCCAACACGGTGGACATGATTTGACCCCTAAAGGGGTGAAAATGGGTTTCAAATTTTGTATGGAAAAAGAATATTAAATAGACATTTACAACTTTAAAATTCGTAGGAGCATGTCTAAAAATAAATAGGCAAATACATATTTTATTATTATGAAAATCATCCCTTAAGGTGTAAATGGGATAAGTAAACATGAAAATCGATGTGGATGTCGTTCTTGAGGTTTCATGGGATGCTGATTGCGAAATAAATATTCAAGCTATGCAAGAAAATATTATTTTAACTACAAACAGCACAAATCTTAGTGATTTTATGATTTTTGTAATGTGTCTTATATGGTAATAAATAAATAAAAACTGTAAATCATATTTTATTTATTTCTCATTTAGAATTGGAATCAGTGTTAAATAAACAACTCGAGCTCTTTTGAAGGCTCGAGCTATTTTGTAGGCTCGAGCTATTTTGTAGGCTCGAGCTATTTTGATAGGTTTAAGCTCTTTGGAAGACTCGGCCTGCGGCTCGGGCTGCAACCCACAGCCTTGTGTGCAATGAGCAACCTAAGCTAACTTGTCTCATAATGTACTATACCAGAATTATTTACCAAAAAAACCATGACAATATTGTTTAAAAGAGACAGTGTCTAAGTTAAGCAGGTGTTTAAAATTCTTTTGTAAAAACTCTTTTGAAGCCTTGAGGCGTTTTTTATTGAAGGCTTGCGTTGATTTTCATTTGTAGACTCGAGGTATTTTGATAGGTTTAAGCTCTTTGGAAGGCTCAACTCTTTTGAAGCCCCGAGGCGTGGCTCAGAGAACTCGCGACTCGGCTAGGCTGGGGACTACAAGCCTACGAAGCTCACCGAGTCCTGCCAATCCGCCTCGAGTCTTCAAAAAAAGAACTCGAAGACTCGAGTCTTGTACATCACTAAAGCAGACCCATTCCCAGTGGCAGCACCCGTTCACGAGCATGACGCATGAACCGGCCACATCTCGTGTATACTCACGCGGCTCTGTGTATGTGCTCGGCTCTAGCGGGCGGCAGCGGCGCCACGAGCGGCAAGGCGCTGTGAGCCGCTTCTAAAGGCGAGCCGCGCTGCCAAGAGCCGGACGTATGCCGGACGCCTTCGCCTGTTAAGGTGACAAAAATGCTATTTGATCTTTGACTCTTCTAATCCATCAGGTTCCTTTAGCGATCTGAGCCTCCTTCATTTACTCTTTGAATGGCCACCATCAAATTTAAAAATAAATTGTTTATTTATTTTAAGTAAGTAGGTAATTAGCAGCGACTAATGAGCAGGGAATTTTTTGGAAAATAGTCTTTTAAGTTTGCCGTATACTTAGTATTGGTTTTTTAGCTTAATCTACTTTTTGTTTGTTTATTATTTTGGCTTGTATATCTTGTGTGGAATGCGTACCTATAACTACTTATTCAGCCATTTACAAATTAGCATGCAAAAATTGTATAAGTCCTGTATAAGTAAGCTACTCACCCCTCCAGACATTAGGCGCGTGGTGTTGGTGCGGCGGCTCGTTCCCCGCCAGCTCCTGTATGCGCCTGTCGATGCGCGCGTGCGGCGCCGGCACCGGGATGAGCTGCGGCAGCGGCAGCCGGCGCCGGCCCGGCACCAGCCGCTGCAGCGCCGGCGCGTGCGGCGCGCCCTCCACGTCCACGAGGAACGGCGGCGGCATTAGGTGAGGGGGTAGTTCCGTTTGTTCGTCTAGGGCCCCGCCCAGTGCATCGCGAACTAAACAAACAACCATGCTGTATGCCCTATAATGCTTCAATGGCGCTAAACGCGACACCATAGCAGGCCTCCTTCACTCGCTCGTCGGTCGCGCGATAAGCACCTACCGCTAGCCGTTCCGCGGCGGGACAAGTGAGCAGAGCGCCGCGCCGCCACTGCACAAGTAGATATTGCCTCTTTATAATAGTAACAATGTCGAATCGACATTAATGTGCCGTGTACGAAAATCAAAATCAAAAAACCAATAAACAATTGTCGTTTTTCACATTATGATAATTATATGCTACGCAGTTCATTTAAAAGATTACAACCTTAACGTTGCGTCGCCAGAAAAGGTAAGAGCACGCGATAGAAAGAGAGGCAACTACTAGGTGAACTGCGCGACCTGAATTGCACTTTATTGTGTCGGAGCAAAAGTCGCTATTTATTTAAATGACTTTGCCGCGTGCTGCTTTTTATATAACAAAATTAATCAAATTCTTAAATTCCATCACCTTAACAAGCATAATCTGAAAACTAAACTGACAGACTGGCTTAAGGCTCTAACGTACGATGAAACTGAAAATCTATTTACAGTTGTGAAATAAATGACTTATCTTGTAATTATGTATTTAGTGGCTATAGGTATTATTCTGAGTTTAAATAATTTAGAAAATTAAAAATATAAGTATAATAATGTATTGCGCTTCAATTCAATTAAAAATAAAATAGGCTTTTTTATTATATTCTCAAAATTCTTGATGCTGTATTTTGTATTACTTACTTATTAAATTAAATAATCAACAAACGACTTAGGGAAGGATCTGGCACCTGAAGCACAGGCCAGGCCTAGTTTTGGTGCCAGTGTATTGTATACAATACATTGGTATTATTTAAATTATGTCTGTAACAATCTATTACTACTCAAATTTCTAAGTACCAAAATTACACTACATTTTGTTAAATTTTAGGTTCGAAGTTTATGAAGTCTAACTAGTAATTTGTTAACCGGTTCGCGCGCCAGCAGCGCTGCATATCGATAATGTAAACAAAACATTGTCACTGAGCGCTCCGATTGCCGACACCCGCGCTGGAGTGCGAACTAGTGCAGTGCACCGTAAAATTAGTTATTAATGTACCCTCGCAACCTAAAATATTGTATACTGTAAATGTTTATTTTGTGTGAGAAAATAAATATTTTATTATTATTATTATGCTTCTGTACTTGTACTATTAGTTATTCTGTGACCATAGCATCTACATAGCATGTTGCTTTGCTACTAAAAGAAAGTACTCCTAAGAGTGTAGTACATGTAAGTATAGTTTTTGTGTTACGACATTAAGCTAGAATAGTGTTTCTTGAATAAACATCATAGGTATCTTATTTCCTTGCATAATATAGCACAGTATGATCTAATATCAACGCGTTGCGGACTATACCAAGTCTATGTCTCGACTCGCTACTACTACGCTAGTGGCTCATATTAAGCCGGCTCTAGCAGTTGCAGCGCCGGCGCGTGCGGCGCGCCCTCCACGTCCACGAGGACCGGCGGCGGCATTAGGTGGGGGGTAATTCTGTTTGTTCGTCTAGGGCTCCACCCAGTGCATCGCGAACTAAACAACGATAATGTCATCGATATAAAAGCCGCCTCTACGTAGGGTTGCTAACCGTACTATAATATATATTATTGTACTATATTTTGGGTCTGCGTACTATATACTGTTGAAGAAATATATAGTACGCAAAAATAATGCTATTACTACACTACTTACTTAACCCGTTATATAGTTACAGTTCCACAATTTGGAGTCCCACAAGGATCTCACCTAGGCCCGATTCTGTTTATATTGTATAATAATGTCAAAGACTCACCCAACGGCCGATAATCAGTGTGAAAGAACAGCTCAGTAGGTAAAGTCTTCAGTAATTCCGACCCCTGCCCGATGCCCAGCAGCAGGAGATGTCCGTGGGAATCCGACGCGGCCACAGTGCACGCGCTGCCCCATTTGGCGTCGAATATCGCGCCGTCGCCCTTCAACACAATATAACCGATTGATTATTAAGAATATTCTATAGTGAAATCGAAAATGTCAATTAATGTGGTGTGGCTTAAACTAGACCGTCAAATTGAACAACTTTGTCTATGGGACCAACTAATCAAAGCTTCAAAATTACTTTGGTTCTCCGGCCAGCATCAAACGGGGTGTGATCTGATGGCCATTTAATAATGAATGGAGGAGGCCCATATTGCTAAAGATTTCATATTTTTGCTCACGAATGTAGTTTCTCATGTTGGTAATAGCTAACGCTAACTTGAGATTTAATTGAGGAAGAATTTGGTAAAAAAAATTAAACATTATTTAAATGATACTTATCATAAATAAATAAGTCAGCAATACTAAGGGATAAGGTATAATTTTTATCTTTCTCTCTCTCTTTTTCATATGTACACATATTTTTTTATTTTTACTTTATTTATAGCATAAGAGGGAAACATTAGTAATTACTAAAGATATGGAAACAGTTAATCTCTTTCTCTCTCCCTCACCTGTCCGGGGATCTTGTTGTGGAAGGCGGCTAGAGGCTTGCTGCTGAGCGCGTGCCATATGAACAGTGTCCGGCGGACAGCAGCGCGCCGGACAGCATAGTGTATGTACTCACCTGTCCGGGGATCTTGTTGTGGAAGGCGGCTAGAGGCTTGCTGCTGAGCGCGTGCCATATGAACAGCTGCCCGTCGTGTCCGGCGGACAGCAGCACGCCGGACAGCGCGGGGTGCGGCTCCAGCACGTACGCCTCGTCGCGGTGTCCGCGCAGGACGGACACTTGCGTGCACGTGCGCGCGCACCATACCTAACAAGACATATTGAAAAAAAAACTAAACTACTAAACTCCCAGCAAAAATGTAAACAAAGATATGTCAGTGTCAAACTGACCTTGATAACGAGGATCAGTAACGATTTTTGTTAAGTGGCTTATCAGAAAGCTTATGCCACCACATGATTAACTGTGAAGAATTTTTTACAATATCTCTTAAACCTGAGAAGCTATACGAGCTAAAACGAGCTAAAACACTGCCTGGCCTTACCACAAAAGATTTTAAAACACTGTTTAATAAAACACTGTTTAAATGTGATGCCGTCTCTTTCAAACAATATTGTCAAAAAAGTGACAGCTTCACATTTAAACAATAAAAAATAAATAAATATTTGACAACATCACATACATTGCTCCGAATCCAAGGTAAGGAAGCTAAAGCACTTGTGTTATGGAAATCAGAAACAACGGTGGTAGCACAAACAAAACACCCAGACCTGAGACAATATTGAAAAGTTCATTTTCTACATTGACCCAGCCGGGGATCGAACCCGGGACCTCAAGAGATGGTGACGCCTTGAAAACCGGCGTGCAAACCACTCGACCACGGAGGTCGTCAAATGTTTTAGTTAAACACTTGTTAAACAGTGTTTTGTGGTAAGGCGGTGTTATTTTAAGGGGGTCATTATGACGTCATCGAGACGTACGCGAACCTTATGTCGTACGTGATAAAGCACATATTGCATTGAGCTTGGCATTTCTTTCAAAACCCTTATAACTCAACCATTTCTAAACGGATTTCAAAAAATCTTTCACTAAGTTTCATAGCTATGAATATGTTTTTATATTATACCAATAAAACTATAGGATTCAAACCTGTCACTGATCCTCATTACATTTTCAGATATAAATCTTTGGTCACTTTTATACCATATGTAATTTATTTCATGCGTTTTTAAGTCACCATAAGTATTAATATGTCTTTCAGGGTGATATTAAAGTAGGGTTTTTTTTATTTAGGATACAAACAGTCTTATACATTGGTATTGCATACAAAAAATATGAGTTTCTTATAGACCTATAGATCCATAAATAAAAAAAGATATTAATAAGTTGTTGTTTTGTTGTTGTTTAAAGAAACAACAATAAAGTACTGATACCTATCATAATTTATAACCATTTTTGATATTAAAAGTTGACTCAATAGCTTAAACTCGTATCATAACAAAACACAAACTTAGCATCATCGCCTGTCCCCCAAATACCAAAAGACGAAAAATGTTTGAACATGCTTAACTTATCCACTCAAACGTCCGCGCTCGCTAGCTGTTACTGCCCCACGCGTCCACTCGCGTTACGCGAATTACTTCGCGCAATTTGCCAGCTCTTTCTCCCGTTTAAACCGTGATATCTAGTAAACTACTACTGCTTATCCCAAAATAAAAATATGTGTATACAGCTGATACTATACAAAATCATTTTAAATGATATCTAAATTAAAATAACTCTTTAAGATTACAAAAAAAAAATGTTTAACCTCAATGTATTGGTGATTTTTGCCTAAAAATAAAGTCAAATGAAGTATTTGTACAGAATAATACAGATTATATTTATTTAACCTATTTATTATTAAACTAGACTATTTCAGCTTTTTTTGATACCATTAAGTCATTAAGTTGTATAATGTGTGCAGCACAAGAAATTAAAACAAAACAGTACTCCAAATGAAATTTATTGACGAAATTTGTAGCGAGTTGACGGCAAGATGGCCGCCTGGCCTTAGGGTTCTGACGCACGACACGATACGGACGCTATTTTTTTTTTGTTTGAAATAATACACAGTTAGTTTTTGTGTTTTATTTTATTAATAAACTTATAACCCTTAATTACTAACTTGTTTCTGTTCATTACCCCAATATATACCTAACCACCACACGGATTAAAACCAAGCCCAAAAATCGCATACATCACATATGAAATCGACCGCTTGTACAAACCCTTATTTAGGCCAACATTGTAAACGTCACGGGCGGCTATGTTCGCCCATATGTAAAACCTGTGGAAGGTAACAGAAAAACCTAAAATACTAACTGACTGTGCTGTGTACTTATGTTCTGTTGTTGTTTACATTATACCAATAATATAATTAGCCTATTACAAGGCATATTTTATCAGAATTTATCAGTAGTCATACGAAACATTGTAATATCAGCCGCCAAAATTCTTGTTTTTTTCAACTCGATTTTACCTTCGTCTTTGCGTACGAAACGTAATATGTTTTTAGATATTCGAAAAGTATATTTCTTGAGAAACATTTTGGTATACGACACTTATAATTTATCTGATTAAATTATTTAATACTTTACATTTCAAAATATGGAACTCTCGACCACTTGAAAACTTGACACTTGAGTTTTTTTTTTATTCAGAGCTGATTTTAGATTTGCCCCTAATATTTTTGCCATCAATTGATACGTAACTTCATTGAGAGCCATCTAGGAACACGCAGGAGCAACTCTGTAAAAGCATTCATCGACAAAAACCGGTTTCAAAGGCATAGGTCAGCTCGGCTGCCATAGTCGCCGTAACAGTTTTAGCCAACAAAATTTAGACGACTATTGTCGCCCGGACGCGTGAGTGGTTAGGCAACATAACTTAAACAAAAAAATACGTTTAAGGCTAATTTACAGTACAACAACAGATAAAATGTTCATTTTCACTAACGAAAACAAGAGTCAGTTTTATTTCAAGGTAATTTTTGAATGTTAAGAAAACAAAATAAATAAACTTTAATTATGCTTATAGTTAACGGCTATGGTCATAATCATAACATAATTTGATGTAATATCCAGCAACTGATAAATATTTTAAATCACATAATTTATGAGGTTCTCTATGTGTGAGAAAAAACACTAATTTCATAAGTAAGGACCCAATAATAATGGTTTCATTGCACACGACAAAATTCGATTACTAGATATTTTTTTTATTTATATTACAATCAAGTGCTGTATTCATAGTGCGAGTGTCAACTTACCCGGATGGTGTTGTCGGAGACGGCAGTCATCACGAACTCGTCGCTTCTGTCCCAGCACACCATCGTCACCTGCAATTAAATCACTCTTATTAAAAAAAAAATTTTTAACCACAAAATAAGTTATTTTTATATTTTTTGGCAGCTTAAGTCCGGCAACATACGCGACGGAATCATGAAAAAATCCTGCATGTATGTAAAATGTGGTAGGTTCATAGATTTGTATGGATTAGCTGCGCTCGGAATTACGTATGTACGGAATTCCGAATTGGAATTCCGTCTGTGTGTGGCCACTCTAAGAGTACCAAAAAAGTAAACAAATATAACCGCACCGCTTGTGCTGGTTGAGCTTACTGCCAGATATCAGTCTCAGTCCTCGCTGGGACCATATAAAAAAAAATTAAACTGTTTATTTTTAGAGTTTTTTGCAGCGCCCACAGCGCCGCCGTGCCGTCCTTGCTCCCCGACATGAGCCTGGGCCACGTATGGCTCACTATAGGTCACCTTGGTGCGCTTGTGCGGGTTGAGCACCAGCACGCGCGGGCGCCACTGGCCGGCGTGCAGCGCCCACAGCGCCGCCGTGCCATCCTTGCTCCCCGACATGAGCCTGGGCCACGTATGGCTCACTATAGGTCACCTTGGTGCGCTTGTGCGGGTTGAGCACCAGCACGCGCGGGCGCCACTGGCCGGCGTGCAGCGCCCACAGCGCCGCCGTGCCGTCCTTGCTCCCCGACATGAGCCTGGGCCACGTATGGCTCACTATAGGTCACCTTGGTGCGCTTGTGCGGGTTGAGCACCAGCACGCGCGGGCGCCACTGGCCGGCGTGCAGCGCCCACAGCGCCGCCGTGCCGTCCTTGCTCCCCGACATGAGCCTGGGCCACGTATGGCTCACTATAGGTCACCTTGGTGCGCTTGTGCGGGTTGAGCACCAGCACGCGCGGGCGCCACTGGCCGGCGTGCAGCGCCCACAGCGCCGCCGTGCCGTCCTTGCTCCCCGACATGAGCCTGGGCCACGTATGGCTCACTATAGGTCACCTTGGTGCGCTTGTGCGGGTTGAGCACCAGCACGCGCGGGCGCCACTGGCCGGCGTGCAGCGCCCACAGCGCCGCCGTGCCGTCCTTGCTCCCCGACATGAGCCTGGGCCACGTATGGCTCACTATAGGTCACCTTGGTGCGCTTGTGCGGGTTGAGCACCAGCACGCGCGGGCGCCACTGGCCGGCGTGCAGCGCCCACAGCGCCGCCGTGCCGTCCTTGCTCCCCGACATGAGCCTGGGCCACGTATGGCTCACTATAGGTCACCTTGGTGCGCTTGTGCGGGTTGAGCACCAGCACGCGCGGGCGCCACTGGCCGGCGTGCAGCGCCCACAGCGCCGCCGTGCCGTCCTTGCTCCCCGACATGGGCCTGGGCCACGTATGGCTCACTATAGGTCACCTTGGTGCGCTTGTGCGGGTTGAGCACCAGCACGCGCGGGCGCCACTGGCCGGCGTGCAGCGCCCACAGCGCCGCCGTGCCGTCCTTGCTCCCCGACATGAGCCTGGGCCACGTATGGCTCACTATAGGTCACCTTGGTGCGCTTGTGCGGGTTGAGCACCAGCACGCGCGGGCGCCACTGGCCGGTGTGCAGCGCCCACAGCGCCGCCGTGCCGTCCTTGCTCCCCGACATGAGCCTGGGCCACGTATGGCTCACTATAGGTCACCTTGGTGCGCTTGTGCGGGTTGAGCACCAGCACGCGCGGGCGCCACTGGCCGGCGTGCAGCGCCCACAGCGCCGCCGTGCCGTCCTTGCTCCCCGACATGAGCCTGGGCCACGTATGGCTCACTATAGGTCACCTTGGTGCGCTTGTGCGGGTTGAGCACCAGCACGCGCGGGCGCCACTGGCCGGCGTGCAGCGCCCACAGCGCCGCCGTGCCGTCCTTGCTCCCCGACATGAGCCTGGGCCACGTATGGCTCACTATAGGTCACCTTGGTGCGCTTGTGCGGGTTGAGCACCAGCACGCGCGGGCGCCACTGGCCGGCGTGCAGCGCCCACAGCGCCGCCGTGCCGTCCTTGCTCCCCGACATGAGCCTGGGCCACGTATGGCTCACTATAGGTCACCTTGGTGCGCTTGTGCGGGTTAAGCACCAGCACGCGCGGGCGCCACTGGCCGGCGTGCAGCGCCCACAGCGCCGCCGTGCCGTCCTTGCTCCCCGACATGAGCCTGGGCCACGTATGGCTCACTATAGGTCACCTTGGTGCGCTTGTGCGGGTTGAGCACCAGCACGCGCGGGCGCCACTGGCCGGCGTGCAGCGCCCACAGCGCCGCCGTGCCGTCCTTGCTCCCCGACATGAGCCTGGGCCACGTATGGCTCACTATAGGTCACCTTGGTGCGCTTGTGCGGGTTGAGCACCAGCACGCGCGGGCGCCACTGGCCGGCGTGCAGCGCCCACAGCGCCGCCGTGCCGTCCTTGCTCCCCGACATGAGCCTGGGCCACGTATGGCTCACTATAGGTCACCTTGGTGCGCTTGTGCGGGTTGAGCACCAGCACGCGCGGGCGCCACTGGCCGGCGTGCAGCGCCCACAGCGCCGCCGTGCCGTCCTTGCTCCCCGACATGAGCCTGGGCCACGTATGGCTCACTATAGGTCACCTTGGTGCGCTTGTGCGGGTTGAGCACCAGCACGCGCGGGCGCCACTGGCCGGCGTGCAGCGCCCACAGCGCCGCCGTGCCGTCCTTGCTCCCCGACATGAGCTTCAGCCCGCGATGCGCCCAACACACGGAGTCCACGGCATCGCTGTGCACGGCCGTCTCGCACACACGTCGCGGCCCGCCCGCAGAGTCCACGCTGTAGATCTAAAACAACAATTTATTAATATATAAAAAACTGACATTAAATAGTCCGAATAATGCTAAAACTAGACACTAAACCGTCTGAATAATGTCGAAATTAGACATTAAATAGTTCGAATAATGCTAAAACTAGACACTTAACCGTCTGAATAATGTCGAAATTAGACATTAAATAGTCCGAATAATGCAAAAACTAGACACTAAACCGTCTGAATAATGTCGAAATTAGACATTAAATAGTTCGAATAATGCAAAACTAGACACTAAACAGTCTGAATAATGTCGAAATTAGACATTAAATAGTTCGAATAATGCAAAAACTAAACACTAAACAGTCTGAATAATGTCGAAATTAGACATTAAATAGTCCGAATAATGCTAAAACTAGACACTAAACCGTCTGAATATTATCGAAATTAGACATTAAATAGTCCGTATAATGCTTAAACTAGACACTAAACCGTCTGAATAATATCGAAATTAGACATTAAATAGTCCGAATAATGCTAAAACTAGACACTAAACCGTCTGAATAATGTCGAAATTAGACATTAAATAGTCCGAATAATGCTAAAACTAGACACTAAACCGTCTGAATAATGTCGAAATTAGACATTAAATAGTCCGAATAATGCTTAAACTAGACACTAAACCGTCTGAATAATATAGAAATTAGACATTAAATAATCCGAATAATGCTAAAACTAGACACTAAACAGTCTGAATAATGTCGAAATTAGACATTAAATAGTCCGAATAATGCTAAACCTAGACACTAAACAGTCTGAATAATATCGAAATTAGACATTAAATAGTCCGAATAATGCTAAAACTAGACACTAAACCGTCTGAATAATGTCGAAATTAGACATTAAATAGTCCGAATAATGCTTAAACTAGACACTAAACCGTCTGAATAATATCGAAATTAGACATTAAATAATCCGAATAATGCTAAAACTAGACACTAAACAGTCTGAATAATGTCGAAATTAGACATTAAATAGTCCGAATAATGCTTAAACTAGACACTAAACCGTCTGAATAATATCGAAATTAGACATTAAATAGTCCGAATAATGCTAAAACTAGACACTAAACCGTCTGAATAATGTCGAAATTAGACATTAAATAGTCCGAATAATGCTTAAACTAGACACTAAACCGTCTGAATAATATCGAAATTAGACATTAAATAATCCGAATAATGCTAAAACTAGACGCTAAACAGTCTGAATAATGTCGAAATTAGACATTAAATAGTCCGAATAATGCTAAACCTAGACACTAAACAGTCTGAATAATATCGAAATTAGACATTAAATAGTCCGAATAATGCGAAAACTAGACACTAAACCGTCTGAATAATGCCGAAATAAGACATTAAATAGTACGAATTATGCCAAAAGTAAACACTAAATAGTTCAAATAATACCAACATTAGACACTAAATTGTCCGAAAATACCTGAAATTACACACAAAACATGTATCAGTAATATATTTCTCACCCTGACGTGATGGTCCGCGCTCCCCGCAGCCAAGAACCCCCCGCCCCGCGACCAAGCAGCGCAGATCATGTGGCAAGCGCCCGGCCGCGTGCGCTCCACGTACTGCACCGGACGGGAGAGGAACTGTCCGTCCGGCGCGCCCGTCCAGAACGCGACCGAGCCGTCCGTGCTGGTCGACGCCAGCCACCGGACGTCCGGGCGCGCGGGCGGCGCCCAGTGCACGGCGGTTATGGTGCCCGCGTGCGCGGACAGTACCGCACGAGGGGCGCCCGTGGCTAGGCACCTATATACGCAATGATACACTCCTAGTCAATTTAAAAACCACTATTTGTCAATCAAACTTTTATAGATTATAGAGTAATAAGAATAACACAACGGGCCATGACAAAGAACAAACACTGTTTTTGTCACGATAAAGAATGAATATTGAAGGGAATGAAATAGAGTTCGTATGAAACCTGCCACTCTAACAAAACCACCAAAACGCAATATAATGTCATCACTCGCACCACTACTCGCCCCATACTCACCACACTCGCTCGACCGACCCAGCAGCTAAAAGCATGCCATCGGCTGACGCGCTCATGTCATCACTCGCGCCACTACTCGCCCCATACTCACCACACTCGCTCGACCGACCCAGCAGCTAAAAGCATGCCACCGGCTGACGCGCTCACGTCATCACACGCGCCACTACTCGCCCCATACTCACCACACTCGCTCGACCGACCCAGCGGCTAAGAGCATGCCGTCGGCTGACGCGTTCACGTCATCACTCGCGCCACTACTCGCCCCATACTCACCACACTCGCTCGACCGACCCAGCGGCTAAAAGCATGCCGTCGGCTGACGCGCACACGTCATCACTAGCGCTACTACTCGCTCCATACTCGCCACTACTCGCCCCATACTCACCACACTCGCACCAGTCGCTCGACCGACCCAGCAGCTAAAAGCATGCCATCGGCTGACGCGCTCACGTCATCACTCGCGCCACTACTCGCCCCATACTCACCACACTCGCTCGACCGACCCAGCGGCTAAGAGCATGCCGTCGGTTGACGCGCTCGCGTCATCACTCGCGCCATTACTCGCCCCATACTCACCACACTCGCTCGACCGACCCAGCGGCTAAGAGCATGCCGTCGGTTGACGCGCTCGCGTCATCACTCGCGCCATTACTCGCCCCATACTCACCACACTCGCTCGACCGACCCAGCGGCTAAAAGCATGCCGTCGGCCGACGCGCTCACGTCATCACTCGCGCTACTACTCGCCCCATACTCACCACACTCGCACCAGTCGCTCGACCGACCCAGCGGCTAAAAGCATGCCATCGGCCGACGCGCACACGTCCGTGATCTCAGCGCCGGCGCCGCGCAACGTGGCCAACAACCGACCATCTTCCGCGCTCCACACTTTCACTAGCAAGTCGTCTGCGCCCTGGAAACGGAGCAAAATGTCAAGTAAACTGTCAAACTTAATCATTTTAATGTCATGCTAAGGCTGTGTTCAGAAGATAACACACGAAACGAACTCGACTCAAACTCACCTTAACCGCAGCCCACCTTGAAATACATCGCTTACAATTTTGAGTCTTATGACACATTCATAAGCTCCTGTGTAATGTTGAGGTGAGTTCGGGTTGAGTTTGAGTTGAGATCGTGTTGAGTGCGTGCGGGGCGTGTGCAGTTGCATTGACAAAATACAACGGAGCGTATTAATGTGTCGTTAAACTTAGAATTGTAAGCGACGTATTTCAAGAAGTAATTAAGTTTTTCTTGTAAGCTAAAAAAGTCTGGAAAGGGGGGTAGGAAAATATAGACGATTCAAAAGTACTTTGTACGAGCTAGGTACATTGAACTTCGGCGCGCCGCCCGCGCCCGCCGGCGCGTGTGTATTGCACTGTAAGCATTTCATGCACCGCGCGGCGTTTAACCTTATTATAGTTTTTTCAACTAATTTAGTCGCACACTTACCACCATACCAATCGCGCGTATACTATTACCATCTCACATACCATCCTAGTTACGTCTCTATATTTTAATCTACCATAGTTTACCATTGTTTTATATTTATCGCGTGTTTAGAATAAACTTTATACTTTACCATAACCATCAGTGACTTTACATTCACCAACCCCCTTTTCTTAATGTACGTGTAGCGCGTACAACTTAATAATTTAGTTTATTTGAATAAAGCTTATTTGACTTTTGACTTTTTTGAGTAGGTTGAGTTGAGTTTGAGTTGAGGTCGGGTTGTGGTCGGGTAGTGTGTTATCGTCTGAACGCAGCCTATGTGTATAGTTAGGTTTTCTCTTCTTACCGTGACGACATATCGGCCCGTACAATCAAACACCAGGCAGTAGACGGCCGACAGGTGCCCCAGCGTCCTCCTCTGGAGCTGCACGCTGCTGAGGAATCGCGGCGACAGCAGCGCTATGCCCCCGCGCCCGCCCAGCGTCCCCGCCCCCCCCAGTCCCAGCTCGCGGGCGGCCAGCCGGCGGACTGACACACAAACACACGTATTATATAACGCGGCGACACCTGCCGATTTATATCGCGTGATATAGCATTTTATCGACACTGAACTGTCAAATTCCTTTGTCTTTTTGACAGTTAAACGTGATAAAACGCTATATCACGCGATATAAATCGGTCATGCTAGGCAGGCAGGCCCCTATTTCACCAAATTGACATTTGTCAGTGACATATGTCGGCAATTTTTGTACTCTTTTTTACTTTAATAAGGGACAATTATGTTGTAAAACAGTGGATAATTTTTACAAGTCGACAATTGTCACGCAAACTTGACTCAGCTCCGATCTCATGCCAAGAATCACTGACAAAACTACAAATATGTCTTTAGTTAAAGTAAACAATTGTAAAATTAGCCGACATATGTCACTGACAAATGTTGACTTGGTGAAATAGGGCCCAGGGCTATGCCCCCGCCCCGCCCAGCCCCAGCTCGCGGGCGGCCAGCCGGCGGACTGACACACAATCATAAATGACGTCAATAGACGTGTTTTTATTATTACGAATTTATTTCTTGCATTTTGGAGGTAGGTTTTTTTAAGTTAGTTTTTTGTTTTTTTAAACAATTTTTATTTTTTGAATTTTTAGTGTAGGTACCTTCTGTATTAGGTAGTGTAGGTAGAAAAATCGGCTCAGCCAAACGTGAGTTAATCGCGGAGAAACATACATACATACGGGTCAAACTGAGAACCAACCTCCTTTTTTTAAGTCGGTGATGAATGACGACGATTACACAAATTTAAAAATTACAAGATAATAATAGTACTAGTAACATAAAAAAATGTTTAATCAAAACTCACCCAGCGAATGGTCCTGCTTGAAGGACGCATACTTCGGTTTAGGCTTGACGAGCGACTCGTTGAGTAGCGACAGCCTCGCAGCGATCCGCGAGCCCACCTCCAGCGGGGGGGCCTCGGGCGAGGGGGGCGCGGGCAGCGCGGCGGGGGCGGCCTCGCCGTTGGCGGGGGTGGGCGCCGGGGGGAGGGAGGGGGGGATGGACGCCGCGCGAGCGAGCCGGAGCGCGCTCTCGCATACCGCCGCGAGACGGTCCCATGATAAGTCGGTGTATTGAGATGCCTGGAAAAAAATTACATTTAATACAAGGCTGTTCAACTTTTTAAAGTCCTGATGTAATATAATTCAATTAATCTAACAATGTACCGTAAGTGTGCACAACTTCACTTTGCATTGTACATTGCTGTGTCGTTCTAGTTGGGTTGGAATCACATTTGTAAAAGCGACAATGGACTAAGCAATATGGATTTGACATTTCAAAATTTAGTTTTAGCAATATCCATGGAACAATACCCCCTTACTAATGTTGTGATTTAGAATATTATTAATGAAAAATAGTACTGAAATTGTTGTCAACTGTATTGTCCTTTCTAGTTTGCCGGAAATACATTTTATTTCAAACTAAAACTAGCTCAAAACGGTAATTAATATGTGATATTATTTTTGTTATTTTGTAAGATTAAAAGTCTATTTAATATACTTCAACAATTCCCTTTCTCATTTCAAATTAATATTCTTGGAAACGGATACGGTAGACATATTATTTTGTATCGATTTTGTTAGATTTCTAGAAATAGATTTTATTTGCAACATTATGTAACTAAAACTTGCTCAAATTGGAAATTAATGTATTAATTTATATTTGCTATTTTACTAGATTAAAAGTCAATTTAATTACACTAAAAACAAAATTATCTTTGTTACTTTAAATTAATATATTCCGGAAACGGATACGGTACACATAAGTGGTACCAACTTTGTTAGAAGCCATAATGGTTACAATAAGTTTGCTGTAAAGTAGTTTTAGATTGTAGAAGCATTCTTAGTCGAGACGCCTTAGTGTAAGGACTTACCTATAACTGTGGAAGGAAAATAAAATAGTGATCAGACTACTGAAGTTTTTATTATAAGTCAGAAGTGCTACGAACCACGAGCCGCCATGCCGGATGAAAATTGTAAGTAATATCATGACATGTTATATTTATTGTAAAAGTGTTAAGAAGCAGTCTGAAAAGAACTTTTCCCTTTTCCTGATATCCTGTTTTTAGACATAGTATAATCCTCGCTGCAATTTATTGATAAATACTTAACGATCAAACTCGCCGTTCGTTGAGGCAGCATAGTTACATCATGGAGTTGGTGATAGAATTTGGTCGAGGCAACACTTCGACAATTCTGTTTAGACGCATTTGATGCTTTTGGTTGGGGCAACTCTCCAACAGAGTATTGATGCAGATATTTCATGGTGTGACTAGGCTAGTCTTGCGATGTCATGGCTGCTGTACATGGGCGCGCTTGGCCAGAGCTACTCTCTGGTAGTGTTACTTTGTGCATCAGGCTCGATGTCGACGGTATTTCGATCGGATCTTATTTTCAATCGTTTTATACTCCGTAGTCAGTGCTTTTGGTCGGGGCTACTCTCCGACAGAGCAATCGACGCAGATGTAATAGTAGTATCCTTGCGATGCGTTGACTGTTGTACATGGTGCGTTTGGCCGGAGCTACTCTCCGGTAGCGTTACTTGTGCATCGGGCTTCGCATCGATGGTATTTCGATTGAATTTTATCTTCGATAGTTTTGTCCTCTGTATTCGATGCTTTTAGTCGGAGCTACTCTCCGGCAGAGCCATCGATGCAAGTATTAGTAGTACCTAACTGTAGTAGCTTGCGATGCTGTGACTGTTGTACATGGGGCGTTTGGCCAGAGCTACTCTCTGGTAACGTAACTGTGCATCAAGATCGGTGTCGCAATTGACATTAGTTTTTCCCTATTCCTATCCTCTAACCAAACACAACATCCAGATGAGATACTGCTGAGTAGATACGGCCATGTAGGTGTGCCGAGTAGATACAGCCATGTAGGTGTGCTGAGTAGATGCGGCCATGTAGGTGTGCCGAGTAGATACAGCCATGTAGGTGTGCTGAAAAGATACAGCCATGTAGGTGTGCTGAATAGATACAGCCATGTAGGTGTGCTGAATAGATACAGCCATGTAGGTGTGCTGAATAGATACGACCATGTAGGAGTGCCGAGCAGATACAGGCATGTAGGTGTGCAGAGTAGATACAGCCATGTAGGTGTGCCGAGTAGATACAGCCATGTAGGTGTGCCGAGTAGATACAGCCATGTAGGTGTGCTGAGTAGATAGTCCTACAACTCGTGCACTAAATTTGCAAATGAATCTAATATTAAACAGTTTTGAAATAGACACTTTGAAACACATATTATTATTATTTGAAAGGATATGAAGTGCTTGAAAAATAAATTCCAGGTGGTACGGGAGGCTTCACACCACCGCGACAGAGTAGGCGACGCCGGCGTACATCATCGAGTGATGAGGAAGAGATACCCGCAAAAAGAAGGCGATCTTCAGAGAGCCTGACAGCGAGCGATTTACTGAAAATTATAGCAGCACTACAAGATGGTCCAAGTAAGAGTATGAATTCTACAAATGTAATTCCAGAATTTGATCCAAATAATAAATCACAGGATGTTGAGCGATGGTTGAGGAAGGTTAATGAATGTGCAGTTATTTACAACTGGAACGAAAAACATACGATCCATTTTGCCTTACAAAAATTATGTGGGCTAGCGAAAAAATGGTACGAGTCTCTTCCATCTCTCAACTTCACGTGGTCGGAATGGCAATGTAAATTAAGAAAGGCTTTTCCCAACGAAGAAAATTTTGGTAAATTGTTAGAAGAAATGCTAAACCGTAGGTCACGCCCTGATGAAACTCTAAAAGATTACTTTTATGATAAATTGTCACTCCTTAATAGATGTGAGATTTACGGTACTAAAGCAGTCGATTGTATTATCTATGGAATTTATGATAACTCTGTGCGTAATGGAGCGCAAGCTCTTAAGTGTAAGGAACCAGAAGATTTGTTGAACTTTCTAGCTTCTCAGAAATATAATACAGTCAAAGATAATTCGCGAGCCTTGGCTGTTAATTCTTATAGAAAGAGGGATGTACGTTTTGTATCTAATAACCAGAATAGGCCTTCGACTTCTATTAGTAAAAGCAGTGAATTGACGTGTTTTAATTGTCAGGAACGTGGTCATTATTATACGAATTGTACGAAACCAATTGTTAAGTGCATTAAATGTGCCAGGATCGGACATAACTTTGATAATTGTTTGAGAAAACCTCTCATTTCACACGACAGCCCAAGCGAACAATCCAGTCAAAAAAAGGTAATGACAATTGTTCCTATCGCAGAACTACTACAGTCTAATAATGATATATCTGTTAAAAATAGTGACACTAACGATGTGTCGGCTGTTAAGTCTCTCCCTCCAGTTGAATTGCCCCGTGATTTGAACAGTAAATATTTCAAAAACGTTTGTGTTAATGGTAAAGTTTTAAATGCTTTCATAGACTTCGGGAGTCAATGTAGCCTTATTAAATGTTCGGTTGCTGAAATGTTAAACCTTGAACAAAATACCGTTAATTTGCCAGCAATAAAGGGGTTTGGAGACTCTGTTACTAAGCCGAAGTATCAGTCTACGATCAAAATTAGAATAGACGAAATAGACACTGAATTGATCGTTTTGGCTGTCGATGACGCGTTTTTATCAGAATCTTTGCTAATAGGACAGGACTTTACTGAACAACCTTCCGTTTTTGTTAAAAAGGATAATGAAACATTATTTTTTTATCATGCGCCCCCACATGAATATTCAAATGCCACTTTGATTAAGCTATTTGTTGAGAAGGATACTACTATTATAAAAGGGGGGTTGGTAGAAGTACGTTGTAAGGAACCTTATTCTGGTGATATATATTTCGATGGCGGTACTAGGATGAATCCTAAACAGGAATATCACCTGCATCAAGGGTGCTATAGGATAAATGACGGTAGGTCGGTTATGTTTGTGACTTCCCTGACGACATCTCCCTTGAACTTTAAAGCCGGTACATTAATTGCTAGAGTCAATTCTATAGCGGAGACTAGAACATTAGTCATTAACGCTGAAGATTCTCCTAAAGAATTAACGCCTCTCAATCTGTCAGAAATACAAGTTGGGCAAGATTTAGGTCATGAAACTTTAGAGAGACTAAAAAATCTCTTATTAGAATATAGGGTTTGCTTTGCTCAGAATCTTGATGAATTAGGGTGTGCTAAAAATACAGAAATGAACATAGAACTTCATGATAAAACTCCGGTAGTATACAGGCCCTATAGGTTATCTCACCACGAACGCCAGAAAGTTAGAGATATGGTTAGTGATTTAATGAAAAATGATATTGTGCAGGAATCAAAGTCAAACTATGCCAGTCCTATACTTTTAGTTAAAAAGAAAAATGGAGAATCTAGACTTTGTGTAGACTACCGTGCGCTCAATAACAAGACGGTCAAAGATAAATATCCACTACCACTTATAGATGATCAAATTTCTAATTTGAGTGGTAACAAGTTTTTTATTACTCTAGACTTAGCTTCGGGCTACTACCAGGTACCAATGGGAGAAGAAAGTCGTCACTTAACTGCGTTTGTTACCCCGGACGGCCATTATGAGTTCAAACGCATGCCGTTCGGGTTAGCAAACTCTCCCGCAGTCTTCCAGAAGATGATTAATAATTTGCTAGGTCAACGTAGATTTGATTCAGTGCTAGCATACATGGACGACCTTCTTATCCCATCGACTACGATAGATGAAGGTTTTTGTAGACTAGAGAATGTCCTGAAATTGATAAAAGAGGCCGGCCTCACTCTTAGGTTGTCGAAGTGTCGCTTCTTTGATAGACAAATTGAGTACCTCGGTTACGAAGTTTCGGCGGAAGGTATTAAACCTAGTGCGAGAAAAATAGCTGCAGTTAGTAATTTTCCCACCCCATCCAATGTTCACGAACTTCGGCAATTCCTTGGTCTAGCCAGCTATTTCAGGAGGTTTGTAAGGGGCTTTGGTGAGATAGCTAGACCTCTTACCCAACTTTTAAAAAAGGATAGCCAGTGGCAATGGGCTACGGTTCAAAACAATGCGTTCACCTCATTAAAGTCTAGCCTTATTGATCGTCCCATTTTGGCCCTTTACAATCCGAACCTGGAGACAGAATTGCACACCGATGCTAGTTCCTTAGGACTAGGTGGCATCCTTATGCAATGGCAGACTCAACCAAGAACCCTTAAGCCGGTAGCATATTTCAGTAGACAAACTACGCCAGAGGAAAAACACTTTCATTCTTATGAGTTAGAAACTCTGGCTGTAGTTTGTTCTCTAAAAAAATTTCGACCATATATTTTGGGAATTAAGTTTTCGGTATACACTGATTGCAATGCGTTGAGGACTACACTTACCAAAAGAGATCTAATTCCTCGTATTGCACGTTGGTGGCTGCAGATTGGTGAATTTGATTTTGATATCCACTATCGTCCTGGCTGTCGAATGAGCCATGTAGATGCTCTGAGTAGGAATCCACCACCTACTGATAATCCAAATGATTATCATAGAACGTTGAATATCACCACCGGTAATTGGGTAGTAACTCTACAGGTTGCAGATCCAGAACTACAAAGAATTATTAGAATTCTAAAACCAAGTACAGATGAAGAAAGCTCGGACATTAAGAAAAACTATGCATTTAAGAACCATACTTTGTATAGGAAAATAGGTGATGAACATCGATTGGTTGTCCCAAAGAGTGCCAGGTGGCAAATCTGTAAGGCCAATCATGACGATATTGGACATTTTGGATTTGCAAAAACCCTTGAACGCATCCAGAGCCAGTATTGGTTTCCTAAATTACGACGTTTTGTGAAAAAGTATGTAGCTGCCTGTATAGATTGCGCTTATAACAAAGATAGTTCGGCAAAGAGGCGTACAGGGTTTCTGCATCCAATCGAGAAGGTGGAAAAGCCATTTCACACCCTTCACCTGGATCATTTAGGTCCATTCGTTAAAAGTAAGTCTGGTAATTGTTATATACTAACGATTGTGGATGCGTTTACCAAATATGTCTTTGCCAAACCAGTCAAAGATACAAAAACAAAGAATGTGGTGAAAGTTTTACAAACTTTGTTTAACGACTTTGGAGTTCCATCTAGAATAATTTCGGATAGGGGAACTGCGTTCACATCTAATCAGTTTAAAGAATTTTGCAGCACAAATAATGTTAAACATATACTCAACGCAGTTGCTTGTCCCAGAGCGAACGGCCAAGCCGAAAGGTTTAATCAAACCATACTAACCTCTTTAGCTACTTTAAACTTTGGAAAGGACGAACGCATTTGGGACCAGCAATTGGGAAGAGTTCAATGGGGTATTAATAATACCGTAAATGCTACTACAAAAAAGTGTCCATCAGAACTGTTGTTTGGGATAAAGTTAAACTGTCCTTCTGATAATATGCTAGTAACTGATGATGTTCAAAGTATTTCTGATAGTCCTTCATCAACATCCTCGTCGTTAGACATAATTAGGCACGAAGCATCAGCCAACATTGTTGAAAGTCAAAAACGTCAGAAAAGTTACTATGATTCTAAAAGATCACCTGCAATCACATACTCTCTTGGGGACCTAGTTAAAATTACAAAAACTAACTTTTATAACGACGGGAAAAGTAAGAAACTAATGCCCAAGTTTATTGGCCCTTACAAAATAGCCGAATGCTTAGGGAATGACCGGTACAAAATTGTAAATGTCCCAGGTTTCAATAGCAAACGATACGAAAGTGTGGTAGCGTCAGATAGGATGCGTCCTTGGATTCATATTCAAGCTTTAGAGTTGGACAAAACTTCAGGTTCCGAATCGCTTTCATCAGACTCTGATAGTGACATGGAAACTTAAATGTAAATAGTTAGCAACGTAAGTTATTTTATGCTTTTAAGTATTGCTCAATGTTTGGTTACCATTACTTGTTTCATGTATTCTTATCGAATACAAAAACTTTATTCGTTAATTCATTAGCATTATTTACAAATTAAAAAAATATATATGTGTTGTAAACTTAATTATAACGTAGTCTCTTATATTGTTCAATATAATGTAAACTTAGATGTAAATAGTTAGCAATAGTTATTTTATGCTATTAGTATTGCACAACGTATTATTGCCATTACTTGTTTGATGTAAGTAATTAACATCTTATTAAGAATAAAAACTTTATTCGATAATTCATTAGCATTAACAAATTAGAAAAGAATATGTTGTAATCTTAATTAATTATAAAACTATAACGTACTTAGTTGCTTAAATTGTTCATTATAATGTATCTAGTCGAGTGTTGTGATTGATAGATGCGTACTCCGGAGAGAGTACGCTATCGGATGGCCGAGTGTTGTGATTTAGAATATTATTAATGAAAAATAGTACTGAAATTGTTGTCAACTGTATTGTCCTTTCTAGTTTGCCGGAAATACATTTTATTTCAAACTAAAACTAGCTCAAAACGGTAATTAATATGTGATATTATTTTTGTTATTTTGTAAGATTAAAAGTCTATTTAATTACACTTCAACAATTCCCTTTCTCATTTCAAATTAATATTCTTGGAAACGGATACGGTAGACATATTATTTTGTATCGATTTTGTTAGATTTCTAGAAATAGATTTTATTTGCAACATTATGTAACTAAAACTTGCTCAAATTGGAAATTAATGTATTAATTTATATTTGCTATTTTACTAGATTAAAAGTCAATTTAATTACACTAAAAACAAAATTATCTTTGTTACTTTAAATTAATATATTCCGGAAACGGATACGGTACACATAAGTGGTACCAACTTTGTTAGAAGCCATAATGGTTACAATAAGTTTGCTGTAAAGTAGTTTTAGATTGTAGAAGCATTCTTAGTCGAGACGCCTTAGTGTAAGGACTTACCTATAACTGTGGAAGGAAAATAAAATAGTGATCAGACTACTGAAGTTTTTATTATACTAATAAAGATTGTATAACAGATGTATAGTTACAAAGTGTTTTGTCACTTTCTTTTCAATGTCAAACTCAATTAGTTTGACAGAGAGTAACCATTGTGTAACTATACAATCTTTATTAGTAATGGGGTTAAATCTATATCGGCCCTGCATGCAGGGCTTTGAGTAACCTGTTTAACACACCCAATGAAAAAAAAACTGTATATTTATGCATTTTTCTTGTCTTTTTTAACTATTTTTTTTTTAATCTAAATCAATAAAACAAAGTTGGATCACATAGTACTTCATAATTTTATTTTATAACTCAAGACATCAAGGACGGATTTTTGGATGAAATTCGGCACACAGATTGTTTATAAAGGATACTATTTAACTTGGTCAAAAAGATTCGCTAGGGGACGAAGTCGCGGGCGTCCGCAATGGGAGAAATTTTTTGTCGTCACGTAAATCCAAGACATAGAAAAAATTTCGCTGCGCTCATTCTATTTCAAATGTTCGCGCCACCAAGCGCGGCGCGGCCATATTTGCCCTGCGTCAAATGAATGTCAGCGGCAACGGCAAGCGAATCACGGGCGTCGCCGACCGAAAACGAGTCTGCGAGCGAGATAGAGCACGCGCCTAAATGACCGTAGCGTGGGTCAAAGCGAGACAACAATATTCCTAATTACGCTAACACCTCATCTTTCTATTGCATGATATAACAAAATTTTCCCAAATCATCTAATTTTTCCCAATTTTTAACATAAACACTGCCAAAATATTTTTCACTCATTTCCACCACATTTTCGCGATCATTTCGGTACACATCTCGTTTTAGGATTTTTTGTCGTTTTCATGCAATTTCAGGATTTCATGTCGCTAAACTTGTAAGAAAACGTAAATAAACGTTAAAAACTTCAGGAAAATGTGAAAAACTCACTAATTCTTCGTATGGCTGGGTGTGCTCGGCGCCCTGCCAGTCCAGCCGCCGCGGTAGCACCTGCAACAAAGTCGCCCATACAAAAACTTTTTCAGCAAACTTTCAGGAAGTTTGACAGCCGCAACCACGTGCGATAGCGACCAAAACAACAATAAGCTCGCACCCGGCACTAGGAAAAGCACAAACTTACCTCGACGCTCCTGAGCTCTTTTAGTAAAGTCTGTAACAGAAAAAATATTTTTGACTACTTTTGTTTCAAGAGAAATAATATCCAGACATATTTCTATCGTTTTTACCTTTGCAGTCTCCTTCAGGGGTCCACCCGAGAGAAATTTCGCTATCAGAAAGTAGAGTTCTGTAACCATGAAAGCTACCATTAGTACGACCTCGGTCGTAGGACACACAGAATTCGATACCTGATTTTACGGCTGCCGACTCACCAGGAATGATCCTGAGCACCTCGTTTTGCTCGTCCATTATTCTTTATTTTATCCAGAGAGTTCAGTCACACTTACACCTCACTAACACTAAAAAAATCGAGCAAACATTTCACTTCATCATACATTGTTGACGAAAGATAATGCACTTTTCTGAAACAGCAAAATGGCGTATGTGCTGTCGGTACAACAGCGCGCGCTAGTAAAAAAATATAGGTAAAGCAGTTTACCAAATATTTTCAGTTTACTGTCGCTAGATGTCGCACAAAACGGACCTCTCAGTGTTACCATTACCACATTTAGCATTGACAGGTAAATCATGGTTTGATGGGTATTCATTATTAATAACAATTAAATTGCAGTCTGGTTTGACTCAAAATAAATATTATGAAAATATTTAAACAGAATTTACAATGGAAAATAAAATAAAGTGACATATTTATTTTGAATATTCTGACCGAGATTTTTTTATGATAGCAATAATTTAATTGTTGTCAAATTGATTGTCAATGTCAAATGTCAGTCAATTTTTATCAGAAGATGCTGCGACCTGCGTGCGTTTTGATAAAAACTAAAAAAGTCCAAAAATATGCCGATAAATATAACAAATGATGGGTTTCTTTAGAACCGAGTGTTTAACGGACGAGTTTTCTAACGTGAACCCTTTTATCAGAGTGGAAATTAAGTGGTGTGCTTAGAATACAGAGGTTGTTTTGGGTGGAGTTCTGTGCTGATGTGTTTGACCAGAAACGAGGATATTCTGCGATATCAGAAGCCTGTCTCCGTTGTGTGACTCCTGGCATGCTGTCACGACTGCAGCTTTAACCTCCTTTGCTTCTAAGAACCTGTAAGAATTTCCAACTTTTTCATAGTTACTATAGCTTCATCTAGTTTTCAGAGCAGAAGTAATGAGCATGGATTTAGATCAATAGCTATTGATTCTCAGCTAAAAATACATCAGACGTGAAGCACCGGTGTGTAAATTACTGGGTTATTCATAATTGTTCAATGAATGTATCAATTACCTAATTTGCGAAGAGTGCATAGATAATTTATTAATATGCAATGTGTATTGTAGCTAATGTTTTAGGAAAAAAATACAGTCTAATGTTATATCCCAATTGAAGTGTAAAAGACACATTATTGATGCAAGAATTAATCTAACAAAAGTTCTATAATAATTCAGTACTTAGTCTTCTTCCGTGACTACAATTTTATAATGTATCTTGTGACAGAATTTTTTATAATTTTTGTCTGTTTGTTTCTGTGTTAATCACGTAAATAGCTCAAAGCCAATTGTGTTGACGTTTACATATGAATATGTTGTGAATCCGAGTAACATTTAGTCTTTATTTCATCGCAATCGGTTCACTCAATCATAATAATCTTCAAGTATATCATAAAATTAATTTACCTATGTTCATAATAAAATTAATTCGTGACGTCAACCTTAGTTAGATTATTTTGGTTTAGGATTAACTCGTCAGCAACTGCTGTATAGCATTAGAGTAGGACAGTAAAATTGAAACCACTTGAAACCCGACACCAAACACGTGTTACGTCATTACAACATTTTTCGTCATTTTTTGTTGGTTATAAATTACAGATACACATATATATATATATACATATATTTTTATCACAGATTGTTAGGAATTTCATAAGCTTGTCTCTAAAATATATTTTCCACACACTATCAGTCTCTGAGTAAAAAACGTATTCATGCGCCCGCGTGTTTTGTGCCTCATGTGGCACAACGGGAGTTGACGGAATAGCTTAATCGTTTATTTCTGTGCCTCATAGGGCCAGTTGGGCACACAGGAGTTAAGTTCGTTCATAAGTTCTATCAGTTTTATAATAAATTTAAATAAATTGTTTCTAATGACCATGCAATAATAAATTGGTCTCCCAAGATATAGGCTTGCCTAGTTTGAGGGCCACTGTACACTTTTGTAAACTTAATCTACAGCATGCAATAAAGATTATTTTCAATTTTCATTTTCAAGTTATTGTAGGTTAGGATAGGATATACAGGTTCCGGTGGGGGATAAGTTCGCATATGTGCACTTGTGAGCAACCAATACCGCACACCCCTCTTCAGCCGCCCCTGTACCTCAGCTACACATAGCCAAAATACACGTTCTGTGCAATCCCCACCCGATTTCAAGATGATTGCTGGCTACTGCTTCGATCAGATACCAAGGATTCAGCGCGCTATACAATAACAAATGTGGGACACGCGTGAATTTCACCATATTATGCTTCGTCTGGCTCTGTCCATACATTGCTGCTGAATCTAAAGTCCTATAAAATTTCTTCAGTCATGAAGCAGTAATGTAAAACAAACAGCCAGTTGAAGCTACATAAGTTAATTTTAGAAGCTGACAGAAGGCTTTCAGGTACAAAGAGCAGTGGAGTAGCAAAATGCTATTAGTTTAATTATAAAAATAGTGTTAAGCTTGTGCAAATAAAATAATAATTATTTTTCTATCAGATTCGGCACACCATCTTTTTTAACCCGAACGTGATTTTAGCAATTTTTTTATAGAGCACTGTATTAATGTTGTAATAATTAAAAAAGTTTGTTTGTTATTTTACTCTCAATAATTATCTCAAGTCAAAGTGAAAGTGAAAGTGAAAAAATTTATTCAGCTTAAAGGCATTTGTTACAAAAAATCAACACAATTTAAAAGAAAATTAGCCAAAATGGTCTCCAACCTCAGCTATTGCCACATCCTGTGCGACACTGATTTTCAGGTGGAGCCAAGTATCTTTGTTAAGTAGATATGTCAGTTATATTTTGTTTTCATAGAAATGCCTCGACGAAAAAAAAATCAAATATATCTCAATCTAGCAGAAATGCTAAAAGGATGAGACTCCTTAGGTCTCAAGAATCAGTTGAAGATCATCAGGTCGGACTCGCTGCTGTTCAAGCCCGACGCGCGACAGAAACGCCTGCTCAAAGAGAGTCTCGACTTGGCTATCAAGGGACAAGACAAGTAACTTTGCGCGCACGAGAAAGTCTTAAGAAACGTAACGCGCGATTATCTGCTGACCGAGAGCGTCACGCGTTGTCACGTCAGTCTGAGACATCAGCCGAAAGAGAGTCACGCCTTAGCTCTCAAAGAACTCGTCAGGCGATTTTACGCTCGCAAGAAACTCTTGAGGAACGGGACGCGCGATTATACGCTGACCGAGAGCGTTAAGCGTTGTCACGTCAGTCTGAGACTTCAGCCGAAAGAGAGTCACGCCTTATCTCTCAAAGAACTCGTCAGGCGATTTTGCGCTCGCAAGAATCTCTTGAGGAACGGGACGCGCGATTATACGCTGACCGAGAGCGTCACGCGTTGTCTCGTCAGTCTGAGACTTCAGCCGAAAGAGAGTCACGCCTTATCTCTCAAAGAACTCGTCAGGCGATTTTGCGCTCGCAAGAATCTCTTGAGGAACGGGACGCGCGATTATACGCTGACCGAGAGCATCACGTGTTGTCTCGTCAGTCTGAGACTTCAGCCGAAAGAGAGTCACGCCTTGTCACTCAAAGAACTCGTCAGGCGATTTTGCGCTCGCAAGAAACTCTTGAGGAACGCGACGCGCAATTATCAGCTGACCGAGAGCGTCACGCGTTGTCACGTGAGTCCGAGACTTTTGTTACGCCTTCACGTCTTAACTACTAAACCGATCATCATGAAATTTTTTATACACGTTGTCAGGGGTACAGAAAAGGTTATTGAATAAGTTTCATCCAGAAAAAATAACTGTTCTTGACCCGAGGATAGGAAAATTACAGTCTAGGCAGATACAGTTGTTAATATAAGGCCCAGGACAGACGGTGAAACGCAAAAGTGACGAAACTGCGACTCTAGTTACTTTTGAGTTTTATTTGAGTTTATACTATAGTCCTATATGAAACCACACATGATGAAACGCGTTCAAACTCGTTGCATCGTGGGTGTTTTCTTAGGCTGGCCACATACAGACGGAATCCCGTTTCGGAATTCCGTACGTACGTGATTCCGTACGTACCACCACACACAGACGTTTTTTTTTCGTTCGGAATCACGGCTCAGTCAGACGCTAAACTTAGATGAGGAAACATTGAGCGAAGGTGAATTATTTTTCTAAAAATAAACAAAAACTACATAATTATAGACTATTTGTTATTTATATTACGCACAGGTCAATTCTATTGCTTTTTTGGAAACTAGAACTACATAATAACTAAGCAAAATAATAAAGGGTTTGCCAAAAGTCTGGTATCCAGAGCTGTAATAAATAAGTTGTAGGTGTTTGTATACGTCACTCACACATAGGCCGTGCGTGTGTGCGCATTCCGTACGGAATAAAAACGGTTGTGTGTGGCGACCCATACAAAATCTATGGTAGTCTTGCGTTCGGAATGCCTTTTTTCCGTCCGAGATTTCGAATGCACGGGCTCTCAAATGAATAATGTAAACACAAACACAAATGTAACTCAAATAAATGTAACTAGAGTTTCAGTTGCGTCATTTGTGCTTGTTCGTTTCACCATGTGTTTTGGGGCTATCTATTGAAGTTGTGGTGCTCCCTACTGCTCTTGCCTATTGCAAGTTAGTAGGCAGTGAATTTATGAATCCTGTTGCAGGCAGCGATGTCGGGCGCATCGGGGAGCGGGGCGGGCGCGCCGGGGAGCTCCGCGGCCGTGGCGCTGGGCGGCCTCGGGGGGTCGCTCGAGGACAAGGTGAGAGCTCCTTGTTACCGACATTAGCCATTTTTAATTTCCTCACTGCTGGGGCACATGCTTTCCATTAATAATTAAAGTTTTAAATATTGATTTCTAAGTTACTTAATATAATTGAAAAATACTAGAAAAAATCGACTCACCCGTAGCAGCTCAGACGGGACACGAACCCGCACCCTTAGGATTCCGGCCCAATGCACTAACCAATTATGCTACCGAGTCGCTATTGGGAGTGGCGAAAATTTCGCATATAAAAATAGCATTGTGAATGCTAAAATCTAAAAATTCAATATTGTATAGCTGTTTCATCTTAATCGATTGTCTGGCATCTGTAAAGATGTTGCATTCGAATGTTGAAGGTTATTCTTCACATTGATGAAATAACGCTGGCTTACAGCGAAAACGTAAAAAGTACTAGAAATTTTCTCCACTCCAACTAGCGACTCGGTAGCATAATTGGTTAGTGTTAGTGCATTGGGCCGGAATCCTAAGGGTGCGGGTTTGAGTCCTGTCTGAGCTGCTACGGGTGAGTCGTTTTTTTCTAGTATTTTTTCAATTATATTAAGTAACTTAATAAATAAAAATAGCATTGAGAATGCTAAATTCTTAAAATTCAATATTGATTTCTAAGTATAAATTTTTGTAAGCAACATACTAACAGATTTCCACGCCTAACGGAGGCAGAATATGCAGATCTTATCTTCACATGTCATCATTGTATTTATACTACCATATTCTAGGAAATAAATGCTTATTATTATTATTCCTTAGGCTCAGTCCATAGACGCGGAGCGAGGCGGCGAAGTGGAGAAACGAGAAAATATTAACTAATAGGATTGCATAACATCTTTGCTCCGCAATCCTATTGGTTAATATTTCTTCGTTTCTCCGCTCCGCCGCCTCGTTCCGCGTCAATGGATAAGCAGCCTTAAGATATAGATAAGTAGAATGGGCCATAATTCACCACGTAGGCCCAATGCGGATTGGTGCGTGTTAACGGCTGTAAATGCAGCCAAGACCAACGTGCTTAACGTGCCTTCCGAAGCACAGATAATACATTTTCGATCTTCCATGCCAAGACTCATCCTTGCGGAAGTTGCTTCGCCTCCGTAATCACAGGGCCAGGCGCTAAACCACTGCACCACTGAGCTCCTCTGTGCCAACATACTCTTCGAAATAATTATTATACAAAATGAAAATAAACTAGTTTTAATTTATCCTGATGATGAGCAGAATGCGTGGACTTCGGCTTCGTTGGGGGTCTTGTTACACCCGTTGTTTTGAGTTGTCGAGATGTCCCTCAAGGCAGCACACTAGCTCGCTTTTTATTCCTTGCCAACCTACCCCCTATCTGCCCGGTATACTTCGAGAGTCCCCCAAGGCAGCTCGCTAAGCCCGCCCCTCTTCCTCTGGTACAGGACTGCGACCTTCTCTGCCCGGTGTGCTTCGAGCTGATCGAGGAGGCGTACGTGACGCGGTGCGGCCACTCGTTCTGCTACGCGTGCATCGCCAAGGCCGTGGAGCTGCACCGCCGCTGCCCCAAGTGTGGCGCAGCCTTGGCCAGCAGGGAACACATATTCCCCAACTTCCTGCTCAATGAACTGGTATGTGTACTACACACATCTAGGGATACAGGTGTTATTTTCATACAAACGAGGTAACTTTGAAGCCTTGGTTTTCTGCCAGGGATGTACTGTGCTGTAATCTGAAGGAGATTCAGATCGCTATACACACCTAACTGATTTGACCAGCATTCTAAAAGATTAATGGACATGTTTAAAAAAACCGCGAAAATAGCATGAAAATGTATGGAAATTCTGTAACTGAGAACTCTGACCCATCAATCTTTTAGAATGCTGATCAGATCAGTTGGGTGTGTAAAGCGATCTGGATCTCCTTCATTCACTCCCTGGATGGCCATCATCAGATCACAGCATGGTACATCGCTGGTAGAAAACCAAGGCTTCAAAGTTACCTCTTTTGTATGAAAACAACACCTGTATCCCTAGACAAAGTTGATGAGTATATATTATGTATAATTATTTGACTCATTATGTTACGCGTGAAAACCTAGATTTTCCAAAAAAAATTTTTTTTATTATTTTTCCTTGTATAAATTAAAAACTTAAAAAACCCCCCACACAAAAAAGCTAACTCCAAAGTAACTACTTAGCTAAAGCACCTGTGTTATGGGAATCAGAGAAAACGGCGGAACTACAAACATCCAGACCTGAGACAATATAGAAAAGTTAATTTTCTAAATTGACCCAGCCAAGGATTGAACTCGGGACCTCAGAGATGGCGATACCTTAAAACCGGCGTACAAACCATTCGACCACAAAGGTCGTTTCGTTAGTGGCTAACTTGAAACTACTAAAAGATGGAGGTTGGCCTTCCTCTCCAAGTTTTCTTTCGCCATTTCTTTCTTGGAGGGGCCTCCCAATTTTATGAAATGGTAGTAGTTTCAGTAGATTCTCTCTTTTTAGCATATAAAATTAAATTAAAACCAAACCAAAACTTAAACCTATTAAAAATTTGGTAAATTTTAATTTCTGAACGTCTTAAAAAATTCACCGCTGAGGGTAGGCATACAAGTAGCTTCAGTCCCCCGTGACCACGGCAGCTGCAAAGGTGCCGAAACGTCGGGAAAATCAAAAATCAAACCAAATACCAACTAATTACCAAAGTACTTTCAATAAAACCGCGCTAGTATCCGTTAAAAGTGTTTTATTTCATGTCTAGCGAGCGCGTAAGCTTGAGAATGAACATTATATTTCCTATTAGAATTTTCTTGTTTTATGTCATTTTTAGTTGCGGATGACGTTAACGTGGATGTTAAGTTAATGTGACAAAGTTCCTGCGCATTAGCAATTGGCAGGGATAGTATCCATTACAATAGAGATGATTATTTGTTTGTTATCAGGTCGCCAAACGCCGTCTCCGGACCGGTCGCGCGTCGTCCGGCAGCCTGTCCGGCAGCGCGGACTCGTCGGCGCGCGGGCTGCGGGCGCTAGTCGCCGCCGAAGCTCGACAGCTGCAACTGCCGGATGTAGAAAGATTGCTACAAGTGTTGGCCGCTAGGAGAAGGCATCTGAGAGCCGATTGTAGCGCTGCGCACCATAGACTATTGCTCGCGTTTTTAAGACATCTGCACGCGCATAAACATCACCAGTTGGAGCAACTACAAAGGGAATGTGCATTAGTAAAGAAGGTAAGTGTCATTTGCATCAATATTATCTTTTCTTTCAGCAGTTGTCTCTTTCATTCTTTCATCTTTGCGGTCTTCCTCGCTAATCCATCATCTTTCTTGTCCATCACTTTTTTAGTAACACGCTTTTTATTCCTTCTCATAACATGTCCATCTTTCTGTCTCTTTCTCTCCCTCTCTCTTGGCAATATGGTAGTAGCTATCCGATGCAGAAAGATTGCTACAAGTGTTGGCCGCTAAGAGGAGGCACTTGAGAGCCGATTGCAGCGCCGCGCACCATAGATTACTGCTGGCGTTTTTAAGACATCTACATGCACATAAACATCACCAGTTGAAGCAGTTGCAAAGAGAATGTGCTCTCGTCAAGAAGGTAAGTCAATACGTCACTCTGTGTAATACGGTTTTCGGCGGGGGCGGTCTACTATCGATGCCATTGCCGAGCTCAAAAAATGGTCAGAGGATGCAGTTCGCAGAGGTGAGACTGTGATTGCGGTGTCTTTGGACATCGCAAATGCATTCAACTCCCTCCCGTTCAGTCGACGAAAAGTGACTAATATTGTGTTTGTTTGCGTACAGGATATGGAGCACGTTCATGGCGTATTGAACGCGCTGCGAGCTTCTAATGACCTCAGCCCCGACGAGCGACTCGACGCCAGCATAGACGCCACCATAGGTGAGACAGAGACACAAACAGATAGAGAGAGACAGATACACGCACACAAATATACATGGAGTACGTTCACGGCGTGTTGAACGCTCTACGAGCCTCCAGCATGGACGCCACCATACACACATACAACGTGTTAATGAATAAACGCAAAACCTCTTAGGTGGTGATTGTGCGCATGAATATGAACAACTTTTACTATGGGAACAACCTTGAAATCGCGAAAAAAAATCTGCTGATCATACATTCTGGTCGAGTAGGTATTGACAACTTGTATGAAACAGCTGTTTTTTTTTTGTTGTTTTTTTTTTCATGAGCACAATCACCACTTAAGAGGTTTTGCGTTTATTCGTTAACACATTGTATATGTCGTAGGATAATCGTATAAACCGGATCTTTACAAAATCCTAGGTCGATTGTAAAAAACCGGATTATTGAAATCTAAGATAAATTTTAACAACATCAAATTATTCGAAAGTCCATTCGGGTTTTGCACAACCATATTGACAAGCGCTCTGTAGAGCTTTCTTAGCTCTGTAAAGAAAAGTTATATTTCGGATATAACCTATAACTTGTCTGAACTGATCGAGCCCGGCACTTGTATAACGTCCAATTTTACTTCACTCATCGTACATTAATGGCACTTAATTGATGTCAGCACTTATTTTTAAAACACTACAGAAATATTTGACAATATTCACAACAATAACAATGGACGTTAGCCAATCAGGAACATCCGTCAGTTCATAACGTTGACGTCAGCCAATCAGCGTGCGCAAAATGATTGTAATTCGCGATTTACCTAAGATACGCTGGATTTTTGTAAAAATCCTAAACATTACTCGAACGATTGCAAACATCTGTCTTAGATTCTAATTATCCGGTATTTTACAATCATACAAGGATTTTTGTAAAAATCCTGTTTGTACAATTATACATGGATACGACATATACATGGATACGACATATACATGGATACGACATATACATGGATACGACATATACATGGATACGACATATGCATGGATACGACATATACATGGATACGACATATACATGGATACGACATATGCATGGATACGACATATGCATGGATACGACATATACATGGATCAAGTTATACTAAAAGAACTGACTAGAAAAAAAACTCATCTGTTCTACTATGTGGTATGACAAATAGGAATCATTTAAATAACAAAAATATTACTTTCCGTTTCCGCCAGGGGGCAGTATATCGCTGGTCGCGGGGGCGGGGGCGGGGGGCGAGGAGGAAAGCTTCGCGGGGGGCGGAGGCGACGCGTTAGCGGCGCGGTGGAGGAAACTCACCGCACACTTCGACGACTTTGTGCAGGTCAGTAGCGATTTTAGTTGTAATGAGGATCGACGAGGTTTTTAGTTAAGTATGTTGAGTTTCAGTCACATCAAAATAAATTATTTCAGTGAAAAAATTATTGAAATTGGACCAAAAATGACGAAGATAGAGCGATTTTCGTGTCCCCAAAACGCTCCCCAATTCACGATTGGCTGATGACGTCATCGGCCACGTGCACCGCTTAGCGGCGCGGCAAGAGTTTGTTCGGGCGATCGTGGCACGTGACGTCATCGCATGATCCGCAAGGGCCGGCCGTGTTTTTTAATCTCACTTTCTAAATCTTTAATAATTTTGTCATTTCTTGATAGATTTGAGAAATTTTAACAGAGATTTACTCAGATATTGATATTGTATTTGATGTGGTATACAAAATTGATATATTCGATTGTCGTGTTGATCCTCATTGTAAACCACCGAGTTTTAATAAAATTATGACAAAAAAAACCCAAGTTCGCTTCGCCAGATATTTGGCGAAATTTAGTACATTTTATTTGACGAAATTTAGTATATTGTTTTCTGAAATACTGGATCATTTATTAAAAATGTACTCGGTTATTGTGTTAGATCGATAAAAAGCTATCCTTTTTTTGCATGAATAATCATATCACTGTCGTTGAAAATTACGAAATCTGACGATTTGAAGTTTATTTTTATATGTTTTTATGGTGTTATTCAGGATTTTTTTACAGAGTAACCATGCCATTTTTCAATATTCTGTTCGGTTATTTTGTTTCTTTGTTTCTTTTTCAGTCTACAGTAATTTTTGTGAAGTAGAATTCCACATCAGTTCTTCACATTAGAAGTTCAAAAATCAATCTTTTCATCAGATCATGAACTGGCCTCGCCTTAACGTATATTTCCCCTACAGTGCTACTTCGCGCACCGCGCCGACGAGCTGTACTTCCCCGGCTCGAGCCCCGCGACGCCCGCGCCCCCCGCGCCCGCCCCCGCCCCCGCGCCCGCCCCCCCGCTGCCGCCCGCCCCCACGCCGCCGCCCCCCGGCGACGACCCGCCCAGCGACGACCACGTGCCCAACAACGACATGTCCATGGGTGAGTTGTTTTATGCGCAACAAAATAATTACTGCTCTTACCATTTATATTTTTTTTATATTATTATTATCATTGAATTTTTAGATTTTTTGGCATTCACAATGCTATTTTTATATTAAGCTAATAAATATATTTAAGAAATCTTGACAAAACATGGAATGTATACAACAAGAACGCAAATAAAGAATATGAATATTGATTCCCCGCATCTTCTATCACTAATAAATTTCAAAGTTCCAAACAGAAATAGTAGGCACATCAACAACCTTAGTGTTCCGTACTGTGCCACCTACTACAGAAAAAACTCGTTTTTTATCCGATCAGCTGTTACTTTTAATAGAATGGTTGACATATCTGTGCTTGACATTTTTAACTCTAAACCGGAACAATTAAGAAATGTTTTGAGTAAGAAATGGTTTGATGTGGTTTCTTAAGATTTCCTCTTTTACTTTGTTACCGATTTTTGTTTTTTTTTTTAAGTATAATAGCATAAATTTTTTTAACTACTTTCTTCCGATCCAAAAATGTATTTTAAAATCTATACTTTGTGAATACAAATAAGCTACTTGGTGTTTATATGCGAAAAACAAAAAACCGACTTCAAAAAACCTGCCTCTAAAAAGCAAGAAATAATATACAAATCATTATCATTGTTATAATAAAACACGTCTATTGAAGTCGGGTGGGGCTGGAGTACTACCTACAACTTCCTTTTTTTATTCTAACAGCCCCACCCGACTTCAATTGACGTGTTTTATTATAACAATGATAATGCGTATCTAATGATTTGTATATTATTTCTTGCTTTTTAGAGGCAGGTTTTTTGAAGTCGGTTTTTTGTTTTTTAAACAATTTTTTTATTTTTAGTGTAAGTACCTTCTGTATTAGGTAGTGTAGGTATATTATTTAGGTAGAAAAATTGGCTCAGCCAAACGTGAGATTATGGCGGAGAAACATACATGCATACAAACTTAATACCTCCTTTTTTTGAAGTCGGTTAAAAAGACTACACAAAGGTATCCCTTCCCCAACAAAAAAATCATCTAATTCGGTTCATAAATAACAAAATTGTCAAGTTAGTTGATTTAATATCATAGTATTTTCAGGATTACTTGCAAACTACTGAACCGATTTGAAAAAAAATTAAATGGGACCATCTCGCAAGAAAACTCAATCGAACAAAAAAAGAATCATCTAAATCGGTCCATAAATGTCGAAGATACGCGCGAACAACGATAAAAAAAAAACATACAATCGAATTGAGAACCTCCTCCTTTTGATGAAGTCGGTTAAAAACAAATTGAATGAGTATATTTGTATCATATTTAGTTATGCTATTAGTTATAAATACTGTATGTTTTCCAATGAAAATAAAATAGAGCGACGGCAGTCAGCGGCAAAATGTGTACGGTTTTTGCATTCACAGTGCTATTTTTACACAATACTTATTTTTTATTTTATTTTATTTAAAGGTACTCCAACAATGTACATACAATAACGTAGATAGGTATAAACAAACATTTGCCACTCGAATGCTTGTATGACATCAATTACAGGTGTACTCAGCATGCATAAAAAATAAAATGTTGGCCTTTAAAACTAATTAATAACAACAAGTTGTGCTTACAATAAATAAATTCCTAACAATTGACTTATGAATATAAAAAGAAAAAGGTAAGTTAAGGTAAGTTAAGTAAATATATTAATAATCCGGTTAAACAATAAATTTTTAGGTACCTACATAATATTATAATTATAAAATTTGATAATTAAGTTACTGTAAAATCCTGTGGCCTGAGGCATTTAAGTAAAAGTAAATACTAAAAGATAATATCTGGAAAGATATTTCAATTGAATGTCGAGGTAATTCCTCACATTGGTGAAATAACGCTGGCTTGCAGCGTAAGAGTAGGATATACTAGAAGAAATTCGACGATGTCACTAGTGACTCGGTAGCTCAGCGGTCAGAGCATTGGACCGGATATCCAAAGGTCGCGGGTTCGATTCCCGTCTGAGTATTGATCTGGTGCGAGTCGTATTTTTTCTAGTATATTATTTAGTATTGTGTAAAGTACTAACATGTTAAGTAATGTTTGTTGCTGACTGTACAACCCCATTACTAAATGCTCTCGTTTCTGTAATAGCGGGCAGCGAGCGTCGCCTCCCCGGCGAGTCAGAGTTCGTGGTGGAGGGGGCGTCGCAGGGGGCGGGGAGCGGCGAGGGGGGGCGGGGGCTGGAGCTGTTCCGGGAGGACTTGGTCGCGTTCACTAAGTACAGGGCACTCAGGTGAGTGGAGTGATGTGTGTTATCATAGCCTTCTCTAATTTACAAGCCATGAAGTAAGCAGAAAGGCAACATTGCATGTGGTCAAGCACATAGTTTAATAATATTCTTTTTATTATTGATTATTTCTTTTTCCTATATTATCTGCGTTTAAACTAGGTGTAAATTGTGATGTTAGATTATTTTAACCAAGATTTTATATTTATTATTATTATTTATTTATTAGGACATGAGGTTTGAGTCGAATTGTTTGACCTTTTCGGGGGTCCTTTAGAACGATGAGCATTTTGATCTAGGCCTCCTCTAGCAATCAATCTTACATCGTTGGAAAGGTCTTTAAATCTGAAACATTTTATTGTATAACAGCAAACGTCAACTATTAGTACTTTAAGAGTTAAATCGCTCTGAAATCAATCAAATTTTATAACATTAATGACCTAAAACTCCGAAAATACTAAATACTGATAAAAAGTATGTTTACAGGAAACATTTTTCATATAAAAACCTTTCTAATGATATACTATTCAATGCTAGTGCTGGGGTAGATCAACTTCGATAGACAATAAACCAGTTTTATACTTTAATAACCTTTAACTCCAAAAGTATTAACAATTGATATAAAGTATATTAACAGCAAATATTTGTCTTTAAAAGACCTTTCTAATGATATATCATTTATAGCTAGAGGGCGTGTTAATCAACGCCCTGCTGAAAAAAATCAACAAAAAAGATGACATCTTTGACAGCCATTTTTTCCTAGTTAAAATTGAAATTTTTCTTATTGTTTAATATATAAATAACTTCAATAAAAGAACTACATTATTTTCATATTTTCAACCCCGCACGATTACTACGAAAGAAAATATCGACTTTTTAAAATTGAAATATTCCCATACATTTAGTATGGAGACTAACCGACGCCATGACCACGAACTGACACTAACAGACGTTGCCAAACTTAAGTTCATGGCTTGTTAAATAGAGAAGGCTATGGTGCTATCTATACATTTAATAAAACGGTAGATTCTAAATGTATGTGCGCGAGTCACTCAAAAACCGCTGAACGGATTTTGATGGGATTTTCACGAACTGTTCCGGGAGGACTTTCAATAAGTGCAGGGCATTGAGGTACGTTTGTTATCCTGTAATAGCCGTATTAACACTTGCACCGTAACTTACCGTTACGCTCTGCAACATGACGTATGTCGCTGATGACCTACTAATTAGTTAGTTAAATAAATTGTAATAATTCACTTCTCAAGCTTACGCGCTCACTAGACATGAAATAAAACACTTTTAACGGATACTAGCGCGGTTTTATTGAAAGTACTTTGGTAATTAGTTGGTATTTGGTTTGATTTTTGATTTTCCCGACGTTTCGGCACCTTTGCAGCTGCCGTGGTCACGGGGGACTTAAGCTACTTGTGAGCCTACCCTCAAGCGATGAATTTTTTGAAACGTTCAGAAATTAAAATTTATCAAATTTAACCTCTGGAGCACTGCCATTTTGATTACGAATCCTACGTGCAGCCCTGCCATCTGGTGGGAAAAACCGGAAAAACCACGAAAAACTGGGTTACGTAAATAAAAACGACCCAGCTCTTATATGTTTACCAATTCTAATGCTGTATTGTTTTTCAGAATCTATAATAAATTTCCAATACGAAGATATAATACCGATAATACGCAATAATACTAACAAACCTTATAATACGCAATAACATGTTGAACTGCACGATATTGGGTCACACAAAACTAAACCTTATCTTCATCACAATAAGAGTCATATAGTCAAGTGAAAAAGTCCGACTAGTTCGGTTGGCAATTGGAACGCATCCATTTACTCAATCCGGTCTGTGTATACGTCATTGGAAAGGCAATGTCATAACGATATAAGTCACAGAACATTACAAACAAAACTAAACCATATCTTCTTCACAATAAAACAAAATATCGCCTGCAAGCCGTTCGCCGCCGTCCGCCGTTTTGGTCCGATGTGAGCTGTCGGGGCTTGACGGAATGAGATTAGTTCGAGGCCATTGTGAGCGACCTGTGCCAGCCAGGTTAATTAGTTTAATTTTGGTTTGGTTTTAATTTAATTTTATATGTTAAAAAGAGAGAATCTACTGAAACTACTACCATTTCTGAACGTTCTAAAAAATTCATCGCTTGAGGGTAGGCTCACAAGTAGCTCCAGTCCCCCGTGACCACGGCAGCTGCAAAGGTGCCGAAACGTCGGGAAAATCAAAAATCAAACCAAATACCAACTAATTACCAAAGTACTTTCAATAAAACCGCGCTAGTATCCGTTAAAAGTGTTTTATTTCAAATTGTAATAAGTGATAATCGCTCTCTTCTGCTGTGACACCCGTCAATACAACATGTTACCACAATCTACTGGTTTTACTTGAAGCATCCCCAAACCAATTACATCATCTTACTTCAATCCATACAAATTTTGTAAACCTTATACAGCGTGAAATTTTAATCATTTGGTTCCCGCAGTGGGGTGGTTCCACTCGTGATTACAAGCAACTTTTACTATGGGACCAACTCTAATATCGCAAAAAAAAAACAGCTGCTCCATACAAAAGTGCAGTACCCACTCGACCGTAATGTATGGAACAGCCGATTTTTTTTTCGCCATATAAGAGTTGGCCCCATAGTAAAAGTTGCTTGTAATCATGAGTGGAACCACCCCACTGCGGGAACCAAATTATAAAATTTCACGCTGTATTTTAAATGCGAAGGTCTGGTTGTCAGATACTATATCTTTGTTAGGCACCAGTCTTTCATAAACAAGGTGTACTTAATTAATTTAAATTAGACAATAAGATAGTTTAGTATTAAATAATGTACTACCTGGTTTGTGACTGAAATAAACGATTATATTATTATTATTATTATTCTTTCCTTCACGTCTTAACTACTAAACCGATCATCATGAAATTTTTGCATACACGTTGTCAGGGGTACAGAGAATGACATAGGATACATTTCATCCTGTAAAACGAAAGTGTTCTTGAGGGATACACAAAATACGCAGACGAAGTCGCAGGCTCCACCGAGCTCCTCAAATTGAATAAATCAATGGGTGCATTTCCGCAGACTAAACGCTAAGTCATCGATCACCATAGTATACATTTTTTATTATTTCCATGGTTAAAATTTCCTCTATGGCGTGGCAATCGATGACTCAGCGATTACTCTGTTGGAATGCACCCAATATTAATAATAAATCAAATGTTAAGTCACTTAATATTAATCTAAAAATTCAATAAATCATATGTTGTATGTAACCCCTTGTGGTATGGCAGGCCGCTCGCGACGCTGTCGTACTGCAGCGACGCCATCAACTACTCCACCATCGTGTCCACCATAGAGTTCGACAAGGACGAGGAGTTCTTCGCCATCGCCGGGGTCACCAAGCGGATCAAGGTGAGGGGCTTGTTAACTAAATACAAAAAAAATATGGTCATTACTATAGATAAGAAAGAGTATCGGGCCTAGAATGCTACCCTGTGGCACTCCGAAATGCACTTTGTAACTCACATTAGTAACCGACACATCTCAAATACAATTCCAATACGAATTGATTTGCAAAACTAAATTTAAAGTAAACATATTTTTATAGGAAGAACAAACAATAAGTCATTGCTATAGATAATAAAGAGTATCGGGCCTAAAATGCTACCCTGTGGTACTCTGAAATGCACTTCGTAAACTTAAATATGCATATTTTTTTTAGTTTTTAGGCATTCACAATGCTATTTTTTATATTAAGATAATAAATATACTTACGAGGGCGGTTTGATAAGTCCATGGCTTTGAAAAGAAGAAATGCTTTTTTTCCATAATTTACTATGGGGCCAACTCTGCAACTCAACAAAAAAAATATCAGCTGTTTTATACAAGTTGTTAATACCTACTCGACCAGAATGTATGAAATAGTTGTTTTTTTTTTCGAGATTTCAAGGTTGGTCCCATAGTAAAAGTTGTTCATATTCATGAGCACAATCACCACCTAAGAGGTTAGGTTTTGCGTTTATTCATTAACACGTTGTATTGCCGCTTGCGTAGATTTTATTGTATATTCATGAATTATTTAATCACAACATAATGTTACAAATCATATTCGTATAAGGTATTATTGAATACACATTTAAATTACTAACAATGGAGAGAAAAAAAAAATAACATTCACATTAAAACACTACTAAATTAAATAACTAAAGCCTAAAAATCTTTAATAAAATATAACTAAATATAAAAAATATGGTATATTAAAAAACAAAACAACAATCTGACAACTAACGGCCTTACCACAAAAAAAATTAAAACACTGTTTAGTAAACACACTGTTTAAATGTGATGCCGTCACTTTCAAACAATATTGTCAAAAAAGTAACAGCATCACATTTAAACAGTGTTTTAGTTAAACACTTGTTAAACAGTGTTTTGTGGTAAAGCCGTTAAACTTCTCATCGAAGTATTCTTTTAGATCATAAAAGGCTTTTGCGGATAATAATCTTCTTAACTCGAGCTCAAACTTTTTACCGTGGAGGGTGTTTATAGAGTTGGGCAAGTGATTATAAACCTTGTATAATGTTACAAGGTGTTCGAGTACGAGGCGGTGGTGCGCGACGCGGTGGACGTGCACTACCCCTGCGCCGAGATGCAGTGCTCGCACAAGGTGACGTATTAAGGCGCCCACTACACACTACTAGCGCCGCCAATACATTTATTTTTATTACTCGTAAACCAGGTGAATATTTAAAAAAAGCTAAGATCACGCCCTCCTAAATGGTCTATAATATTTTTTTAATAACTCTTCAACAGTTTTCATTCTTTCTGTAAGTTCATAACCATAAAAACTTATCAAAATAAACTTCCAATCGTCAGATTTCGCAATTTTCAACGACAGTGTCGCGAAAGCGATTTTTAAATATCTAAAATATAATATAAAATAATAAAATGCTAATAGAAATATTAAATTATCAAATAAATAAGATAAATATAAACTTCCGTTACAAATCAAATGTCAAAGTAGGTAGTTAGCTATAGTCTGGGGAACAAGATGGCGGACGGCCAGTTCTCTGACAGCTCGCAAGAGAGTCAGTCGAAGTGTGGATGGCGGGTAAAACGTGCGACACTTCGAAGCTCTTGTAAGTAAATTTATGCATAATATAGTTTCATGATAACGTGGTTATCGATGCAAAGGTGATATGAAATGGTTCTGGTGGTAAAAGGGACGGTTGTAAGGGGAAGATGAGGAGACCGTTTTAAGGGCAGTGGCCCATGTTTTTTTACATTTCAAATCAGCTTGGCATAGATATATATATGATGTATTTCCTCCCATAAAAATAGTGTAGCGAAGCAGAATATTTAAATTCATATATTTGCCCTTTGGCAACATGGTGGAGAGTGCTGGGATTTGTATCCTGGCGAGAGAACGATTTCTCGAAAAGAAATCGTGCGTTAGTTTTCTCAAAAGAAATTCACGTGTCAGTTTTCAAAAAAAAAAAACTTTCAAAGCCGATATCTCAAAAAGAAATCACGCTAGTGTTTTTCAAAAGAGGAAATGTGTTGTATTTAGATTTCTAAAAAGAATTCTTGATTTAAAAACAAGCTGAGTGTAAAAATAATAATAATAATATAATGATGTTATAAATAGATTGAAATATGAATGTCAAATGTTAAGATTTCAAGTAAAGAAATCCGTATATGTTTTCAGCAAAAGAAAACTATAATTAAAGTTACTATTTGATTTCAAGTAAAGAAATCAGTAGGTATCTGTTTTCAGCGAAAGAAAACTATGATTTATGTTTGTTATTCGATTTCAAGTAAAGAAATCGGAATTTGGTTTTTAGCTAAAGAAAACCATAATGAAGGGTAGTATTTGATTTCAAGTAAAGAGATCGTAATTATAAACAGATTTTCAAAGAAAGAAAACGTTGATAAAGATAGTATGCATGCAATAAATATTAATCTAGCCCTATCGATCGAATAAATTTAAAATAGCCGCTAAATAATTTATTCTAATTTCCCGCCTTTTTTAAACGATACCGCATTGGCGCAAAACGGCAAAGTATATAAGTTGTTGTGTTGGTATGCCAACCGGAAGTTATTCAAAGACTCGGAACTCGGATATTTCATACGAGGGGTACGGAAAAGATGAGCTGTCGACTTCGTATTTTTATATCAGGATACTCAGGATAACGTGAATCGGAACGTCGTCGGTTTCATAATTATTGTTATGTTGTTTGTTGTTTCCTGTCATGGCCGGCTCGCTCACCGCTCTTTCTTTTCTTGTTCGTCACTGCGTGCATATTGTGTTGTGTTTGTGTCCTGCGATAAATTGTGTTCCAAAATCGTAGCGATAATAGTGAAAGTGGCAAAACAAACTGAGTGTGAGCTGAAGGACTTCTGTCGGTGAGTAATTTCTGCAAAATATGAGGTGATGGGGGTGACGCCTCGCCGGCCGGGATTTTGCAATCGTGTTTTTTGATAGAAATAGCACTCGTAATCAATTGTTTCGGTTCAATAAAAACTTGTTTTACGTGATTTCGTTGCTTTTAAGATAAAAGTTCATATTTTTATTGGTACCTGCAAAGGAAGATTCATGCTTGATAATAATTTGATGCACATGGCTTGCACATGGCGTTATGGCGTCATGGCGTCGTTTCTGTAACTTATGCAAGGATCACTATAATAATGGATAAATAGAACTAGATTATTAATGTTTCTACATGGAAAGTATGATAGGTGTTTTGTAAATAAATACATTACATAGGTACTTGCTTACCTTTTAAACGCCGGCGAGAGCTTACCTGACATTTCCATACTATAGGGACGTATTATTTTGTTTTTCTATCGGATACGACTTGGTTTGTACGACCAAATTTCGCTTTTACAGTGAGATGGAGAACACTACGAGTCCAGCTTCAGTGTTTAGGGTCAATCTGATTAGGGACCAATTAGAAACATTAGCAAATCAATGCCGAACGTTTACTCAGGATAATTACTGTCCAATCAAGATTAACATATTTAAGAGAAAGTTGCAAACTTTTATAAATGAAATTACAAATTTCTTTACAAATTGTGATTCTGAAGAAATTGTTAGTTACTTAACCCAATTCCAATTAGAATGCGAAGACTTGTTAGCGGCACTAGAACTATTTTCGTCTCGGGGCCCTCGTGGGCCGGAGCAGAAAGCCAGCAAACTTCCTACCCTCGAACTAACTAAATTTGACGGGGACATATTACGATGGCAAGAATTTCACGATACATTTTGTTCGAACATTGATAGTAGGGACTTGAGCGATGTGGATAAGATGTTATATTTGAAATCAGTTCTTGAAGGGAAAGCTAAAGAAGTTATAGAAGGTATTCAAGCGACAAACCTTAATTATCAGATAGCACTTAAGGCTCTGCGAGACCGCTATGGTAATAAATCTATTCTGATTGATTCACACTACAACGCGTTATACAGTTTGAAGACATGTAGTCAAGACATAAATGAATGCAGAAAGACTTACAACGAAATAGAACGGCACCTTAGAGTACTTCAGGCACTAGGCGAGGACACATTGGGCAACCACCTGCGAACCGTTATTTTAAGCAAATTTCCAGAAAATTTCAAGTATGAACTCAACCTTCGTCTCAAAGAAGATGAGAGGACAGTAGGAAATATACGGTCTCATTTGGAGTTACTCATCCGTGCTAGCGAAATGTCTCATCGTTCAACACCTGTTGAACAGTTCACTACTGAGGTTCTAGTATCTACTGCTACAGCTTCTAAACCCTCTGGTTCTAATCGCTACGTACCTAAAAAACAACATATGAATAGGAAAAGGAAGACGGAGGTGAATCATGAACCTCCAAAGAAGAAAAGACCTCTCATGCCTTGCATATTCTGTCAAGAACTACATTATAATGAGGAATGTCCTCTCTCCCTAAGCAGTAGAAAAGATAAACTTAGGGAAAAAAGAAAATGTTACGTTTGTTTTAAAGAAGGACATTTTTCAAAAGTCTGCAAAACCAAAAGACGATGCTTCCACTGTAAGAAAATTGATCACAATCGAGCGCTCTGTGATAAGCTGAAGGAAAATAAAAGGAACCCTACTACTACCCTGGTTAGCTATAGTACTAGTTTACAAACTGCAATTGTTTCAGTTCAAGGTTATGAAAAGAATAATTTGGTGAAATGTCGTGCGCTTCTTGACTCCGGTAGTCAGAGGTCATATATAACTTGCAATAAAGCTAAACAATTGAAACTTAAATGCATAGAAGAAAACTGTTTAATGGTTTACACTTTTGGTTCAAATAAACCAAAAGAAATTATAAGTCCTTTGGTTAACATAAATTTGATTACGAAGTCTGGTATCTGTAAAACTATCGACGCTAATATCATACCTTTAATTACAGATCGAGTAGGCGACAGTCATTCTTCAAAGTCATTAGTAAAATTAATTCAAGAAAAATTTAAAAGTAATGTAGTTTTGGCAGATGATTATTCAATAGGTACACAGGTTGATCTTTTGATTGGTAATGATTTTTATTTTCAATTCGTGCACAGCGAAAGGGTGCAAGTTGATGAACATCTTTTCTTAATTAAATCTGATTTTGGGTGGCTAACCACAGGAAGGTACCGACCTGACAAATCAAGTACATTAACAATGAATGTAGTAACTTACTCTCAAGAAGCTGTACATGCCTTAGGCAATAATTTTGTTATACCTGACTTACCACTTAAAGAAAGTACTGTAAATCAGATATGGGAACTTGAAACACTCGGAATCACGGATTCACCTAAATCAAAGCGAGATGAGGAAGCTATAGAAAACTTCAACCACACTATTCAGATTAGAGGTAGTAGATATTATGTCACATGGCCTTGGATTGATTTCCCACCAGATTTACCTACAAACTATATTCTAGCATTAGGAAGACTTAGGAGTCTAATAAAAAGGTTAAATCAAGAATCAATACAAGAGTATGACAGCATCTTAGATGAACAAATAAAGAATAACATTGTTGAAGTAGTACCAACATCAGAACCGTTTCACCACAATTGTTCACCTATCCATTATATTCCACATCACATAGTTCATCAAGCCGGTAAGAAAGGTCGTATTGTGTATGATGCATCCGCTAAAATTAAAGGACATCACAGCTTGAACGAGTGCCTTTATAAAGGACCGTTGATGCTAGAAGATCTTACTGCGTTGTTGATAAATTTCAGAATACACAAAGTAGGCATTACTGCAGATATTGAAAAAGCTTTCTTGCAGATCGGGCTTCAGGAAAATGACAGAGATGTAACACGTTTTCTTTGGCTTAAAGACCCTAAAGGTGAGGTCACACCAGATAATATTATTCATATGAGGTTTTGTAGAGTTCCGTTTGGAATTATCTCTAGTCCGTTCTTGCTGACTGCTACTGTTAGGTACCATATAAATAAAAGGGATCCCGATTTACTACCGCTGATCGCAGACAAATGCTATGCAGACAACTTGGTGTCCGGTGCAAAGTCTACGGAAGAAGCTTATGAGCTCTTTGTGAAGACCAGAGATGTATTCGATGATCTTTCAATGAACATAAGGGATTGGTTATCTAATGACACCAACCTTATGGAGAAAATACCAGCTGAGGTGAAGTCGAGAGATATTGATCTGTGTAAAGTCCTCGGTATGCTGTGGGACACTGTGCAAGACACACTTCAGCTTAAATATAATTCAAATGGAGCAGCAAATATTACCATAAGTACCAAAAGAGATGTACTTCGGATACTCGGTTCGGTCTATGACCCCTGTGGATTGGTTTCTCCTATATTAATGCCGATCAAGCTCTTCTTGCAGAATTTGTGGAGACAGAAAGTAAAATGGGATACATTATTATCCGAAGATGCCATACAACTTTGGAAAATAGCTTCACAAGGATTGAAAGAGATTCCTGAAATTAAGATCCCTCGTTATATTTGTCTCACAGAGTGCATGTATGAACTGCACTGTTTTGCGGACGCTGCGGAAAAGGCATATGTAGCTGTTGTTTATCTACGAGACGCTCAAACAAAGAAAGCGTACCTCATCATGTCAAAGAGTAGGATAGCACCGCTAAAAGAGAAGGAGCATCTCAAGATCCCCAAGCTCGAACTTCTTGGTGTTTTAATCGGTTCCCGCTTAATGAAATATATAAACAAATCACTACAACTGTCAGTTAGTAGGCAGGTGCTATGGACTGACAGTCAAATCGTATTAAGCTGGATAAAAAGCAATAAACTGCTCTCACCTTTCGTTGCTCGAAGAGTTAATGAGATAAAACAAAATAATAAAACTGAATTTCGATATGTACCTTCTAAAGATAACCCAGCCGATGTAGGAACACGACCTCTCACAACTCCTTTATCACAAACCATATGGCTAGGTGGACCACCATTTCTGAAAAAAAATGAATCGGAATGGCCGGCACAAACTACCACAGATAGCACTCTTCTTGCTGGGGAGGTCCCTACTCTCGTAGGTGAACAGGATGCGTGTCACGGCGAGGGAAACAGTTGTCAAGAAGAGGACGTACAGGAAGTGGAACCTGTTTGTGATGAGGAGTCGGCGAGGATAAGGGATATTCAGAAACATTACTTCTACCGGGAATATAACGGAAAGACAACCGACATCTCTAGATCTCTACAGCTATATAAAGATGAGAAAGGCCTGTTAAGATGTAAAGGAAGATTCCAAAACGCGGAGTGGTCCCAGGAACAGAAGTTTCCAATATTGTTGCCGAGAGAAGCGGAATTCACTCATTCAGCAATAAGGAATATTCATGAAACAAATTATCATGTAGGAGTATCTCATACATTGGCTCTTCTGAGGAAAAGATTTTGGGTTCCGAAAGGCAGATCTACAGTACAGAAGGTCATCAGAAAGTGTATACAGTGTCATAAGTATGCAGGTGGACCTTTCAAGCTACCACCGATGCCACCTTTACCTGAAGAAAGGGTGACATGTTGTCCAGCATTTTCATATACAGGTACCGACTACATGGGTCCCCTAAAGACATCTTATGGAGATAAACGTTGGATTTGTGTTTTCACATGCTTGTCTACACGAGCTATACATATGGAAGTGGTACACAACCTTACAGCTGAGGAATTCAACCTAGCCATTAGAAGATTCGTTGCTGCAAGAGGACTGCCTTTGTTAATAACATCTGATAATGCTACACAGATGAAGTTGATGGCTGATGTGATGACTGGCGATCAATGTATTGTAAACCAGGTAAAGTGGCGTTTCATACCAGAACTGGCCCCCTGGTTCGGTGGCTTCTACGAGCGGTTAATGAGTCTTATAAAAAACTGTATGAAAAGGACGTTGGAGAAACATCTACTTAATGATCAGCAGCTATTAACGACAGCCAAGGAAATAGAGGCGGTTCTGAATACACGACCACTTACATATGTAGCAGATGAAATAGAACATGTACTCTCACCAATCGACTTCCTACGTGTTGGCGGTCCAGTAGTTACTAAAAGTTCTGAAGAACAAAGCTTAATTCCATGTACTAGTACAAAGGAAAACTTGATCCAGGGATGGAAAAAGGGTCAAAAAATAATGCATGAGTTCTCAAAGATGTTCACTGGACAATACCTGCCGTACCTGAGACAAAGGAGCTCTGTTCATAAAGAGCCTCGTGTAGTATGCAATAGAGAGCCAAAGGTAGGTGAGATTGTACAGATCAAAGGTGATAGTGGTAACCGAGCAAACTGGAAGGTTGGAAAGATTGTTGAACTGAATAGGAGTGGAGATAGTAATATTAGAGTAGCAAAAGTCCGTATTGATAATGGACATATACTTAAGCGGTCAATAGCTCACTTGTACCCTCTCGAACTTGATAATGAGTCCATAGAAGATGACAAAGCATCCGAGTCCCCGGTAAATGATAAAGGCTCCGAGCCCATAGCAGACAACCAAACGTCTAGGTCCCCAGTAAAGGAGACGTCCATATTAGCAGACGACCAAACGTCTAAGTCCCCAGTAAAGGAGACTCCCTTGTTTGAAGACGATAAAACGTCCAAGTCCCCAGTAAAGGAGACGCAATCTAGACCACGGAGAGTAGCAGCTATCAAAGCTAGAGCGTTACTAAAAAAGTTAACAAAGCAACTTTTGGCAAGACAATAATATGTTTCGCCGGCGGGTGTGTCGCGAAAGCGATTTTTAAATATCTAAAATATAATATAAAATAATAAAATGCTAATAGAAATATTAAATTATCAAATAAATAAGATAAATATAAACTTCCGTTACAAATCAAATGTCAAAGTAGGTAGTTAGCTATAGTCTGGGGAACAAGATGGCGGACGGCCAGTTCTCTGACAGCTCGCAAGAGAGTCAGTCGAAGTGTGGATGGCGGGTAAAACGTGCGACACTTCGAAGCTCTTGTAAGTAAATTTATGCATAATATAGTTTCATGATAACGTGGTTATCGATGCAAAGGTGATATGAAATGGTTCTGGTGGTAAAAGGGACGGTTGTAAGGGGAAGATGAGGAGACCGTTTTAAGGGCAGTGGCCCATGTTTTTTTACATTTCAAATCAGCTTGGCATAGATATATATATGATGTATTTCCTCCCATAAAAATAGTGTAGCGAAGCAGAATATTTAAATTCATATATTTGCCCTTTGGCAACAGACAGTGATATGATTTTTTATGCAAAAAGGATAGCTTTTTTATCGATCAAACACAATAACCGAGTACATTTTTAATAAATGATCCAGTATTTCAGAAATCAATAAAAATGTACTAAATTTCGTCAAATTTCTGGCGAAGCGTCAATTAAAGCTATGCAATATTCAACCTTATTTTAAAGACATAGTGAAAGAGTAAATTTCGTGAAAGGGATAGGCCAGGCATATTTTTACAAACGAGGAAGCGATGATTGACGATTCGATACGCCTTTGGGCTTCGCCCCCTACATCACCAATTTTTATTCACCCTTTTCGTCCATCGGAAGAAATCAAAATGAAATCAAGTTTCATCAAATGACATTTACCAGCTCGCTGTCTCGTTGACAGATCATGTCACTCGACTTTTTGTTTTTTTTAACTCATGTAACCACAGACAAGAACGGAAAATGGTCAGGTTTTCATGATTTCTGGGACAGCTGGCGCCATCTCTTGCAGGACTTTAGCACTAAACTCATCACAACTAATGAGCTAGTTTTGGAAAAATTAAACCATTCTTTCAAAGGAATGCAACGTCACAATCCACATTAATTGCTAAAGGAGGAAGTTCTCAATTCAATTGTATATTTTATATCTATGTTCGCGCATAACTTGTTGATCCGATTTTTGTAAAAAAAAATTACATCCTTCTGAATCTCAATGAGGATCAGTAACAGGTTTGAATCCTACAGTTTTATTAATATAATATAAAATCATATTAATAGCTATGAAACTTAGTGAAAGATTTTTTGAAATCCGTTTAGAAATGGTTGAGTTATTAAGGGTTTGAAGGAAATGCCAAGCTCAATGCAATATGTACTTTATCACGTATGACATAAGGTTCGCGTACATCTTGATGACGTCATAATGACCTCCCAAAATAACAGTGTTATAGCTCGTATAACTTCTCGGGCTTAAGAGATATCGCACAAATGTCTTCACAGTTCATCATGTGGTGGCATAAGCTTTCTGATAAGCCACTAAACAAAAATCGTTACTGATCCTCATTACAGATTACAGATGTTGCAAATTATGTGATCATGTTTAAATGGGAACAAACGTGTGTTTAGGTGTCGTGCGTATCTTGGAACGCTTATCACAAAAACGTGCTCGCGTCAGCTGACTATGAGGGGTGCGTGTGTGTGTGGGACGCGGCCACGGGGCAGAGGACGAGAGCGCTGCAGGTGAGTGAAAGAGATAGACACTATGAGGGGTGCGTGTGTGTGTGGGACGCGGCCACGGGGCAGAGGACGAGAGCGCTGCAGGTGAGTGAAAGAGATAGACACTATGAGGGGTGCGTGTGTGTGTGGGACGCGGCCACGGGGCAGAGGACGAGAGCGCTGCAGGTGAGTGAAAGAGATAGACACTATGAGGGGTGCGTGTGTGTGTGGGACGCGGCCACGGGGCAGAGGACGAGAGCGCTGCAGGTGAGTGAAAGAGATAGACACTATGAGGGGTGCGTGTGTGTGTGGGACGCGGCCACGGGGCAGAGGACGAGAGCGCTGCAGGTGAGTGAAAGAGATAGACACTATGAGGGGTGCGTGTGTGTGTGGGACGCGGCCACGGGGCAGAGGACGAGAGCGCTGCAGGTGAGTGAAAGAGATAGACACTATGAGGGGTGCGTGTGTGTGTGGGACGCGGCCACGGGGCAGAGGACGAGAGCGCTGCAGGTGAGTGAAAGAGATAGACACTATGAGGGGTGCGTGTGTGTGTGGGACGCGGCCACGGGGCAGAGGACGAGAGCGCTGCAGGTGAGTGAAAGAGATAGACACTATGAGGGGTGCGTGTGTGTGTGGGACGCGGCCACGGGGCAGAGGACGAGAGCGCTGCAGGTGAGTGAAAGAGATAGACACTATGAGGGGTGCGTGTGTGTGTGGGACGCGGCCACGGGGCAGAGGACGAGAGCGCTGCAGGTGAGTGAAAGAGATAGACACTATGAGGGGTGCGTGTGTGTGTGGGACGCGGCCACGGGGCAGAGGACGAGAGCGCTGCAGGTGAGTGAAAGAGATAGACACTATGAGGGGTGCGTGTGTGTGTGGGACGCGGCCACGGGGCAGAGAACGAGAGCGCTGCAGGTGAGTGAAAGAGATAGACACTATGAGGGGTGCGTGTGTGTGTGGGACGCGGCCACGGGGCAGAGGACGAGAGCGCTGCAGGTGAGTGAAAGAGATAGACACTATGAGGGGTGCGTGTGTGTGTGGGACGCGGCCACGGGGCAGAGGACGAGAGCGCTGCAGGTGAGTGAAAGAGATAGACACTATGAGGGGTGCGTGTGTGTGTGGGACGCGGCCACGGGGCAGAGGACGAGAGCGCTGCAGGTGAGTGAAAGAGATAGACACTATGAGGGGTGCGTGTGTGTGTGGGACGCGGCCACGGGGCAGAGGACGAGAGCGCTGCAGGTGAGTGAAAGAGATAGACACTATGAGGGGTGCGTGTGTGTGTGGGACGCGGCCACGGGGCAGAGGACGAGAGCGCTGCAGGTGAGTGAAAGAGATAGACACTATGAGGGGTGCGTGTGTGTGTGGGACGCGGCCACGGGGCAGAGAACGAGAGCGCTGCAGGTGAGTGAAAGAGATAGACACTATGAGGGGTGCGTGTGTGTGTGGGACGCGGCCACGGGGCAGAGGACGAGAGCGCTGCAGGTGAGTGAAAGAGATAGACACTATGAGGGGTGCGTGTGTGTGTGGGACGCGGCCACGGGGCAGAGGACGAGAGCGCTGCAGGTGAGTGAAAGAGATAGACACTATGAGGGGTGCGTGTGTGTGTGGGACGCGGCCACGGGGCAGAGGACGAGAGCGCTGCAGGTGAGTGAAAGAGATAGACACTATGAGGGGTGCGTGTGTGTGTGGGACGCGGCCACGGGGCAGAGGACGAGAGCGCTGCAGGTGAGTGAAAGAGATAGACACTATGAGGGGTGCGTGTGTGTGTGGGACGCGGCCACGGGGCAGAGGACGAGAGCGCTGCAGGTGAGTGAAAGAGATAGACACTATGAGGGGTGCGTGTGTGTGTGGGACGCGGCCACGGGGCAGAGGACGAGAGCGCTGCAGGTGAGTGAAAGAGATAGACACTATGAGGGGTGCGTGTGTGTGTGGGACGCGGCCACGGGGCAGAGGACGAGAGCGCTGCAGGTGAGTGAAAGAGATAGACACTATGAGGGGTGCGTGTGTGTGTGGGACGCGGCCACGGGGCAGAGGACGAGAGCGCTGCAGGTGAGTGAAAGAGATAGACACTATGAGGGGTGCGTGTGTGTGTGGGACGCGGCCACGGGGCAGAGGACGAGAGCGCTGCAGGTGAGTGAAAGAGATAGACACTATGAGGGGTGCGTGTGTGTGTGGGACGCGGCCACGGGGCAGAGGACGAGAGCGCTGCAGGTGAGTGAAAGAGATAGACACTATGAGGGGTGCGTGTGTGTGTGGGACGCGGCCACGGGGCAGAGGACGAGAGCGCTGCAGGTGAGTGAAAGAGATAGACACTATGAGGGGTGCGTGTGTGTGTGGGACGCGGCCACGGGGCAGAGGACGAGAGCGCTGCAGGTGAGTGAAAGAGATAGACACTATGAGGGGTGCGTGTGTGTGTGGGACGCGGCCACGGGGCAGAGGACGAGAGCGCTGCAGGTGAGTGAAAGAGATAGACACTATGAGGGGTGCGTGTGTGTGTGGGACGCGGCCACGGGGCAGAGGACGAGAGCGCTGCAGGTGAGTGAAAGAGATAGACACTATGAGGGGTGCGTGTGTGTGTGGGACGCGGCCACGGGGCAGAGGACGAGAGCGCTGCAGGTGAGTGAAAGAGATAGACACTATGAGGGGTGCGTGTGTGTGTGGGACGCGGCCACGGGGCAGAGGACGAGAGCGCTGCAGGTGAGTGAAAGAGATAGACACTATGAGGGGTGCGTGTGTGTGTGGGACGCGGCCACGGGGCAGAGGACGAGAGCGCTGCAGGTGAGTGAAAGAGATAGACACTATGAGGGGTGCGTGTGTGTGTGGGACGCGGCCACGGGGCAGAGGACGAGAGCGCTGCAGGTGAGTGAAAGAGATAGACACTATGAGGGGTGCGTGTGTGTGTGGGACGCGGCCACGGGGCAGAGGACGAGAGCGCTGCAGGTGAGTGAAAGAGATAGACACTATGAGGGGTGCGTGTGTGTGTGGGACGCGGCCACGGGGCAGAGGACGAGAGCGCTGCAGGTGAGTGAAAGAGATAGACACTATGAGGGGTGCGTGTGTGTGTGGGACGCGGCCACGGGGCAGAGGACGAGAGCGCTGCAGGTGAGTGAAAGAGATAGACACTATGAGGGGTGCGTGTGTGTGTGGGACGCGGCCACGGGGCAGAGGACGAGAGCGCTGCAGGTGAGTGAAAGAGATAGACACTATGAGGGGTGCGTGTGTGTGTGGGACGCGGCCACGGGGCAGAGGACGAGAGCGCTGCAGGTGAGTGAAAGAGATAGACACTATGAGGGGTGCGTGTGTGTGTGGGACGCGGCCACGGGGCAGAGGACGAGAGCGCTGCAGGTGAGTGAAAGAGATAGACACTATGAGGGGTGCGTGTGTGTGTGGGACGCGGCCACGGGGCAGAGGACGAGAGCGCTGCAGGTGAGTGAAAGAGATAGACACTATGAGGGGTGCGTGTGTGTGTGGGACGCGGCCACGGGGCAGAGGACGAGAGCGCTGCAGGTGAGTGAAAGAGATAGACACTATGAGGGGTGCGTGTGTGTGTGGGACGCGGCCACGGGGCAGAGGACGAGAGCGCTGCAGGTGAGTGAAAGAGATAGACACTATGAGGGGTGCGTGTGTGTGTGGGACGCGGCCACGGGTCAGAGGACGAGAGCGCTGCAGGTGAGTGAAAGAGATAGACACTATGAGGGGTGCGTGTGTGTGTGGGACGCGGCCACGGGGCAGAGGACGAGAGCGCTGCAGGTGAGTGAAAGAGATAGACACTATGAGGGGTGCGTGTGTGTGTGGGACGCGGCCACGGGGCAGAGGACGAGAGCGCTGCAGGTGAGTGAAAGAGATAGACACTATGAGGGGTGCGTGTGTGTGTGGGACGCGGCCACGGGGCAGAGGACGAGAGCGCTGCAGGTGAGTGAAAGAGATAGACACTATGAGGGGTGCGTGTGTGTGTGAGACGCGGCCACGGGGCAGAGGACGAGAGCGCTGCAGGTGAGTGAAAGAGATAGACACTATGAGGGGTGCGTGTGTGTGTGGGACGCGGCCACGGGGCAGAGGACGAGAGCGCTGCAGGTGAGTGAAAGAGATAGACACTATGAGGGGTGCGTGTGTGTGTGGGACGCGGCCACGGGGCAGAGAACGAGAGCGCTGCAGGTGAGTGAAAGAGATAGACACTATGAGGGGTGCGTGTGTGTGTGGGACGCGGCCACGGGGCAGAGGACGAGAGCGCTGCAGGTGAGTGAAAGAGATAGACACTATGAGGGGTGCGTGTGTGTGTGGGACGCGGCCACGGGGCAGAGGACGAGAGCGCTGCAGGTGAGTGAAAGAGATAGACACTATGAGGGGTGCGTGTGTGTGTGGGACGCGGCCACGGGTCAGAGGACGAGAGCGCTGCAGGTGAGTGAAAGAGATAGACACTATGAGGGGTGCGTGTGTGTGTGGGACGCGGCCACGGGGCAGAGGACGAGAGCGCTGCAGGTGAGTGAAAGAGATAGACACTATGAGGGGTGCGTGTGTGTGTGGGACGCGGCCACGGGGCAGAGGACGAGAGCGCTGCAGGTGAGTGAAAGAGATAGACACTATGAGGGGTGCGTGTGTGTGTGGGACGCGGCCACGGGGCAGAGGACGAGAGCGCTGCAGGTGAGTGAAAGAGATAGACACTATGAGGGGTGCGTGTGTGTGTGGGACGCGGCCACGGGGCAGAGGACGAGAGCGCTGCAGGTGAGTGAAAGAGATAGACACTATGAGGGGTGCGTGTGTGTGTGGGACGCGGCCACGGGGCAGAGGACGAGAGCGCTGCAGGTGAGTGAAAGAGATAGACACTATGAGGGGTGCGTGTGTGTGTGGGACGCGGCCACGGGGCAGAGGACGAGAGCGCTGCAGGTGAGTGAAAGAGATAGACACTATGAGGGGTGCGTGTGTGTGTGGGACGCGGCCACGGGGCAGAGGACGAGAGCGCTGCAGGTGAGTGAAAGAGATAGACACTATGAGGGGTGCGTGTGTGTGTGGGACGCGGCCACGGGGCAGAGGACGAGAGCGCTGCAGGTGAGTGAAAGAGATAGACACTATGAGGGGTGCGTGTGTGTGTGGGACGCGGCCACGGGGCAGAGGACGAGAGCGCTGCAGGTGAGTGAAAGAGATAGACACTATGAGGGGTGCGTGTGTGTGTGGGACGCGGCCACGGGGCAGAGGACGAGAGCGCTGCAGGTGAGTGAAAGAGATAGACACTATGAGGGGTGCGTGTGTGTGTGGGACGCGGCCACGGGGCAGAGGACGAGAGCGCTGCAGGTGAGTGAAAGAGATAGACACTATGAGGGGTGCGTGTGTGTGTGGGACGCGGCCACGGGGCAGAGGACGAGAGCGCTGCAGGTGAGTGAAAGAGATAGACACTATGAGGGGTGCGTGTGTGTGTGGGACGCGGCCACGGGGCAGAGGACGAGAGCGCTGCAGGTGAGTGAAAGAGATAGACACTATGAGGGGTGCGTGTGTGTGTGGGACGCGGCCACGGGGCAGAGGACGAGAGCGCTGCAGGTGAGTGAAAGAGATAGACACTATGAGGGGTGCGTGTGTGTGTGGGACGCGGCCACGGGGCAGAGGACGAGAGCGCTGCAGGTGAGTGAAAGAGATAGACACTATGAGGGGTGCGTGTGTGTGTGGGACGCGGCCACGGGGCAGAGGACGAGAGCGCTGCAGGTGAGTGAAAGAGATAGACACTATGAGGGGTGCGTGTGTGTGTGGGACGCGGCCACGGGGCAGAGGACGAGAGCGCTGCAGGTGAGTGAAAGAGATAGACACTATGAGGGGTGCGTGTGTGTGTGGGACGCGGCCACGGGGCAGAGGACGAGAGCGCTGCAGGTGAGTGAAAGAGATAGACACTATGAGGGGTGCGTGTGTGTGTGGGACGCGGCCACGGGGCAGAGGACGAGAGCGCTGCAGGTGAGTGAAAGAGATAGACACTATGAGGGGTGCGTGTGTGTGTGGGACGCGGCCACGGGGCAGAGGACGAGAGCGCTGCAGGTGAGTGAAAGAGATAGACACTATGAGGGGTGCGTGTGTGTGTGGGACGCGGCCACGGGGCAGAGGACGAGAGCGCTGCAGGTGAGTGAAAGAGATAGACACTATGAGGGGTGCGTGTGTGTGTGGGACGCGGCCACGGGGCAGAGGACGAGAGCGCTGCAGGTGAGTGAAAGAGATAGACACTATGAGGGGTGCGTGTGTGTGTGGGACGCGGCCACGGGGCAGAGGACGAGAGCGCTGCAGGTGAGTGAAAGAGATAGACACTATGAGGGGTGCGTGTGTGTGTGGGACGCGGCCACGGGGCAGAGGACGAGAGCGCTGCAGGTGAGTGAAAGAGATAGACACTATGAGGGGTGCGTGTGTGTGTGGGACGCGGCCACGGGGCAGAGGACGAGAGCGCTGCAGGTGAGTGAAAGAGATAGACACTATGAGGGGTGCGTGTGTGTGTGGGACGCGGCCACGGGGCAGAGGACGAGAGCGCTGCAGGTGAGTGAAAGAGATAGACACTATGAGGGGTGCGTGTGTGTGTGGGACGCGGCCACGGGGCAGAGGACGAGAGCGCTGCAGGTGAGTGAAAGAGATAGACACTATGAGGGGTGCGTGTGTGTGTGGGACGCGGGCACGGGGCAGAGGACGAGAGCGCTGCAGGTGAGTGAAAGAGATAGACACTATGAGGGGTGCGTGTGTGTGTGGGACGCGGCCACGGGGCAGAGGACGAGAGCGCTGCAGGTGAGTGAAAGAGATAGACACTATGAGGGGTGCGTGTGTGTGTGGGACGCGGCCACGGGGCAGAGGAACGAGAGCGCTGCAGGTGAGTGAAAGAGATAGACACTATGAGGGGTGCGTGTGTGTGTGGGACGCGGCCACGGGGCAGAGGACGAGAGCGCTGCAGGTGAGTGAAAGAGATAGACACTATGAGGGGTGCGTGTGTGTGTGGGACGCGGCCACGGGGCAGAGGACGAGAGCGCTGCAGGTGAGTGAAAGAGATAGACACTATGAGGGGTGCGTGTGTGTGTGGGACGCGGCCACGGGGCAGAGAACGAGAGCGCTGCAGGTGAGTGAAAGAGATAGACACTATGAGGGGTGCGTGTGTGTGTGGGACGCGGCCACGGGGCAGAGAACGAGAGCGCTGCAGGTGAGTGAAAGAGATAGACACTATGAGGGGTGCGTGTGTGTGTGGGACGCGGCCACGGGGCAGAGGACGAGAGCGCTGCAGGTGAGTGAAAGAGATAGACACTATGAGGGGTGCGTGTGTGTGTGGGGACGCGGCCACGGGGCAGAGGACGAGAGCGCTGCAGGTGAGTGAAAGAGATAGACACTATGAGGGGTGCGTGTGTGTGTGGGACGCGGCCACGGGGCAGAGGACGAGAGCGCTGCAGGTGAGTGAAAGAGATAGACACTATGAGGGGTGCGTGTGTGTGTGGGACGCGGCCACGGGGCAGAGGACGAGAGCGCTGCAGGTGAGTGAAAGAGATAGACACTATGAGGGGTGCGTGTGTGTGTGGGACGCGGCCACGGGGCAGAGAACGAGAGCGCTGCAGGTGAGTGAAAGAGATAGACACTATGAGGGGTGCGTGTGTGTGTGGGACGCGGCCACGGGGCAGAGAACGAGAGCGCTGCAGGTGAGTGAAAGAGATAGACACTATGAGGGGTGCGTGTGTGTGTGGGACGCGGCCACGGGGCAGAGGACGAGAGCGCTGCAGGTGAGTGAAAGAGATAGACACTATGAGGGGTGCGTGTGTGTGTGGGACGCGGCCACGGGGCAGAGGACGAGAGCGCTGCAGGTGAGTGAAAGAGATAGACACTATGAGGGGTGCGTGTGTGTGTGGGACGCGGCCACGGGGCAGAGGACGAGAGCGCTGCAGGTGAGTGAAAGAGATAGACACTATGAGGGGTGCGTGTGTGTGTGGGACGCGGCCACGGGGCAGAGGACGAGAGCGCTGCAGGTGAGTGAAAGAGATAGACACTATGAGGGGTGCGTGTGTGTGTGGGACGCGGCCACGGGGCAGAGGACGAGAGCGCTGCAGGTGAGTGAAAGAGATAGACACTATGAGGGGTGCGTGTGTGTGTGGGACGCGGCCACGGGGCAGAGGACGAGAGCGCTGCAGGTGAGTGAAAGAGATAGACACTATGAGGGGTGCGTGTGTGTGTGGGACGCGGCCACGGGGCAGAGAACGAGAGCGCTGCAGGTGAGTGAAAGAGATAGACACTATGAGGGGTGCGTGTGTGTGTGGGACGCGGCCACGGGGCAGAGGACGAGAGCGCTGCAGGTGAGTGAAAGAGATAGACACTATGAGGGGTGCGTGTGTGTGTGGGACGCGGCCACGGGGCAGAGGACGAGAGCGCTGCAGGTGAGTGAAAGAGATAGACACTATGAGGGGTGCGTGTGTGTGTGGGACGCGGCCACGGGGCAGAGGACGAGAGCGCTGCAGGTGAGTGAAAGAGATAGACACTATGAGGGGTGCGTGTGTGTGTGGGACGCGGCCACGGGGCAGAGGACGAGAGCGCTGCAGGTGAGTGAAAGAGATAGACACTATGAGGGGTGCGTGTGTGTGTGGGACGCGGCCACGGGGCAGAGGACGAGAGCGCTGCAGGTGAGTGAAAGAGATAGACACTATGAGGGGTGCGTGTGTGTGTGGGACGCGGCCACGGGGCAGAGAACGAGAGCGCTGCAGGTGAGTGAAAGAGATAGACACTATGAGGGGTGCGTGTGTGTGTGGGACGCGGCCACGGGGCAGAGAACGAGAGCGCTGCAGGTGAGTGAAAGAGATAGACACTATGAGGGGTGCGTGTGTGTGTGGGACGCGGCCACGGGGCAGAGAACGAGAGCGCTGCAGGTGAGTGAAAGAGATAGACACTATGAGGGGTGCGTGTGTGTGTGGGACGCGGCCACGGGGCAGAGGACGAGAGCGCTGCAGGTGAGTGAAAGAGATAGACACTATGAGGGGTGCGTGTGTGTGTGGGACGCGGCCACGGGGCAGAGGACGAGAGCGCTGCAGGTGAGTGAAAGAGATAGACACTATGAGGGGTGCGTGTGTGTGTGGGACGCGGCCACGGGGCAGAGGACGAGAGCGCTGCAGGTGAGTGAAAGAGATAGACACTATGAGGGGTGCGTGTGTGTGTGGGACGCGGCCACGGGGCAGAGAACGAGAGCGCTGCAGGTGAGTGAAAGAGATAGACACTATGAGGGGTGCGTGTGTGTGTGGGACGCGGCCACGGGGCAGAGGACGAGAGCGCTGCAGGTGAGTGAAAGAGATAGACACTATGAGGGGTGCGTGTGTGTGTGGGACGCGGCCACGGGGCAGAGGACGAGAGCGCTGCAGGTGAGTGAAAGAGATAGACACTATGAGGGGTGCGTGTGTGTGTGGGACGCGGCCACGGGGCAGAGGACGAGAGCGCTGCAGGTGAGTGAAAGAGATAGACACTATGAGGGGTGCGTGTGTGTGTGGGACGCGGCCACGGGGCAGAGAACGAGAGCGCTGCAGGTGAGTGAAAGAGATAGACACTATGAGGGGTGCGTGTGTGTGTGGGACGCGGCCACGGGGCAGAGGACGAGAGCGCTGCAGGTGAGTGAAAGAGATAGACACTATGAGGGGTGCGTGTGTGTGTGGGACGCGGCCACGGGGCAGAGGACGAGAGCGCTGCAGGTGAGTGAAAGAGATAGACACTATGAGGGGTGCGTGTGTGTGTGGGACGCGGCCACGGGGCAGAGAACGAGAGCGCTGCAGGTGAGTGAAAGAGATAGACACTATGAGGGGTGCGTGTGTGTGTGGGACGCGGCCACGGGGCAGAGGACGAGAGCGCTGCAGGTGAGTGAAAGAGATAGACACTATGAGGGGTGCGTGTGTGTGTGGGACGCGGCCACGGGGCAGAGGACGAGAGCGCTGCAGGTGAGTGAAAGAGATAGACACTATGAGGGGTGCGTGTGTGTGTGGGACGCGGCCACGGGGCAGAGAACGAGAGCGCTGCAGGTGAGTGAAAGAGATAGACACTATGAGGGGTGCGTGTGTGTGTGGGACGCGGCCACGGGGCAGAGGACGAGAGCGCTGCAGGTGAGTGAAAGAGATAGACACTATGAGGGGTGCGTGTGTGTGTGGGACGCGGCCACGGGGCAGAGGACGAGAGCGCTGCAGGTGAGTGAAAGAGATAGACACTATGAGGGGTGCGTGTGTGTGTGGGACGCGGCCACGGGGCAGAGGACGAGAGCGCTGCAGGTGAGTGAAAGAGATAGACACTATGAGGGGTGCGTGTGTGTGTGGGACGCGGCCACGGGGCAGAGAACGAGAGCGCTGCAGGTGAGTGAAAGAGATAGACACTATGAGGGGTGCGTGTGTGTGTGGGACGCGGCCACGGGGCAGAGGACGAGAGCGCTGCAGGTGAGTGAAAGAGATAGACACTATGAGGGGTGCGTGTGTGTGTGGGACGCGGCCACGGGGCAGAGAACGAGAGCGCTGCAGGTGAGTGAAAGAGATAGACACTATGAGGGGTGCGTGTGTGTGTGGGACGCGGCCACGGGGCAGAGGACGAGAGCGCTGCAGGTGAGTGAAAGAGATAGACACTATGAGGGGTGCGTGTGTGTGTGGGACGCGGCCACGGGGCAGAGGACGAGAGCGCTGCAGGTGAGTGAAAGAGATAGACACTATGAGGGGTGCGTGTGTGTGTGGGACGCGGCCACGGGGCAGAGAACGAGAGCGCTGCAGGTGAGTGAAAGAGATAGACACTATGAGGGGTGCGTGTGTGTGTGGGACGCGGCCACGGGGCAGAGGACGAGAGCGCTGCAGGTGAGTGAAAGAGATAGACACTATGAGGGGTGCGTGTGTGTGTGGGACGCGGCCACGGGGCAGAGGACGAGAGCGCTGCAGGTGAGTGAAAGAGATAGACACTATGAGGGGTGCGTGTGTGTGTGGGACGCGGCCACGGGGCAGAGGACGAGAGCGCTGCAGGTGAGTGAAAGAGATAGACACTATGAGGGGTGCGTGTGTGTGTGGGACGCGGCCACGGGGCAGAGGACGAGAGCGCTGCAGGTGAGTGAAAGAGATAGACACTATGAGGGGTGCGTGTGTGTGTGGGACGCGGCCACGGGGCAGAGGACGAGAGCGCTGCAGGTGAGTGAAAGAGATAGACTAATGCACACACACATTACGCAAAATTATTACTATTTAATAACAAATGCTTGGACAATGTCACACAGCGCCATCTAGTCTCAAACTAAGCAAAGCTTGTAATATGGGAGATAGACAACTGCTATACTACTTATTATTATACATAGTAAGTAACACCCAGACCCGTCACAGAAATTAAAATTCATCATTTCAATTTTCGCCCGGTCGGGAACCGAACCCGGGACCTCTTGCGTGGTAGGCGGCATGTTGACCACTGCACCACTCAGGTCGTAAATACAACGAGGATCAGTCGTGTCATGTTGTAGTGTTCTATAGTTTTGTTAATACAGTGTGAACACATTTTCATAGATACGAAACCCAGTTAAAGAATTATTGAAATCTGTTTTGAAATGCCTAGGCTAAAAGGGTTTTAAGGAAATGCTAAGCGCACTGAAGTATGTGCATTAATACGTATAACGTAAAGTTTGGTACGTGGAGCTCGGTGGCGCAGTGGTTTAGCGCCTGGCCAAGCGATTGCGGAAGTTAAGCAACGTTCGCAAGGGTCGGTCATGGGATGGGTGACCAAAAATGTACTATCTCGAGCTCCTCCGTGCTTCGGAAGGCACGTTAAGCCGTTGGTCCCGGCTGCATATGCAGTCGTTAACACCCACCAATCCGCATTGGGCCCGCGTGGTGGGTTATGGCCCATCCTCCTTACCACCCATAAGGAAGGCCTGTGCCCCAGCAGTGGGGACATCAAAAATGGCTGATGGACAATACATTACAGAAAATCCAATTAAGTCTATGATGAAGAAAGGCGGTCTTATCGCTTATTTTTTTTTTAATTAATTTAACCCCATTCGCATTCCCTTTTTCAATTCAATGTGGCATTATGGTTTTAATTTTTATTTTAATTTAATTAATTTTGACATTTTAAATTTACTTAATGCAGTTTTATTATAAGTGTAAATTATAATTATTATTTTTTTTGGTATTTGATGATATGATTTTCGCATTTTAAATTAATACAATTTTATTTTAATTATATTTTATTAAGTATAAGAATTTGTAATTTAATAGGTACCTAGAAATTTTAATATATTGTATTGTTGTAAATGGGTGTAATTTGCCTGAATAAATGATAATTCTATTCTATTCTATTCCAACAGGAGCACGACAAACGCGCGTGGTCGGTGCACTTCAACCGCGCCGACGTGCGGTTGCTGGCGTCAGGGTCTGATGATGCGAGGGTCAAGCTGTGGGCGCTCAACGCGGAGAGGAGCGTCGCCACTTTGGAGGCCAAGTTCAACGTGTGCTGCGTCAGGTGAGCACTAACACACACACGTGACATAAGTATAGTGTAACACAATATGTAAGTTTAAAGTACATATTCTTTTTGTTTTTGAAGCTCAATAAACAATGTGCAGCCTTTTTTTGCGTGTTCAAAAGCAAAATGGGTGACCAAATTAAGTTCGATAAAGATTGTGCAGCCACTTTTTATGTGGTCAAAAGCAAGATGGGTGACCAAATTAGGTTCGATAAAGATCGTGCAGCCACTTTTGTGTGGCCAAAAGCAAGATGGGTGACCAAATAAGGTTCGATAATGATCGTGCAGCCACTTTTTGTGTGTCCAAAAGCAAGATAGGTGACCAAATTAGGCTCGATAAAGATCGTGCAGCCACTTTTTGTGTGAAGAAAAGCAAGGTGGGTGACCGTATTAGTCTTGAGAAAGATAGTGCAGCCACTTTTTTGTGGTCAAAAACAAGATGGGTGACCAAATTAGGCTCAATATTGAGCAGCCATCAAGATTTCGAGTCATCATTTGGCAAATTTGCCAAATGTTTTAATACAATGGTATTAAAACGAAAAAAAAAAATATTGCGACTTGATAAGCTCCTACCTTTTTTGATGTCGGTTAAAAAATGTGACGAGTTGAAATGTGACGACCTGCGTGTGATGTGATCTGCAAAATGGATCCGATGAATATGACATTTTCAAAATATTACATTTTGTACAATCAGTAAAAGTAGTTTCTGATTCACCTGAAAAACTAATTTATTTCCTGCGCTGTTTTTGAGACTGGTCGGACTTCTGGACGTGATGTTTTAGATTTAGTTTTTAAAGCATTCTTGGTCGAAGACTAATGATATTGTATGTATGTATGTGTCAGACAGGGATTGAAATACCATTAAAAAAAATAACGTTAAAAATACCGTTAAAACATTTTATCGGTAAATTTACCGGTAAAAATAACGTTAAAATTATTGTACCGGTAAAATTACCGTTAAATATAGCGTTAAACTTTACCGGTACTATCGTACCGGTAAAATTATCGGTAAAAAGTAGGTAACGTTATTATTAATTGGAATAACGTTAATTTTAAAGTAATGGTAACAAAAAGTAAGAAATAACGTTAAAATTAACGTTAATTTCAATGTAACGTTATCTAAAGTAACGTTATTTATTGACGTAACGTTAATGTTAAAAGTAACGGTAAAATGTAAGAAATAACGTTACATTTTAAAATAACGTTATCAATCCCTGGTGTCAGATTCAACCCGCGCTCGTCGTGCCACCTGGCGTTCGGCTCGGCGGACCACTGCGTGCACTACTACGACCTGCGCGCGCCGCGGCATCCGCTGCAGGTACCACACACTAGCTCACGGTTTCTCAACCCGTGGTCCATGGACCCCTAAAGGGCCATCTATTAATAACGTCACACGAATTTCATGATTTTTGACCCCCTTTTAAGCTTAGTATCAATTATCATGTCACCGAATAAGTCATTCATTCATTCATTCCCTCCCCCGTCCTTGTCACATTTGTGAGACCCCTCCTCCCTAGTGTGACGTCACATATTTAACAATTTAACCTCTAGAAATAATTATTGAATTAAAATAGCACTTCCGAAATTTGTTTTATTTCAATTTAAATGATTTTGAAATGTGACGTCACGAAATTTAGGACCCCTCCCACCCCCTTAACGTGTGACGTTATTTATGGATGACCCCTAATGTAATATAAGCTGGGAGTCCATTGTGAGTAAATATTATGCTCCTCAATTTGACGTTCTAACCCAGCATAAGCAGAGCAACCGTCGTCGCACTAATTATTTATTTAAAGTTGTTTAATATTAAACCACGTAATGTAACACTTTTTCATAAGCAATGGTTTTAGAAGAAATGTAATTTCGTTTCATTGTTTCTTTTTCTGTTAAGGCGAGGCCAGTTCACGATCTGATGAAAAGTCTGATTTTTGAACTTCCAATGTGAAGAACTGATGTAAAATTTTACTTTACAAAAATTACTGTAGACTGAAAAAGAAACAAAGAAGCAAAGTAACCGAACAGAATATTGAAAAATGGCATGGTTACTCTGTAAAAAAATCCTGAATAACACCATAAAAACTAATAAAAATAAAATTAAAATCGCCAGATTTCGTAATTTTCAACGACAGTGATATGATTTTTTATGCAAAAAGGATAGCTTTTTTATCGATCTAACACAATAACCGTTGTAATAACAATGTAACCGTACATTTTTAATAAATGATCCAGTATTTCAGAAATCAATAAAAATGTACTAAAATTCGTCAAATTTCTGGCGAAGCGTCAATTAAAGCTATGCAATATTCAACCTTATTCTAAAGCTATAGTGAAAGAGTTAATTTCGTGAACTGGCCTCGCCTTAATAGTAAAATTACGACTTTGACCCATATTATGTGTGTATGCTTCTCCGCGATTAACTCACGCTTGGCCGAGCCGAGTTTTCTACCTAAATAATATACTTACACTACCTAATACAAAAGGTACCTACACTTAAAATAAAAAATTGTTTAAAAAAACAAAAAACTGACTTATAAAAACCTATCTCTAAAAAGCTAGAAATAATATTCGTAATAATAAAAACACGTTTATTGAAGTCGGGTGGGGCTTTTAGAATAAAAACAAATGGAATGGTACTCCAGCCCCACCCGACTTCAAATACGTGTTTTATTATTACGAATATTATTTCTTGCTTTTTTTGAAGTCGGTTTTTTGTTTTTTTTTAAACAATTTTTGCATTTGTTTTCAGGAATAAATTTTACTATTTTGTATTTTCATGATTTTGTTCACAACCTCTTACTTTATGAATGTATATTAACTGGCAGGTATTCCGCGACCACCGCAAAGCCGTCTCGTACGTCCAGTTCCTGAACGCGCACTCGCTGGTGTCCGCCTCGACGGACTCGCAGCTGAAGCTGTGGCGCGTGGAGTCCCCGCGCTGCGTGCGCTCCTTCAGCGGCCACGCCAACGAGAAGAACTTCGTGGGGCTGGCCACCGACGGCAGCTACGTCGCGTGCGGGTCAGAGAACAACGCGCTCTATGTGTACTACTCGGGGTTGTCGAGGCCGCTGCTGGCTTATAGGTAAGAGAGAACAACGCGCTCTATGTGTACTACTCGGGGTTGTCGAGGCCGCTGCTGGCTTATAGGTAAGAGAGAACAACGCGCTCTATGTGTACTACTCGGGGTTGTCGAGGCCGCTGCTGGCTTATAGGTAAGAGAGAACAACGCGCTCTATGTGTACTACTCGGGGTTGTCGAGGCCGCTGCTGGCTTATAGGTAAGAGAGAACAACGCGCTCTATGTGTACTACTCGGGGTTGTCGAGGCCGCTGCTGGCTTATAGGTAAGAGAGAACAACGCGCTCTATGTGTACTACTCGGGGTTGTCGAGGCCGCTGCTGGCTTATAGGTAAGATATAACACACATATACACATGATCACCAGACTATCGAATTCGTTTCAAACACAATGTCAAAGCATTGGAAACCTTAGTTCTCTTTACAAAGGGTAGGCGACACTTTTTTTTTATAAAGTTGCTCGTGGGGGCGCTTTCGCTAAAGGTAGGGAAATATGGGTGGGTAGGGAATGTGAAGGATAAAAATATGAAAATTGTCTCGCTCTTGACGAATTAAAGAAAACCAGAATGTGTTGGAAGAAAAATTATTATTTGCGAAAAATCGCTTCCAACATCCAAAAAGTGACAGCAAACACATAGAAAACAAAAAATTACAGGTCTACATCTACACTAGCGCCATGTCAGTTCGCCGTCTGGTGGACCATTTGTGAATCAGCAAAATGAGCGGTTTTCTGACAGCTGAGAATTTGAGTTTATTTTTATGTTTATAGATGGCGCTATTCAACTAGGTAGTTTTTTTTCATTTTTCCTAGCAGCTGAGTATACCACTTAATTTTTCAACACTTGACACTGGCAATAATTACTCCCTGAAGAGGAGTATATTGCCATAACAACGTCAAAAATTTGGCATTGACTCCTTTCATCCTTTGCTTTTACTTAACCCGGCGAGCTTGTGGTAGGGTGTGACATGCCCATGCTTTGCGCGAAGTCGTGTATTTTTCAAATTTGCCCCTCAATTGGTTTGTTGCTTCGAGTAGCTGGAGCCAATGTACTCCGCGGGGGGAGAGTGGCGTGACCGCAGTGTCAGGTCAACCGGCGCAGGAGCTACACGCGTGTAAACGTTCGTGGGGTGCGTCATACCCCGCCACATGCTCCGTGTTAGTTTTAACATATATCTACCTATAAATGCCAATTTATTAAACCAATACTTAAGAATTTATTTGTATTTTGAAATATGGTTTATATTTAGTGTATAAAATAAAAAACAGTGTATATTTATATACTTTTATTGTATTATTTATCAAAAATACTAAAACTAAAATCAACTAATTCTTTAAAAAAAATATGTTATTGAGAATCTTATATTCTTTAAGTTTTTAAAGTTGATTTTATATTTTTATTAAAGAATTAGTTGATTTTAGTTCCTTTTTCAGAAGTTCCTTTTTTTGTTAATGTTATATTTTAGTATTTCTGATAAATAATACAATAAAAGTATATAAATATACACTGTTTTTTATTTTATACATTAAATATAAACCATATTTCAAAATACGAATAAATTCTTAAGTCTTGGTTTAATAAATTGGCATTTATAGGTAATTATATGTTGGGGTATGGCAAACCCCACCACATGCTAGGTGTAACTTTTTTCACCTCATGCTCGCCGGGTTAAAAAGTCACGTACTTAGTTGAACAACGACATCTAGCCGCCTTTTAGGTACTACTTTGTTAAACTGCCTTTTGAAAACTGCTCATTGTCCTGCCATTTTGAAAATATGCTTAGATGAAGCAAAAACATGTGTATTGTTAGACATTTAGCTACTGTGGTGTAGTAGTGCGCCCACCCGTGTAAGGCAGGAGTCCCGGGTTTGATTCCGCGGGAGATAATTTGTATTCGGTTCGGTTGGTGGTAGGGCTTATTTCAAGTCCGCTTGGCTAGATTCCATCATGTTACCTAAGTCTGACGCCGTAACAACAATTATTTTTTCATCGAATGAGATATAGTGGCCACCTCTGGTGTTAGAGGTTATCAAGCCGCCTGTAAGGCCTCTAACTTGGCTTGACGACTGACATCAGGTGACAATATACAAAACATATAATAAAGAATTAACAGATCTATATTGATTTATTTAATACTAGTTTCTGCCCGCGACTTCGTCCGCGTGGATATTAGAGAAAATCCTTAGGGAACCTTCAACCAGGATCCGACAAGCCATTTTTACGTGATTAGGCGTGCTGCTTGAGACATCTGCCGCGTGTGGCGGACCTCGCACAAGGCTCCCCGTCCCCGTCCCTGTCCCTGTCCCCGTCCCCTGGATGTGCATAATTATCCAGGTCCAATCATGTCCACCGTGTTGGACTATGTGTTTGCCTATTTATTTTTAGATGTGCTGCTACGAAGTTTAAAGTTGTAATGTCTATTTTAAATTATTTATCCATACAAAATTTGATCCCCATTTTCACCCCTTTAGGGGTCAAATCATGTCCACCGTGTTGGACTTCAAAATAAATGTCATTTTTGCAATCGTCATCCCAGAAAACCCCAATAACGACATCCATATCTATTTTTTTGTTTTTTACCCCTTTTCACCCCCCATTTCATCCCCATAGGGGTTGAAATACTAATAATAACTATACGTTGCCATAGATTTCCGTCCATAAGCCTAAATTATAAATTTAGCTATTTGTACTTCGAAAATAAAGGATTTTCTTCAATACACAACTTCATCCCCCTTTTGACCCTTTCGGGGGTAGAATTTTAAAAAACGCTGAGACCCGTATTTATTAATTTTCAATGGTCAGCCTAAACACAAAATTTGAAGATCCTAGCTTCAAAACTGAGGGACTTTCATACAAACTTTGATCCCCTTTTTTACCCCCTTAGGGGGTGAATTTAAAAAACCCTTTCTTAGTGCACCCCTAGACCTCATAAAGAACCTACGTGCCAAATTTGGAGTCTCTAGACCCAGCGGTTTGGGCTGTGCGTTGATAGATCAGTCAGTCAGTCAGTCATTCAGTTTACGATTTTATAAATATAGATATCATACCAAAGCTCAAATCCGCTCTTTCCCCAAAACTTGGGTTGTGAGTAATATCGCAATATATGATTAAAGATTAAAAAATGCAACACTCAACTTGCTTTTTGAATTTGTTACTGTTATATTTTCTCAATTGTTTGCACACCAAGTTTTCAACTAAATAGTTATACTTCGTACTGTTAGTTTAATTTAAGTACCTATTACTTAGTTAGGACCTGTTTTACAAAATCTGATTAAGGCGAGGCCAGTTCACGATCTGATGAAAAGTCTGATTTTTGAACTTCTAATGTGAAGAAATGATGTAAAATTCTACTTCACAAAAATTACTGTAGACTGAAAAAGAAACAAAGAAGCAAATTAACCGAACAGAATATTGAAAAATGGCTTGGTAACTCTGTCAAAAAATCCTGAATAACACCATAAAAACTTAAAAAACTAAATTTCAAATCGTCAGATTTCGTAATTTTCAACGACAGTGATATGATTTTTTATGCAAAAAGGATAGCTTTTTTATCGATCTAACACAATAACCGAGTACATTTTTAATAAATGATCCAGTATTTCAGAAATCAATAAAAATGTACTAAAATTTGTCAAATTTCTGACGAAGCGTCAATTAAAGTTATGCAATATTCAACCTTATTCTAAAGACATAGTGAAAGAGTAAATTTCGTGAACTGGCCTCGCCTTAAGTTAAAATTAGTATACCTACTCTACGAATATTTCTTAAAATTTTGTTCCATCTTAAATTAAACCAGGAGTTAGTGTTTATCCTTAGACCAGCCATACTCGACCTTTTTTTTATGGGGCCACAAACACGTTTCGATCTTGAAGCGCGGGCCGCTAAAATATTTAGGTGTAAAAAAAACATAATTCAAAATTGGCGATGTGTTTATTGAAAAAAGAAAAGGTAGTCACAATAAAGCCAACTATGCAATATACAATACATGATTTTGTAACCTTTATAATATTAGTTATGATGAAGCGTCAAAGTTTAACTTGGTCAAAGTTTTAAAATTCCAAGTGGGCCAATCACAAAGGTTGCAGGTTGAGTATGGCTGCCTTAGACTGTGAAACAGAATATTAATGTAATATCGTCTAGTCCTAAGAGTGGCTCAATAAGTAACAAAATATGTTATATAGATTAGTTACAGGCACTAATAGGTCTCTAGCTGGAATCACATTTTACCATGTTAATATTTGTTCTACATGACTGTTTGTTGCCTTAAATAAATAAAATAAAAAAACAACCGGGACCGACGGTTTAACGTGCCCTCCGAAGCACGGAAGCGCTCAGTTGTAGTGCCACTTAACGGTCACCCATCCGACACCTGGCCGGACCGAGCGTTGCTTAACAAACGTGATCGAGTACGATCAGTTTGTCAAGTTCCGCCATGAGCGCTTCAGAGAGAGATTCGTAACAACAATTTAAAAATTGTTGTGTTCCGGCAGTTAGAGGTAAAATAGCCAGTTCCTCAGTGATGAGGATTCCGGGTGTAGTGCGCTTCCACCTTCGGCCTTATCGTCACTTAACATCAGGTGAGGTGAAGGCCAAGCACTATACCGTTGTGCATAAAAAAACAGCCCCAGTGACATTGTCCACTGTGTTCGTCCGCAGATTCGACGCCGTCCGCGGGTTCCTAGAGAAGGAGCGGCGCGACGAGGAGCCCGCGGACTTCGTGTCGGCCGTGTGCTGGCGCCGCGAGCGCCCCGACCGGGCGCTGCTGGCCGCCAACAGCCAGGGGACCATCAAGGTGCTCGAGCTCGTCTGATGCGACCCGGACGAGGAGCTGGCAATGTGCGGGACTTGATCATTGTTCAAGAAAATAAATATCAGTCTGAGCAGACTTGATTATTGTTAAATAAAAAGTGTGTCCATGTTCTTTCAAAAGTGTTGTTTATTATTCGAAAGAAAAGGCTATCGGGCCTTTTCGAATAGCTCCAATAGCCAGGGGACGATTAGGGTGCTCGAGCTCGTCTGATGCGACCCGGACGAGGAGCTGTCAATGTGCGGATAGTGTCGAAACTAAACTGTGAACACAAACTTGGTGATTGTTAAAGAAAATAAATATGAGTCTGAGGAGACTTGATTATTGTTAAATAAAAAGTCCTTTAGGACCATAATAAAGTGTGTCCATATTCTTTCAAAAGTGTAGTTTATTCCTCGAAGGAAAAGGCCCGATGGGGCTCCAATAGCCAGGGGATAAGGTGCTCGAGCTCGTCTGATGCGAGCGCGACGAGGTGCTGTGAATTAGTGACTATATATGTGAACTACAAGAGCAATACCATAGGCTGACGGGGTAGAGTGAGTGACACACATGCATACAAACAAACTGACTAACATACACACACATTAGAAATTGTACGAATAAAGTGGTAAAAAAGACTGTGAACACAAGATATAAGTAAATATGAGTTCAGTCTCCTCTCAAAAGTGTAGTTTATTCTGCAATGGGAGATAAGTGTAGTTCATTCTTCGAATAGAGAGGCCAGATAGGGCGCTCCTGGCCAATAGCCTAGAGAGGCCTGATAGGGCGCTCCTGGCCAATAGCCTAGAGAGGCCTGATAGGGCGCTACTGGCCAATAGAGAGGCCTGATAGGGCGCTCCTGGCCAATAGCCTAGAGAGGCCTGATAGGGCGCTACTGGCCAATAGAGAGGCCTGATAGGGCGCTCCTGGCCAATAGCCTAGAGAGGCCTGATAGGGCGCTCCTGGCCAATAGCCTAGAGAGGCCTGATAGGGCGCTCCTGGCCAATAGCCTAGAGAGGCCTGATAGGGCGCTACTGGCCAACAGCCAGGGGATTAATTAAAGTGCTCGAGCTCGTCTGATGCGAGCGCGGCGAGGTGCTGTGAGTGTGCGAATGAAGTGTCGAAAGAAAACTGAACAAAAGAAAATTGAAAAAACACAAAATGGTTGTTAAATCAAGTAACCGACCTGGCCGAAATCGGCTGGGAACTGATAATGACACACAAACTGACTAACATACACAAACTCAAAATCTGTACGGATAAAGTGGATTATGAAACTGAACTGTGAACACAAGAAACTTGATAATTGTTAAAGAACATAGATATGAGTTCAGTTTCTCTCAAAAGTCGTTTTTTCTTCGAAGGGAGAAGCCTGGAGGCTCTACTGGTGGCCATTAAAGTGCTAGAGCTGGGACCTGTGTGCTCTTGTTTCTTAAACCCAAAACAGAAACAATTGAAACACGATTATGACTTTAACAATAGCAAACTTGGGCCTCTGGTCTGATGAGGAAGAGGAGATGCTCTGAAGTGCACTATGTGAAGATAAACTTTGTTTATTTTACAAATGTGACCAGCTGTGACAAGACCCGTCCTTGTCACAGCTGGTCAAGAGGAGGAGGCGGCTGGAGGGGGTCAAAAATCATGATATTCGTGTGACGTAATTTATGGATGTCCCCTACCAAAAAGTCTGTATACCATATAATTAAGGACACCAGCTGATTTTCATACAAACGAGGTAACTTTGAAGCCACAGTTCTCCGCCAAGGATTGACCCAGCTGTGACCTGATGATGGCCATCCAGGGAGTGAATGGAGGAGATTCAGATCGCTATACACACCCAACTGATCTGATCAGCATTTTAAGATATATATATAAGGATCTGAGTTTTCAGTTTCAGGATTTCCATACATTTTTATTCGTATTTCGCGGTATTTTTAAACACATCCTTTTATCTCTTAGAATGCTGATCAGATCAGTTAGGTGTGTAGAGCGATCTGAATTTCCTCCATTCACTCCCTGGATAGCCATCATCAGATCACAGCTAGGTCGATTCCTGGCGGAGAACCAAGGCTACAAAGTTACCTCGTTTGTATGAAAATCGCCTAGCGTCCTTAATTATATGGCCACTATATACTTTTTCTGACGTGACTACGAATTAATAGGATTACCAAGTGATGCCTCAAACTTTCTCTCTTTTTGAATAACCGTAGTTGATATGCATCTTGTAAAATAGATAAGTGATGTCATTGATTCTAAATCATTACAGTTTATGAAAAAATCCTATGTCGTACCGTCCCTCTAGATTAGACATAAGATGCGTAACAGAATTTCATTATTACATACATACTTACTGTAAACAACAAACCACCAATAGTTATATTTTATGAAACTGAAGTATAATGAGGGGTATTAAAACACGAGTTTCGCCTCGTGTGATAATAGTATCACACGAGTGTTTTAATACCAAATTATGTACATTTGCATACAATACTTTATCTACACCCATGAATCGTCTATAAAGGGTTTTGAAACGGTAGCTTATTAACAACATTGAAACAACCAGTGTCATGGTAGCCGTAATGTCCGAGCGACGGCTTGTCTCGTCATAAAATCATCCGAATGAGTGTTTTAATGTTGTACTGAAATTCATAATGCAACTCCTTCGGGCGTGGACGCGGGGAGCGCGACCGTCTTTTGTTCGGATATTGTGGTTATTATGACACTGGTTATTTAACCAGTGTCATAATAACCACAATATCATAATTGTGTAATCATATATCAATAACATAATATTAAGTGAGTCAAACAGTGAGCTTCGGAACCTATTATGGAGGATTTAACGCATGGGTGTAGATAAAATCATCTTATTGAATTAATTCTGATAAAAAATGTATTTTTGGTATCTATACGCCATCTCTGCCTACCCCCATGGGAAACAGGCGTGAGTAAATGTATGTATGTATGTATGTATACGCCATCCAACTTAAGGGTGTGGTGGTAAACTGTAAAACAACAGAATTAAATTGTATGATGTTTTTATATTATTAAATTTTATCTATAATTTACATAAAAAAATATTTGTCTTGTTATCGACTGGTAAAATAAACCGGCATTTTACTATGATTGTAAAAAGCAGCAGGGGGTAGATTTTAGTTTTTTATGTGGAGTAGTGCCATCCTACTGAATAAACTTCAATACATTGAGGGCCCAAGTGGTGCACTTGCACCCGCAAGTTGGGCCCTATTCAATAAAACTTACAATCCTACTAATTTGTCAATAAGTGACATATATGTCAAGTTGTATGACAAGTGCTGTACAATAAACCTTACAATTATGTAACAATTTTACAAGTAAAATCTTACAAATATTACAATTATAAATGCTGTTCAATAAACGTTGATATGCAGAAAACGCCTGTAGATTTAGATGACAATATTGTATCTACTGTAGTTGTAATTTACAAATTACATAAATTTGTTAATATTTACACAATACATAATATAATAGAAAAAATACGACTCGCACCAGATCAAAAATCTCAAATTAAAAAAAAAAAAAAAAAAAAATTGTTAAAGATTCTTAATTAACGAGGATAGATTTAAAAAATCTTAGAATTTTAAAATAATCTATAGTAGCCTTGCTTATTAAATGTGATATCAGTCGCATCAAAAGAAAAAATATTGTGGTTTTTATTAAATATTTTTCTTTGTCGTTCGATTAGCACGATTCCATCGTTATCATCACTACACTCACTACTTGATTTTGGTAAAAAAAAGCAGCTAAAACAAAAAAAAGTACGTACTACAAATAAGTAAAATTGTATTTGTAGATTTGTAATACATTTCTGACAGGTGACCTCACCCTCGGTAAATTTTATAACTTGGCATTTTTTTTTGTTTTAGCTGCTTTTTTTACCAAAATCAAGTAGTGAGAGTAGTGATGATAATGATGGAATCGTGCTAATCGAACGACAAAGAAAAATATTTAATAAAAAACACAATATTTTTCTTTTGATGCGACTGATTTCACATTTAATGAGAAGTTTAGGGTAAGCAAGGCAACTATAGATTATTTTAAAATTCTAAGATTTTTGAAATGCGTTGCGTTGCGTTCAATAAAGCAGTTTTTCCTACAAATTTGTAAATTGTCACCTGTCACAGGAAAATGTTTATTGAACAAAAATATGTAAAATTGTAAGTACTATTCGACAAAATTGTAAATTTTCCACCATTACAAATTTGTAACTTGTATTTTTTATTTAACAGAAACTTGTAAAATTGGCACCTGTCACCTGTAATTGTAAATTGTAAGTTTTATTGAATAGGGCCCTGGCACCCCCCTGCCGGCGACACCCTACATTGACATTACAAAAAATATACGATAAGTATTTGAAATTTTAAAAATCTATTATGTTAGCCTAAATTGTATAAATTATGAAGTAATACAGAGAGAGAATAAAGTGTTAAATAAATGTCTATTTAAAGGACTAAATATCGGTTGACGTGAAACGTGATATTAAGTGCCAAACGCAGACTCTAGGGAGTGTCGTAGCTGTAGGCTTATTAGGAGTACGTTTACTACACTCGATAGCTGTAGTTGACATTTGTACAGGGATTGAAATATCGGTAAAAAAATAACGATACAAAAAAAATAACGTTTAAACATTTTATCGGTAAATTTACCGGTAAAAATAACGTTAAAATTATTGTACCGGTAAAATTACCGTTAAATATAGCGTTAAACTTTACCGGTAAAATTATCGATAAAAAAGTAACGTTGTTAATTGGAATATCGTTAATTTTAAAGTAACTATAACAAAAAGTGTGAAATAACGTTAAAATTAACGTTATTTACTGATATAACGTTAATTTCAATGTAACGTTATCTAAACTAACGGTAAAAAAGTAAGAAAAAACGTTACATTTAAAAACAACATTATCAATCCCTGCATTTGTATGACTAATTTAAGTTTAGTGTAGTTACCGCCAGAGGCGCTGTGCCAAATTGCATACAAAATCGTTTACTACAATCGCTTCGAGGATAGTAAACGCAACTGTGCGAACTCGAACTGTGCTCGTTTGGATGTGTCAAGGTATGATTCCCATCTCGGCAGCAAGAGACTTATGCACACCGCACAAGCCTGGCCGCACTCAAAAAAAAACTACCTAGTTGAATAGCGCCATCTATCAACATAAAAATAAACTAAAATTCTCAGCTGTCAAAAAACCGCTCATTCTCTTCGTCACACATTCTCCAACGAAGTTGCAGAGAATCACTGTCTAAGTAAATTTAATCGCTGTGTGTATTTAGTAGGTACATTCCAGGTTTTAACTAACCATGGTCGGATATTCCCAGTAGTTCCTTGCGCAGATAAGTTTCTTGCGCCCGTTCTTCTTGTCAGCTAAAAAAGTCTGGAACGGGTGGTAGGAAAATATAGACGATTCAAAAGTACTTAATAATTAAGTTTATTTGAATAAAGCTTATTTTGACTTTGACTTTGAGTTCCTTTTGACAGTTCCTTCAAAGGAACTAATGATACTTTTTCTTCCCATTAGTTCCTTTAATCTTTTCGAAAGAGAGTGAGAAGAAAAAGCACCATTAGTTCCTTTGAAGAACTGTCAAAAGGCACTTTTCGAGGAAGCTTCGAAGGCACTAATGGTACTTTTTCTTCCCACTGGTTCCTTCGAAAAGATTAAGAGCCCCCCAGACCTACCGGTTTCTTTTCTTTGCTTTGCTGTTCGGCAATGGACCGCCGCCGGCCAAGAGGCTAATTTTCAATCTATTGCATATTTTCAATCTAAGTACATTTCACATACTTATATGTATGCTCTTGTGAGCTTTGTTCCTTAAACGATCGTTATGAAAACACAAAAAAATAGTTCAGGTAGGTAATGATGCCACCCACGACCCTGTTCACAATTTATATAAATATGCGATCGATTTATTTTTAGCAATCGGACACCATGTTCAGGGTGGCATATCTCCCGTAAGCTTCCTACTTCGCAACCCAGACGATGATATATTTGATAACACAAAGCTAATGGCTATCTTGTCAATTTGGTCTGGTCCCAATATGCGATAGATTGAAATGACCCTGGTTGGCCGGCGGTCTAAACAGCAAAGTAGAACAGCAAAGCAAAGAAAAGAAACCGGTAGGTCTGAGGTCACCCTAAATGAACTAACGTTAAGAAAAAGTGCTATTAGTTCCTTTGAAGGAACTGTCGAAAGGAACTACTGGGAATAAACGACCAGTGTGGCTTGCTCTTGCACCGCATTTTACAACTCGGTATAAGGCCCAGTTCACACGGGCAACTGTCTTGTGTTAGCGTGGTTAAACTTCTCGATGTGTTCTCAGACTTACTGTTAGCAAACTACTATTAGATGTAGAAAGTGTAAATACCTTAACTCGTTTTTATTTCGATAAATTTTGTCCTAAATGAGGAGTAAGAGATGTTTTATTGTATATGTGTTAATATCGAAAATATAGATTGTACATACGTAATTTGTCTGTTTTATTTTATTCAGATTTTGCTTAAGCAGCTGCTGCTTCTTTGCCAGCGAAATAAACATGTTGGGTGTACTGGAATATCTAGAAAATTAGGGCACTAATCGCCTCTTTTGCCTACTATTACTACTACTACCACAACGAACTACATATTATATTCTACTATATTCTACCTTAGCTTCAATCGGTACGTGTGAATTTTCAATACATGATGTACTTAGCGAGCTATAAAATAGAATGAGGGCGCCACCGTGAGGGCACTATTCGCCTTAATTGAAATAATCTGGATCATAATATGTGGATTGATTTTATCAATTCTCGCCGTTAAAAAAACCGCATCGAAATCGGTCCAGTCGTTTGGGAGCTACGATGCCAGACAGATGCACAATACACACATCAAACTATAACACCCCTCGAGGGTTAAAAAAGATGGCGGAGGTGCGATGCAATTACTCTAAATAACTTTTCAGCAGTAATGTAGATTTTTCCATGAAATAAAAAAAACAAAGTAGTACGAGAAAATAAAGCTTTAATAAAACAATAATTCTTTCAACAACTTGAACGATTATGATAATAGTTACGTACGGCCTTAGAATAAGTTTAAACCTGGTTTAACCAAAAATTTTGCAATATTACCTACTTACGTTTGACGTCTATTAAACGTGTTATAAAAAAAACGTTTTTCATCATAAATCGAAAACTATGCGGCCTTAAAAAAAAAGAAAAAAATATTTAAAATGTGCAAACAGCGCTCTTTTATATGATACCCCACATGCCCAAGTCGCCCCACTAAAGTTTTTAAGAACCCTTTTCAGTCCCTGTTGTAAAAAAATATTTATTTTTTATTTCTTTCTTATTTGCAAAATAGTTGGACAAAGGTCATCTTTAACTATTCCAAATTTCAAGTTGATACCATTAGTAGTTCTCGAGATATCCAGCTGTGACAGACAGACAGACAGAGTCACACCATAAGGGTTCCTTTTTACCATTTTGGTACGGAACCCTAAAAATAACTGTAGATAGACCATCAAACTGAACAACAAAAAAAACTTTTACTTTGGGCCCAACTCTGAAATCGAAAAAAAAAACAGCTGTTTCCTACAAAAATTAATAACTTACTTAAATATCAAAATTCAAAATGTATGAAACAACTGAATTTTTATCGCTATCTCATAGTTGGTCCCGTAGTAAAAGTTGTTCAGTTTGATGGTCCCTATTTACCATAGTCGGCTTTAGGGGTAATTTTGTAACAGGTTGTATTATTCTTAAGCAAACTTTTTGGTTAAACTAGGTGTAAACTTAATCTTAGTTTACTTATTAAGGCGCGGTGGTAGTGAAACTAGCGCCGCCACTACATTTATTTTTATTACTCGTAAGTAAACCAAGTCAATATTAAAAAAAAACTCGTGTAATAATCTCTTTAATTGTCTCTAATATTTTTTGAATAACTCTTCAACAGTTATAATTCATTGTGTAAGTTTTAAAAAGTCTCCACTTTGAGCTAAAATGGGTTTTGAAACTTACAGAAAAAATGAAAACTTTTGAAGAGTTATTCAAAAAATATTAGAGACAATTAAAGAAATTATTACATGAGCTTTTTTTTAAATATTGACTTGGTTTACGAGTAATAAAAATAAATGTAATGGCGGCGCTAGTTTCACTACCACAGCGCCTTAAGTGAGTTAGATGGAGGCCTTCAATCGAAGGTATAAAGTATTCAATAATGAGCAATTGACTTTTACCACATAATTTGATGTGATAGCGATGTGATGTTATGAACTTATAAGAGCCGAGGTCCTAGCCAAACTAACATTGGCAAATCTTCGTTATCGCTTCGCTTTCGACACATACATGTATGGGATTGACATAAGGTTACGTTAGTACTATTATATATTCTGTGATAAGGTTTCGTTAAGGGGCCATAATAGGAAAACATAGTTTGCGCGGGCCATATTTTATATAGAAAACGTAAACTTGTAGCCACAAAAAAAACATACGTCAAGCTAAAGAGATTATCTAGTAGCTACAAGTATTAAATTGCGTATAAACCTCACAGATGATTGTAAAAAAATCAGAATATCATCAAAAGCGCTTGTCGCGGGCCATATTTTTGGCGTAAATAATGGCGGAAACGTATTGAATTCTACATCAAAATACACTTTAACGTACTGAGCAGTTGCTCTAATAACTTTTTTTAAAGATAATTGTGCTAATGATTATGATGAAAAAACAGCGAAAAATATCGAAAAAGTGCAGAAGTGAGGTTATTTTCCATACTCTTTATACGTAAAGAAAAAGACAGAGACAAGTGATTTCGCGTAACGGAGCCTTAACAATCGAATTTTCGTCAAATCCATACATGTTTCGAAGCGAAGCGATAACGAAAATTTGCAAATGTTACTTTGGCTAGGGGGTTGGTTTACACGGGGTCAGTGACTAGACCCAGCGAGCGAGCGAGAAGAGAAAAGAAGTGCGAGCGAGAAGTCGGCACTGGACTGGATTGAAAATAGTGTTTACACGAGCCAAGTAGCAAGTCTTTAGTAGTATTAAGTATCAAGTATTAAGTACTTACTTTAGTAAATTGAAAAATTATTTAAGCTTATACACTTAACTAAATCTTTTGGCATATATAAATCTACTGTTAAATTTCACGATAACTTTATATCTTTACATGTATAATAATTCTAGGGAACTATAGGTCTTTAAGTACATCATGTTTTTTTTGCAATATGTATAAATGTGTGACTGTTTGTTCCTCAATAAAGAGAAAAAAAAAAAAAAGTCAGAGCTGGACTGGGTTAGGTACTTGCCATGTTACTTGCCCCGTATAAACCAGGCATAAAGCGTATCTCCCCGTACGTTTCCACTGCATAAAAATGTTTAGCCAACTTGTCAATTTATAAACAAGACACAGAATTGCTGTGTTCTCACTACCTGTCAAACAGTTTCGAGACAAAGTTTACAATATCGTTAATTAACTAGTGGACACGCACGTCAAACCACGCACCGTTATGCCATGTTTACACGAGCGCAAGCTACTAATGCTTAGTAATTGTTACTTGTCACTAATACCGTGTAAACATACTGAAAGTGTTAAGTCAGTACGTTTACATGGAGTGTATTAGTGGCAGTGACAAGTACTAAGCATTAGTAGCTAAGCTCGTGTAATTACGACATTACTCGTGCGCAGGATGTGCGGATTTATGAGAACCGCCCAACGCAACAGCGTCAAGTTTATTAAAAACATAATTAATGGCGAAACGGTAAATGTATTTGGCTTCACAACTGTTTTATAATGTGATGTATTAATCAACTGTGTACTTAAAAGAATATTATACAGCTCAAACAAACAAGATCACAAATATCACAATAATGGTAAAATAACAATTTTGAAAAGTTCCCTTAGGGTTGTCGATTCTTACAAAATTATGACTTGGTTACACTTTTAGCAAAACTAATGTTACTTGTAATTTTTGTTAATGTCTGTGTACGACCAAATTGTCAAAGAGCTATGGAGCGAAGCACGTTGGGCGTGAAACTACAGGATAGCATCCTAAACACTCACATCTGGGGCCCTATTTTTGAATCGCTCGTATGACATTATGTTGTCGCATGCGACATAAGTCACACTCGCCTTCCAAGTCGCATGACGCCGATTTTCCGTATTTTTGAATCGTTCGTTTTCGGAATACGAAATGTTGGATTTTATCCTTTCCACGCAGAATTTAGAGAAAACCGATTACTACCGCAACGAAAACGGAACGTAATATCCATGTATCTATTAGCTGTTAAAAAAAATCTTTGCTTTTTAGTAGAATAGAATATCGTACCGTATCGCTCGGCTGCAAACGGGTGAGGGCACTCGATGCGGTCGAGCGATTCAAAAATATGGAAAGTCAAATGTCGAACGAAAATCAGTAGAAACAAAGCGCTCGACGCCAGTCGAGTGATTCAAAAATAGAGCCCCAGGCACATGTCAAACTAAAATGGAGATGGACCGGCCACATGCTTCGCTGCAATAAAGATAAATGGAGCAAACGAGTGACGCTGTGGTATCCAATATCCAAGAGATGGGCACCGAAGCAAAGGTCGACCCATAAGAAGATGGGAAGACGACCTAAAGTTGACCCTAGGGCCATTCTGGACGAGAGTGGCTGCTGACAGGCAGTACCTACTGGAGGGGGTTGGAGGAGGCCTTTGCCAAAAGGCACACTGAGCAGAGAGATGTTATTTAAATACTAATATATTATGTATCAACCAAAGTGTAGCCCAGAAATAAAAGGCTTATTATTATTATGTGTACGACCGTTTGTTTCTAAATAAACAAAAAAAAACTAATACCTACATAATACTCTCACAGAAATCACATAAAAGGGTACCTATTTCAGAGTTATTTCATGTAAAACTTAAATAAGTAAGTCAACAGTTAAAGTACCTACCTACCTACTCATACAAATCATACAAATCTATTATATTATAATCATAGATACAAAAATCACCGGGCAGATATCCATTGCAATGGTTTTACTTTTAAGTAACCAGACAAGTTTAAAATGTACAAATGACGTTTTTATACCTAGTTAGGTATTAAATAGGTTCCCTTTTAATTTTGAAAATGAATTATTACCTACTTTACAAATTCTTCGAATTTACATATCATTTAAGAGGATTGTCAACCACGTGGTCTCCATACAAACGGCGATAACGTTTCCCACCCTCTAAACCTTAACCTACAGTAATTAATTTTTGGTATTTTTTTGAAATGCCTAAATACTAGGGCTGTACGTTTTGATTTTTTAAATATCTAGAATAGATTTCGAAATATTTGCATTTTAGTGATTTCATACAAAACACAGAAGTGCCAATATTTTCAAATCTACAATGAATATTTTAAAAATCAAAACGTACAGCCCTAGTTTTTAGGCATTTCAAAAACATACCAAAAATTCATTGCTATAGGTTAAGGTTTAGAGGGTGGGAAACGTTATCGTCGTTTGTATGGAAACCACGTGGTTGACAATCCTCTTAAGCTAACGACAATCCAGATATGTCTATTACATGGCGAATCTAAATAATATCAAAATTTAAAGCTAATTATACAAATTAAAGTTTCCCAACTTTACAAACACGAAGTAGTTCTTATGCCTTTGGCATTACAGTACATTATAATATTGTGACATGTTGCCTTCTAAAAATATGTCATTTTACTTAAGATTAATTTCAATCAGTCTTTACATTTTCGATATTATCAACAAATGCGATACAACTTTATTTTACAAGTACAATTAGACCTCAAATAATTAAAACAAAACAGCATTTTGACAAACAATCAAACATATCTATGCTATGTTTACACGAGCTTAGCTACTAATGCTTAGTACTAATATCTTGCCACTAATACCTTGTGTGTATATCTGAACAAGTGCTTAATCAGTATGTTGACATGGAATAGGCTTGTTTCCATTAAGAATAAATATAATGGATAGGGGTTTATAATGATTAATTATATTATGGAGAAAATAACAAACAATTTTAATTATTAAAAGCGTTAAAGATTAATAATATTTTTAAAAAATAAATTTCGTAAAATGAAACCTTTAGTCACGTGACAGTGAACACCAATCAGAAAGCGTTACGTCACGCCGTGCGAAACTCCAATCTTGTGTTTGACGTTTCGAGTATCACTACCGGAGGCGCGTTCCAAACCTACACTCCGAGTGCAACCTAACCACAACCGAACGCAAGTTTTAGCCACTTTTTCCGTATTTCTCCATTGTTTGGAACATATATAAATAACTGGTTTGGCGTTTTTATAGTCGTGCTATTACACTGGGGCTCTATACAGTACTTATAATATGAGAAATTCATTTTTAAACGATAAAAACTAGCTATAACGTACGAAGACACGATCGCTCTTTTGTTTGTTTTGCACGGCGTGACGTCATTCAAGACGCCATGACAGTCTTGTGCGTTTTGGAACCAAATTAAAATTGGTTTTTTAAAACGCGAAATTTATAATTTAAACGCTCGATTAAAAATAAATAAACCTTTTTTTCGATAAAATGCCTAATAAGCTAAAATATTAAGCAGTTATTGAAATTTTGTCAACTAGCTAACTAGCTAACAACTAACTAGTGTTAGTGGCAAGTACTAAGGATTAGTAGCTAAGCTTGTCTAAACACGGCATTAGACAACGTCATTTTGTCGTTGTTTTGTAGTCGTCAATGAATATTGCAAACTAATTTGTTTCACATTGCGCTGAAGTAGCAACTAGCTAGCCATCTAATTTAAAAGATTGTAAAAGTCAACAAGAATTAAAAAAGAAAAAGCAAATAGGGCCCTACTGCCTAACTTTTCGAACTTTGCCGGGTCTGGCAAGCTTCAACTTAAAACAGATAAATCGAAGTACGAAATTTCGTATTGTACTATTTACCAAAGTTATTTGGAAGATATCTTTGTTCGTGTGACATCATGAATTGGGGTCGCCATTTTGACCAGATTTATCTGTTTTAATTTGAAGCCCGGTAGACTTGCTGAGGTTCGATGCGTTAGCTGGTACGGCCCCTGGAGATCATTTTGAGATGTTTATTTACCGTTCGTCTTATTTATTGGATAAAATGTTCGCCTAAACATAAAAAAACTCCTTGATCTAAACGACACTATTGTAAACGAAGTAAAATTGTAAAATAACATCTTTCTTCGAGGCCTTTATTAATTTTATAACTTACAACACTTACTACAATTCGAACACACCACAAATTGTACTAATCAACCGTCTTTGAAACTTTAGTACAATCGTTCTCAGAAAATCTTTTCAAGGAAAAAGGTCAGTGACTCGACTTTCGGGTCATTGACCTTTAGCTCATGACCTCTAGGTCAATTAATTCAAGGTCATTGACCTTTTTTTCACTCTGACCTAAATAGTAAAAATGTCCTTTATTTATTTTTAAAATGCACTTAAATACACTTCTTATTGAATGGCTTGCTTTGTCTTTGTGTCGCAGGGAAACCTCAAAATGAGGATTTGATGAAATGACCAAACCACTACATAATGGTGCACTATGGTGAGAAATAAAATGATTATTAAAAATGATTATAATAATAACGTTAAAATGACGACTCAATTTTAATAATCAAGTAATTTGATCAAATCCCTGAACTGTTTTAGTGAAATGTTATGCAACTTATGAACTATTATGTATTCTGTTGAACAAAATATAAATAAAAATCAGCTTTGTATAAACAATCTATCTTATCTTGACATCGCGACGGGCAGACGGGATCTGTGCCCTTAGCACGAACAGCTATCGAGAAAAAAAACGCGCGTAAAATCATTCGATAGCGCAATTTTGTATTGGAAAGTTGTACAACACCATCTACCGCCGAATAGCGAAATTACAATTTCCATAGATAATTCTCTATAGAGTAATTTTACGCGCGTTTTTTTTCTCGATAGCTGTTTGTGCTATGGGTACTGTTTGCAACGAGTGAGGCTTCGATTAAGCAAATCCTGAGTAAGAATTTTTTAATGAGGCATAATAGTACTGGTTTAGTATTCATTAAGTAGGTAATGTAGGTTAGGTAGCTAAGATTGGAGCTCGGTGGCGCAGTGGTTTAGCGCCTGGCCCAGCGATTGCGGAAGTTAAGCAACGTTCGCGAGGGTCGGTCATGGGATGGGTGACCAAAAAATTTTTATCTCGAGCTCCTCCGTGCTTCGGAAGGCACGTCAAGCCGTTGGTCCCGTCTGAATTTGCAGTCGTTAACACCCACCAATCCGCATTGGGCCCGCGTTGTGGGTTATGGCCCATCCTCCTTACCACCCATAAGGAAGGCCTGTGCCCCAGCAGTGGGGACATCAAAATTGACTGATGGACAAGTAGGTAATTAAGATTTAGTAATAAGATGGTGCTTGTATTGTATAATTTGTTACTATTTGTGAGGAACTATAAGTGGCTTTCTGATGCTATTTAAATTATTTTATCAATTTAATATAGCTGTTGGTCGTCCGAAAATAAATAAATAAATAAATCTTACATTTAAGTAATATCTACCTATTTTATTATGTCATATAATTATGTATTTTACATCATGTCTGATTTACTTAACAAAAAACTTATAACTAACTTAGAATTCATATTGTTTGTCATTTCACTAAAACAGTTCAGGGATTTCTTCAAACCACTTTATTTCGTTAGGGAAATGTTAAACATCTACAGGGATTTGGTCATACCCCTTAGGAATTTGATCAAGTTCCCATTTTTATCAATTCCCTGCGACATACACAATGCCGCCAAAGCAACATACGTACGTAGGTAGAAAACTTTTACACGATTGTTATTTGATTAAGATTCTCAGTCACAATCTCATAATGAGCACATAACACTGCTTGGTTATCGTTGTGGCGTGTTGGGGTTGAACAGTTTCCTCATGCGCGGGCGCACACGAGCTTGCGGCAGGGTGGGGGGCGCGGCGGGGGGGAGGGGGGAGGGGGGGGAGGACGCCGCTCGAACGCAGCGAGCGGCGTGGTGGGGGAGAGGGGGCCGCTGCAGCTGGAAATTAAGCATAACTTTAACTAAACACATTAGCATATCCTTACTTAAAATAATAAATGTGAAAGTCAGTTTGTTTGTTACGTCTTCACATCTTAACTACTGAACCGATCATCATGAAATTTTGCATACACGTTGTCAGGGGTACAGAGAAGAAAAATAGGATACCATCACTACCAATTCATCCTAAAAAAATCCATTTGTCGAGGGATAAAGTAATAACTTTCAACGTTATTGACATTGACAAGGTTTTTCAAAATGACAAAAAACTGTAGGCTCGATAGATGGCGTTGATAAAAATGTACTTATGTGTCAATGTATTTTTTTTTACTAAGCTTCGAAGAATACTGGGGTAGGCAGGCAGATGTAACCCTTAAATGTTTCTCTTTGGGCAGATGTCAGCCAGCGAGCGCTTCCTTGCCTCTTTGGTACAGGCCGTTTATTTTAAAAGCCAATTTTGACACTTCTCTTTTCATCAACGCCATCTAGTGAGGCAAATAGTTACAATTTTTATTTTTTAAATATCACTTTGAAAAGCCATCATTGGTTGTCACTCACCCAGCACCGGCATGTCTGGTTCCTTCTTCCTGGCTCTGAGCGTCCGTTCCGCGCTGGCGGGTGGAGGGGGGGAGAGACTGGGGGAGGGGGAGGGGGAGGGGGTGGGGGCGCGCGCCCCGAACGCGCTGCGGACGCGCAGCACTACGCACAGGGGGTTCGGGGCCGGCGAACGCTTGGGGAGTTTTATCTCGCCTGGGGGAGAAACAAATATTAGTAACATTATCAGAAACAAACTATGGAGTAGGCGGGGACCTACATCTTACAAAAAAATTATATTAAAATTTTAGCAACTTACAACGCCAAATACACATTTTTTGAACAAAGATTTCTCACAGTATTACTTGATTTATCGGCCTCAAAAAAAATAATGTAGAAAGTAGATTAATGTCCTCAGTTTTGTAATTGACAGGAACAGGATAGATATAATATTTCTCGATAGAAAAAAATCATAAAGTGACATCCAGTTTTGTAGTTTTTCACTGATGTACCAACCGACCCATTGGCAGGGGGGTATAACTCCGCGCTTAAACTTTTATATTAGCCTACTGCTCGCGGCCCACTCCAAGAGGGCCATTGTCGAGGGATATCACCGCGCCGACCGAAACGCGCGGCGCCGGCGTGTGCAAGCGACGAGAGCGCAGCGCGTGAACGTCACCAACGAAACGAGTCAGTCAAGCGCCGAATGCGAAACTGCATGCACTTCGTTTTTGATACTTAATTACTAACGTACCTACCTACCTACCAAAGTTTATTGTATTTTTTGTATACATATTTACATAGGTACTTAGTTGTATCGAAGTTCGAAATATGGCACCAGTAAAGAAAAAAGCTAAAAAATACTATTTTTTTTCACCCATCCCATAACTGACCCTTGCAAAAGTTGCTTAACCTCCGCAATCGTTGGGCCAGGCGCTATACCACTGCGCCATCGAGCTTCTCTAACTACTTAGAAATACTTATTATTTATGCTCTTTAAATATGCTCAGCTCACCTATTAGGTAGATTTATTTTATTTTATAAGTAGGTACCTATTATAGTAATTTCATTGTTTATTCATGGGCATAACGAATGTTTTCTATGATATCAGTAACTAGCGAGTAGCAACCCCGAAATGTGTCGGTTGAGACAGAGCTATGCGACAGAAAGAGACGCCTCTCTTTCTTCTTCGTAGGTGCATATAATTTTATCCACGCAGCGTTGTGCAGTTTGAAATTGTACTTTATTGCCGTGCAGCGAGAGTAGCTTATTATTTGATGGTCCTCGCGGGGTCGGACTTCTGTACGTTAGTACTATTATATATTCTGTGCCATTGGTTAACTTATACTCACGAAACTAATTATAGTTTCAAGATACCCTTGGTACAACGCTGGAAGCAATTTTCATAGTAAAAATTATCGAAATTATAGTCAATTCTATCGTTTTTAATTAATAGGTAACTAGTTAACTACTAAACTATTTATAATTTTGGAAAACTGTCAATCACAAAACTAGAGCTAGTTATGGTTTCTTTTAAAAAAAAAACGGAAAACATACAAACAAACAAACCGAAAGAAACAAGATGTAGGTAGCGGTTGCGTAGTGAATGTTTAGCCGAAGAAGGCCGAATGAATCCGAATGTTCGGCCAGACACAGGAGGCCGAATGAATCCGAATGTTCGGCCAGACACAGGAGGCCGAATGAATCCGAATGTTCGGCCAGACACAGGAGGCCGGTTGAATCCGAATGTTCGGCCAGACACAGGAGGCCGAATGTTCGGCCAGACACTGCACTTAGTACAGAAGCTGGCAAACATCTTGGAATCGGGTGGGGATGGCGCAGAACGCATATTTTGGGTATGCGTAGCGGTGAGGGGCGCGGGCGGCGGGAGGGCCGCGCTATTGGTCGCTTGCCAGTGCACATGCGCGAACTTATCTCCACTCCGCCGAAAGAGCGTCAAGATATTTGCCGGAATCTGTACTCACCCCTGGCAGCTTGAGCTCTCAGCCTGGCGCTGGCGGCGTGATTCGGCGACGACGCGAGGTCGCTCAGCGAAGGCAATATTTAGGAAGCGTTTGCCTAGTAAATGTTTAGCCGATGGAGGCCGAATGAATCCGAATATTCGGCCTAAGGAGGCCGAATGTATCCGAATGTTCGGCCAGACACTGCAGTTAGCACTCACCCCTGGCGGCTTGCGCTCTCAGCCTGGCGGCGTGCTTCGGCGGCAACGCCAGGTCGCTCAGCGAAGGCAATATTTAGGAAGCGTTTGCCTAGTAAATGTTTAGCCGATGGCGGCCGAATGAATCCGAATATTCGGCCAAAGGAGGCCGAATGTTCGGCCAGACACTGCAGTTAGTACTCACCCCTGGCGGCTTGCGCTCTCAGCCTGGCGGCGTGCTTCGGCGACAGCGCGAGGTCGCCCAGCGAAGGTAAGATGTAGCGCAGGTAGCGGTTGCGTAGAGAATGCCACGAGCGACCTGCACGCGACATCCATCTTACTATGTTAAATATAAAAAGTAAATAGTGGCCCCAAAGTCAAAGTGTCTTTATTCAAATAAACATTTAATAATTAAGCACTTTTATGTCGACTATATTTTGCCTTTTATAAAAATGTCGTAGCTTTGCGCGAACAATGATAAATAAAATACACACAATACATAAAGTTAGTTCATGTTCGTGTTTAATGTAATTACGAGTGATTAGGAACTGTGTGTGTGTGTGTGTGTGTGTGTGCGCGCGTGTGTGTGTGTGTTTGTCACTCACTCTGTCCTGTCAGCCTATGGAATACCATACAGCTACAAGAGCAATAGCTCTTGTATACAGGGTGTTTGGTAATAGCCTTATAAAGCCGAATATGGGAGATAGGGACCATCAAACTGAACAACTTTTACTATGGGACCAACTCTGAAATCACGAAAAAAAATATCAGCTGTTTCATACTAAAATTAATAACGAAAATCGAAAATATCAAAATGTATGAAAAAGCTTAATTTTTTTCCGCGATTTCAGAGTTGGTCCCATAGTAAAAGTTGCTCAGTTTGATGGTCCCTATCTACCATATTCGGCTTAATAAGGCTATTACCAAACACCTTGTATAGCTCCCTGCACACGCGTTGCCATTGACGAGCCGCGCTCGGTCGCCGTCGCTCACGGACGAGTACTCTCGACCCGTGTATGTGAGTGTGTGTAAATGAAATGAAATGAAATATTTTATTTATTTAAATAGACTTATTAAAAGTTCTTTTAAATCGTCCAGTTTTTTTTCCCCTACCACCCATTCGGGACGTCAGTCTGCTCTATCATGTGTGTAACTCACTCTGCCCCGTGTATGTGAGTGTGTGTATGTTAGTCAGTCTGCTCTGTCATGTGTGTAACTCAGTCTGCCCCGTGTATGTGAGCGTGTGTATGTTAGTCAGTCTGCTCTATCATGTGTGTAACTCACTCTGCCCCGTCAGCCTATGGTACTGCTCTTCTAGCTCCTTCCACACGCGGTTCCCGTTGACGAGGTGCGCGCGGTCGCCGCCGCTCACGAACGCCACGATGGCGTGATCCTCCCCGGGGGCGTACACGCGCCCGCCGCACGACCTGGCACACACAACCGCCTGACACCACACGACACGAGAATGTACATCAGTCACGTCACACGGCGCTTGTGAGGCGGTACCATACGCTGTTGGCTTGGCCACGCGAAGCAGCGAACGGCGATGCGACGAGCGAATTCTTAAGACACATTTGCGGCCACAACACAAATCTATACTTTATTAATTTAATATTATAAATGCGAAAGTAACTATGTCTGTTACGTTTTCACGCCTAGACCACTGGACTGGACCGATTTTGACGAAATTCGGTCAAAATCGGTCCAAAGGTCTTAGCGTGAAAACGTAACAGACAAACAGACAGAGTTACTTTCGCATTAATAATATTATAATTATATTAGTATGAAATGGATTTGCAAATGTTACTTTGGCTAGGCCGGGGTCTGTACAGATTTCTATAATATCTGTGAACGAGTCGACCGCAATGAGCAGACGACTCTGTCGCTCGCTTCAGCGCTTCACGTGTCCAAGCGGTAGCGGGATGCAGAGCAGAAGCAATGGTGGAGGCAGTGTCACTATCCCCTACTCTCGACGGGCACGAGATCACATGAGGATCGAATAAACCTCAAAAATCTGTTATTTTGGCGCATTGTAAAACCGGTTTTATACTGTAGGTACAGTTTTGATGTTTACTCGATACAAACTAGATCTCAATTCCGTCAGGTATCAGTACCCCCAGTTATCAATACCCCCCAGTTTGGGCAGATCTGTGATCTTATTAACATTTTTTTTTGTACCATAATGCATGATGATTTTCAATGATGTTTATGTTGGTGTTCAAATAAAATAAAAAAAAAACTTTTCCTTTATCTTTTTTCTTTAACAACCCTACATTTCTATTCTTTTAGCGGCATTATGTAAAGTTAAATAAAATTCATCACACTACATTTAAAGCAGAAGCAAATTATTAGATTGCTTAATAGATTTCACAATCGCTTTCAATGTGACAATCTGTGAACATCCATTACTAGCTTATAAGATTGACTAATAAAGGACATCATCATGTTTCATACATTTTTGGTCCAAATATGAAAGTGCCGGCCAAAAGACAAAAGTGCATTATTCTCATAGATTTTGTCCATCTAAGCATTTTTTATTATGGCACCGAAGCTGTGGCACCGCTTCACATTTGTGTCAAAATGTATAAAAAAAAATAGACTTTTTGAACTCAATTAAAATCAAGTACAGCGGTGCCACAGCTGCGGTGCGATAATAAGAAATGCTTAGGTGGACAAAATCTATGAGAATAAAGCACTTTTGCTTTTTGGGAGGCACTTTCATATTTGGACCAAAATGGATGTCCTTTGTATTGCCCCAAAGTGAAAGTGAAAGTGAAATAAGCTTTATTCAAATAAACTTAATTATTAAGTACTTTTATTAATTATTAACAAATGGCTGTCCAATTATTATGTCAAACTGAAATCAAAAGTGAGAGATACAGATCCCGGCAAACATCTTGACAAATTGTGCATACGCGATATGGGGGGGGGACCAATAGCGCGCTCTAAACAGTACCTCCCGTCAAACAGACCTAAAATAAGTGTTCTGCGCAGGTGACGTCATTATTAGCCGCGTACTGAGTGGGCGAGCAGCCTCGTGAGGCAGCCTCGGACGTTTGCCGAGTCAGTCACACAGACACCTCGCGCTATTGGCATATTGGGAATGTTCATTTCCCGGTTTATTTATTTACTTCTTCATGCACATTGTACATAGGCGGGCTTAATGCCTTAGGCATTTTCTACCAGTCAACCTTAGGGTGATGTGGAGAAAGTGATGTAGTAGTTTATGTTTCTCCACGCAACTTCTTTTAGTCCTCTATCAGCATAATCAGAACATATGCGCATCTTAAAGTAGTCTATATTCGCCGTATAATTGTATTAACTTAAGACACTGCTCTTTATCCATGATGTATGAACGCTCAAGCTAGACTAGGCGAGGCAAAATAACCGTCGTCTTGAGTGCGCGAGGCAAACCTACCGAGGAACCTTTGAGCATGGTCAAAAACCGCCACCGCTCGGCTCGGCCCGCGGCACGCTCGGGCGAGGCAGCGCGTGCGTTTGCCTCGGGCGAGGCAGGTCCTGACTGACCGAGGGTTTGCCTCGCGCGGCTGCTCGCCCAGTCAGTACGCGGCTATTCAAGAAGTTTGTGGGGATTGCGCACAACGCGTATTTTGGGTATGCGTAGCGGTGAGGTACGCGGGCGGCGGGAGAGGGGCGCGCGCTTGGTCGCTCGCAATCGCAAGTGCGCTTGCGCGAACTTATCCCCACTCCGTCCGTCGAAAGAGCGTCAAGATGTTTGCCGTCATCTCTACTAGTTACATGATTAGGAAGCATTTTTTCACTCACTTTTTTGAAGCAACAGATGTTTTGGCAGTCTGGCTCATCAGCTTGGTCACGTTCGTCTTCGGTGCAGTCGGTTTCTTTGTAAAAAATCTGGGTTTATTCTTTGAATACCCTTTGCTGGAATCACTCGAGCTGCTGGCCACAACAGTAACCACTTTTTTTTCCTCTACATTTTTTTTATCACTTTTACCGATAGTATTAATATTCCTTTGCACCGCTTCTACCATCAACCGCTTCCTTAAAGTTGGAGGGTCTACTGTCTTTTGTTTATTTTCTACTTCTTTTTTACTGCTCTCCGCTGATATTTCTTTACTTCTGCTTTCTCTTTCCACTGAAATATCCTTTTTTCTATTTTCGGGTATTTCTTTCTTTTTGCTTTCTACTGTTTCATCTTCTTTTCTGTGCTGTGATCGCAGCACAGTCCTACTGTTCTTTACAAAATTCTCCTTATCAGTATCATCATCAGACGTGGAAGACATTACTATGTTGCTGGTCCTTTGCCGTTTGCATCCCTCATCACTATCGCTTTCTTGGTTAGAGGTCGAGTTGCTGCTGCTGCTATATTCTGATATTTCCCTCTTTTTGCTTTCCACTGATCTATCTTCTCTTCTGTGCTGTGAGCGCAAGTCAGTCTTCCTATTTCCTACTAAACTCTCCTTGTCCGTTTTATCATCAGAGGTAGAAGACATAACTAAAGAATTGTTGTTCCTTCGCCGCATTTTGTATCTTTTTTTATTATTATCGCTTTCTTGGTCAAAGATCGAGCGTAGTCCAAGTTTGGTCGCAAAGTCTTTTAACGAAATCGTCTCCTGCGACGCTCTACGCTCGTACAGCATCGTCTCTAAGCGTTCACAAGGCGTCAGCGAAACTAGCGGGTTGATACGATAGAACAGCTGCATTTTAAAGTCGTCATCCGTATCAAAACGGTATAAATCAAAATTAGGATCGCTTTTCAACAAAAACGACCGATACAAGTCTACGTCATATTCATTGATGACCAGCTCTTTGCAAAGCTCCTGGTGGCGCCGTATCGCCGCTGAAGATACCGCTTCTACGCTATAAGTACCCGATACTATCTTCTTGGGAGTCGGCAAAAGCTTTCGTTTAGCGCGTTGTTGCGGTTGCAGTTGGGCTGTTGCCACTAAAGTGGGTTTACCCCTTAAAGGGGATTTCAAGATTAAGCTTCCTTGTGTATTCGTCTCGATAGTCGGTATTGCGGTCACTTGTATGGCAGCGTCAGAGCGAGGCGGTTGTATCGTAGTCTGGATTTGGACTTTGGGCGCTTCGATAAGGCTCGTGTTGCATCTAAAACAGGGGTGCGATTGCGTAAGGTTAACGTATTCATTTGACAGTTCAAATTTATTTATTTAACAAACTTTATTGTACATTTCAAACAAAATGTTACAAAAGGCGAACTTAATGCTAAAATATAAATAAATACAACATAACATAATATATAATTTAATACATATAATATATATAAAAACATAAACATATATAATATATATAAATAATAATGTACATATTTAACAAAAATAATATAAGAAGGAGATACAAATATCGATGATTTCACATAACCTAATATCAGTGTTGGGCGTAATTAATTACTTTTGTAATTAAATTACTAATTAAATGAAAAGTAATTGAATTACTTTAATTGAAATTACATGTAATTGAAATTAATATCATTCAACTACATAAATCACTAGTAACTCTAATTACATTAGTTTGTAATTAAAATTACTCAATTACTTTTTATGGGTAACATAAAAGATAATAAAATTGAGCTGTTGATCGCTTGCTGCCCGCACGCAGCATATCACAACCGATGCTTTTAGTGCATGTGTGTGTATGTCTGTGGCTTGTTACTGCACACATGTATCCCTTCTCGCGCATTCTCGCGTGCACCTCTCCTCTCTAGGGATGCTCGATCCGGGTATTGGTATTGGTATTGGTGATTGGCTCTTTTCTCCGCATTTAGACTCCCATTTGGTCCGTTATGCGTGAACATGGCATTGGTATATATGTTACAGTCAAAACCCTTAACCAGTCAAAAACCTTATTGACCGGTAAAATTAGTCAATAAGGTTATTGACTAAAGGTGTCGGTCAAAACCCTTATTGACTGATTTTATCTGATAAAATCAGTTAATAAGGTTAGGGTTAAGTATAGTGGCAGAATGGGGTCGTCGATCCGATTTTTCGGATCGTAATGGATCGTAACGCCACGTTCCGATCCACCGGATCGCATGCCGTCGATCCGATTTTCAAGAAATCGATCGATACAAATAAGTAAGGACGCAATTATTTTTTGATCTTTATAAAGTAAACCATTAAATATAAAAATTTTAATTTGTGGTTGACGGTCCTGTTTGGTCTCCTTATTATAAGGGTCATGTCGATAACCTGGAAAGAGTTCAGAAAAGATGCCTAAAATCCCTTTCCTACAAACATAACCTCGGTCAATCTCTCACAGATTACAGTCAAAGGTTGTCTAAATTCGGAGTCATTTCTTTGGAAACCCGACGTAAAAGATATGATCTTCTTTGTCTTCATAAAATACTCCATGCATCCATTGATGCACCCGATTTACTTTCATCATTGAGCATTAACACACGATACAGGTCCCGCCGTCCCAACACTTTTGCGATCCAAGTTTATAAAAACAATACGTCTTATTATAACCCTGTGGTTAGGATGTGTCGGAGTTACAATGAAGTGGCGGGTAGTAGCAAAGACATCGACATTTTTAACCCTAATTTCGCGCGGTATAAGAGGACTTTAACTAACCTCCTTAACCCGGCGTCATTGAGGCAGGGTCAATATGACCCTGCATGTTTTGCATACGGAAAACTGCTTAGAAATAATTGCCACCCACAACTGTCTGTCTCAGTAGCTGCAGCTAAAGATCACCCCTCCCCTTCGCGTATCTCACTTCATTCGTCCATCACCAGCGCAACGAGCAACACGTGTGTGAACCTGCGACAGGGTAATTATGACCCAGCTCAACGGCGACGTTGCTGTTTTGTGCCATATACTTTTTATATATATTTTATATGAAGATCATGTTAGTGTTCGTCGTTCGTTCTTATCTTCCAATGATAGAGAGGTAAGGTAGTATAGATTTTATTTAAGTAAGTATTTGTTAGAAACGATATTGTTTTTTGTTGATATAAGAAAATTAAGAAAAGAGTTACAGTTTTGTTGTATAATTAATAGTCTATAAGAAAAACGAAAAATAAAGATTATTTCACTCATTACCAATGTGTTTTATTGCTGCTACTGATTATAAATACAGTATTTATAATTAATATAAAATTTGAAAAATTTAAAATTATTTTATACTAGGCAAAATTTTAACAATTGTAACCAGGGTCATGATGACCCACCTCAACGTTAGTGTAACTTTTTTCCGCCACAATGACGCCGGGTTAAAGACCAGGAATCAATCCCACCCACCTTATAAAACTTACTTTGCATAATTATCTAAGATTTTATTGTTGATTTATTTTTGTATTTTTTTTTTTTTAATATTAATTCATCTCATTTGTTAAAAATAAGTGGTTCCCTACCTACTGTTAATTTATTTTTCATTTAATTGTGAGTATTTGTTGGTTCTTGCATTAGATAATAAGTAATCATGCTGTGTACACTACTTGTGGATTGTTGTCTAGTCTAGCTATATCTTATTCTTAAAGTTGTTATTTTAGAGATGATAATCTGTCAGTGTACCTATTTATAAATAAATAAATAAATATTGGTCTTACAATTACTAAATCTACTATTTAAGATTAGCTTAACATTACTTATTGTGAAACTGCTTGTCGACCCCAATAAATAGAAAAAACCCATGTAAAACTTGTAAACAAGTACCTTGAATGATGATGATTAATGCCGCCATGTTTAAAATGTAAACAAAGATAAAGATTCGTTACAAATAAACCTAAGTACCTATTTTTTGTAAACAAACCGCGTTTTAATTCATACGATCCAAGCGATCCTATCTTTCAAGTTTTGTATCGATCCGGCAAAAAATCGTATGGTCTCGATCCGAACCGAAAATCGCCGGGATCGTATGCCTGCCGATCCGATCTTTCAAAAGATCCGATCGGATCGGCGCATCTCTACTCCTCTCTTCGTTGCACCCGTCGCGTCAGTGTGTCGTTATCGTTAGCAGTGGTTTCGCAACCACATACCTACACAAATTTTATCGTATTATTTAAAATACTACCTTAACTTTAAACGAAATCATATAAGTAGTTGGGTAATTACAATTAACAATTACAATTACTAATTGTAATTGTTAACTGAATTACTTTTTAATAATTTCAAGTAATTTGTAACTGAAGTCGCCAATTACAATTTGTAATTGTAATTGTTAATTTGTAGTTAATTACATTTTGCCCAACACTGCCTAATATGAGCTTTCTAACAGTAAGGCATGAACTTTCTATTCGAAGGAGACTTTACTGGGAGAGCTTCTGATAGATTCAGGGAGACTATTCCAAAGACGCAGAGCTTGCATTGTGAAAGAATCAGACAAATAACCGGAATGAAAGAGAGTTAGTAGATCATATCGTATTCCATCGGCTGCAATTTGTACACATTTGTACACAGTTGCACATATCTTATGATACAAAACTGTCAAATGAATACGATTCATCATCATCATCATCATCATCAGCCTATCATCGTCCACTGCTGAACATAGGCCTCTCCGAGAGCACGCCACTGAGCACGATCCGCGGCTATACTCATCCAGTTTCTGCCAGCCACCTTGCGAAGATCATCGCTCCACCTTGTCTGAGGGCGTCCCACACTACGTTTGCCGATACGCGGTCTCCACTCAAGAACTCGTTTGCCCCAGCGGCCATCGGTTCTACGGCTAATATGGCCGGCCCACTGCCACTTCAGCCTGCTAATCCGGTGGGCTATGTCGATGACTTTAGTTCTCTGTCGGATCACCTCGTTCCGGACCCGATCTCTCAGAGAAACTCCGAGCATAGCCCTTTCCATAGCTCGCTGTGCGACTTTAAATTTGTGAGCCAGCCCTACAGTGAGTGTCCACGTTTCGGCTCCGTATGTCATGACAGGCAGGACGCACTGGTTGAAGACTTTCGCCTTTAGACTCTGTGGAATAGGCGACTCAAAGACTCGACGAAGTTTCGCATATGCTGCCCAGCCCAGCTGTATTCTTCTGTTGGCCTCTCTCTCGAAGTTGTTTCTACCCAATTGCAATGTTTGCCCGAGGTAGACATATTTCGTAACAACTTCGAGAGGACTACCTTGTACTGCCATCGGTCCTGGAATTACATGTTCATTGAACATAACCTTGGTTTTGTCCAAGTTCATCCGAAGACCGATGCGTAGAGAGGAATCAGCTAGGCTGTTCAGCATGTATTGTAGATCCTGCAACGTTTCAGCCACAATTACGATGTCGTCCGCAAATCGCAAGTGTGACATGTATTCGCCGTTAATATTAATACCGCGTCCTTCCCAGTCCAGCGTTTTAAACATATCCTCCAATGCATTTGTGAACAATTTGGGGGATATCACATCCCCTTGTCTCACACCTCGATGCAAGGGGATATGCTTAGTCTGCTGGTTCTGCAGTTGGACGGCCATGGTTGCGGCATTGTAGAGACATCTCAACACTTGGATGTATCGCCAATCGACTTGGCACCGTTGCAGGGATTCTAAAACAGCCCAGGTTTCGATAGAATCAAATGCCTTCTCATAGTCCACAAATGCTAAGCACAAAGGCTGGTTATACTCTTCGGACTTCTGTATAATTTGCCGCAATGTGAAGATGTGGTCTATGGTGCCGTATCCTCCTCGAAACCCGGCCTGCTCCGGGGGGGGGGGGGCAGAATACGATTGACTTTACGCAATCACCTAGCTGAAGTCAGTCACATATGCGGGACACAATCGGTTTCAAAAGCGAAATAGTTATTTTTTATGAGGGAGAGGCAAGCGCTTGTAGGCTATCACGCCCGGTGGTAAGTCGTGATGATTGATCTACGATGAAACGCGCTTGCCTAGACAACAATAGCCTATTCACCTTCAGCATGGCTCAATACTAGCGTAGTGGCCAGAATTCATAATCAATCTACATATAAAAATGGGCTTGGTCTGGATTAGTTGATAGACAACACTTACGGCCCGGCCACAGCCAGCGCGGCAAGCGAATTCGATAACTATGCAATATTGAAAAGCGATTGAGCGACAATCGAATTCGTATCAATCACAACAGTAACATTTTTGTATGTAAGATCATACAGCTTGATCATAAAGAGTTGACAAAAATTGAGAGCAAACCACTGTCACTTTCTATGCAAACACGTCAAGATCACAAATAAAATAACTTGACAAGACTGACTATATTTTGTAGGTAGGTACTGAAAAAAAATATCATTTTATTTAGGCCACGTTCCAAATCACGCCAACAGCACTGTCAGCATGAATCCATATATATGCAGTAGGTACAAACACCCTATTTTGTGTAATATTTTGTGACTAATTACTTTGGTTGGATTTACTCGAACAGTGCTGTCAGCGTGATTCGGAATGCGGCCTTAATTTCCATTCTAATAGGGATGTTGCCTATTTTTTTTATTTTATGTTACATAAATTACCTCTCAAAAAAGAAACATTGGTAAAAGAATTAATTCGCTAGCATGAAAACTGCCCGAGATATCACAGTGTGAAATGCGCACAAATGGACTCGATCAAAAACGCTCCATACTAATGGCTTGCACGTTATGACGTCACGCCGTGCTAGTTTGTATGCAACGCGTAGGAAATTTGTTCGGCAGCTATATTAAATATTGTTTTTATCAAAATAGTTTCTTAGACAAATTTGCTATACATTTTACGGACTAATTAAAGGTATCATTTATTTTAATAAATTTTATACTTTTTAAATGGACTTGTCCACCCAACTTTGAAGGGTCATAAAACAAATAATATGCAATATATAAAACCAAGAGGTATACAAGCTACTCTAAAAGTTTAATATGTTTACGATTTTTATTAGTATTTCGTTATTTTATTCATTAGTCAACATTCCTATTGGTAACTAGTTTGCTTTAGCTGTGGTTTGGTGTGGTGGCACAGTGGCACTATTCAAACAATGGAAAAATATATACATGTGTGTGTAGTGTTAAGCTTGTGCAAATAAATAATGAATAAACATTTATGCTTGATACGAAATAATGGTTTGTTTTTAGTGCTTCAGGTACTGAACAAAAATGCAACTCACTGGTGCGCGTGCGCGGCGCAGCAGCAACGTCGGCGGCCGCTGCGCGAGCGCCGCGCGCGCTGGCGCACGCGTCTGCAACATACACCACGCATTAGGGCCTAAACAGTAGACTCTCATCGCACTAATCTAATCGCCTAAACTTTAGGGAGCAAATGTGGCCACTTTTTGCTCTTTTGCCTACTACTAGTAACAAACTATATTTTACTGAGGTCGTTTGTAAATAAATAAACTATAAAACCTTAGCTTCAATAAGTGTGTCATTTTCTAATTTCGATACATTATGTACTTAGCAAGCAATAAATTTAATATAATATAAGTTTTAAAACAAAGGAATTATTATACCATTGATGAATACCTAAATGACAAAACATTAAAATTAAATTAATTAATACTTCATAATTTGACATAATAATGATTTAATTTTATTATGATTTGTATACTTGTTGTTTAGATAATTTTGACCATTAAATATTTTTGAAAATTTTTTTCTGTAATTTTTTATTGGTGTGACATTGTAAGTGATTTCATTTTTATTTATTATTTTAATTAATATTTTCTACTTAATTATTTTTTGAATCAGATGAACATTGGACATTAATTAAAGTATTTGCACATCGAACCATTCGGTAGAATATGCGGGAATATTCCAGCAAATAAATGATTCATGATTATGATTATGAGGGCACCACTGTGAAGACACTAATCGCCTTAACAGTGTATCAGGGATGTTGCGGATGCAGATTTTTTCACATCCGCGGATGCGGATGCGGATGCGGATTTTAAGAGGCTCACATCCGCGGATGCGGATGCGGATCTGTACAAAAAACTTAATTGTGGGTAAAAAAAATAAAAATATAGTAATATTTATCCCTTCTTTATTTAATAATCAAATAGTAACTATTACAAATTAATTATTTTAGTAATAAAATTTGAATATTGGAGCATTATATTTAATGAAAAATAGAATGGCCGCCTTTTCGGACTCCAGTCTGTTTCGCAAGGGTTCGTATATTAATCCTGCGCGTCAGATCTTGTCACAACACAAACAATAGCGTGGCGCGTCACCCGAAGTCCAATACAAAGTTATTGCTTTCCTATAGGTCAATTAGCACGCGCGGTCGACACGCGCCTCTCGCCGGGCCCGCCCCTTTCTTTCTTGTCGCGACCTGCTACACATCTGCATCCGCATCAGCTCCGCATCGATTTATGCGGATGCGGATGCAGATGCGGATGTTCCGCATATGCGGATGCGGATGCGAATATTCGCAACATCCCTGCAGTGTATTATGATAGAAAAGCCTCCATTCTAGTATACTATGATAATGGTGTAGCGGCATCTACCTAACGCCGCACATTAACACACAGTTGCAACAAGATTCGTCACCGTGTGACTAGATGGCGCTAGTGTCGAATAAACACAAAGAATAGTAAGGAATAACAACTCGTAGTATGGAGAATATATGGAGAAACCTACATCTCGCTGACAAAGTTATTCAGCGACGCAGCATATATACAACTGCCAACCATCATCGGTTGGACCGCGGTCCCACCAATACCACCAGCCCGGAGGAAGATCTTCCCCTTTGGCCTTCCTATCAGTGGCTACCTTCTCCATACTACCATACTTCATTCCTACAATGGTTTACATGTCACTCATTTGTATGCACAGTATTTATTTATTTATTTGCAGGGATAACAAACGGCTGTACAATATTGTGTTAAATGCTTAAAAACAAATTAATTGAATTGAGATTGACACTGTGACTGTTAAGAGGATTACTGCGCTACACTAGCGCCGCCAATGGAAAACAAATCGTAGCGCTTAAATAAAGACGAAATTGTAAATTGTTTTCTTCTAGTGTACTCCGAAAAAGCTTTGTTGTACTTTTTATCATTTAAACCAGGGGTCTCCAAACTACGGCCCGCGGGCCACGTGGCCACTTCTAGCAATAAAACTCAAAGAAAGACTAAAAAACATTTTTTAAGCGATAGAAAGTACAACAAAGCTTTTTCGGAGTACACTAGAAGAACACAATTCACAATTTCGTTTTTATATTTTATATTTATATTTTATATTTTATATTTCATGGATAACAAACGGCTATTTATCTTAAACATTAGTACAGTGTTTCTTAAAAAACAAAAAGCCTTAAACAGTTTTCACAATTAGAAGAAATTATTTGTATTACAATCACATTTATACTTTCTATCAACGAACAGTAGTATTGTAACGGTACTCAAATACATATAAAATGTTATGATAAGCAAAGAGTGAAAATAAGATATAAATCAATAAAGCCACATCAACCACAAAAGATACAATATTATTGTTTAAAAAATTTTTCATTCATCACTTTCGCAAAGTAACTTTTACCCGCCGTAAATAGGTCACTGTCACGAGAATAGTTGCTGTTAAAACTAGTAGTTACACGATTGAAATAAGAATTATGTCTATAATTAGTTGAACAAAAATCGGTATGGAATTTCAGATAGTTACGCCTTGAAACCGTACGAAATGGCACCTGTAATTTAACCTTAGACAGGAGATGACTACAGTCAATCTTGCCGAGTACCAAGTCATGAAAATACGCAAGATCAGCGACTTCTCTCCGTTTCACTAGTGGGAGCAGATGGTGGCGTCTGCAGATATCATCATAAGCAAGATTTTTGTCGTAGTAAATTTTGTACTTATAATTAATAATTCTCAAAAACTTTTTTTGGATTCTTTCGATCTTATCTACGTAAACGTTATACTGCGGGTTCCACACTTGGCTCGCATACTCCAATTGGCTTCTCACCAAGGAGCAGTATAATAGTTTTAAGGATTTTACTGACTGAAAGTCTTTAGTTGTTCTAAGAACAAATCCAAGCGTTTTAGAAGCTTTAGATGTAATTGAGTCAATATGTTTATCAAAGATAAGCTTGGAATCAAGAATCACACCAAGATCTCTCACGCAATCTACACGTTGCAACAATTGGTTATTTATTGAGTAGGCATTGTGGACCGCGAAAGGAGATCTACTGAACGTTATAGTATTGCACTTAGTTATGTTAAGTTCAAGTTTGTTATTTAAGCAATACTGATTAAGCCTATCTAGATCCTGTTGAAAGAGAAGACTGTCAGTTGGTGTAAGAATTTTTTTGTAAATTTTCATGTCATCGGCAAACAACAAGAACTGAGAGTGAACAAAGCATCTATCGATATCATTAATGAAAAGCACAAAAAGTAAAGGTCCGAGAATAGATCCTTGCGGAACGCCAGAAGGAATGGTGGAAAAACGTGAGTGTGAAGAGAAACCATTGAGAACCACAGTTTGACACCGATCAGCTACGTATGAGCAAAACCATCGGTAAAGATCGCCGCGTATACCAGCTAATTGCAGTTTTTGAAGCAATATCACGTGATCAATGCGATCAAATGCCTTACTGTAATCCGTGTATACTGCATCCAATTGGCCCCCATGCTGCATGCTATCAGTCACGTGATCAAGAAAAGTTAAAAGATTACTCACTGTAGACCTACCTTTAAGAAAACCATGTTGAACCATTATTTAAACCATTATTTAAGAAAACCATTATTTAAGCAATTACAGCTGTGGGGTTCTGCAAAAACGTCGAATATAGAAATTCTGCAAAGATTTCAGAACAGTGTGCTTAAAACAATAGTTAATGCCCCATAGTTCACGAGAATGGAGGAAGTCCATGAGTATCTAAATATTCCAACAGTCAAACAGCAAATAGCCAATAGCATTAGTTCATATAAAGATCGAATCAGTAATCATAAGAACAAACTGGCCCAGAGTCTTATTGAACCATTGCAGACAAGACGTCTGAAGAGACTGCATACTTGGGACAACATACAATAACCTTACAAGTTAGCAAAACATAAAGGCAGCCTAACAGTGGAAAGGCATGCCTCCACGCCTGCATTAAAAATAAAAACAACTGCTTATGGTCCAAGGACCGATCGCATGTTAGCAAACAAATATGAAAAAAAAAAAATTTAAGCAATACCTAAGTTTTTTTTTCCATTGGCGGCGCTAGTATAGCGCATAAAGGCTTCAGCACACCAAACACGGGACAGTAGCAGAGCTGTTTGAATACGGGCCCGCGCAAGTTGTAATACGAGAAACTCTTTGAACTACGTTAAACCTAATTTGAATGGAACGGAACACAAGCCTGCGTTCCAATTTGATGTATAGTTGGGGTGCGGAATCCTTCATAGTCCACTTGAAAAGTTGAGTGTGGTCCTAGTCTACTATGATTCCAAACAATTGTCCGAGTGCACTCGGATACTCAGTTCCCACTGCACAAGTACCATGTGAGTGGCCACCAGAGCGCACTACGTTTGAGTCAACGCTTTGGCTTTTACTTGTATTTCCAGTTATGTTAGATTACGATTAAAACCTTGTTGCAAATTAACCTTTCATACAAATGCTGGGCATAATATAGGCAATTCCTCTCAAAGATACAGGTTACAGATATTTATTTATATCATGGAAGATATTGAACTCTATGAAAGCGCAGCTGACCTTTGAGTTCAAATGGTTTGAGGCAAGCCAATAGAATGACCTAGCTCCAAAATACCAACCTTCGCTGCGGCAGCGGCATCCCATCCTTAACCGCTGAGGGCTTCCCATCGGCGAGCGCCCGCAGCGCGCGCAGCACGCGGGGCGCGCGCACCGCCTCCAGCCGGCCACTGTTCACGAACAAGAAGCGCACGGGGCCGCCCGCGCCCTGCACGCGCCCCGACGACAAACTCAGTTCGCGCCATCGCCCCCGCGCCCACACGAAGAATTTCGACTCTGCACTCGGCATTTTTCCCAATAATCGACGAAACTGAGACTATGACTACGAATAAAGAGAAATCCACGAAATCCCGCGTTTTTATTTTAACAAAAAACAGCGTCAGCGGCGAACGAAATGTTGTTTACGTCGTGAAAACTGACTGAAAACGTCAAGTCAAGTCAAGTCAAGGCGTCAAGCAAAGCCATGAACCAAACGTCAACGTCTTCTTTTTTCTTTTTTTTTTGTTATGGCGTCGCGCGGTTTGCGCATTTTGCCAATTTCAAGGTAGGGAAACAATGATAAAAATAAAAAGGATGCGGGTTTGGAATTCTTCTTATTTTTTTACCGACTTCAAAAGGAGGGAGGTACTCAATTCGACCCGTTTTTTTTTGTATGTACACCGATTACTCGAAGACGGCTGAACCGATTGAAATGATACGTTATAACATCAGGTATGTTTTCAAGCTGGTCCCATTTTTAAAAATAAATAAATTGGATGATGGGATCCTGGAGAAATCAAGGGAACTCTTCAAATATTATAGGCACACCTAAAGCGATTTTGCTATTTTCTAAGTAACTCGTGCATTTGCTTTCGTAAAGTACCTACCATTTTGGTGAAGTGGAACTGATGATGAAGATCACCGGAACTATTTACCACATTCATGCAACACTTTTATGCAATTAGCGTTATTATTTTTCGATAATACCATTGCGTACAGTGATTTTACAAGGTATATTTGCGATATACAACGATACATTTACTTAACAAGTGATATTTTTCAACTTAGTTCGATATTATTTCGTAGCCGGTGGTGTGCCATTGCGCTCGGCAGGCGCCACGCAGTCGCGAATCCGTTTCAATCTCAATAAGGCTATTGTTAGTAATTAATTTTGTAAATCAATTGTTTATCAATCCTAATATCTGTTGGCCATTTCCTTGTTAAGTGTCATATGTCAACTTGACAATACTTGAAATTGACATTAGTGTTGCCATAGTTCATGCAGTTGTCGGCAATCACTCACAGTCAAAACATCCTTCTGACGTTTAATGCTAGTCTGTGAATCGTGGAGCAAAGACTGACAGATTGATTGACGTGCCGTGGCGCGACACGGCACGGCGCAATGGTGTGTTTCCGGCTCAAGTCTATGCTCCACGTGTGTTTATACTTGACGGTTGCAAGTCTATGGACAATTCTATGATATGTTGGCAAACGTAGAAAATTAGGCGGAAACTGCGTGCCGGGAACTGGAAGCAAAGGTGACGCCACCTTGCGGCGACGCGTGGCAACAAACGTGTGACAGTTGCAACAAGACGGCGGCTATATAAACCGGCGCGCACGTCACTCTGCCTCTTTTTGCCGCCATTCTTCGTCCCGTAATAGTGCTCCTAAATCAATTAGTCGATTTGTAATTTAAGCCGAAAATATCCTATTGTAATTTATTATAAATCTATTCATATTACCATTGCTCAATTGATTACCAGTATTAGTGTTGCTTAGGCTCAGAATTAAAGAAAAATACTTAAATCACGTGTGTATTTCATTTATAGTTTACATCAGAAGTGCGACGTGCGACCAAAGCGCTCATCAAAATGGGTAAAGAAAAACGTTCAAAACGTAAGAGAAAACGTTCGAGCTCAACATCGAGTCAATCAAGCAGCTCCCGTACACCATCACCTCCACCGAGACAAAGGAAAAAGGTACCACGAAAGGTCGATACAACTGTAAGTACAAATAACAGTTTAATATTGTGTAACATTATTCCTGAATTCGATCCTTTGAAAGACGACATAAACGCTTGGCTTAATATTATTGACTCATACTCTCAAACTTTTGCATGGTCGGGTGAAGTGATTCGTTATCAAGCTTTGAACAAATTGAAAGGCTCCGCAAAAACATGGTACGATTCTTTGTTGCGCACGGAAAACCAGTGGCCATCTTGGAAATGGATAGATTGGAAAACAAAATTATCAACTTGTTTTAGAGTTCGTAGAAATATGTTTGAGCTTTTAAAAGACATTCTTACTAAGAAACCTACCGAAAATCAATCGCTTTATGAATTTTATTTTGACCAAAAATGTAAAATCGATCGGTTATCTTTGAACTTTTCTGAACAAGATATTATTTCCATAATTGTCGGAAATATAGGTGACACCGGTATAGGAGCGTCAATCGAAGCCAGTAATTTTGTTACTTGTGATAGTCTAGCTAGTTTCCTACACGGACGTACTTTTAAATCTAAGCCTGTAAAACCGTTGACTGCAGCAAACGATAACCAACTAAAATTTACTACCACACAAACGATCACGCCTTTAAAAACTGTCGGTAGTGCACCGGACCAAACCGCTCTGTCTAATTCTCAAACTGCTAGTCAAGCTTTGCAGCAACGTAAACAGATAAAATGCTATACTTGTGGGGGTAATCATAAACGGAATCAATGTGATAAAAATAAATGTGACTTTTGCGGTAAACGGGGACATTTAGAGTCTATGTGTTATCATAAAAAGGCACCTAAGCCCGAAACGCAAGAAACTAAATTAATTTCTACCTCTGACTCTCGTAACAAATTTGTAAAAAGTGTAAAAATTAATGATTTCGAGTGTGAAGCATTTATTGACACAGGTAGTAGCTGTTCCTTGGTTTCTGAAACGATTGTAAAGAACGGCTCATTTGAAGTTATTGCTTTATCTCCTCCTGTTTTGTTACAAGGTTTTTCAAAACATAGTGAAAAATATGTCAATTATAAAATAGTAGTTAATCTGAAAATTGATTCCATATCTTTATCTCAAATTGATCTCTATGTCCTCGATGATCTCGTTGGCTGTGACATGTTGATAGGGAGAAATGTGACAGAGCGGTCCGATTTGGTGTATTCACGGGTTGGCCATGAATTTAGATTTGATTACGCAAAAAAATATACAGAATTTTGTAACACTATTAACGAACTTGATTTGGATACAGATTCGCATCATAATGAACTAAAGGAACTTTTCAATGAATTCCGGGATTGTGTAGCATTTACTATCAAAGAATTGGGAAAAGTGAACAATCATGAAATGCAAATTAATGTCACTGACCCGCAACCCATTCAGCGCAGGCCTTTTAGAGCTTCAATTCCTGATCGAAAACTTATCCGTGAAATAGTGAGTGAGCTTTTAGAAAATAATATAATACGCGAAAGTAAATCGCCTTATGCGAGTCCTGCCCTCCTAGTAACCAAAAAGAATGGCGAAAAGAGGCTCTGTATAGACTATCGGTTGTTAAACAAAGTAACGGTAAAGGATAAGTACCCCATGCCGCGAATTGAAGATCTTATCGACAGGCTGTCTGGTCAAAGGTGTTTCACGAGCTTGGATTTAAAGAGTGGGTACTACCAAATAATGATGAGCGAGGGTTCCATAGATAAAACAGCTTTCATTACAGAAGATGGTCACTATGAATTTTTAAGGCTTCCTTTTGGTTTGGCTAATGCACCATCATGTTTCCAATACATGATGAACAAAGTTTTGGGAAATTTAAGATTTAAGAACGTTATAGTTTACCTAGATGACGTATACCTTGTGACAGAAACTGTAGAAGAGAATATAAAATTACTAAAGGAAGTCTTACAAATTTTCAAAATTCACGGATTAACATTAAATTTAAAAAAGTGCCACTTCTTTAAAAACGAAATAGAATTTTTAGGTTATCGTGTAAAATCCGGAGCAATTATGCCAAGTGAATCAAAATTAGAATCTGTCAAAAACTTTCCTAAGCCCAAAACAGTACACCAACTTCGACAGTTTCTCGGTTTAATAAGTTATTTCCGGAAATTCATAAAAAATTGCGCTTTGATTTCTGCTGTTTTGACGAGACTGTTGAAGAAGGATGCTGTCTGGGCTTGGGAAAATGATCATGAAGAATGTTTTCAATCTCTTAAAAATATACTAACATCAGATAGTGTATTGGCTATTTTTAATGTCAATAAGGAAAGCATTCTTTATACTGATGCCAGTCGAGAAGGCATTGCTGGTATACTTATGCAAGTAACTAATGAAGGGGAAAAACCAGTACACTACTACAGCAGACAAACCACTCCGGATGAAAAGAAGTACCATTCATTCGAACTAGAATTGTTAGCAATTGTTTGTTCACTTCAGAAATTCCGTTTATACCTATTAGGCTCTCGCTTTAAAATCGTTACCGATTGCAGTGCTGTACGGTATGCACTAACGAAAAAAGAAATTATTCCCCGCATCGCCCGGTGGGTGTTGTCCACCCAAGAGTTTCTATTTGAAATTATCCATCGCGATGGTACACGAATGTCTCATGTCGATGCACTAAGTAGGAACCCCGTAGAGTCTGGTGAAAAATCTGAGGTTGAACTTATCATGTCAATAACCGAAGCGGATTGGTTATTATCCGTGCAAATGCAAGATTCTACTATCCAAAAAATTAAGGTAGTTCTTGAATCAGGAGAAGCCGACGATAACAAAGATATCTTTAACAAATATGAATTATTAGGAGGTAAAGTTTACAGAAGGACGTCACAAGGTCGTCGCTGGTTGGTACCAAAAAAATGCATATGGCAAATAATAAAATGCAACCACGACGACATTGGACATTTTTCTGTCGACAAAACGGTTGAGAGGATAGGGAGTCAGTACTGGTTTCCTCGTATGCGCCGTGTAATAAAAAAATACATTGGAAACTGTTTGAACTGTATATATTATAAACAAAAAGGCGGCGCCAAGGAGGGCCAATTATACCCTCTACCTAAATATGCTCAGCCGTTTCACACACTTCACCTTGACCATTTAGGCCCATTTGTCGAAACTAAAAATAAATCTAAATACTTATTAGTTGTTGTTGATGCGTTCACTAAATTTGTTTTCATTTTGCCTATTCGTTCGACTAAGACCTCCTGTACAATTAAGGAATTGGAAAATATTTCGAAAACTTTCGGAAATCCTAAAAGATTCATCACTGATGCTGGCACAGCATTTACCTCTAATGAGTTTTCCCAATATTGTGCGAATAAAAATATAAGGCTCCACACAGTAGCGACAGGAATGCCTCGGTCGAATGGGCAAGTAGAAAGATTTAACCGTACCATACTAGACGCGCTCAAGGCCATAGGGGCAAATACTTCCGATGATAATTGGGATCAATATATAAAAGTTTTACAACAGGGGTTAAATAGTACGATACACAAATCCACTAAGGCGGTTCCGAGTGAAGTATTCTTCGGCTATAGACTACGTACTGATAGTGATAGTTTATCACCAGAGCTTGACGAACCCATTTTAGACATGACCAAATTGCGCGAGAGAGTTGATGTAAATATTAAGTCCAATGCGGTGTCTCAAAAGAAAGATTTCGATAAAAGGCGAACTGGAGCGCGAATATATACAGAAGGTGACCTAGTTCTAGCCAAAATTCAAAGTCAAAGTAATGATGGGAGGAGCAAGAAATTACTTCCGGTTTTCAAAGGCCCATTTAGAGTAAGGAAGGTGCTAGAGAATGACAGGTATGAGGTGACGGATGTACAATGGAGTGAAAGGAGCTCAAAGAAGTACACTGGCGTAATATGCGCTGAAAATATGAAACCATGGATTAAGATTGACGAATGGGACCTAAACTAACTTCCAGGTAAAGATAACATTCACCAATCTTCATCATATGTTCGTGTTGGCAAGGTACAGTTTAACAAGAAATTAATACACAGTTACAAAATAATGTCTTTATTGCATGTACATATAATTTTGATATATCAATGAAACATATAATATGATAGGAGTTACATAATAATGTGTTTTCATGTTTATTTTTATTTTATTGTTGCAGTATTCGTTCCGGAATTCTAGAGTATCTAACGAACGGTGGCAAATAGCAATATTTCGGTACACTTAAGTGAGTCGAAAGCTCTTTAAGCGCGAGTTGCTGTTTGTAAAAGCTATTAACGAACTTGGCCTCTTAAGTGTGGCATAGTCCCTTTAAGTGCAAGTAGTTGACTAGTTTAACCGTGAAAATGGTGCTCTGGGATTCCGCTAGAAGCAAGCTAACTTTGCTTGATATTTAGTCTTCCTCACTAAAGTTGAAAATGTTTAATTTTTACAGATCACTTACACCATCATGGTGCCTGGGGCAGGCACCTTGCAGAATGGCCGTGTTGGCAAACGTAGAAAATTAGGCGGAAACTGCGTGCCGGGAACTGGAAGCAAAGGTGACGCCACCTTGCGGCGACGCGTGGCAACAAACGTGTGACAGTTGCAACAAGACGGCGGCTATATAAACCGGCGCGCACGTCACTCTGCCTCTTTTTGCCGCCATTCTTCGTCCCGTAATAGTGCTCCTAAATCAATTAGTCGATTTGTAATTTAAGCCGAAAATATCCTATTGTAATTTATTATAAATCTATTCATATTACCATTGCTCAATTGATTACCAGTATTAGTGTTGCTTAGGCTCAGAATTAAAGAAAAATACTTAAATCACGTGTGTATTTCATTTATAGTTTACAGATAGTTATGGTAAAGCGTATAAAAGCGTTGGTTTTTAAAATTGTGCTCACTTTTGCTCGAGCTATCGTCTGAAATGGTCGTGAAATAAAGTATTACTTCTGTTAACGTGGTGTATGATTTATAATCAACCTTAACACTAGTTACACACAAAATATTTATAGTGTTTATGTATTACGCACATGACATTATTTTTTATTTAATTAGTGTTTTCGTACTAGTTATTTATTGTTCCACTTAGTATTACGTACTAAGATTTAGCGAACTATTTAGCAATTTTGTATTTTCGTACAAAACTAAAACTTTATGTATGAAATAAAACACTTTTAACGGATACTAGCGCGGTTTTATTGAAAGTACTTTGGTAATTAGTTGGTATTTGGTTTGATTTTTGATTTTCCCGACGTTTCGGCACCTTTGCAGCTGCCGTGGTCACGGGGGACTGAAGCTACTTGTGAGCCTACCCTCAAGCGATGAATTTTTTAGAACGTTCAGAAATTAAAATTTATCAAATTTAATTAGTTTAATTTTGGTTTGGTTTTAATTTAATTTTATATGTTAAAAAGAGAGAATCTACTGAAACTACTACCATTTCAAAAAATTGGGAGGCCCCTCCAAGAAAGAAATGGCGAAAGAAAACTTGGAGAGGAAGGCCGACCTCCGTCTTTTATATTAATTAATTTATTTGCAAAAGGAACTAACCGTATCATTAGATCTTACAGTGTGTGTTTGGGGCTTTAGCTTGTGAATGATGGGGTCCCAAGCTGGTGGAATTTTCCAACCATCATCTCTATTGAAATTAGGATATTTATTTATTTCGATAGCCTCGCGGAGCATTCTAGGAATTCGAGGCTATCGAAATAAATAAATATCCTAATTTCAATAGAGATGATGGTTGGAAAATTCCACCAGCTTGGGACCCCATCATTCACAAGCTAAAGCCCCAAACACACACTGTAAGATCTAATGATACGGTTAGTTCCTTTTGCAAATAAATTAATTAATATAAAAGACGGAGGTCGGCCTTCCTCTCCAAGTTTTCTTTCGCCATTTCTTTCTTGGAGGGGCCTCCCAATTTTTTGAAATGGTAGTAGTTTCAGTAGATTCTCTCTTTTTAACATATAAAATTAAATTAAAACCAAACCAAAATTAAACTAATTAAATTTGATAAATTTTAATTTCTGAACGTTCTAAAAAATTCATCGCTTGAGGGTAGGCTCACAAGTAGCTTCAGTCCCCCGTGACCACGGCAGCTGCAAAGGTGCCGAAACGTCGGGAAAATCAAAAATCAAACCAAATACCAACTAATTACCAAAGTACTTTCAATAAAACCGCGCTAGTATCCGTTAAAAGTGTTTTATTTCATGTCTAGTGAGCGCGTAAGCTTGAGAAGTGAATAAAACTTTATGTACTAAGCGGTTCCTGTATTTTCGTACAGTTCCCAATTTAGCGGTTCGTATTTTCGTACTTACCCATACATAGTTACATGGATGGAGGATGGAACAGGATGGAACAGGATGGAACAGGATGGAACAGGATGGAACAGGATGGAACAAGATGGAACAGGATGAAACAGGATAGAACTTAATAGACTGAGACTGAGACTGAGACTGAGACTGAGACTGAGACTGAGACTGAGACTGAGACTGAGACTGAGACTTAGACTTAGACTTAGACTTAGACTTAGACTTAGACTTAGACTTAGACTTAGACTGAGACTGAGACTGAGACTGAGACTGAGACAGAGACAGAGACAGAGACAGAGACAGAGACAGAGACAGAGACAGAGACAGAGACAGAGACAGAGACTGAGACTGAGACTGAGACTGAGACTGAGACTGAGACTGAGACTGAGACTGAGACTGAGACTGAGACTGAGACTGAGACTGAGACTGAGACTGAGACTGAGACTGAGACTGAGACTGAGACTGAGACTGAGACTGAGACTGAGACTGAGACTGAGACTGAGACTGAGACTGAGACTGAGACTGAGACTGAGACTGAGACTGAGACTTAGACTTAGACTTAGACTTAGACTTAGACTTAGACTTAGACTTAGACTTAGACTTAGACTTAGACTTAGACTTAGACTTAGACTTAGACTTAGACTTAGACTTAGACTTAGACTTAGACTTAGACTTAGACTTAGACTTAGACTTAGACTTAGACTTAGACTTAGACTTAGACTTAGACTTAGACTTAGACTTAGACTTAGACTTAGACTTAGACTTAGACTTAGACTTAGACTTAGACTTAGACTTAGACTTAGACTTAGACTTAGACTTAGACTTAGACTTAGACTTAGACTTAGACTTAGACTTAGACTTAGACTTAGACTTAGACTTAGACTTAGACTTAGACTTAGACTTAGACTGAGACTTAGACTTAGACTTGCCTCTTCTTGCGCAAAACCTTTTGAATGCTCCAACAAATGCTTCAGATGTCATATCTCCGACCAACTCTAAATGTATTGCCTTGGTTGACATACAAATAAAAATAGCAATATACGCCTTATGCGTTTTAGCTCCTCGGCCTCTACTCCATAAGATTTGATATGGGCCAGCGAAATCAACCCCTGAGTTTATAAATGTTCGGGCTGGTGTCACACGTACTGAAGGCAAATCACCCATGACTTGCGTTCTAACCTTTGCATTTTGCTTGGCACATATCAGACATCGGTGGATATGTCTATGTCTTTTAACCAGGCTCTTGGCTCCAAGTATCCAGTATTTAGATCGTAAATAGCATAACACCAGCTGAATTCCTCCGTGCAAAGTTCTGGTGTGAGCTTCAGCGATAATGAGTGGGACAAGGTTGTTGCTTCTGCCCAATATGATGGGGTGTTTACTTTTTTCTTCTAGGTTTGCATTCCGTAGTCTTCCGCCCACCCTGAGGATTCCTTTTTCGTCCAAATATGGATCTAACGTTTTCAGTTTGCTTGTTCTTTTAACTTGTTTCTTCGTCTTCAACGAAAGAATCTCTTCATTAAATTCTTCTTCTTGTACTTTCTTTATACAAATGTTTAATGCTTCTTCGATTTCTTCAGTGCTAATATTTTCATCAATAATTTCTTTTTTATTCTTTGTCTTGTAATTTAAAAATCTCTTACAGTATGTGATTGTTCTTAGTAATTCATTTAATGTATTAAATTCTTCAAACCTCTTAGATAACTTTTTTCCTCTTTCTTCTTCTGTATTTGTTAGCGTCAGTGTTTGTATTGTTGTCTTTTTCATTTCTAATTGGATAGCATGGAACAGGATGGAACAGGATGGAACAGGATGGACCAGGATGGAACAGCATGGAACAGGATGGAACAGGATGGAACAGGATGAAACAGGATGGAACAGGATGGAACAGGATGGAACAATATGGTACAGGATGGAACAGGATGGAACAAGATGGAACAGGATGAAACAGGATAGAACAGGATAGAACAGGCAGGAACTGAGACTAAGACTGAGACTGAGAACAAAATGGAACAGGATGGAACAGGATGAAGTAGGATGGACCAGGATGGAACAGGATGGACCAGGATGAAACAGTATGGAACAGGATAGAACAGGTAGGAACTGAGACTGAGTCTGAGACTGAGACTGCGAACAGAAGATTGCACAGGATGGAACAGGATGAATTAGGATGGACCAGGATGAAACAGCATGGAACAGGATGGAACAGGATGGAACAGGATGGAACAGGATGGAACAGGATGGAACAGGATGGAACAGGATGGACCAGGATGGAACAGCATGGAACAGGATGGAACAGGATGGAACAGGATGGAACAGGATGGAACAGGATGGAACAGGATGGAACAATATGGTACAGGATGGTACAGGATGGTACAGGATGGTACAGGATGGAACAGGTTGGAACAGGATAGATCAGGTAAGAACTGAGACTGAGACTGAGACTTAGACTTAGACTGAGACTGAGACTGAGACTTAGACTTAGACTTAGACTTAGACTTAGACTTAGACTTAGACTTAGACTTAGACTTAGACTTAGACTTAGACTTAGACTTAGACTTAGACTTAGACTTAGACTTAGACTTAGACTTAGACTTAGACTTAGACTTAGACTTAGACTTAGACTTAGACTTAGACTTAGACTTAGACTTAGACTTAGACTTAGACTTAGACTTAGACTTAGACTTAGACTTAGACTTAGACTTAGACTTAGACTTAGACTTAGACTTAGACTTAGACTTAGACTTAGACTTAGACTTAGACTTAGACTTAGACTTAGACTTAGACTTAGACTTAGACTTAGACTTAGACTTAGACTTAGACTTAGACTTAGACTTAGACTTAGACTTAGACTTAGACTTAGACTTAGACTTAGACTTAGACTTAGACTTAGACTTAGACTTAGACTTAGACTTAGACTTAGACTTAGACTTAGACTTAGACTTAGACTTAGACTTAGACTTAGACTTATACTTAGACTTAGACTTAGACTTAGACTTAGACTTAGACTTAGACTTAGACTTAGACTTAGACTTAGACTTAGACTTAGACTTAGACTTAGACTTAGACTTAGACTTAGACTTAGACTTAGACTTAGACTTAGACTGAGACTTAGACTTAGACTTAGACTTGCCTCTTCTTGCGCAAAACCTTTTGAATGCTCCAACAAATGCTTCAGATGTCATATCTCCGACCAACTCTAAATGTATTGCCTTGGTTGACATACAAATAAAAATAGCAATATACGCCTTATGCGTTTTAGCTCCTCGGCCTCTACTCCATAAGATTTGATATGGGCCAGCGAAATCAACCCCTGAGTTTATAAATGTTCGGGCTGGTGTCACACGTACTGAAGGCAAATCACCCATGACTTGCGTTCTAACCTTTGCATTTTGCTTGGCACATATCAGACATCGGTGGATATGTCTTTTAACCAGGCTCTTGGCTCCAAGTATCCAGTATTTAGATCGTAAATGGCATAACACCAGCTGAATTCCTCCGTGCAAAGTTCTGGTGTGAGCTTCAGCGATAATGAGTGGGACAAGGTTGTTGCTTCTGCCCAATATGATGGGGTGTTTACTTTTTTCTTCTAGGTTTGCATTCCGTAGTCTTCCGCCCACCCTGAGGATTCCTTTTTCGTCCAAATATGGATCTAACGTTTTCAGTTTGCTTGTTCTTTTAACTTGTTTCTTCGTCTTCAACGAAAGAATCTCTTCATTAAATTCTTCTTCTTGTACTTTCTTTATACAAATGTTTAATGCTTCTTCGATTTCTTCAGTGCTAATATTTTCATCAATAATTTCTTTTTTATTCTTGGTCTTGTAATTTAAAAATCTCTTACAGTATGTGATTGTTCTTAGTAATTCATTTAATGTATTAAATTCTTCAAACCTCTTAGATAACTTTTTTCCTCTTTCTTCTTCTGTATTTGTTAGCGTCAGTGTTTGTATTGTTGTCTTTTTCATTTCTAATTGGATAGCATGGAACAGGATGGAACAGGATGGAACAGGATGGAACAGGATGGACCAGGATGGAACAGCATGGAACAGGATGGAACAGGATGGAACAGGATGGAACAGGATGAAACAGGATGGAACAGGATGGAACAGGATGGAACAGGATGGAACAGGATGGAACAGGATGGAACAGGATGGAACAATATGGTACAGGATGGAACAGGATGGAACAAGATGGAACAGGATGAAACAGGATAGAACAGGATAGAACAGGCAGGAACTGAGACTAAGACTGAGACTGAGAACAAAATGGAACAGGATGGAACAGGATGAAGTAGGATGGACCAGGATGGAACAGGATGGACCAGGATGAAACAGTATGGAACAGGATAGAACAGGTAGGAACTGAGACTGAGTCTGAGACTGAGACTGCGAACAGAAGATTGCACAGGATGGAACAGGATGAATTAGGATGGACCAGGATGAAACAGCATGGAACAGGATGGAACAGGATGGAACAGGATGGAACAGGATGGAACAGGATGGACCAGGATGGAACAGCATGGAACAGGATGGAACAGGATGGAACAGGATGGAACAGGATGGAACAGGATGGAACAGGATGGAACAGGATGGAACAGGATGGAACAGGATGGAACAGCATGGAACAGGATGGAACAGGATGGAACAGGATGGAACAGGATGGAACAATATGGTACAGGATGGTACAGGATGGTACAAGATGGTACAGGATGGAACAGGTTGGAACAGGATAGATCAGGTAAGAACTGAGACTGAGACTGAGACTGAGACTGAGACTGAGACTGAGACTTAGACTTAGACTTAGACTTAGACTTAGACTTAGACTTAGACTAAGACTTAGACTTAGACTTAGACTAAGACTTAGACTTAGACTTAGACTTAGACTTAGACTTAGACTTAGACTTAGACTTAGACTTAGACTTAGACTTAGACTTAGACTTAGACTTAGACTTAGACTTAGACTTAGACTTAGACTTAGACTTAGACTTAGACTTAGACTTAGACTTAGACTTAGACTTAGACTTAGACTTAGACTTAGACTTAGACTTAGACTTAGACTTAGACTTAGACTTAGACTTAGACTTAGACTTAGACTTAGACTTAGACTTAGACTTAGACTTAGACTTAGACTTAGACTTAGACTTAGACTTAGACTTAGACTTAGACTTAGACTTAGACTTAGACTTAGACTTAGACTTAGACTTAGACTTAGACTTAGACTTAGACTTAGACTTAGACTTAGACTTAGACTTAGACTTAGACTTAGACTTAGACTTAGACTTAGACTTAGACTTAGACTTAGACTTAGACTTAGACTTAGACTTAGACTTAGACTTAGACTTAGACTTAGACTTAGACTTAGACTTAGACTTAGACTTAGACTTAGACTTAGACTTAGACTTAGACTTAGACTTAGACTTAGACTTAGACTTAGACTTAGACTTAGACTTAGACTGAGACTGAGACTGAGTGAGACTGAGACAGAGACAGAGACTGAGACTGAGACTGAGACTGAGACTGAGACTGAGACTGAGACTGAGACTGAGACTGAGACTGAGACTGAGACTGAGACTGAGACTGAGACTGAGACTGAGACTGAGACTGAGACTGAGACTGAGACTGAGACTGAGACTGAGACTGAGACTGAGACTGAGACTGAGACTGAGACTGAGACTGAGACTGAGACTGAGACTGAGACTTAGACTTAGACTTAGACTTAGACTTAGACTTAGACTTAGACTGAGACTGAGACTGAGACTGAGACTGAGACTGAGACAGAGACAGAGACAGAGACAGAGACTGAGACTGAGACTGAGACTGAGACTGAGACTGAGACTGAGACTGAGACTGAGACTGAGACTGAGACTGAGACTGAGACTGAGACTGAGACTGAGACTGAGACTGAGACTGAGACAGAGACAGAGACAGAGACAGAGACAGAGACTGAGACTGAGACTGAGACTGAGACTGAGACTGAGACTGAGACTGAGACTGAGACTGAGACTGAGACTTAGACTTAGACTTAGACTTAGACTTAGACTTAGACTTAGACTTAGACTTAGACTTAGACTTAGACTTAGACTTAGACTTAGACTTAGACTTAGACTTAGACTTAGACTTAGACTTAGACTTAGACTTAGACTTAGACTTAGACTTAGACTTAGACTTAGACTTAGACTTAGACTTAGACTTAGACTTAGACTTAGACTTAGACTTAGACTTAGACTTAGACTTAGACTTAGACTTAGACTTAGACTTAGACTTAGACTTAGACTTAGACTTAGACTTAGACTTAGACTTAGACTTAGACTTAGACTTAGACTTAGACTTAGACTTAGACTTAGACTTAGACTTATACTTAGACTTAGACTTAGACTTAGACTTAGACTTAGACTTAGACTTAGACTTAGACTTAGACTTAGACTTAGACTTAGACTTAGACTTAGACTTAGACTTAGACTTAGACTTAGACTTAGACTTAGACTTAGACTTAGACTTAGACTTAGACTTAGACTTAGACTTAGACTTAGACTTAGACTTAGACTTAGACTTAGACTTAGACTTAGACTTAGACTTAGACTTAGACTTAGACTTAGACTTAGACTTAGACTTAGACTTAGACTTAGACTTAGACTTAGACTTAGACTTAGACTTAGACTTAGACTTAGACTTAGACTTAGACTTAGACTTAGACTTAGACTTAGACTTAGACTTAGACTTAGACTTAGACTTAGACTTAGACTTAGACTGAGACTTAGACTTAGACTTGCCTCTTCTTGCGCAAAACCTTTTGAATGCTCCAACAAATGCTTCAGATGTCATATCTCCGACCAACTCTAAATGTATTGCCTTGGTTGACATACAAATAAAAATAGCAATATACGCCTTATGCGTTTTAGCTCCTCGGCCTCTACTCCATAAGATTTGATATGGGCCAGCGAAATCAACCCCTGAGTTTATAAATGTTCGGGCTGGTGTCACACGTACTGAAGGCAAATCACCCATGACTTGCGTTCTAACCTTTGCATTTTGCTTGGCACATATCAGACATCGGTGGATATGTCTTTTAACCAGGCTCTTGGCTCCAAGTATCCAGTATTTAGATCGTAAATGGCATAACACCAGCTGAATTCCTCCGTGCAAAGTTCTGGTGTGAGCTTCAGCGATAATGAGTGGGACAAGGTTGTTGCTTCTGCCCAATATGATGGGGTGCTTACTTTTTTCTTCTAGGTTTGCATTCTGACTTAGACTTAGACTCAGACTCAGACTCAGACTCAGACTCAGACTCAGACTCAGACTCAGACTCAGACTCAGACTCAGACTCAGACTCAGACTGAGACTGAGACTGAGACTGAGACTGAGACTGAGACTGAGACTGAGACTGAGACTGAGACTGAGACTGAGACTGAGACTGAGACTGAGACTGAGACTGAGACTGAGACTGAGACTGAGACTGAGACTGAGACTGAGACTGAGACTGAGACTGAGACTGAGACTGAGACTGAGACTGAGACTGAGACTGAGACTGAGACTGAGAACAGGATGGAACAGGATATAACAGGATGAAACAGGATGGAACAGGATGGAATAGGATTGCAAAAGATAGAACAGGATAGAACAGGTAGGAACTGAGACAGAGACTGAGACTGAGACTGAGACTGAAACAGGATGGAACAGGATAGAACAGCATGGTACAGGATGGAACAGGATGGAACAGGATGGAACAGGATGGAACAAGATGGAACAGGATGAAACAGGATAGAACAGGATAGAACAGGCAGGAACTGAGACTGAGACTGAGACTGAGACTGAGACTGAGACTGAGACTGAGACTGAAACAGGATGGAACAGCATGGTACAGGATGGAACAGGATGGAACAGGATGGAACAGGATGGAACAAGATGGAACAGGATGAAACAGGATAGAACTAGACTTAGACTTAGACTTAGACTTAGACTTAGACTTAGACTTAGACTTAGACTTAGACTTAGACTTAGACTTAGACTTAGACTTAGACTTAGACTTAGACTGAGACTTAGACTTAGACTTAGACTTGCCTCTTCTTGCGCAAAACCTTTTGAATGCTCCAACAAATGCTTCAGATGTCATATCTCCGACCAACTCTAAATGTATTGCCTTGGTTGACATACAAATAAAAATAGCAATATACGCCTTATGCGTTTTAGCTCCTCGGCCTCTACTCCATAAGATTTGATATGGGCCAGCGAAATCAACCCCTGAGTTTATAAATGTTCGGGCTGGTGTCACACGTACTGAAGGCAAATCACCCATGACTTGCGTTCTAACCTTTGCATTTTGCTTGGCACATATCAGACATCGGTGGATATGTCTTTTAACCAGGCTCTTGGCTCCAAGTATCCAGTATTTAGATCGTAAATGGCATAACACCAGCTGAATTCCTCCGTGCAAAGTTCTGGTGTGAGCTTCAGCGATAACGAGTGGGACAAGGTTGTTGCTTCTGCCCAATATGATGGGGTGTTTACTTTTTTCTTCTAGGTTTGCATTCCGTAGTCTTCCGCCCACCCTGAGGATTCCTTTTTCGTCCAAATATGGATCTAACGTTTTCAGTTTGCTTGTTCTTTTAACTTGTTTCTTCGTCTTCAACGAAAGAATCTCTTCATTAAATTCTTCTTCTTGTACTTTCTTTATACAAATGTTTAATGCTTCTTCGATTTCTTCAGTGCTAATATTTTCATCAATAATTTCTTTTTTATTCTTGGTCTTGTAATTTAAAAATCTCTTACAGTATGTGATTGTTCTTAGTAATTCATTTAATGTATTAAATTCTTCAAACCTCTTAGATAACTTTTTTCCTCTTTCTTCTTCTGTATTTGTTAGCGTCAGTGTTTGTATTGTTGTCTTTTTCATTTCTAATTGGATAGCATGGAACAGGATGGAACAGGATGGAACAGGATGGACCAGGATGGAACAGCATGGAACAGGATGGAACAGGATGGAACAGGATGAAACAGGATGGAACAGGATGGAACAGGATGGAACAGGATGGAACAGGATGGAACAATATGGTACAGGATGGAACAGGATGGAACAAGATGGAACAGGATGAAACAGGATAGAACAGGATAGAACAGGCAGGAACTGAGACTAAGACTGAGACTGAGAACAAAATGGAACAGGATGGAACAGGATGAAGTAGGATGGACCAGGATGGAACAGGATGGACCAGGATGAAACAGTATGGAACAGGATAGAACAGGTAGGAACTGAGACTGAGTCTGAGACTGAGACTGCGAACAGAAGATTGCACAGGATGGAACAGGATGAATTAGGATGGACCAGGATGAAACAGCATGGAACAGGATGGAACAGGATGGAACAGGATGGAACAGGATGGACCAGGATGGAACAGCATGGAACAGGATGGAACAGGATGGAACAGGATGGAACAGGATGGACAGAGACTGAGACTGAGACTGAGACTGAGACTGAGACTGAGACTGAGACTGAGACTGAGACTGAGACTGAGACTGAGACTGAGACTGAGACTGAGACTGAGACTGAGACTGAGACTGAGACTGAGACTTAGACTTAGACTTAGACTTAGACTTAGACTTAGACTTAGACTTAGACTTAGACTTAGACTTAGACTTAGACTTAGACTTAGACTTAGACTTAGACTTAGACTTAGACTTAGACTTAGACTTAGACTTAGACTTAGACTTAGACTTAGACTTAGACTTAGACTTAGACTTAGACTTAGACTTAGACTTAGACTTAGACTTAGACTTAGACTTAGACTTAGACTTAGACTTAGACTTAGACTTAGACTTAGACTTAGACTTAGACTTAGACTTAGACTTAGACTTAGACTTAGACTTAGACTTAGACTTAGACTGAGACTGAGACTGAGTGAGACTGAGACAGAGACAGAGACAGAGACAGAGACTGAGACTGAGACTGAGACTGAGACTGAGACTGAGACTGAGACTGAGACTGAGACTGAGACTGAGACTGAGACTGAGACTGAGACTGAGACTGAGACTGAGACTGAGACTGAGACTGAGACTGAGACTGAGACTGAGACTGAGACTGAGACTGAGACTGAGACTGAGACTGAGACTGAGACTGAGACTCAGACTCAGACTCAGACTCAGACTCAGACTCAGACTCAGACTCAGACTCAGACTCAGACTCAGACTCAGACTCAGACTCAGACTCAGACTCAGACTCAGACTCAGACTGAGACTGAGACTGAGACTGAGACTGAGACTGAGACTGAGACTGAGACTGAGACTGAGACTGAGACTGAGACTGAGACTGAGACTGAGACTGAGACTGAGACTGAGACTGAGACTGAGACTGAGACTGAGACTGAGACTGAGACTGAGACTGAGACTGAGACTGAGACTGAGACTGAGACTGAGACTGAGACTGAGACTGAGACTGAGACTGAGACTGAGACTGAGACTGAGACTGAGACTGAGAACAGGATGGAACAGGATATAACAGGATGAAACAGGATGGAACAGGATGGAATAGGATTGCAAAAGATAGAACAGGATAGAACAGGTAGGAACTGAGACAGAGACTGAGACTGAGACTGAGACTGAAACAGGATGGAACAGGATAGAACAGCATGGTACAGGATGGAACAGGATGGAACAGGATGGAACAGGATGGAACAAGATGGAACAGGATGAAACAGGATAGAACAGGATAGAACAGGCAGGAACTGAGACTGAGACTGAGACTGAGACTGAGACTGAGACTGAGACTGAAACAGGATGGAACAGCATGGTACAGGATGGAACAGGATGGAACAGGATGGAACAGGATGGAACAAGATGGAACAGGATGAAACAGGATAGAACTTAATAGACTGAGACTGAGACTGAGACTGAGACTGAGACTGAGACTGAGACTGAGACTGAGACTGAGACTGAGACTGAGACTGAGACTGAGACTTAGACTTAGACTTAGACTTAGACTTAGACTTAGACTTAGACTGAGACTGAGACTGAGACTGAGACTGAGACTGAGACAGAGACAGAGACAGAGACAGAGACAGAGACAGAGACTGAGACTGAGACTGAGACTGAGACTGAGACTGAGACTGAGACTGAGACTGAGACTGAGACTGAGACTGAGACTGAGACTGAGACTGAGACTGAGACTGAGACTGAGACTGAGACTGAGACTGAGACTGAGACAGAGACAGAGACAGAGACAGAGACTGAGACTGAGACTGAGACTGAGACTGAGACTGAGACTGAGACTGAGACTGAGACTGAGACTTAGACTTAGACTTAGACTTAGACTTAGACTTAGACTTAGACTTAGACTTAGACTTAGACTTAGACTTAGACTTAGACTTAGACTTAGACTTAGACTTAGACTTAGACTTAGACTTAGACTTAGACTTAGACTTAGACTTAGACTTAGACTTAGACTTAGACTTAGACTTAGACTTAGACTTAGACTTAGACTTAGACTTAGACTTAGACTTAGACTTAGACTTAGACTTAGACTTAGACTTAGACTTAGACTTAGACTTAGACTTAGACTTAGACTTAGACTTAGACTTAGACTTAGACTTAGACTTAGACTTAGACTTAGACTTAGACTTAGACTTAGACTTAGACTTAGACTTAGACTTAGACTTAGACTTAGACTTAGACTTAGACTTAGACTTAGACTTAGACTTAGACTTAGACTTAGACTTAGACTTAGACTTAGACTTAGACTTAGACTTAGACTTAGACTTAGACTTAGACTTAGACTTAGACTTAGACTTAGACTTAGACTTAGACTTAGACTTAGACTTAGACTTAGACTTAGACTTAGACTTAGACTTAGACTTAGACTTAGACTTAGACTGAGACTTAGACTTAGACTTGCCTCTTCTTGCGCAAAACCTTTTGAATGCTCCAACAAATGCTTCAGATGTCATATCTCCGACCAACTCTAAATGTATTGCCTTGGTTGACATACAAATAAAAATAGCAATATACGCCTTATGCGTTTTAGCTCCTCGGCCTCTACTCCATAAGATTTGATATGGGCCAGCGAAATCAACCCCTGAGTTTATAAATGTTCGGGCTGGTGTCACACGTACTGAAGGCAAATCACCCATGACTTGCGTTCTAACCTTTGCATTTTGCTTGGCACATATCAGACATCGGTGGATATGTCTTTTAACCAGGCTCTTGGCTCCAAGTATCCAGTATTTAGATCGTAAATGGCATAACACCAGCTGAATTCCTCCGTGCAAAGTTCTGGTGTGAGCTTCAGCGATAATGAGTGGGACAAGGTTGTTGCTTCTGCCCAATATGATGGGGTGCTTACTTTTTTCTTCTAGGTTTGCATTCTGACTTAGACTTAGACTCAGACTCAGACTCAGACTCAGACTCAGACTCAGACTCAGACTCAGACTCAGACTCAGACTCAGACTCAGACTCAGACTCAGACTTAGACTGAGACTGAGACTGAGACTGAGACTGAGACTGAGACTGAGACTGAGACTGAGACTGAGACTGAGACTGAGACTGAGACTGAGACTGAGACTGAGACTGAGACTGAGACTGAGACTGAGACTGAGACTGAGACTGAGACTGAGACTGAGACTGAGACTGAGACTGAGACTGAGACTGAGACTGAGACTGAGACTGAGACTGAGAACAGGATGGAACAGGATATAACAGGATGAAACAGGATGGAACAGGATGGAATAGGATTGCAAAAGATAGAACAGGATAGAACAGGTAGGAACTGAGACAGAGACTGAGACTGAGACTGAGACTGAAACAGGATGGAACAGGATAGAACAGCATGGTACAGGATGGAACAGGATGGAACAGGATGGAACAGGATGGAACAAGATGGAACAGGATGAAACAGGATAGAACAGGATAGAACAGGCAGGAACTGAGACTGAGACTGAGACTGAGACTGAGACTGAGACTGAGACTGAGACTGAAACAGGATGGAACAGCATGGTACAGGATGGAACAGGATGGAACAGGATGGAACAGGATGGAACAAGATGGAACAGGATGAAACAGGATAGAACTAGACTTAGACTTAGACTTAGACTTAGACTTAGACTTAGACTTAGACTTAGACTTAGACTTAGACTTAGACTTAGACTTAGACTTAGACTGAGACTTAGACTTAGACTTAGACTTGCCTCTTCTTGCGCAAAACCTTTTGAATGCTCCAACAAATGCTTCAGATGTCATATCTCCGACCAACTCTAAATGTATTGCCTTGGTTGACATACAAATAAAAATAGCAATATACGCCTTATGCGTTTTAGCTCCTCGGCCTCTACTCCATAAGATTTGATATGGGCCAGCGAAATCAACCCCTGAGTTTATAAATGTTCGGGCTGGTGTCACACGTACTGAAGGCAAATCACCCATGACTTGCGTTCTAACCTTTGCATTTTGCTTGGCACATATCAGACATCGGTGGATATGTCTTTTAACCAGGCTCTTGGCTCCAAGTATCCAGTATTTAGATCGTAAATGGCATAACACCAGCTGAATTCCTCCGTGCAAAGTTCTGGTGTGAGCTTCAGCGATAACGAGTGGGACAAGGTTGTTGCTTCTGCCCAATATGATGGGGTGTTTACTTTTTTCTTCTAGGTTTGCATTCCGTAGTCTTCCGCCCACCCTGAGGATTCCTTTTTCGTCCAAATATGGATCTAACGTTTTCAGTTTGCTTGTTCTTTTAACTTGTTTCTTCGTCTTCAACGAAAGAATCTCTTCATTAAATTCTTCTTCTTGTACTTTCTTTATACAAATGTTTAATGCTTCTTCGATTTCTTCAGTGCTAATATTTTCATCAATAATTTCTTTTTTATTCTTGGTCTTGTAATTTAAAAATCTCTTACAGTATGTGATTGTTCTTAGTAATTCATTTAATGTATTAAATTCTTCAAACCTCTTAGATAACTTTTTTCCTCTTTCTTCTTCTGTATTTGTTAGCGTCAGTGTTTGTATTGTTGTCTTTTTCATTTCTAATTGGATAGCATGGAACAGGATGGAACAGGATGGAACAGGATGGACCAGGATGGAACAGCATGGAACTGAAACAGGATGGAACAGGATGGAACAGGATGGAACAGGATGGAACAATATGGTACAGGATGGAACAGGATGGAACAAGATGGAACAGGATGAAACAGGATAGAACAGGATAGAACAGGCAGGAACTGAGACTAAGACTGAGACTGAGAACAAAATGGAACAGGATGGAACAGGATGAAGTAGGATGGACCAGGATGGAACAGGATGGACCAGGATGAAACAGTATGGAACAGGATAGAACAGGTAGGAACTGAGACTGAGTCTGAGACTGAGACTGCGAACAGAAGATTGCACAGGATGGAACAGGATGAATTAGGATGGACCAGGATGAAACAGCATGGAACAGGATGGAACAGGATGGAACAGGATGGAACAGGATGGACCAGGATGGAACAGCATGGAACAGGATGGAACAGGATGGAACAGGATGGACAGAGACTGAGACTGAGACTGAGACTGAGACTGAGACTGAGACTGAGACTGAGACTGAGACTGAGACTGAGACTGAGACTGAGACTGAGACTGAGACTGAGACTGAGACTGAGACTGAGACTGAGACTTAGACTTAGACTTAGACTTAGACTTAGACTTAGACTTAGACTTAGACTTAGACTTAGACTTAGACTTAGACTTAGACTTAGACTTAGACTTAGACTTAGACTTAGACTTAGACTTAGACTTAGACTTAGACTTAGACTTAGACTTAGACTTAGACTTAGACTTAGACTTAGACTTAGACTTAGACTTAGACTTAGACTTAGACTTAGACTTAGACTTAGACTTAGACTTAGACTTAGACTTAGACTTAGACTTAGACTTAGACTTAGACTTAGACTTAGACTTAGACTTAGACTTAGACTTAGACTTAGACTTAGACTGAGACTGAGACTGAGTGAGACTGAGACAGAGACAGAGACAGAGACAGAGACTGAGACTGAGACTGAGACTGAGACTGAGACTGAGACTGAGACTGAGACTGAGACTGAGACTGAGACTGAGACTGAGACTGAGACTGAGACTGAGACTGAGACTGAGACTGAGACTGAGACTGAGACTGAGACTGAGACTGAGACTGAGACTGAGACTGAGACTGAGACTCAGACTCAGACTCAGACTCAGACTCAGACTCAGACTCAGACTCAGACTCAGACTCAGACTCAGACTCAGACTCAGACTCAGACTCAGACTCAGACTCAGACTCAGACTCAGACTCAGACTGAGACTGAGACTGAGACTGAGACTGAGACTGAGACTGAGACTGAGACTGAGACTGAGACTGAGACTGAGACTGAGACTGAGACTGAGACTGAGACTGAGACTGAGACTGAGACTGAGACTGAGACTGAGACAGACTGAGACTGAGACTGAGACTGAGACTGAGACTGAGACTGAGACTGAGACTGAGACTGAGACTGAGACTGAGACTGAGACTGAGACTGAGACTGAGACTGAGACTGAGACTGAGACTGAGACTGAGACTGAGACTGAGACTGAGACTGAGAACAGGATGGAACAGGATATAACAGGATGAAACAGGATGGAACAGGATGGAATAGGATTGCAAAAGATAGAACAGGATAGAACAGGTAGGAACTGAGACAGAGACTGAGACTGAGACTGAGACTGAAACAGGATGGAACAGGATAGAACAGCATGGTACAGGATGGAACAGGATGGAACAGGATGGAACAGGATGGAACAAGATGGAACAGGATGAAACAGGATAGAACAGGATAGAACAGGCAGGAACTGAGACTGAGACTGAGACTGAGACTGAGACTGAGACTGAGACTGAGACTGAAACAGGATGGAACAGCATGGTACAGGATGGAACAGGATGGAACAGGATGGAACAGGATGGAACAGGATGGAACAAGATGGAACAGGATGAAACAGGATAGAACTTAATAGACTGAGACTGAGACTGAGACTGAGACTGAGACTGAGACTGAGACTGAGACTGAGACTGAGACTGAGACTGAGACTGAGACTGAGACTTAGACTTAGACTTAGACTTAGACTTAGACTTAGACTTAGACTGAGACTGAGACTGAGACTGAGACTGAGACTGAGACAGAGACAGAGACAGAGACAGAGACAGAGACTGAGACTGAGACTGAGACTGAGACTGAGACTGAGACTGAGACTGAGACTGAGACTGAGACTGAGACTGAGACTGAGACTGAGACTGAGACTGAGACTGAGACTGAGACTGAGACAGAGACAGAGACAGAGACAGAGACAGAGACTGAGACTGAGACTGAGACTGAGACTGAGACTGAGACTGAGACTGAGACTGAGACTGAGACTTAGACTTAGACTTAGACTTAGACTTAGACTTAGACTTAGACTTAGACTTAGACTTAGACTTAGACTTAGACTTAGACTTAGACTTAGACTTAGACTTAGACTTAGACTTAGACTTAGACTTAGACTTAGACTTAGACTTAGACTTAGACTTAGACTTAGACTTAGACTTAGACTTAGACTTAGACTTAGACTTAGACTTAGACTTAGACTTAGACTTAGACTTAGACTTAGACTTAGACTTAGACTTAGACTTATACTTAGACTTAGACTTAGACTTAGACTTAGACTTAGACTTAGACTTAGACTTAGACTTAGACTTAGACTTAGACTTAGACTTAGACTTAGACTTAGACTTAGACTTAGACTTAGACTTAGACTTAGACTTAGACTTAGACTTAGACTTAGACTTAGACTTAGACTTAGACTTAGACTTAGACTTAGACTTAGACTTAGACTTAGACTTAGACTTAGACTTAGACTTAGACTTAGACTTAGACTTAGACTTAGACTTAGACTTAGACTTAGACTTAGACTTAGACTTAGACTTAGACTTAGACTTAGACTTAGACTTAGACTTAGACTTAGACTTAGACTTAGACTTAGACTTAGACTTAGACTTAGACTTAGACTTAGACTTAGACTTAGACTTAGACTTAGACTTAGACTTAGACTTAGACTTAGACTTAGACTTAGACTTAGACTTATACTTAGACTTAGACTTAGACTTAGACTTAGACTTAGACTTAGACTTAGACTTAGACTTAGACTTAGACTTAGACTTAGACTTAGACTTAGACTTAGACTTAGACTTAGACTTAGACTTAGACTTAGACTTAGACTGAGACTTAGACTTAGACTTAGACTTGCCTCTTCTTGCGCAAAACCTTTTGAATGCTCCAACAAATGCTTCAGATGTCATATCTCCGACCAACTCTAAATGTATTGCCTTGGTTGACATACAAATAAAAATAGCAATATACGCCTTATGCGTTTTAGCTCCTCGGCCTCTACTCCATAAGATTTGATATGGGCCAGCGAAATCAACCCCTGAGTTTATAAATGTTCGGGCTGGTGTCACACGTACTGAAGGCAAATCACCCATGACTTGCGTTCTAACCTTTGCATTTTGCTTGGCACATATCAGACATCGGTGGATATGTCTTTTAACCAGGCTCTTGGCTCCAAGTATCCAGTATTTAGATCGTAAATGGCATAACACCAGCTGAATTCCTCCGTGCAAAGTTCTGGTGTGAGCTTCAGCGATAATGAGTGGGACAAGGTTGTTGCTTCTGCCCAATATGATGGGGTGTTTACTTTTTTCTTCTAGGTTTGCATTCCGTAGTCTTCCGCCCACCCTGAGGATTCCTTTTTCGTCCAAATATGGATCTAACGTTTTCAGTTTGCTTGTTCTTTTAACTTGTTTCTTCGTCTTCAACGAAAGAATCTCTTCATTAAATTCTTCTTCTTGTACTTTCTTTATACAAATGTTTAATGCTTCTTCGATTTCTTCAGTGCTAATATTTTCATCAATAATTTCTTTTTTATTCTTGGTCTTGTAATTTAAAAATCTCTTACAGTATGTGATTGTTCTTAGTAATTCATTTAATGTATTAAATTCTTCAAACCTCTTAGATAACTTTTTTCCTCTTTCTTCTTCTGTATTTGTTAGCGTCAGTGTTTGTATTGTTGTCTTTTTCATTTCTAATTGGATAGCATGGAACAGGATGGAACAGGATGGAACAGGATGGACCAGGATGGAACAGCATGGAACAGGATGGAACAGGATGGAACAGGATGGAACAGGATGAAACAGGATGGAACAGGATGGAACAGGATGGAACAGGATGGAACAGGATGGAACAGGATGGAACAATATGGTACAGGATGGAACAGGATGGAACAAGATGGAACAGGATGAAACAGGATAGAACAGGATAGAACAGGCAGGAACTGAGACTAAGACTGAGACTGAGACTGAGAACAAAATGGAACAGGATGGAACAGGATGAAGTAGGATGGACCAGGATGGAACAGGATGGACCAGGATGAAACAGTATGGAACAGGATAGAACAGGTAGGAACTGAGACTGAGTCTGAGACTGAGACTGCGAACAGAAGATTGCACAGGATGGAACAGGATGAATTAGGATGGACCAGGATGAAACAGCATGGAACAGGATGGAACAGGATGGAACAGGATGGAACAGGATGGAACAGGATGGAACAGGATGGACCAGGATGGAACAGCATGGAACAGGATGGAACAGGATGGAACAGGATGGAACAGGATGGAACAGGATGGAACAGGATGGAACAGGATGGAACAGCATGGAACAGGATGGAACAGGATGGAACAGGATGGAACAATATGGTACAAGATGGTACAGGATGGAACAGGTTAGAACAGGATAGATCAGGTAAGAACTGAGACTGAGACTGAGACTGAGACTGAGACTGAGACTGAGACTGAGACTGAGACTGAGACTTAGACTTAGACTTAGACTTAGACTTAGACTTAGACTTAGACTTAGACTTAGACTTAGACTTAGACTTAGACTTAGACTTAGACTTAGACTTAGACTTAGACTTAGACTTAGACTTAGACTTAGACTTAGACTTAGACTTAGACTTAGACTTAGACTTAGACTTAGACTTAGACTTAGACTTAGACTTAGACTTAGACTTAGACTTAGACTTAGACTTAGACTTAGACTTAGACTTAGACTTAGACTTAGACTTAGACTTAGACTTAGACTTAGACTTAGACTTAGACTTAGACTTAGACTTAGACTTAGACTTAGACTTAGACTTAGACTTAGACTTAGACTTAGACTTAGTGTTAACTAAACGTTTAAATAGCATCCCCGCAGCAGCAAACGGAACGCAAGCTGTGCGGGGCGAGGGGTGCGCACGAGCGCCCCTCCCGACCAAAAATTTCAATTTCCATGATGGCGTTTTATATCTCATACTAGCACGCGTGCCTTTATTCTACAAAATTGAGAAACATACTTTAACATAGGAGTCAGATACAAACAACTAAACAAATTAAGGAAGAGAAGCAAGCCGAGTGTTTTCAACACGTTTTCAGGTAATATTCTCAACATTGGTGACCCCGACGTGATCAAATCGAAACACTGAAGCAACTGAACAACAAGCGTGGTTTGTTGGCACCAAAAAAGAGTTGAGAATTGTGATCCGGCAAAGTGAATTTCAATACCACGAAATAATTATCGTCGGAGCAACCTCTTGTTATAAAACAAGTTACGAAAATTGTGTCATGTGTGTCCAGTGAGCAAAGCAAAGGAAACAGCGGGAAATGGCGGGAATGGTACAATGAATCACGGTACCTACCTAATAGTGTGACCAAAGTTAAGTGAAACCAATTTTAGTATCATTTCGCGCGTTTTACCAATAATTCGTCTATATAATTGCTCCATCTGTGCTAATAGTGTTTTTTCCAAAAATTTTGCCAATCTCGATTCATTCGCAAGTAAGTACCTACCTAAAGGTCAACGCCACGCCGCGTCGCATCGAACGCAAGTTGCGTTGCTTCAATTTCTATGTATGTTTTATCATTTTGCACGTCAAAGTGTTTGCTAAATGAGTGACCCATCTTATTTTATTGCTAACTAAGTTGCTATCGCAAAGTCAAAAATCTAAGTTCAAGTTTTTGTCTGGGAAGTGCTAAGGTTTAGTTTAAGCCCTAGGTTACCTAATTTTTAGCTGTGAAAACAGCTGTAGCCTACTTCACTTCACCGAATGTTATTTTATTCATTTGCTGTACAAAGTGCTAAGACTTTTTTCAAGTCCTAGGTTACCTATATTTTGGCAATCGTATGCTTGTGACCTACTTCACTTTCGTTTGCAGTCAGCTGTTTTTAATAACGATAATTGTCATTTTTCATCATTAATTGCTATTTTGTCCATAAAACTTAACTTAAAATAAACAAAATTTTTAATTTCAGTCTTTCGTTCTCGAACGTTCGGTATAACCCGACTAAATTAAATACACATTCCAGGTTCGGTTGTCGACTTATTAGCCGACCTCTTCGATTCCGCCGAGTTATAGTGAGCTGCGAGTCGGACTTTGACGCCGAGTCGAGTCACGGTGACGCAAAAAACATTATCGCGGGCCGATTGCAACATTGCCGCTTCGCAGTACTTTGCGAGCGGCCTTTACGGTTTGATACCTTTATTATTTTATTTTTGTTTTTTTTGTTCTTTTTGTACTTTTGTTGTTTGCTCCTACGTTGTCCATCAACATAATGACCGATACCGAAAAGCCTAAGTCAGATAAAGATAGTAATATAAAGGAACTTATACATCAAAGAGGTACTATTAAGGCCAGAGTTACAGTGTTTCAAAAATATGTAAACAATTTAAGTAAACTTAGTTCAAATGAACTTGATAGTGTCATTATCGGTGAGTTACAAATAAAATTAACTAGAATCCAGGAATTGTTGATTGTTTTTGATGAAATTCAAAACAAAATAGAATGTTCAGTGTCCGATATTAATTCTCAAATTGAGGAACGCGATTCTATTGAGACAACTTTTTGTAAAATTATTTCCGTTGCTCAAAACTTTATCGAAACCTTTGATAAGTCTCAAAAGCGTACTTCTCCAAATAATAGTCAAGCATCCTGTCATGGTTCAGCCTCATGTGGCAACCATAACCAATTAAATGTCAGATTACCAACAATCAATTTACCGCTTTTTGACGGTAATCATTTGAAGTGGTTGGAGTTCCGAGACACATTTGAGTCCCTCATTCACAGCAATGAGTCTCTGCCTGCAATAAGTAAATTTCATTATCTTCGTAATTCGTTGGAAGGTGGAGCTGCTGTGGTGATTAAATCAATCAGTTTTACGTCGTCTAACTATGAAGTAGCTTGGTCAACACTATGTGAACGTTTTAACAATAAAAGAATTCTTATAAATAACCACACAAAAGCATTGTTTAGTTTTGAAGCGATTTCTAAAGAGTCATATAAGTCTATTCGTTACATGATTGATTATTATTCGAAAAATTTACGTGCCTTGGAGGATTTGGGTGAACCCGTTCAGTATTGGTACACCATGATTATCTATATTATGGCATCAAGACTGGATGGCGCCACTAGTCGCAAGTGGGAAGAACATAGAAATACTTTTGAATCGTCGCCTAAGCTTGCAGATTTTTTCGAATTCCTTCGGGGTCGTGCCGATGTTTTGGAAACAATTCAATATAGTCGTTTTGATTCTAGCAAACCCGAAAAGAATATAGTTAAAGATTTTAATAAAACCACCAAGACTTTTGTTAACACAAATAATGATTCCAAATTTAAACCCTGCATAGTTTGTAAACAAATTCATTTGCTTCACGTGTGTGATAAATTTAAAACCATGTCGTTAAGTGATAAAATTTCTTTAGTAAATAAAAATCAATTGTGTCAAAATTGCCTTCGTTCTGGGCATCATCTATCGCAGTGTCGTTTGGGTCCTTGTAAAATTTGTAAAAAAAGGCATAATTCCTTATTACATAAAAAGTCTGATTATGATAACAATAATAGTTCCACATCTAGTATGCCAGTAGAAACAAATGATCAGTCTCCACCGTCCAGTGTCGCTTTGTCTGCTGTGGTTCCTAATCAAGTCTTATTGTGTACTGCTGAAGTTGTCTTAGTAGACGTCAATAATAGTAAATCTTTTCCTGCTAAGGCATTACTTGATAGCGGCAGCCAATCTTCTTTTTTAACTGAAAAAATGCAACAAACCATGAATATTTTGTGTTCTCGGACTAACCCAATTTCTGTATGTGGTGTCAATCAGACTGTAACAAAAACAGTCAAAGTTTGTGACTTACAAGTCAGATCTCGAATAAATAATTTTTCTATTGATGTTAAATGTTTAGTAATTCCACAAATAACTAGTAATGTACCAAACGTCCCAGTTGATGTATCTAAGTTAAATCTCCCATCTAATATTAAATTGGCAGATACAACTTTCTTCAAAAGTTCCGAAATTCAAATACTTTTGGGAGCTGATGTTTTCTGGGATATAATTATGTCCAATCAAATTAAGTTGAGTCCGAATCAACCTACTTTACAAGAATCCAAGTTTGGTTGGCTTGTGGGTGGTCCTATAGGTGCAAAGTCTAATTCTAATAACTCTAAAATTAATTGCAACTTCTCTCAAGAGATAAAAGACTCTCTTGCTAAATTTTGGGAAGTTGAAGAGCTCCCACAGTCAGTAAAATTGTTATCCAAAGAAGAAGTGGAGTGTGAGGCTCACTTCGTTGAAAATCATAAACGTCTACCGAATGGAAGATTTTGTGTCAAAATTCCATTTCGTGAAAATCCAGAGGAGTCGCTTGGTGAATCATACTATGTCGCTCGAAAGCGTTTCTTTAATTTAGAAAAACGTCTAATTAAATCAAATATTCACTTGGATTATTCAGAGTTTTTGCAAGAATATGAACAATTAGGGCACTTGTCAGAGGTGTCTCGTCCGTTGTTTGGGTACTATATTCCTCATCATGCAGTCCTGCGTTTACAAAGTGAAACGACAAAATTAAGGGTCGTCTTTAATGCTTCGTTTAAGACCTCGACTGGCAAATCGTTAAATGAGTTAATGTTAGTAGGTCCTACAATACAAGATGATTTGTTTTCAATTCTTTTGCGATTTCGTCAAAATATCTACGTCGTCACTGGCGATATAACAAAAATGTATAGACAAATTGTCCTCGATGAATCGCAACGTCACTTGCAATTAATTTTTTGGCGTAATAATGAGACGGAACCTTTGAAAATTCTCCAGTTAAACAGCGTTACTTATGGAACGGCATCTGCTCCTTTCTTAAGTACACGTTGCCTAATAGAATTAGCTAATAAATGTCAAGATGAAACCATTGCTAATGTCATTCGCAAAGATTTTTACGTTGATGACCTCATAACTGGGGCTGACTCTGTAGATGAATTAAAATCAATAGTAACAGGTGTTATAAATAAATTAAATGAGGGTTGCTTTCCATTGCGTAAATTTCGTTCTAATGTGTCAGAAGTGTTTGATGATCTTCCTATAGAAACTCAAACTCAAGATTTTTCTAAAGATTCCACTGTTCTGGGGTTGAAATGGTCGCCCACCAATGATGTTTTGGAATTCTCTGCGCAACTTGAGACCGAGTCCAAATTAACAACAAAACGAAGTATCTTGTCAGATTCGAGTAGGTTGTTTGACCCACTCGGGTTATTGTGTGCGTGCACAGTTGCACCAAAACTTGTACTGCAAGAATTGTGGTCCTTGAAGTCTGGGTGGGATGACCCGGTTCCTGAAGGAATCAAAGTCCAGTGGGAATCGTTTTATAACAATCTCACCTATTTGTCAAATATTCAAATTCCTAGATGTGTCTTGTCTAAAAATTCAGTAAAAGTCGAAATTCATTGTTTTACAGATGCCTCTCAGAAGGCTTACGCTGCATGTATCTATATAAAATCTAACAATCAAATTAAACTCTTATGTGGGAAGTCGAAAGTAGCACCTTTAAAGCCTGAAATGACTACTCCAAGATTAGAATTATTGGGCGCTCTTCTCGGTGCTCGATTGTATTCCAAAGTAATTAATTCATCTAGAATAACGGTATCTAGATCTGTGTTTTGGTCTGATTCGACCATCGTCTTGGGTTGGGTTAAAAGTGAACCAAAAATCCTTAAAACTTTTATTTGTAATAGAGTTCAGGAGATACGTGAGTTAACAGATTCATCGGCATGGCGCCATGTTCCCACCGATGCGAATCCGGCAGACTTGGCTTCTCGGGGCGTTACACCGCGCCAGCTTCATGGCAGTCTTCTGTGGTGGCAGGGTCCTCCTTTTCTCGCGAAGTCCGAAGAGTGCTGGCCAGCTTCTAGTCCGTCACGTGTCGATTTACCTGAAACCAAATTAAGTCTTAAATTACAACGTCTAGAAAACATTGTCCCTTTTGAAAAATATTCAAACTTTAATAAATTACAAAGAGTTATGGCATATGTGCTACGTTTCATAAATAATTCTAAAAACAAAGTAAATAAACTTACCGGCGTACTTACCGCTGATGAATTGCAGCAATCGTTGATAGTTTTAGTGAAGCAATCGCAAAATGATTCCTTTCCAGATGATATACATTCCTTGTCAACATCCAAATCAATTAAGTCAAAATCAAATATTTTATCTTTGAACCCTTTTCTTGATGAAAATAATATATTACGCGTAGGAGGTCGCATTCAGAATGCGTCACATTGTTCCTTTGATAAAATTCATCCTATGTTACTTGATTCAAAGCATAATTTCTGCAAACTTTTATTTGAAAGTGAACACCTGCGACTTCTTCACTGCGGTCCGCAGCAATTATTAAGTTCGGTACGCGAACAATTTTGGCCTATTGGGGGCAGAGCCCTAAGTTCATCAACTGTATTTAAATGTGTAAAATGTAAAAGGTTTAAGGGCCAAACGTTTCAACCTTTGATGGGGAATTTACCTCATCCACGCGTTAATCCAGCTCCAGCTTTCGAGAATTGTGGAACCGACTTCGCTGGGTCATTTTTAATATCTAGTCGCAAGGGTCGTGGCTCACGCACTAGTAAATGTTATCTTTGTATTTTCGTTTGTCTCTGCACCAAGGCAGTTCACTTAGAACTTGTCAGCGACCTCAGTACCAACGCTTTTATTTTATGCCTACGAAGGTTTATTGCTCGTCGTGGCAAACCTCGAACCATTTATTGTGATAATGGTAAAAACTTCGTAGGAGCAAACAACGAGTTGGCCAGATTGGTCAAAAAATGCGACCAGTCGATAGGCGCTTTCGCGTCAAATGAAGGTATCAACTTCAAATTTAGTCCTGCATACTCGCCTAACTTCGGTGGAATCTGGGAGGCGGGCGTAAAATCCGCGAAGTTCCACTTAAAACGAATCGCCGGTAACACTAGTTTGACTTTTGAGGAATTGTCCACATTATTCGCTCAGATCGAAGCAATTTTAAATTCGCGTCCGTTAACGTGCATGTCTTCTGATCCATCCGATCTATCACCGCTCACTCCTGGGCATTTTCTAATTGGTCGACCTTTGACGGCTTTACCTGCTCCCGTATCCGAACCAGTCAAGGCGAACCGTTACCGCCTACTGGAAAGTTTGCGACATCAATTCTGGAGGAGGTGGACACAAGAGGTGCTCTCTTCTATGCAACACCGTGTGAAATGGCGCATCAAGGGGCAAAACGTCAACGTCGGAGACCTCGTGCTGGTGAAGGACGACCAGTTGCCTCCACTACAGTGGCTGTTGGGCAGGATCAGCAAACTTTACCCTGGTGAAGATGGTGTCACCAGAGTCGTCGACGTCACTACAAAGAAAGGTCTTCTAAGAAGAGCAATATCCAAATTGTGTCCCATGATTGTAGAATCCCATGAGCCTCTTGAAAGTTGTCCTTTCAAGGGGGGGGAGGATGTTAACTAAACGTTTAAATAGCATCCCCGCAGCAGCAAACGGAACGCAAGCTGTGCGGGGCGAGGGGTGCGCACGAGCGCCCCTCCCGACCAAAAATTTCAATTTCCATGATGGCGTTTTATATCTCATACTAGCACGCGTGCCTTTATTCTACAAAATTGAGAAACATACTTTAACATAGGAGTCAGATACAAACAACTAAACAAATTAAGGAAGAGAAGCAAGCCGAGTGTTTTCAACACGTTTTCAGGTAATATTCTCAACACTTAGACTTAGACTTAGACTTAGACTTAGACTTAGACTTAGACTTAGACTTAGACTTAGACTTAGACTTAGACTTAGACTTAGACTTAGACTTAGACTTAGACTTAGACTTAGACTTAGACTTAGACTTAGACTTAGACTTAGACTTAGACTTAGACTTAGACTTAGACTTAGACTTAGACTTAGACTTAGACTTAGACTTAGACTTAGACTTAGACCTAGACTAACTGGACGTAAGTACGAGCCAGTTGCGGTTTTAACACGAACTATACCGGTGATCCCATTTGACCCAGGAAAAACTTCTTCTACTAGCCCAAGCGGCCAATGTAATGGAGGCATGTTTTCGGTTAAAATAACTACGACAGTACCGACAGTAATAGGGTTCGATGGAGTATTCCATTTCTGACGTGACTGTAGCGTATGCAAATAGTCTGTTCTCCAACGCTTCCAAAACGATTGAACGAGCTTATCCAATAAGGCGTGACGCGAGAGAAGATGAAGTCGATCTTCCTCTATTTCTAAAGCGGGCAAATATTTTAACGGTGTCACATTTAAAAAGTGCGCTGGAGTCAGTGCAAGCGGCTCCGAGGGATCACTAGACAAGGTTCTACAAAGAGGACGCGTGTTCATAACGGCCTCGACTTGAGTGAGCACGGTGCTCAGCTCTTCGAACGTAAGAATCTGTTCGCCTATAACGCGAAACAGATGCGACTTTAAACTTTTAATAGCTTCCCAATTGCCACCAAAGTGGCTAGCGGCGGGCGTATTGAACGACCACTCAATGCGGTTTTCAGCTAATACGTGGGCGAATTCCGTGTTAAAATGTTTCGACCGTAGAAAATTATGTAGTTCAGAGAGGCTACGACGAGCTCCGACGTAATTCGTACCGTTGTCCGAATACATTCGAGATACGGAACCCCGACGCGACAAAAATCTTTTAAATGCAGCCATGAAGCATGGCGTGCTCAAATCACTAGCTAGTTCAATATGAACGGCGCGAGTCGTCATACAAATGAAAAGACAGACATAAGCTTTCGTGGAGCGTATACCACGACCGCGATAGGCTGTTACCCTGAAGGGGCCCCCGTAATCAGAGCCTGTGTGTACGAATGCTTTAGCAGCCTGAACAACGCGACAAGAACGATGGTCGGCCATTTCGGGCGCGATTGACTTCGGGCGAAGTTTGAAACACGGAATACATCTATGAACTATCGAACGAATCAAATTGCGTGCGGAAAGAATCCAGTATTTCTGGCGCAAAATCGACATTAATAAATCTGGACCAGCGTGACAATTCACCTTATGGTGATATTCGACTAAAAGATCAACGATATGATCTTTGCGCGGGAGAACTATAGGATGCATTTGATCATAGTTTAATTCGGACTGGCTCAAGCGACCACCAACTCGAATGAGGCCATCCTTCAAAAAAGGTTTCAAATGTTGAAAAGCGCGACTACAAGGTTTATTAATTTCTAAATTTCTAATTTCAGTCGAAAAATAAAATCGATGAAGTTCACGAAGTACAATTAACTCGGCCTTGTTCAAGTCAGAGGCGGTAACGTACTCGCGACGCGGAAGAATTTTCAAAAATCGACAAATAAAAACAACACTACGCAAAAGAATCGACCACGAGGATACACGACTAGCCAACGCTAAGATAGTCGATCTTTCGGCGGGCGGTGCGGTAGCAACTAAAGAGGTTTTCTTTTCCTCTGGTGGTGTGGACACAGTGGTGGGGTTGAAAGGACTTACAGGCCATTCATCAGGTGGGGTTCGGCACCAGGAGGAGCCATGAAACCACAACGGATGGTTCAAAATTTGTGCAGGTGTTAACCCACGAGACAAACAATCGGCAGGGTTGTCCGTACCTGAGACGTGATAAAAGTTTTGCGGCGCCAATTCCGACTGAATTTTTGCCACCCTATTTGCGACAAATGTATCCCAACGATGGGGCGAAGAATGTGTCCAACACAAAGCTACGGTCGAGTCCGAGAATGCGAAAATTCTATCTATATTTATGCGGTTGCGACAACTATTAATAATTGAACTAACGAGCTGGGCTAGAAGTAATATAGCGCACAGCTCGAGACGAGCGAGAGAAACTACTTTACTAGGGGCTACTTTAGATTTAGCGCTGATGAGGTGGAGCGAAATGTCATCACCATTACGAACGTGGAAGTACACAACACCCCCGTACGCTTTCTCGCTAGCGTCTGCGAAACCTAAAATTGTTACAATACTATCATTTGAGATGCCAACATGGCGCGGTATTCTAATTTGCTCGAGCACCGGAAGCTCGGCTCTAAAGCGGTCCCACAATTTAACAATGTGGTCAGGAGGAGTGTCGTCCCAGTCACAGTTGGACAGCCAAAGTTCCTTTATAAGAAGCTTTGCATACAAGACGACAGGTGCTACAAATCCCATAACATCCCATATGCGTGCGATACACGACAATATGGTGCGCTTAGTACAGGTTGACGGTGTAGGGCAAACTTTCAAACTAAACATGTCGGACGAAGGTGACCAACACAAACCGAGAACCTTATGCGTATCATTACCATCAAACTCCTTGACAGTTGACAAGCGATGCGTCGGTGGAATCGAATCCAAGACCGATTGCGAATTACTATTCCATTTTACGAGATCAAAATTACCAGCCTTCATGAGATCAATAACTTCAGCCGCAGTTGCGACAGCTTGATCTTCACTCTGCACAGAATAAATATAGTCGTCCATATACAGACCGGTTTCTACAGTCTCCTTAGCCTTTGGGTATTTGTCCCCCTCATCGGCGGCGAGCTGCTTGACAGTGCGAAGAGCGTGGAAGGGACTGGATTTAAGTCCAAAACAAACGCGATTAAATTCGTAAACCTGTAAAGGTTCCTGCGGCGAAAATCTATACAAAATGCGTTGGAATCGGCGATCCGATTCGCGAACACCAATACAAAGAAACATTTGTCTAATGTCGGCTGAAAGCGCGACAGCGAATAAGCGAAAGTTAACTATAATTTCAAACAAAATACCTTGGAGATTTTGACCACTACGTAAAATATCATTTACCGAAACATTCGAACTAGTTTTGGCGCTGCCGTCTAAACCAACGCGCAACTTGGTGGTTAGTTTATCCTCCCGGATAACTCCATGGTGCGGTATGATATACGAAGGAGCGTGCTTCGTCTCTTCAGCTTCGGGAGGCGCGGGTCTAATAAAGCCTTTATCCAAATATTCGATTATTACGTTATCGTAAGCCTCCTTCAACTTTGGAGATGCTTGCATTTTTCGTTCTAAACAGAAGAAGCGTTTTTCGGCTGACTGATAAGAATCTCCAAGCGAATTAACATCACCCTTAAAGGGGAGTGCGACAATATAACGACCATCGCTATCGCGAGTAGTCGTGCGACTATAAAACTCTTCACAAAGTTTATCATCAGGGCTGACAACAGGGGGTACGTTCACCTCTTCCATCTCCCAGAATTTACGGACGGTGGAGTCCAGCGGCTCGACGGCGCAACAATATGACACTGTCGAGTTACAATCTAAACAAGCGGGTGCGGAACCAACAATAACAAAACCAAGAACCGTCTCTAAGGCGAGAGGCGCGGGGTGCGACGAGTGACCTTGAACCTTACGCTGCAACAGGAGGTGCGGGAAAATCGAAGCGCCAACTAACAAATCAATATCTCCTGGAACGGCGTAAGTATCATCGGCCAAAGGCAAATCTCTAAAATTAGTCAATAATGCGGTATTGACTGCGACAGTCGGTAAAAGTTCGGTTACTTTATCGACAACTAGCGAATCCATCGAAAAACTAAGGTTATAATCAAAACGCGAGTGAAATTTAATTCCTACAGAACCTTGAACGGCTTTAGTGGAACCCCCAATACCTTTCACAACATTACAGGCAGGGCGGTTATTTATATGCAAACCAAGACGACTACAACAATTATTACTAATAAAATTACTTTGAGAAACACTATCTAAAAGTGCGCGTACACTATGTCCCCTACCATGTGAATCGTATACAATCACCCGAGCGGTTGCGAGAAGTACCGTAGTAGGGCTTGTGCGCAAACTCGATAACGAGCACAAAGCAACATCGTTCGGCTGCGGGCGCGCGGCAGTGGCGCCGCGGTCGCCAGGAGCGGGCGGGGACGAAAACACGCGAGAGCGCCCCGAGTCGCCGCTCCACGGCGCGGGCGGTTGTGACGTCACAGCGAGCGGACTACGGCTAGGCATGGCGTGGTCGGACACGGCAGGTTCATTACTAACTACAAGCGAGTTATTTCCATTAACGCGCGAAGTACCAACTGTGTTTAAATTGGACGCGGCATTATTATTTTCAAAGTGTAATAATGAATGGTGTTTACCATTACACTTGCGACAAAAATGATTCGAATTACAAATTGAAACACGATGTTTCTCACTGAGACAATTGATACATAAATTATTAGCACGAACAAATCTATAGCGATCGCTAGGGGTGAGCTTATTGAACTCCGAACATTTATAAAGTTGTTCGTGATGACCCTGACACAAAGAACACTTTTTCGAATGCGCCGCTTGCGAAGTTGCGGGTTCGAAATTAACAAAAGAATGCGTGGACTTCGTGGCGTGCGGAGAGTGCGTCGGTGGCCTATTGTTACGATTATTCGGACTAATTTTCGTAACTCCGTGGTTTAACGAAGTTCGTTGTAAAATTCTAATATGTTGACGAACGAAAGTTTCTAAATCGTCGAACTTAGGTATTTGATAGCCACGTCTATCCATTTCAAATAAGCGAACGGTTTCGGAATCTAATTTCTTTAACCCAATATACAAAAATAAAAAGTCACAGAGGTCATCGACCTTGAGATTCTTAAGGGCGCGAACAGCTGATGCAAAAGTATCTAAGAATTTTTCTAAGTCGTGTTCATTGCAGGAAGAACTATTTTTCAAATTAAATATTTGATCTAAATAAGCGGTTGTTACTAAACGTTTATCTTCGTATTTGACCTTCAATGTATTCAAAATTAAACTATAATTTTCGGCGCAAAGCGTTATCCCGGCGCAAATGGTTTTTGCTTTCCCGGTAAGCTTACTGACTAAATAATGTAATTTTTCGTGATCCGATAACGAATTATTATTATGGATCGTGTTTTCAAAACTAGCGAAAAACAAAGGCCAATTTTTTATATCGCCATCAAATTCTGGTATTTGAATGGGCGGTAATTTAGGTCGGTCCCGTTTTAACAAATCGAAACCGGCTAACCCGGGTTTCGACTCGGTAACTACTACGGGCGCTTGCAATGACTTGGCGACACGTTTTATTCGACAAAATAAATCTTCGAATGACGACATGGCGTCGTAATTTACTAAGAAATTGGCATTCAATTCTAATTCAACGGAGTTTATTTTATCGAGAATATTTTCGAAATCTAAGCGCAAAGTATCTACGGTTTCTAGCGAAGATAAAAACAAATCTTTTATTGATTCATCGGCGGTCTGCGATGAATAATCACAAATCAATTGCATACGCCTAAAAAGGCTATCCTTTTTAGCATGTAATATTTTTAACTGTGTCTCCGGAGTCATTTTCGGAGGCATTGCTACAACAACAAACTAACTAAAACTGCTAAACTAACGAACGATCAAATTGAAAGCGGTGAAGATCAGCGACGCGAGCGAGCGTAAGTACTTAGTGCGAGCGTGACTACCTACCCGCGCACAAAATATATTACTATGCGGTACAGTCGAAACTACGAACTATTATGCGAAATAAAGTATTTAAATGCGTTCATTCCCTATGGAATGAAAAACTACTATGCGTTTATTCCTTATGGAATAAAAACTAATGCGATTTTATGATGAACTATTGCGAAATTTGCGAACTATGGCGAACTATAGGTAGGTAGGTACTACGTACTAACGACTATAAAATGGATCAAATCCGGATCGTATGGACCAGAAAATGGTTGTGCGGGCGATAAAAATGGACTGTATTGATTTTGGAGCGGAGAAAGCTACTGAAAATATACGCGAAAGTCGACAATAACAGTGGAAATTTGGAAAGGGCACAATACCTTGACCGTCTCGTTGGGTGCGAGATGCTTGAGGTTGCCGGGGACGTCCCTGGTCCTGGCTGCAGCAGGTTCCTTGAGTTCCACTTTCACTGAACAGTTCACACACACGGTTTTAGCGTGTTTAGGCCACTAAATCCAAAATTAATGCGAAAAATCGGTGCGAGCGCGCGAGCGGCCAAGCGGGTCCATTTGCGTATTCTTTATCAATGTGTTGGCAGCATTGCATTGCGGTGCAACTTTGTACCGCTAGATGGCGGTGACAGTTGTCTCGCTCTTTCATACGCGAGCCAAGATATGTGCGATGGAGAAAGGAAATGGAAGTTTGGACGGGAGAGTCGACAACTATTTAATTAAATAAATTTAAATCGGCGATGCAACATGCAAATAAAAACGCGGCACATTTAAATCTATACCAGCGCAACCAGGTGGATATGTCTTTTAACCAGGCTCTTGGCTCCAAGTATCCAGTATTTAGATCGTAAATGGCATAACACCAGCTGAATTCCTCCGTGCAAAGTTCTGGTGTGAGCTTCAGCGATAATGAGTGGGACAAGGTTGTTGCTTCTGCCCAATATGATGGGGTGTTTACTTTTTTCTTCTAGGTTTGCATTCCGTAGTCTTCCGCCCACCCTGAGGATTCCTTTTTCGTCCAAATATGGATCTAACGTTTTCAGTTTGCTTGTTCTTTTAACTTGTTTCTTCGTCTTCAACGAAAGAATCTCTTCATTAAATTCTTCTTCTTGTACTTTCTTTATACAAATGTTTAATGCTTCTTCGATTTCTTCAGTGCTAATATTTTCATCAATAATTTCTTTTTTATTCTTGGTCTTGTAATTTAAAAATCTCTTACAGTATGTGATTGTTCTTATTAATTCATTTAATGTATTAAATTCTTCAAACCTCTTAGATAACTTTTTTCCTCTTTCTTCTTCTGTATTTGTTAGCGTCAGTGTTTGTATTGTTGTCTTTTTCATTTCTAATTGGATAGCAAGGAACAGGATGGAACAGGATGGAACAGGATGGACCAGGATGGAACAGCATGGAACAGGATGGAACAGGATGGAACAGGATGGAACAGGATGGAACAGGATGAAACAGGATGGAACAGGATGGAACAGGATGGAACAGGATGGAACAGGATGGAACAGGATGGAACAATATGGTACAGGATGGAACAGGATGGAACAAGATGGAACAGGATGAAACAGGATAGAACAGGATAGAACAGGCAGGAACTGAGACTAAGACTGAGACTGAGACTGAGAACAAAATGGAACAGGATGGAACAGGATGAAGTAGGATGGACCAGGATGGAACAGGATGGACCAGGATGAAACAGTATGGAACAGGATAGAACAGGTAGGAACTGAGACTGAGTCTGAGACTGAGACTGCGAACAGAAGATTGCACAGGATGGAACAGGATGAATTAGGATGGACCAGGATGAAACAGCATGGAACAGGATGGAACAGGATGGAACAGGATGGAACAGGATGGAACAGGATGGAACAGGATGGACCAGGATGGAACAGCATGGAACAGGATGGAACAGGATGGAACAGGATGGAACAGGATGGAACAGGATGGAACAGGATGGAACAGGATGGAACAGGATGGAACAGCATGGAACAGGATGGAACAGGATGGAACAGGATGGAACAGGATGGAACAGGATGGAACAGGATGGAACAATATGGTACAGGATGGTACAGGATGGTACAAGATGGTACAGGATGGAACAGGTTGGAACAGGATAGATCAGGTAAGAACTGAGACTTAGACTTAGACTTAGACTTAGACTTAGACTTAGACTTAGACTTAGACTTAGACTTAGACTTAGACTTAGACTTAGACTTAGACTTAGACTTAGACTTAGACTTAGACTTAGACTTAGACTTAGACTTAGACTTAGACTTAGACTTAGACTTAGACTTAGACTTAGACTTAGACTTAGACTTAGACTTAGACTTAGACTTAGACTTAGACTTAGACTTAGACTTAGACTTAGACTTAGACTTAGACTTAGACTTAGACTTAGACTTAGACTTAGACTTAGACTTAGACTTAGACTTAGACTTAGACTTAGACTTAGACTTAGACTTAGACTTAGACTTAGACTTAGACTTAGACTTAGACTTAGACTTAGACTTAGACTTAGACTTAGACTTAGACTTAGACTTAGACTTAGACTTAGACTTAGACTTAGACTTAGACTTAGACTGAGACTTAGACTTAGACTTAGACTTGCCTCTTCTTGCGCAAAACCTTTTGAATGCTCCAACAAATGCTTCAGATGTCATATCTCCGACCAACTCTAAATGTATTGCCTTGGTTGACATACAAATAAAAATAGCAATATACGCCTTATGCGTTTTAGCTCCTCGGCCTCTACTCCATAAGATTTGATATGGGCCAGCGAAATCAACCCCTGAGTTTATAAATGTTCGGGCTGGTGTCACACGTACTGAAGGCAAATCACCCATGACTTGCGTTCTAACCTTTGCATTTTGCTTGGCACATATCAGACATCGGTGGATATGTCTTTTAACCAGGCTCTTGGCTCCAAGTATCCAGTATTTAGATCGTAAATGGCATAACACCAGCTGAATTCCTCCGTGCAAAGTTCTGGTGTGAGCTTCAGCGATAATGAGTGGGACAAGGTTGTTGCTTCTGCCCAATATGATGGGGTGTTTACTTTTTTCTTCTAGGTTTGCATTCCGTAGTCTTCCGCCCACCCTGAGGATTCCTTTTTCGTCCAAATATGGATCTAACGTTTTCAGTTTGCTTGTTCTTTTAACTTGTTTCTTCGTCTTCAACGAAAGAATCTCTTCATTAAATTCTTCTTCTTGTACTTTCTTTATACAAATGTTTAATGCTTCTTCGATTTCTTCAGTGCTAATATTTTCATCAATAATTTCTTTTTTATTCTTGGTCTTGTAATTTAAAAATCTCTTACAGTATGTGATTGTTCTTAGTAATTCATTTAATGTATTAAATTCTTCAAACCTCTTAGATAACTTTTTTCCTCTTTCTTCTTCTGTATTTGTTAGCGTCAGTGTTTGTATTGTTGTCTTTTTCATTTCTAATTGGATAGCATGGAACAGGATGGAACAGGATGGAACAGGATGGACCAGGATGGAACAGCATGGAACAGGATGGAACAGGATGGAACAGGATGGAACAGGATGAAACAGGATGGAACAGGATGGAACAGGATGGAACAGGATGGAACAGGATGGAACAGGATGGAACAATATGGTACAGGATGGAACAGGATGGAACAAGATGGAACAGGATGAAACAGGATAGAACAGGATAGAACAGGCAGGAACTGAGACTAAGACTGAGACTGAGACTGAGAACAAAATGGAACAGGATGGAACAGGATGAAGTAGGATGGACCAGGATGGAACAGGATGGACCAGGATGAAACAGTATGGAACAGGATAGAACAGGTAGGAACTGAGACTGAGTCTGAGACTGAGACTGCGAACAGAAGATTGCACAGGATGGAACAGGATGAATTAGGATGGACCAGGATGAAACAGCATGGAACAGGATGGAACAGGATGGAACAGGATGGAACAGGATGGAACAGGATGGAACAGGATGGACCAGGATGGAACAGCATGGAACAGGATGGAACAGGATGGAACAGGATGGAACAGGATGGAACAGGATGGAACAGGATGGAACAGGATGGAACAGGATGGAACAGCATGGAACAGGATGGAACAGGATGGAACAGGATGGAACAATATGGTACAGGATGGTACAAGATGGTACAGGATGGAACAGGTTAGAACAGGATAGATCAGGTAAGAACTGAGACTGAGACTGAGACTGAGACTGAGACTGAGACTGAGACTGAGACTGAGACTGAGACTGAGACTTAGACTTAGACTTAGACTTAGACTTAGACTTAGACTTAGACTTAGACTTAGACTTAGACTTAGACTTAGACTTAGACTTAGACTTAGACTTAGACTTAGACTTAGACTTAGACTTAGACTTAGACTTAGACTTAGACTTAGACTTAGACTTAGACTTAGACTTAGACTTAGACTTAGACTTAGACTTAGACTTAGACTTAGACTTAGACTTAGACTTAGACTTAGACTTAGACTTAGACTTAGACTTAGACTTAGACTTAGACTTAGACTTAGACTTAGACTTAGACTTAGACTTAGACTTAGACTTAGACTTAGACTTAGACTTAGACTTAGACTTAGACTTAGACTTAGACTTAGACTTAGACTTAGACTTAGACTTAGACTTAGACTTAGACTTAGACTTAGACTTAGACTTAGACTTAGACTTAGACTTAGACTTAGACTTAGACTTAGACTTAGACTTAGACTTAGACTTAGACTTAGACTTAGACTTAGACTTAGACTTAGACTTAGACTTAGACTTAGACTTAGACTTAGACTTAGACTTAGACTTAGACTTAGACTTAGACTTAGACTTAGACTTAGACTTAGACCTAGACTAACTGGACGTAAGTACGAGCCAGTTGCGGTTTTAACACGAACTATACCGGTGATCCCATTTGACCCAGGAAAAACTTCTTCTACTAGCCCAAGCGGCCAATGTAATGGAGGCATGTTTTCGGTTAAAATAACTACGACAGTACCGACAGTAATAGGGTTCGATGGAGTATTCCATTTCTGACGTGACTGTAGCGTATGCAAATAGTCTGTTCTCCAACGCTTCCAAAACGATTGAACGAGCTTATCCAATAAGGCGTGACGCGAGAGAAGATGAAGTCGATCTTCCTCTATTTCTAAAGCGGGCAAATATTTTAACGGTGTCACATTTAAAAAGTGCGCTGGAGTCAGTGCAAGCGGCTCCGAGGGATCACTAGACAAGGTTCTACAAAGAGGACGCGTGTTCATAACGGCCTCGACTTGAGTGAGCACGGTGCTCAGCTCTTCGAACGTAAGAATCTGTTCGCCTATAACGCGAAACAGATGCGACTTTAAACTTTTAATAGCTTCCCAATTGCCACCAAAGTGGCTAGCGGCGGGCGTATTGAACGACCACTCAATGCGGTTTTCAGCTAATACGTGGGCGAATTCCGTGTTAAAATGTTTCGACCGTAGAAAATTATGTAGTTCAGAGAGGCTACGACGAGCTCCGACGTAATTCGTACCGTTGTCCGAATACATTCGAGATACGGAACCCCGACGCGACAAAAATCTTTTAAATGCAGCCATGAAGCATGGCGTGCTCAAATCACTAGCTAGTTCAATATGAACGGCGCGAGTCGTCATACAAATGAAAAGACAGACATAAGCTTTCGTGGAGCGTATACCACGACCGCGATAGGCTGTTACCCTGAAGGGGCCCCCGTAATCAGAGCCTGTGTGTACGAATGCTTTAGCAGCCTGAACAACGCGACAAGAACGATGGTCGGCCATTTCGGGCGCGATTGACTTCGGGCGAAGTTTGAAACACGGAATACATCTATGAACTATCGAACGAATCAAATTGCGTGCGGAAAGAATCCAGTATTTCTGGCGCAAAATCGACATTAATAAATCTGGACCAGCGTGACAATTCACCTTATGGTGATATTCGACTAAAAGATCAACGATATGATCTTTGCGCGGGAGAACTATAGGATGCATTTGATCATAGTTTAATTCGGACTGGCTCAAGCGACCACCAACTCGAATGAGGCCATCCTTCAAAAAAGGTTTCAAATGTTGAAAAGCGCGACTACAAGGTTTATTAATTTCTAAATTTCTAATTTCAGTCGAAAAATAAAATCGATGAAGTTCACGAAGTACAATTAACTCGGCCTTGTTCAAGTCAGAGGCGGTAACGTACTCGCGACGCGGAAGAATTTTCAAAAATCGACAAATAAAAACAACACTACGCAAAAGAATCGACCACGAGGATACACGACTAGCCAACGCTAAGATAGTCGATCTTTCGGCGGGCGGTGCGGTAGCAACTAAAGAGGTTTTCTTTTCCTCTGGTGGTGTGGACACAGTGGTGGGGTTGAAAGGACTTACAGGCCATTCATCAGGTGGGGTTCGGCACCAGGAGGAGCCATGAAACCACAACGGATGGTTCAAAATTTGTGCAGGTGTTAACCCACGAGACAAACAATCGGCAGGGTTGTCCGTACCTGAGACGTGATAAAAGTTTTGCGGCGCCAATTCCGACTGAATTTTTGCCACCCTATTTGCGACAAATGTATCCCAACGATGGGGCGAAGAATGTGTCCAACACAAAGCTACGGTCGAGTCCGAGAATGCGAAAATTCTATCTATATTTATGCGGTTGCGACAACTATTAATAATTGAACTAACGAGCTGGGCTAGAAGTAATATAGCGCACAGCTCGAGACGAGCGAGAGAAACTACTTTACTAGGGGCTACTTTAGATTTAGCGCTGATGAGGTGGAGCGAAATGTCATCACCATTACGAACGTGGAAGTACACAACACCCCCGTACGCTTTCTCGCTAGCGTCTGCGAAACCTAAAATTGTTACAATACTATCATTTGAGATGCCAACATGGCGCGGTATTCTAATTTGCTCGAGCACCGGAAGCTCGGCTCTAAAGCGGTCCCACAATTTAACAATGTGGTCAGGAGGAGTGTCGTCCCAGTCACAGTTGGACAGCCAAAGTTCCTTTATAAGAAGCTTTGCATACAAGACGACAGGTGCTACAAATCCCATAACATCCCATATGCGTGCGATACACGACAATATGGTGCGCTTAGTACAGGTTGACGGTGTAGGGCAAACTTTCAAACTAAACATGTCGGACGAAGGTGACCAACACAAACCGAGAACCTTATGCGTATCATTACCATCAAACTCCTTGACAGTTGACAAGCGATGCGTCGGTGGAATCGAATCCAAGACCGATTGCGAATTACTATTCCATTTTACGAGATCAAAATTACCAGCCTTCATGAGATCAATAACTTCAGCCGCAGTTGCGACAGCTTGATCTTCACTCTGCACAGAATAAATATAGTCGTCCATATACAGACCGGTTTCTACAGTCTCCTTAGCCTTTGGGTATTTGTCCCCCTCATCGGCGGCGAGCTGCTTGACAGTGCGAAGAGCGTGGAAGGGACTGGATTTAAGTCCAAAACAAACGCGATTAAATTCGTAAACCTGTAAAGGTTCCTGCGGCGAAAATCTATACAAAATGCGTTGGAATCGGCGATCCGATTCGCGAACACCAATACAAAGAAACATTTGTCTAATGTCGGCTGAAAGCGCGACAGCGAATAAGCGAAAGTTAACTATAATTTCAAACAAAATACCTTGGAGATTTTGACCACTACGTAAAATATCATTTACCGAAACATTCGAACTAGTTTTGGCGCTGCCGTCTAAACCAACGCGCAACTTGGTGGTTAGTTTATCCTCCCGGATAACTCCATGGTGCGGTATGATATACGAAGGAGCGTGCTTCGTCTCTTCAGCTTCGGGAGGCGCGGGTCTAATAAAGCCTTTATCCAAATATTCGATTATTACGTTATCGTAAGCCTCCTTCAACTTTGGAGATGCTTGCATTTTTCGTTCTAAACAGAAGAAGCGTTTTTCGGCTGACTGATAAGAATCTCCAAGCGAATTAACATCACCCTTAAAGGGGAGTGCGACAATATAACGACCATCGCTATCGCGAGTAGTCGTGCGACTATAAAACTCTTCACAAAGTTTATCATCAGGGCTGACAACAGGGGGTACGTTCACCTCTTCCATCTCCCAGAATTTACGGACGGTGGAGTCCAGCGGCTCGACGGCGCAACAATATGACACTGTCGAGTTACAATCTAAACAAGCGGGTGCGGAACCAACAATAACAAAACCAAGAACCGTCTCTAAGGCGAGAGGCGCGGGGTGCGACGAGTGACCTTGAACCTTACGCTGCAACAGGAGGTGCGGGAAAATCGAAGCGCCAACTAACAAATCAATATCTCCTGGAACGGCGTAAGTATCATCGGCCAAAGGCAAATCTCTAAAATTAGTCAATAATGCGGTATTGACTGCGACAGTCGGTAAAAGTTCGGTTACTTTATCGACAACTAGCGAATCCATCGAAAAACTAAGGTTATAATCAAAACGCGAGTGAAATTTAATTCCTACAGAACCTTGAACGGCTTTAGTGGAACCCCCAATACCTTTCACAACATTACAGGCAGGGCGGTTATTTATATGCAAACCAAGACGACTACAACAATTATTACTAATAAAATTACTTTGAGAAACACTATCTAAAAGTGCGCGTACACTATGTCCCCTACCATGTGAATCGTATACAATCACCCGAGCGGTTGCGAGAAGTACCGTAGTAGGGCTTGTGCGCAAACTCGATAACGAGCACAAAGCAACATCGTTCGGCTGCGGGCGCGCGGCAGTGGCGCCGCGGTCGCCAGGAGCGGGCGGGGACGAAAACACGCGAGAGCGCCCCGAGTCGCCGCTCCACGGCGCGGGCGGTTGTGACGTCACAGCGAGCGGACTACGGCTAGGCATGGCGTGGTCGGACACGGCAGGTTCATTACTAACTACAAGCGAGTTATTTCCATTAACGCGCGAAGTACCAACTGTGTTTAAATTGGACGCGGCATTATTATTTTCAAAGTGTAATAATGAATGGTGTTTACCATTACACTTGCGACAAAAATGATTCGAATTACAAATTGAAACACGATGTTTCTCACTGAGACAATTGATACATAAATTATTAGCACGAACAAATCTATAGCGATCGCTAGGGGTGAGCTTATTGAACTCCGAACATTTATAAAGTTGTTCGTGATGACCCTGACACAAAGAACACTTTTTCGAATGCGCCGCTTGCGAAGTTGCGGGTTCGAAATTAACAAAAGAATGCGTGGACTTCGTGGCGTGCGGAGAGTGCGTCGGTGGCCTATTGTTACGATTATTCGGACTAATTTTCGTAACTCCGTGGTTTAACGAAGTTCGTTGTAAAATTCTAATATGTTGACGAACGAAAGTTTCTAAATCGTCGAACTTAGGTATTTGATAGCCACGTCTATCCATTTCAAATAAGCGAACGGTTTCGGAATCTAATTTCTTTAACCCAATATACAAAAATAAAAAGTCACAGAGGTCATCGACCTTGAGATTCTTAAGGGCGCGAACAGCTGATGCAAAAGTATCTAAGAATTTTTCTAAGTCGTGTTCATTGCAGGAAGAACTATTTTTCAAATTAAATATTTGATCTAAATAAGCGGTTGTTACTAAACGTTTATCTTCGTATTTGACCTTCAATGTATTCAAAATTAAACTATAATTTTCGGCGCAAAGCGTTATCCCGGCGCAAATGGTTTTTGCTTTCCCGGTAAGCTTACTGACTAAATAATGTAATTTTTCGTGATCCGATAACGAATTATTATTATGGATCGTGTTTTCAAAACTAGCGAAAAACAAAGGCCAATTTTTTATATCGCCATCAAATTCTGGTATTTGAATGGGCGGTAATTTAGGTCGGTCCCGTTTTAACAAATCGAAACCGGCTAACCCGGGTTTCGACTCGGTAACTACTACGGGCGCTTGCAATGACTTGGCGACACGTTTTATTCGACAAAATAAATCTTCGAATGACGACATGGCGTCGTAATTTACTAAGAAATTGGCATTCAATTCTAATTCAACGGAGTTTATTTTATCGAGAATATTTTCGAAATCTAAGCGCAAAGTATCTACGGTTTCTAGCGAAGATAAAAACAAATCTTTTATTGATTCATCGGCGGTCTGCGATGAATAATCACAAATCAATTGCATACGCCTAAAAAGGCTATCCTTTTTAGCATGTAATATTTTTAACTGTGTCTCCGGAGTCATTTTCGGAGGCATTGCTACAACAACAAACTAACTAAAACTGCTAAACTAACGAACGATCAAATTGAAAGCGGTGAAGATCAGCGACGCGAGCGAGCGTAAGTACTTAGTGCGAGCGTGACTACCTACCCGCGCACAAAATATATTACTATGCGGTACAGTCGAAACTACGAACTATTATGCGAAATAAAGTATTTAAATGCGTTCATTCCCTATGGAATGAAAAACTACTATGCGTTTATTCCTTATGGAATAAAAACTAATGCGATTTTATGATGAACTATTGCGAAATTTGCGAACTATGGCGAACTATAGGTAGGTAGGTACTACGTACTAACGACTATAAAATGGATCAAATCCGGATCGTATGGACCAGAAAATGGTTGTGCGGGCGATAAAAATGGACTGTATTGATTTTGGAGCGGAGAAAGCTACTGAAAATATACGCGAAAGTCGACAATAACAGTGGAAATTTGGAAAGGGCACAATACCTTGACCGTCTCGTTGGGTGCGAGATGCTTGAGGTTGCCGGGGACGTCCCTGGTCCTGGCTGCAGCAGGTTCCTTGAGTTCCACTTTCACTGAACAGTTCACACACACGGTTTTAGCGTGTTTAGGCCACTAAATCCAAAATTAATGCGAAAAATCGGTGCGAGCGCGCGAGCGGCCAAGCGGGTCCATTTGCGTATTCTTTATCAATGTGTTGGCAGCATTGCATTGCGGTGCAACTTTGTACCGCTAGATGGCGGTGACAGTTGTCTCGCTCTTTCATACGCGAGCCAAGATATGTGCGATGGAGAAAGGAAATGGAAGTTTGGACGGGAGAGTCGACAACTATTTAATTAAATAAATTTAAATCGGCGATGCAACATGCAAATAAAAACGCGGCACATTTAAATCTATACCGGCGCAACCAGGTGGATATGTCTTTTAACCAGGCTCTTGGCTCCAAGTATCCAGTATTTAGATCGTAAATGGCATAACACCAGCTGAATTCCTCCGTGCAAAGTTCTGGTGTGAGCTTCAGCGATAATGAGTGGGACAAGGTTGTTGCTTCTGCCCAATATGATGGGGTGTTTACTTTTTTCTTCTAGGTTTGCATTCCGTAGTCTTCCGCCCACCCTGAGGATTCCTTTTTCGTCCAAATATGGATCTAACGTTTTCAGTTTGCTTGTTCTTTTAACTTGTTTCTTCGTCTTCAACGAAAGAATCTCTTCATTAAATTCTTCTTCTTGTACTTTCTTTATACAAATGTTTAATGCTTCTTCGATTTCTTCAGTGCTAATATTTTCATCAATAATTTCTTTTTTATTCTTGGTCTTGTAATTTAAAAATCTCTTACAGTATGTGATTGTTCTTATTAATTCATTTAATGTATTAAATTCTTCAAACCTCTTAGATAACTTTTTTCCTCTTTCTTCTTCTGTATTTGTTAGCGTCAGTGTTTGTATTGTTGTCTTTTTCATTTCTAATTGGATAGCAAGGAACAGGATGGAACAGGATGGAACAGGATGGACCAGGATGGAACAGCATGGAACAGGATGGAACAGGATGGAACAGGATGGAACAGGATGGAACAGGATGAAACAGGATGGAACAGGATGGAACAGGATGGAACAGGATGGAACAGGATGGAACAGGATGGAACAATATGGTACAGGATGGAACAGGATGGAACAAGATGGAACAGGATGAAACAGGATAGAACAGGATAGAACAGGCAGGAACTGAGACTAAGACTGAGACTGAGACTGAGAACAAAATGGAACAGGATGGAACAGGATGAAGTAGGATGGACCAGGATGGAACAGGATGGACCAGGATGAAACAGTATGGAACAGGATAGAACAGGTAGGAACTGAGACTGAGTCTGAGACTGAGACTGCGAACAGAAGATTGCACAGGATGGAACAGGATGAATTAGGATGGACCAGGATGAAACAGCATGGAACAGGATGGAACAGGATGGAACAGGATGGAACAGGATGGAACAGGATGGAACAGGATGGACCAGGATGGAACAGCATGGAACAGGATGGAACAGGATGGAACAGGATGGAACAGGATGGAACAGGATGGAACAGGATGGAACAGGATGGAACAGGATGGAACAGGATGGAACAGCATGGAACAGGATGGAACAGGATGGAACAGGATGGAACAGGATGGAACAATATGGTACAGGATGGTACAGGATGGTACAAGATGGTACAGGATGGAACAGGTTGGAACAGGATAGATCAGGTAAGAACTGAGACTTAGACTTAGACTTAGACTTAGACTTAGACTTAGACTTAGACTTAGACTTAGACTTAGACTTAGACTTAGACTTAGACTTAGACTTAGACTTAGACTTAGACTTAGACTTAGACTTAGACTTAGACTTAGACTTAGACTTAGACTTAGACTTAGACTTAGACTTAGACTTAGACTTAGACTTAGACTTAGACTTAGACTTAGACTTAGACTTAGACTTAGACTTAGACTTAGACTTAGACTTAGACTTAGACTTAGACTTAGACTTAGACTTAGACTTAGACTTAGACTTAGACTTAGACTTAGACTTAGACTTAGACTTAGACTTAGACTTAGACTTAGACTTAGACTTAGACTTAGACTTAGACTTAGACTTAGACTTAGACTTAGACTTAGACTTAGACTTAGACTTAGACTTAGACTTAGACTTAGACTTAGACTTAGACTTAGACTTAGACTTAGACTTAGACTTAGACTTAGACTTAGACTTAGACTTAGACTTAGACTTAGACTTAGACTTAGACTTAGACTTAGACTTAGACTTAGACTTAGACTTAGACTTAGACTTAGACTTAGACTTAGACTTAGACTTAGACTTAGACTTAGACTTAGACCTAGACTAACTGGACGTAAGTACGAGCCAGTTGCGGTTTTAACACGAACTATACCGGTGATCCCATTTGACCCAGGAAAAACTTCTTCTACTAGCCCAAGCGGCCAATGTAATGGAGGCATGTTTTCGGTTAAAATAACTACGACAGTACCGACAGTAATAGGGTTCGATGGAGTATTCCATTTCTGACGTGACTGTAGCGTATGCAAATAGTCTGTTCTCCAACGCTTCCAAAACGATTGAACGAGCTTATCCAATAAGGCGTGACGCGAGAGAAGATGAAGTCGATCTTCCTCTATTTCTAAAGCGGGCAAATATTTTAACGGTGTCACATTTAAAAAGTGCGCTGGAGTCAGTGCAAGCGGCTCCGAGGGATCACTAGACAAGGTTCTACAAAGAGGACGCGTGTTCATAACGGCCTCGACTTGAGTGAGCACGGTGCTCAGCTCTTCGAACGTAAGAATCTGTTCGCCTATAACGCGAAACAGATGCGACTTTAAACTTTTAATAGCTTCCCAATTGCCACCAAAGTGGCTAGCGGCGGGCGTATTGAACGACCACTCAATGCGGTTTTCAGCTAATACGTGGGCGAATTCCGTGTTAAAATGTTTCGACCGTAGAAAATTATGTAGTTCAGAGAGGCTACGACGAGCTCCGACGTAATTCGTACCGTTGTCCGAATACATTCGAGATACGGAACCCCGACGCGACAAAAATCTTTTAAATGCAGCCATGAAGCATGGCGTGCTCAAATCACTAGCTAGTTCAATATGAACGGCGCGAGTCGTCATACAAATGAAAAGACAGACATAAGCTTTCGTGGAGCGTATACCACGACCGCGATAGGCTGTTACCCTGAAGGGGCCCCCGTAATCAGAGCCTGTGTGTACGAATGCTTTAGCAGCCTGAACAACGCGACAAGAACGATGGTCGGCCATTTCGGGCGCGATTGACTTCGGGCGAAGTTTGAAACACGGAATACATCTATGAACTATCGAACGAATCAAATTGCGTGCGGAAAGAATCCAGTATTTCTGGCGCAAAATCGACATTAATAAATCTGGACCAGCGTGACAATTCACCTTATGGTGATATTCGACTAAAAGATCAACGATATGATCTTTGCGCGGGAGAACTATAGGATGCATTTGATCATAGTTTAATTCGGACTGGCTCAAGCGACCACCAACTCGAATGAGGCCATCCTTCAAAAAAGGTTTCAAATGTTGAAAAGCGCGACTACAAGGTTTATTAATTTCTAAATTTCTAATTTCAGTCGAAAAATAAAATCGATGAAGTTCACGAAGTACAATTAACTCGGCCTTGTTCAAGTCAGAGGCGGTAACGTACTCGCGACGCGGAAGAATTTTCAAAAATCGACAAATAAAAACAACACTACGCAAAAGAATCGACCACGAGGATACACGACTAGCCAACGCTAAGATAGTCGATCTTTCGGCGGGCGGTGCGGTAGCAACTAAAGAGGTTTTCTTTTCCTCTGGTGGTGTGGACACAGTGGTGGGGTTGAAAGGACTTACAGGCCATTCATCAGGTGGGGTTCGGCACCAGGAGGAGCCATGAAACCACAACGGATGGTTCAAAATTTGTGCAGGTGTTAACCCACGAGACAAACAATCGGCAGGGTTGTCCGTACCTGAGACGTGATAAAAGTTTTGCGGCGCCAATTCCGACTGAATTTTTGCCACCCTATTTGCGACAAATGTATCCCAACGATGGGGCGAAGAATGTGTCCAACACAAAGCTACGGTCGAGTCCGAGAATGCGAAAATTCTATCTATATTTATGCGGTTGCGACAACTATTAATAATTGAACTAACGAGCTGGGCTAGAAGTAATATAGCGCACAGCTCGAGACGAGCGAGAGAAACTACTTTACTAGGGGCTACTTTAGATTTAGCGCTGATGAGGTGGAGCGAAATGTCATCACCATTACGAACGTGGAAGTACACAACACCCCCGTACGCTTTCTCGCTAGCGTCTGCGAAACCTAAAATTGTTACAATACTATCATTTGAGATGCCAACATGGCGCGGTATTCTAATTTGCTCGAGCACCGGAAGCTCGGCTCTAAAGCGGTCCCACAATTTAACAATGTGGTCAGGAGGAGTGTCGTCCCAGTCACAGTTGGACAGCCAAAGTTCCTTTATAAGAAGCTTTGCATACAAGACGACAGGTGCTACAAATCCCATAACATCCCATATGCGTGCGATACACGACAATATGGTGCGCTTAGTACAGGTTGACGGTGTAGGGCAAACTTTCAAACTAAACATGTCGGACGAAGGTGACCAACACAAACCGAGAACCTTATGCGTATCATTACCATCAAACTCCTTGACAGTTGACAAGCGATGCGTCGGTGGAATCGAATCCAAGACCGATTGCGAATTACTATTCCATTTTACGAGATCAAAATTACCAGCCTTCATGAGATCAATAACTTCAGCCGCAGTTGCGACAGCTTGATCTTCACTCTGCACAGAATAAATATAGTCGTCCATATACAGACCGGTTTCTACAGTCTCCTTAGCCTTTGGGTATTTGTCCCCCTCATCGGCGGCGAGCTGCTTGACAGTGCGAAGAGCGTGGAAGGGACTGGATTTAAGTCCAAAACAAACGCGATTAAATTCGTAAACCTGTAAAGGTTCCTGCGGCGAAAATCTATACAAAATGCGTTGGAATCGGCGATCCGATTCGCGAACACCAATACAAAGAAACATTTGTCTAATGTCGGCTGAAAGCGCGACAGCGAATAAGCGAAAGTTAACTATAATTTCAAACAAAATACCTTGGAGATTTTGACCACTACGTAAAATATCATTTACCGAAACATTCGAACTAGTTTTGGCGCTGCCGTCTAAACCAACGCGCAACTTGGTGGTTAGTTTATCCTCCCGGATAACTCCATGGTGCGGTATGATATACGAAGGAGCGTGCTTCGTCTCTTCAGCTTCGGGAGGCGCGGGTCTAATAAAGCCTTTATCCAAATATTCGATTATTACGTTATCGTAAGCCTCCTTCAACTTTGGAGATGCTTGCATTTTTCGTTCTAAACAGAAGAAGCGTTTTTCGGCTGACTGATAAGAATCTCCAAGCGAATTAACATCACCCTTAAAGGGGAGTGCGACAATATAACGACCATCGCTATCGCGAGTAGTCGTGCGACTATAAAACTCTTCACAAAGTTTATCATCAGGGCTGACAACAGGGGGTACGTTCACCTCTTCCATCTCCCAGAATTTACGGACGGTGGAGTCCAGCGGCTCGACGGCGCAACAATATGACACTGTCGAGTTACAATCTAAACAAGCGGGTGCGGAACCAACAATAACAAAACCAAGAACCGTCTCTAAGGCGAGAGGCGCGGGGTGCGACGAGTGACCTTGAACCTTACGCTGCAACAGGAGGTGCGGGAAAATCGAAGCGCCAACTAACAAATCAATATCTCCTGGAACGGCGTAAGTATCATCGGCCAAAGGCAAATCTCTAAAATTAGTCAATAATGCGGTATTGACTGCGACAGTCGGTAAAAGTTCGGTTACTTTATCGACAACTAGCGAATCCATCGAAAAACTAAGGTTATAATCAAAACGCGAGTGAAATTTAATTCCTACAGAACCTTGAACGGCTTTAGTGGAACCCCCAATACCTTTCACAACATTACAGGCAGGGCGGTTATTTATATGCAAACCAAGACGACTACAACAATTATTACTAATAAAATTACTTTGAGAAACACTATCTAAAAGTGCGCGTACACTATGTCCCCTACCATGTGAATCGTATACAATCACCCGAGCGGTTGCGAGAAGTACCGTAGTAGGGCTTGTGCGCAAACTCGATAACGAGCACAAAGCAACATCGTTCGGCTGCGGGCGCGCGGCAGTGGCGCCGCGGTCGCCAGGAGCGGGCGGGGACGAAAACACGCGAGAGCGCCCCGAGTCGCCGCTCCACGGCGCGGGCGGTGTCACAGCGAGCGGACTACGGCTAGGCATGGCGTGGTCGGACACGGCAGGTTCATTACTAACTACAAGCGAGTTATTTCCATTAACGCGCGAAGTACCAACTGTGTTTAAATTGGACGCGGCATTATTATTTTCAAAGTGTAATAATGAATGGTGTTTACCATTACACTTGCGACAAAAATGATTCGAATTACAAATTGAAACACGATGTTTCTCACTGAGACAATTGATACATAAATTATTAGCACGAACAAATCTATAGCGATCGCTAGGGGTGAGCTTATTGAACTCCGAACATTTATAAAGTTGTTCGTGATGACCCTGACACAAAGAACACTTTTTCGAATGCGCCGCTTGCGAAGTTGCGGGTTCGAAATTAACAAAAGAATGCGTGGACTTCGTGGCGTGCGGAGAGTGCGTCGGTGGCCTATTGTTACGATTATTCGGACTAATTTTCGTAACTCCGTGGTTTAACGAAGTTCGTTGTAAAATTCTAATATGTTGACGAACGAAAGTTTCTAAATCGTCGAACTTAGGTATTTGATAGCCACGTCTATCCATTTCAAATAAGCGAACGGTTTCGGAATCTAATTTCTTTAACCCAATATACAAAAATAAAAAGTCACAGAGGTCATCGACCTTGAGATTCTTAAGGGCGCGAACAGCTGATGCAAAAGTATCTAAGAATTTTTCTAAGTCGTGTTCATTGCAGGAAGAACTATTTTTCAAATTAAATATTTGATCTAAATAAGCGGTTGTTACTAAACGTTTATCTTCGTATTTGACCTTCAATGTATTCAAAATTAAACTATAATTTTCGGCGCAAAGCGTTATCCCGGCGCAAATGGTTTTTGCTTTCCCGGTAAGCTTACTGACTAAATAATGTAATTTTTCGTGATCCGATAACGAATTATTATTATGGATCGTGTTTTCAAAACTAGCGAAAAACAAAGGCCAATTTTTTATATCGCCATCAAATTCTGGTATTTGAATGGGCGGTAATTTAGGTCGGTCCCGTTTTAACAAATCGAAACCGGCTAACCCGGGTTTCGACTCGGTAACTACTACGGGCGCTTGCAATGACTTGGCGACACGTTTTATTCGACAAAATAAATCTTCGAATGACGACATGGCGTCGTAATTTACTAAGAAATTGGCATTCAATTCTAATTCAACGGAGTTTATTTTATCGAGAATATTTTCGAAATCTAAGCGCAAAGTATCTACGGTTTCTAGCGAAGATAAAAACAAATCTTTTATTGATTCATCGGCGGTCTGCGATGAATAATCACAAATCAATTGCATACGCCTAAAAAGGCTATCCTTTTTAGCATGTAATATTTTTAACTGTGTCTCCGGAGTCATTTTCGGAGGCATTGCTACAACAACAAACTAACTAAAACTGCTAAACTAACGAACGATCAAATTGAAAGCGGTGAAGATCAGCGACGCGAGCGAGCGTAAGTACTTAGTGCGAGCGTGACTACCTACCCGCGCACAAAATATATTACTATGCGGTACAGTCGAAACTACGAACTATTATGCGAAATAAAGTATTTAAATGCGTTCATTCCCTATGGAATGAAAAACTACTATGCGTTTATTCCTTATGGAATAAAAACTAATGCGATTTTATGATGAACTATTGCGAAATTTGCGAACTATGGCGAACTATAGGTAGGTAGGTACTACGTACTAACGACTATAAAATGGATCAAATCCGGATCGTATGGACCAGAAAATGGTTGTGCGGGCGATAAAAATGGACTGTATTGATTTTGGAGCGGAGAAAGCTACTGAAAATATACGCGAAAGTCGACAATAACAGTGGAAATTTGGAAAGGGCACAATACCTTGACCGTCTCGTTGGGTGCGAGATGCTTGAGGTTGCCGGGGACGTCCCTGGTCCTGGCTGCAGCAGGTTCCTTGAGTTCCACTTTCACTGAACAGTTCACACACACGGTTTTAGCGTGTTTAGGCCACTAAATCCAAAATTAATGCGAAAAATCGGTGCGAGCGCGCGAGCGGCCAAGCGGGTCCATTTGCGTATTCTTTATCAATGTGTTGGCAGCATTGCATTGCGGTGCAACTTTGTACCGCTAGATGGCGGTGACAGTTGTCTCGCTCTTTCATACGCGAGCCAAGATATGTGCGATGGAGAAAGGAAATGGAAGTTTGGACGGGAGAGTCGACAACTATTTAATTAAATAAATTTAAATCGGCGATGCAACATGCAAATAAAAACGCGGCACATTTAAATCTATACCGGCGCAACCAGGTGGATATGTCTTTTAACCAGGCTCTTGGCTCCAAGTATCCAGTATTTAGATCGTAAATGGCATAACACCAGCTGAATTCCTCCGTGCAAAGTTCTGGTGTGAGCTTCAGCGATAATGAGTGGGACAAGGTTGTTGCTTCTGCCCAATATGATGGGGTGTTTACTTTTTTCTTCTAGGTTTGCATTCCGTAGTCTTCCGCCCACCCTGAGGATTCCTTTTTCGTCCAAATATGGATCTAACGTTTTCAGTTTGCTTGTTCTTTTAACTTGTTTCTTCGTCTTCAACGAAAGAATCTCTTCATTAAATTCTTCTTCTTGTACTTTCTTTATACAAATGTTTAATGCTTCTTCGATTTCTTCAGTGCTAATATTTTCATCAATAATTTCTTTTTTATTCTTGGTCTTGTAATTTAAAAATCTCTTACAGTATGTGATTGTTCTTATTAATTCATTTAATGTATTAAATTCTTCAAACCTCTTAGATAACTTTTTTCCTCTTTCTTCTTCTGTATTTGTTAGCGTCAGTGTTTGTATTGTTGTCTTTTTCATTTCTAATTGGATAGCAAGGAACAGGATGGAACAGGATGGAACAGGATGGACCAGGATGGAACAGCATGGAACAGGATGGAACAGGATGGAACAGGATGGAACAGGATGGAACAGGATGAAACAGGATGGAACAGGATGGAACAGGATGGAACAGGATGGAACAGGATGGAACAGGATGGAACAATATGGTACAGGATGGAACAGGATGGAACAAGATGGAACAGGATGAAACAGGATAGAACAGGATAGAACAGGCAGGAACTGAGACTAAGACTGAGACTGAGACTGAGAACAAAATGGAACAGGATGGAACAGGATGAAGTAGGATGGACCAGGATGGAACAGGATGGACCAGGATGAAACAGTATGGAACAGGATAGAACAGGTAGGAACTGAGACTGAGTCTGAGACTGAGACTGCGAACAGAAGATTGCACAGGATGGAACAGGATGAATTAGGATGGACCAGGATGAAACAGCATGGAACAGGATGGAACAGGATGGAACAGGATGGAACAGGATGGAACAGGATGGAACAGGATGGACCAGGATGGAACAGCATGGAACAGGATGGAACAGGATGGAACAGGATGGAACAGGATGGAACAGGATGGAACAGGATGGAACAGGATGGAACAGGATGGAACAGCATGGAACAGGATGGAACAGGATGGAACAGGATGGAACAGGATGGAACAATATGGTACAGGATGGTACAGGATGGTACAAGATGGTACAGGATGGAACAGGTTGGAACAGGATAGATCAGGTAAGAACTGAGACTTAGACTTAGACTTAGACTTAGACTTAGACTTAGACTTAGACTTAGACTTAGACTTAGACTTAGACTTAGACTTAGACTTAGACTTAGACTTAGACTTAGACTTAGACTTAGACTTAGACTTAGACTTAGACTTAGACTTAGACTTAGACTTAGACTTAGACTTAGACTTAGACTTAGACTTAGACTTAGACTTAGACTTAGACTTAGACTTAGACTTAGACTTAGACTTAGACTTAGACTTAGACTTAGACTTAGACTTAGACTTAGACTTAGACTTAGACTTAGACTTAGACTTAGACTTAGACTTAGACTTAGACTTAGACTTAGACTTAGACTTAGACTTAGACTTAGACTTAGACTTAGACTTAGACTTAGACTTAGACTTAGACTTAGACTTAGACTTAGACTTAGACTTAGACTTAGACTTAGACTTAGACTTAGACTTAGACTTAGACTTAGACTTAGACTTAGACTTAGACTTAGACTTAGACTTAGACTTAGACTTAGACTTAGACTTAGACTTAGACTTAGACTTAGACTTAGACTTAGACTTAGACTTAGACTTAGACTTAGACTTAGACTTAGACTTAGACTTAGACTTAGACTTAGACTTAGACTTAGACTTAGACTTAGACTTAGACTTAGACTTTGACTTTGACTTTGACTTTGACTTTGACTTTGACTTTGACTTTGACTTTGACTTTGACTTTGACTTTGACTTTGACTTTGACTTTGACTTTGACTTTGACTTTGACTTTGACTTTGACTTTGACTTTGACTTTGACTTTGACTTAGACTTTGACTTAGACTTAGACTTTGACTTTGACTTTGACTTTGACTTTGACTTAGACTTTGACTTAGACTTAGACTTTGACTTTGACTTTGACTTTGACTTAGACTTAGACTTAGACTTAGACTTAGACTTAGACTTAGACTTAGACTTAGACTTAGACTTAGACTTAGACTTAGACTTAGACTTAGACTTAGACTTTGACTTTGACTTTGACTTTGACTTTGACTTTGACTTTGACTTTGACTTTGACTTTGACTTTGACTTTGACTTTGACTTTGACTTTGACTTTGACTTTGACTTTGACTTTGACTTTGACTTTGACTTTGACTTTGACTTTGACTTTGACTTTGACTTTGACTTTGACTTTGACTTTGACTTTGACTTTGACTTTGACTTTGACTTTGACTTTGACTTTGACTTTGACTTTGACTTTGACTTTGACTTTGACTTTGACTTTGACTTTGACTTAGACTTAGACTTAGACTTAGACTTAGACTTAGACTTAGACTTAGACTTAGACTTAGTCTTAGACTTAGACTTAGACTTAGACTTAGACTTAGACTTAGACTTAGACTTAGACTTAGACTTAGACTTAGACTTAGACTTAGACTTAGACTTAGACTTAGACTTAGACTTTGACTTTGACTTTGACTTTGACTTTGACTTTGACTTTGACTTTGACTTTGACTTTGACTTTGACTTTGACTTTGACTTTGACTTTGACTTTGACTTTGACTTTGACTTTGACTTTGACTTTGACTTTGACTTTGACTTTGACTTTGACTTTGACTTTGACTTTGACTTTGACTTTGACTTTGACTTTGACTTTGACTTTGACTTTGACTTTGACTTTGACTTTGACTTTGACTTTGACTTTGACTTTGACTTTGACTTTGACTTTGACTTTGACTTTGACTTTGACTTTGACTTTGACTTTGACTTTGACTTTGACTTTGACTTTGACTTTGACTTTGACTTTGACTTTGACTTTGACTTTGACTTTGACTTTGACTTTGACTTTGACTTTGACTTTGACTTTGACTTTGACTTTGACTTTGACTTTGACTTTGACTTTGACTTTGACTTTGACTTTGACTTTGACTTTGACTTTGACTTTGACTTTGACTTTGACTTTGACTTTGACTTTGACTTTGACTTTGACTTTGACTTTGACTTTGACTTTGACTTTGACTTTGACTTTGACTTTGACTTTGACTTTGACTTTGACTTTGACTTTGACTTAGACTTAGACTTAGACTTAGACTTAGACTTTGACTTTGACTTTGACTTTGACTTTGACTTTGACTTTGACTTTGACTTTGACTTTGACTTAGACTTAGACTGAGACTGAGACTGAGACTGAGACTGAGACTGAGACAGAGACAGAGACTGAGACTGAGACTGAGACTGAGACTGAGACTGAGACTGAGACTGAGACTGAGACTGAGACTGAGACTGAGACTGAGACTGAGACTGAGACTGAGACTGAGACTGAGACTGAGACTGAGACTGAGACTGAGACTGAGACTGAGAACAGGATGGAACAGGATATAACAGGATGAAACAGGATGGAACAGGATGGAATAGGATTGCAAAAGATAGAACAGGATAGAACAGGTAGGAACTGAGACAGAGACTGAGACTGAGACTGAGACTGAAACAGGATGGAACAGGATGGAACAGCATGGTACAGGATGGAACAGGATGGAACAGGATGGAACAGGATGGAACAAGATGGAACAGGATGAAACAGGATAGAACTTAATAGACTGAGACTGAGACTGAGACTGAGACTGAGACTGAGACTGAGACTGAGACTGAGACTGAGACTGAGACTTAGACTTAGACTTAGACTTAGACTTAGACTTAGACTTAGACTTAGACTTAGACTGAGACTGAGACTGAGACTGAGACTGAGACAGAGACAGAGACAGAGACTGAGACTGAGACTGAGACTGAGACTGAGACTGAGACTGAGACTGAGACTGAGACAGAGACAGAGACAGAGACAGAGACAGAGACAGAGACTGAGACTGAGACTGAGACTGAGACTGAGACTGAGACTGAGACTGAGACTGAGACTGAGACTGAGACTGAGACTGAGACTGAGACTGAGACTGAGACTGAGACTGAGACTGAGACTGAGACTGAGACTGAGACTGAGACTGAGACTGAGACTGAGACTGAGACTGAGACTGAGACTGAGACTTAGACTTAGACTTAGACTTAGACTTAGACTTAGACTTAGACTTAGACTTAGACTTAGACTTAGACTTAGACTTAGACTTAGACTTAGACTTAGACTTAGACTTAGACTTAGACTTAGACTTAGACTTAGACTTAGACTTAGACTTAGACTTAGACTTATACTTAGACTTAGACTTAGACTTAGACTTAGACTTAGACTTAGACTTAGACTTAGACTTAGACTTAGACTTAGACTGAGACTTAGACTTAGACTTAGACTTGCCTCTTCTTGCGCAAAACCTTTTGAATGCTCCAACAAATGCTTCAGATGTCATATCTCCGACCAACTCTAAATGTATTGCCTTGGTTGACATACAAATAAAAATAGCAATATACGCCTTATGCGTTTTAGCTCCTCGGCCTCTACTCCATAAGATTTGATATGGGCCAGCGAAATCAACCCCTGAGTTTATAAATGTTCGGGCTGGTGTCACACGTACTGAAGGCAAATCACCCATGACTTGCGTTCTAACCTTTGCATTTTGCTTGGCACATATCAGACATCGGTGGATATGTCTTTTAACCAGGCTCTTGGCTCCAAGTATCCAGTATTTAGATCGTAAATGGCATAACACCAGCTGAATTCCTCCGTGCAAAGTTCTGGTGTGAGCTTCAGCGATAATGAGTGGGACAAGGTTGTTGCTTCTGCCCAATATGATGGGGTGTTTACTTTTTTCTTCTAGGTTTGCATTCCGTAGTCTTCCGCCCACCCTGAGGATTCCTTTTCGTCCAAATATGGATCTAACGTTTTCAGTTTGCTTGTTCTTTTAACTTGTTTCTTCGTCTTCAACGAAAGAATCTCTTCATTAAATTCTTCTTCTTGTACTTTCTTTATACAAATGTTTAATGCTTCTTCGATTTCTTCAGTGCTAATATTTTCATCAATAATTTCTTTTTTATTCTTGGTCTTGTAATTTAAAAATCTCTTACAGTATGTGATTGTTCTTAGTAATTCATTTAATGTATTAAATTCTTCAAACCTCTTAGATAACTTTTTTCCTCTTTCTTCTTCTGTATTTGTTAGCGTCAGTGTTTGTATTGTTGTCTTTTTCATTTCTAATTGGATAGCATGGAACAGGATGGAACAGGATGGAACAGGATGGACCAGGATGGAACAGCATGGAACAGGATGGAACAGGATGGAACAGGATGGAACAGGATGAAACAGGATGGAACAGGATGGAACAGGATGGAACAGGATGGAACAGGATGGAACAGGATGGAACAATATGGTACAGGATGGAACAGGATGGAACAAGATGGAACAGGATGAAACAGGATAGAACAGGATAGAACAGGCAGGAACTGAGACTAAGACTGAGACTGAGACTGAGAACAAAATGGAACAGGATGGAACAGGATGAAGTAGGATGGACCAGGATGGAACAGGATGGACCAGGATGAAACAGTATGGAACAGGATAGAACAGGTAGGAACTGAGACTGAGTCTGAGACTGAGACTGCGAACAGAAGATTGCACAGGATGGAACAGGATGAATTAGGATGGACCAGGATGAAACAGCATGGAACAGGATGGAACAGGATGGAACAGGATGGAACAGGATGGAACAGGATGGAACAGGATGGAACAGGATGGACCAGGATGGAACAGCATGGAACAGGATGGAACAGGATGGAACAGGATGGAACAGGATGGAACAGGATGGAACAGGATGGAACAGGATGGAACAGCATGGAACAGGATGGAACAGGATGGAACAGGATGGAACAATATGGTACAGGATGGTACAAGATGGTACAGGATGGAACAGGTTAGAACAGGATAGATCAGGTAAGAACTGAGACTGAGACTGAGACTGAGACTGAGACTGAGACTGAGACTGAGACTGAGACTGAGACTGAGACTTAGACTTAGACTTAGACTTAGACTTAGACTTAGACTTAGACTTAGACTTAGACTTAGACTTAGACTTAGACTTAGACTTAGACTTAGACTTAGACTTAGACTTAGACTTAGACTTAGACTTAGACTTAGACTTAGACTTAGACTTAGACTTAGACTTAGACTTAGACTTAGACTTAGACTTAGACTTAGACTTAGACTTAGACTTAGACTTAGACTTAGACTTAGACTTAGACTTAGACTTAGACTTAGACTTAGACTTAGACTTAGACTTAGACTTAGACTTAGACTTAGACTTAGACTTAGACTTAGACTTAGACTTAGACTTAGACTTAGACTTAGACTTAGACTTAGACTTAGACTTAGACTTAGACTTAGACTTAGACTTAGACTTAGACTTAGACTTAGACTTAGACTTAGACTTAGACTTAGACTTAGACTTAGACTTAGACTTAGACTTAGACTTAGACTTAGACTTAGACTTAGACTTAGACTTAGACTTAGACTTAGACTTAGACTTAGACTTAGACTTAGACTTAGACTTAGACTTAGACTTAGACTTAGACTTAGACTTAGACTTAGACTTAGACTTAGACTTAGACTTAGACTTAGACTTAGACCTAGACTAACTGGACGTAAGTACGAGCCAGTTGCGGTTTTAACACGAACTATACGGGTGATCCCATTTGACCCAGGAAAAACTTCTTCTACTAGCCCAAGCGGCCAATGTAATGGAGGCATGTTTTCGGTTAAAATAACTACGACAGTACCGACAGTAATAGGGTTCGATGGAGTATTCCATTTCTGACGTGACTGTAGCGTATGCAAATAGTCTGTTCTCCAACGCTTCCAAAACGATTGAACGAGCTTATCCAATAAGGCGTGACGCGAGAGAAGATGAAGTCGATCTTCCTCTATTTCTAAAGCGGGCAAATATTTTAACGGTGTCACATTTAAAAAGTGCGCTGGAGTCAGTGCAAGCGGCTCCGAGGGATCACTAGACAAGGTTCTACAAAGAGGACGCGTGTTCATAACGGCCTCGACTTGAGTGAGCACGGTGCTCAGCTCTTCGAACGTAAGAATCTGTTCGCCTATAACGCGAAACAGATGCGACTTTAAACTTTTAATAGCTTCCCAATTGCCACCAAAGTGGCTAGCGGCGGGCGTATTGAACGACCACTCAATGCGGTTTTCAGCTAATACGTGGGCGAATTCCGTGTTAAAATGTTTCGACCGTAGAAAATTATGTAGTTCAGAGAGGCTACGACGAGCTCCGACGTAATTCGTACCGTTGTCCGAATACATTCGAGATACGGAACCCCGACGCGACAAAAATCTTTTAAATGCAGCCATGAAGCATGGCGTGCTCAAATCACTAGCTAGTTCAATATGAACGGCGCGAGTCGTCATACAAATGAAAAGACAGACATAAGCTTTCGTGGAGCGTATACCACGACCGCGATAGGCTGTTACCCTGAAGGGGCCCCCGTAATCAGAGCCTGTGTGTACGAATGCTTTAGCAGCCTGAACAACGCGACAAGAACGATGGTCGGCCATTTCGGGCGCGATTGACTTCGGGCGAAGTTTGAAACACGGAATACATCTATGAACTATCGAACGAATCAAATTGCGTGCGGAAAGAATCCAGTATTTCTGGCGCAAAATCGACATTAATAAATCTGGACCAGCGTGACAATTCACCTTATGGTGATATTCGACTAAAAGATCAACGATATGATCTTTGCGCGGGAGAACTATAGGATGCATTTGATCATAGTTTAATTCGGACTGGCTCAAGCGACCACCAACTCGAATGAGGCCATCCTTCAAAAAAGGTTTCAAATGTTGAAAAGCGCGACTACAAGGTTTATTAATTTCTAAATTTCTAATTTCAGTCGAAAAATAAAATCGATGAAGTTCACGAAGTACAATTAACTCGGCCTTGTTCAAGTCAGAGGCGGTAACGTACTCGCGACGCGGAAGAATTTTCAAAAATCGACAAATAAAAACAACACTACGCAAAAGAATCGACCACGAGGATACACGACTAGCCAACGCTAAGATAGTCGATCTTTCGGCGGGCGGTGCGGTAGCAACTAAAGAGGTTTTCTTTTCCTCTGGTGGTGTGGACACAGTGGTGGGGTTGAAAGGACTTACAGGCCATTCATCAGGTGGGGTTCGGCACCAGGAGGAGCCATGAAACCACAACGGATGGTTCAAAATTTGTGCAGGTGTTAACCCACGAGACAAACAATCGGCAGGGTTGTCCGTACCTGAGACGTGATAAAAGTTTTGCGGCGCCAATTCCGACTGAATTTTTGCCACCCTATTTGCGACAAATGTATCCCAACGATGGGGCGAAGAATGTGTCCAACACAAAGCTACGGTCGAGTCCGAGAATGCGAAAATTCTATCTATATTTATGCGGTTGCGACAACTATTAATAATTGAACTAACGAGCTGGGCTAGAAGTAATATAGCGCACAGCTCGAGACGAGCGAGAGAAACTACTTTACTAGGGGCTACTTTAGATTTAGCGCTGATGAGGTGGAGCGAAATGTCATCACCATTACGAACGTGGAAGTACACAACACCCCCGTACGCTTTCTCGCTAGCGTCTGCGAAACCTAAAATTGTTACAATACTATCATTTGAGATGCCAACATGGCGCGGTATTCTAATTTGCTCGAGCACCGGAAGCTCGGCTCTAAAGCGGTCCCACAATTTAACAATGTGGTCAGGAGGAGTGTCGTCCCAGTCACAGTTGGACAGCCAAAGTTCCTTTATAAGAAGCTTTGCATACAAGACGACAGGTGCTACAAATCCCATAACATCCCATATGCGTGCGATACACGACAATATGGTGCGCTTAGTACAGGTTGACGGTGTAGGGCAAACTTTCAAACTAAACATGTCGGACGAAGGTGACCAACACAAACCGAGAACCTTATGCGTATCATTACCATCAAACTCCTTGACAGTTGACAAGCGATGCGTCGGTGGAATCGAATCCAAGACCGATTGCGAATTACTATTCCATTTTACGAGATCAAAATTACCAGCCTTCATGAGATCAATAACTTCAGCCGCAGTTGCGACAGCTTGATCTTCACTCTGCACAGAATAAATATAGTCGTCCATATACAGACCGGTTTCTACAGTCTCCTTAGCCTTTGGGTATTTGTCCCCCTCATCGGCGGCGAGCTGCTTGACAGTGCGAAGAGCGTGGAAGGGACTGGATTTAAGTCCAAAACAAACGCGATTAAATTCGTAAACCTGTAAAGGTTCCTGCGGCGAAAATCTATACAAAATGCGTTGGAATCGGCGATCCGATTCGCGAACACCAATACAAAGAAACATTTGTCTAATGTCGGCTGAAAGCGCGACAGCGAATAAGCGAAAGTTAACTATAATTTCAAACAAAATACCTTGGAGATTTTGACCACTACGTAAAATATCATTTACCGAAACATTCGAACTAGTTTTGGCGCTGCCGTCTAAACCAACGCGCAACTTGGTGGTTAGTTTATCCTCCCGGATAACTCCATGGTGCGGTATGATATACGAAGGAGCGTGCTTCGTCTCTTCAGCTTCGGGAGGCGCGGGTCTAATAAAGCCTTTATCCAAATATTCGATTATTACGTTATCGTAAGCCTCCTTCAACTTTGGAGATGCTTGCATTTTTCGTTCTAAACAGAAGAAGCGTTTTTCGGCTGACTGATAAGAATCTCCAAGCGAATTAACATCACCCTTAAAGGGGAGTGCGACAATATAACGACCATCGCTATCGCGAGTAGTCGTGCGACTATAAAACTCTTCACAAAGTTTATCATCAGGGCTGACAACAGGGGGTACGTTCACCTCTTCCATCTCCCAGAATTTACGGACGGTGGAGTCCAGCGGCTCGACGGCGCAACAATATGACACTGTCGAGTTACAATCTAAACAAGCGGGTGCGGAACCAACAATAACAAAACCAAGAACCGTCTCTAAGGCGAGAGGCGCGGGGTGCGACGAGTGACCTTGAACCTTACGCTGCAACAGGAGGTGCGGGAAAATCGAAGCGCCAACTAACAAATCAATATCTCCTGGAACGGCGTAAGTATCATCGGCCAAAGGCAAATCTCTAAAATTAGTCAATAATGCGGTATTGACTGCGACAGTCGGTAAAAGTTCGGTTACTTTATCGACAACTAGCGAATCCATCGAAAAACTAAGGTTATAATCAAAACGCGAGTGAAATTTAATTCCTACAGAACCTTGAACGGCTTTAGTGGAACCCCCAATACCTTTCACAACATTACAGGCAGGGCGGTTATTTATATGCAAACCAAGACGACTACAACAATTATTACTAATAAAATTACTTTGAGAAACACTATCTAAAAGTGCGCGTACACTATGTCCCCTACCATGTGAATCGTATACAATCACCCGAGCGGTTGCGAGAAGTACCGTAGTAGGGCTTGTGCGCAAACTCGATAACGAGCACAAAGCAACATCGTTCGGCTGCGGGCGCGCGGCAGTGGCGCCGCGGTCGCCAGGAGCGGGCGGGGACGAAAACACGCGAGAGCGCCCCGAGTCGCCGCTCCACGGCGCGGGCGGTTGTGACGTCACAGCGAGCGGACTACGGCTAGGCATGGCGTGGTCGGACACGGCAGGTTCATTACTAACTACAAGCGAGTTATTTCCATTAACGCGCGAAGTACCAACTGTGTTTAAATTGGACGCGGCATTATTATTTTCAAAGTGTAATAATGAATGGTGTTTACCATTACACTTGCGACAAAAATGATTCGAATTACAAATTGAAACACGATGTTTCTCACTGAGACAATTGATACATAAATTATTAGCACGAACAAATCTATAGCGATCGCTAGGGGTGAGCTTATTGAACTCCGAACATTTATAAAGTTGTTCGTGATGACCCTGACACAAAGAACACTTTTTCGAATGCGCCGCTTGCGAAGTTGCGGGTTCGAAATTAACAAAAGAATGCGTGGACTTCGTGGCGTGCGGAGAGTGCGTCGGTGGCCTATTGTTACGATTATTCGGACTAATTTTCGTAACTCCGTGGTTTAACGAAGTTCGTTGTAAAATTCTAATATGTTGACGAACGAAAGTTTCTAAATCGTCGAACTTAGGTATTTGATAGCCACGTCTATCCATTTCAAATAAGCGAACGGTTTCGGAATCTAATTTCTTTAACCCAATATACAAAAATAAAAAGTCACAGAGGTCATCGACCTTGAGATTCTTAAGGGCGCGAACAGCTGATGCAAAAGTATCTAAGAATTTTTCTAAGTCGTGTTCATTGCAGGAAGAACTATTTTTCAAATTAAATATTTGATCTAAATAAGCGGTTGTTACTAAACGTTTATCTTCGTATTTGACCTTCAATGTATTCAAAATTAAACTATAATTTTCGGCGCAAAGCGTTATCCCGGCGCAAATGGTTTTTGCTTTCCCGGTAAGCTTACTGACTAAATAATGTAATTTTTCGTGATCCGATAACGAATTATTATTATGGATCGTGTTTTCAAAACTAGCGAAAAACAAAGGCCAATTTTTTATATCGCCATCAAATTCTGGTATTTGAATGGGCGGTAATTTAGGTCGGTCCCGTTTTAACAAATCGAAACCGGCTAACCCGGGTTTCGACTCGGTAACTACTACGGGCGCTTGCAATGACTTGGCGACACGTTTTATTCGACAAAATAAATCTTCGAATGACGACATGGCGTCGTAATTTACTAAGAAATTGGCATTCAATTCTAATTCAACGGAGTTTATTTTATCGAGAATATTTTCGAAATCTAAGCGCAAAGTATCTACGGTTTCTAGCGAAGATAAAAACAAATCTTTTATTGATTCATCGGCGGTCTGCGATGAATAATCACAAATCAATTGCATACGCCTAAAAAGGCTATCCTTTTTAGCATGTAATATTTTTAACTGTGTCTCCGGAGTCATTTTCGGAGGCATTGCTACAACAACAAACTAACTAAAACTGCTAAACTAACGAACGATCAAATTGAAAGCGGTGAAGATCAGCGACGCGAGCGAGCGTAAGTACTTAGTGCGAGCGTGACTACCTACCCGCGCACAAAATATATTACTATGCGGTACAGTCGAAACTACGAACTATTATGCGAAATAAAGTATTTAAATGCGTTCATTCCCTATGGAATGAAAAACTACTATGCGTTTATTCCTTATGGAATAAAAACTAATGCGATTTTATGATGAACTATTGCGAAATTTGCGAACTATGGCGAACTATAGGTAGGTAGGTACTACGTACTAACGACTATAAAATGGATCAAATCCGGATCGTATGGACCAGAAAATGGTTGTGCGGGCGATAAAAATGGACTGTATTGATTTTGGAGCGGAGAAAGCTACTGAAAATATACGCGAAAGTCGACAATAACAGTGGAAATTTGGAAAGGGCACAATACCTTGACCGTCTCGTTGGGTGCGAGATGCTTGAGGTTGCCGGGGACGTCCCTGGTCCTGGCTGCAGCAGGTTCCTTGAGTTCCACTTTCACTGAACAGTTCACACACACGGTTTTAGCGTGTTTAGGCCACTAAATCCAAAATTAATGCGAAAAATCGGTGCGAGCGCGCGAGCGGCCAAGCGGGTCCATTTGCGTATTCTTTATCAATGTGTTGGCAGCATTGCATTGCGGTGCAACTTTGTACCGCTAGATGGCGGTGACAGTTGTCTCGCTCTTTCATACGCGAGCCAAGATATGTGCGATGGAGAAAGGAAATGGAAGTTTGGACGGGAGAGTCGACAACTATTTAATTAAATAAATTTAAATCGGCGATGCAACATGCAAATAAAAACGCGGCACATTTAAATCTATACCGGCGCAACCAGGTGGATATGTCTTTTAACCAGGCTCTTGGCTCCAAGTATCCAGTATTTAGATCGTAAATGGCATAACACCAGCTGAATTCCTCCGTGCAAAGTTCTGGTGTGAGCTTCAGCGATAATGAGTGGGACAAGGTTGTTGCTTCTGCCCAATATGATGGGGTGTTTACTTTTTTCTTCTAGGTTTGCATTCCGTAGTCTTCCGCCCACCCTGAGGATTCCTTTTTCGTCCAAATATGGATCTAACGTTTTCAGTTTGCTTGTTCTTTTAACTTGTTTCTTCGTCTTCAACGAAAGAATCTCTTCATTAAATTCTTCTTCTTGTACTTTCTTTATACAAATGTTTAATGCTTCTTCGATTTCTTCAGTGCTAATATTTTCATCAATAATTTCTTTTTTATTCTTGGTCTTGTAATTTAAAAATCTCTTACAGTATGTGATTGTTCTTATTAATTCATTTAATGTATTAAATTCTTCAAACCTCTTAGATAACTTTTTTCCTCTTTCTTCTTCTGTATTTGTTAGCGTCAGTGTTTGTATTGTTGTCTTTTTCATTTCTAATTGGATAGCAAGGAACAGGATGGAACAGGATGGAACAGGATGGACCAGGATGGAACAGCATGGAACAGGATGGAACAGGATGGAACAGGATGGAACAGGATGGAACAGGATGAAACAGGATGGAACAGGATGGAACAGGATGGAACAGGATGGAACAGGATGGAACAGGATGGAACAATATGGTACAGGATGGAACAGGATGGAACAAGATGGAACAGGATGAAACAGGATAGAACAGGATAGAACAGGCAGGAACTGAGACTAAGACTGAGACTGAGACTGAGAACAAAATGGAACAGGATGGAACAGGATGAAGTAGGATGGACCAGGATGGAACAGGATGGACCAGGATGAAACAGTATGGAACAGGATAGAACAGGTAGGAACTGAGACTGAGTCTGAGACTGAGACTGCGAACAGAAGATTGCACAGGATGGAACAGGATGAATTAGGATGGACCAGGATGAAACAGCATGGAACAGGATGGAACAGGATGGAACAGGATGGAACAGGATGGAACAGGATGGAACAGGATGGACCAGGATGGAACAGCATGGAACAGGATGGAACAGGATGGAACAGGATGGAACAGGATGGAACAGGATGGAACAGGATGGAACAGGATGGAACAGGATGGAACAGCATGGAACAGGATGGAACAGGATGGAACAGGATGGAACAGGATGGAACAGGATGGAACAGGATGGAACAATATGGTACAGGATGGTACAGGATGGTACAAGATGGTACAGGATGGAACAGGTTGGAACAGGATAGATCAGGTAAGAACTGAGACTTAGACTTAGACTTAGACTTAGACTTAGACTTAGACTTAGACTTAGACTTAGACTTAGACTTAGACTTAGACTTAGACTTAGACTTAGACTTAGACTTAGACTTAGACTTAGACTTAGACTTAGACTTTGACTTTGACTTTGACTTTGACTTTGACTTTGACTTTGACTTTGACTTTGACTTTGACTTTGACTTTGACTTTGACTTTGACTTTGACTTTGACTTTGACTTTGACTTTGACTTTGACTTTGACTTAGACTTAGACTTTGACTTTGACTTAGACTTAGACTTTGACTTTGACTTTGACTTTGACTTAGACTTAGACTTAGACTTAGACTTAGACTTAGACTTAGACTTAGACTTAGACTTAGACTTAGACTTAGACTTAGACTTAGACTTAGACTTAGACTTAGACTTAGACTTAGACTTAGACTTAGACTTAGACTTAGACTTTGACTTTGACTTTGACTTTGACTTTGACTTTGACTTTGACTTTGACTTTGACTTTGACTTTGACTTTGACTTTGACTTTGACTTTGACTTTGACTTTGACTTTGACTTTGACTTTGACTTTGACTTTGACTTTGACTTTGACTTTGACTTTGACTTTGACTTTGACTTTGACTTTGACTTTGACTTTGACTTTGACTTTGACTTTGACTTTGACTTTGACTTTGACTTTGACTTTGACTTTGACTTTGACTTTGACTTTGACTTTGACTTTGACTTTGACTTTGACTTTGACTTTGACTTTGACTTAGACTTTGACTTAGACTTAGACTTAGACTTAGACTTAGACTTAGACTTAGACTTAGACTTAGACTTAGACTTAGTCTTAGACTTAGACTTAGACTTAGACTTAGACTTAGACTTAGACTTAGACTTAGACTTAGACTTAGACTTAGACTTAGACTTAGACTTAGACTTAGACTTAGACTTAGACTTAGACTTAGACTTAGACTTAGACTTAGACTTAGACTTAGACTTAGACTTAGACTTAGACTTAGACTTAGACTTAGACTTTGACTTTGACTTTGACTTTGACTTTGACTTTGACTTTGACTTTGACTTTGACTTTGACTTTGACTTTGACTTTGACTTTGACTTTGACTTTGACTTTGACTTTGACTTTGACTTTGACTTTGACTTTGACTTTGACTTTGACTTTGACTTTGACTTTGACTTTGACTTTGACTTTGACTTTGACTTTGACTTTGACTTTGACTTTGACTTTGACTTTGACTTTGACTTTGACTTTGACTTTGACTTTGACTTTGACTTTGACTTTGACTTTGACTTTGACTTTGACTTTGACTTTGACTTTGACTTTGACTTTGACTTTGACTTTGACTTTGACTTTGACTTTGACTTTGACTTTGACTTTGACTTTGACTTTGACTTTGACTTTGACTTTGACTTTGACTTTGACTTTGACTTTGACTTTGACTTTGACTTTGACTTTGACTTTGACTTTGACTTTGACTTTGACTTTGACTTTGACTTTGACTTTGACTTTGACTTTGACTTTGACTTTGACTTTGACTTTGACTTTGACTTTGACTTTGACTTAGACTTAGACTTAGACTTAGACTTTGACTTTGACTTTGACTTTGACTTTGACTTTGACTTTGACTTTGACTTTGACTTTGACTTAGACTTAGACTGAGACTGAGACTGAGACTGAGACTGAGACTGAGACAGAGACAGAGACTGAGACTGAGACTGAGACTGAGACTGAGACTGAGACTGAGACTGAGACTGAGACTGAGACTGAGACTGAGACTGAGACTGAGACTGAGACTGAGACTGAGACTGAGACTGAGACTGAGACTGAGACTGAGACTGAGACTGAGAACAGGATGGAACAGGATATAACAGGATGAAACAGGATGGAACAGGATGGAATAGGATTGCAAAAGATAGAACAGGATAGAACAGGTAGGAACTGAGACAGAGACTGAGACTGAGACTGAGACTGAAACAGGATGGAACAGGATGGAACAGCATGGTACAGGATGGAACAGGATGGAACAGGATGGAACAGGATGGAACAAGATGGAACAGGATGAAACAGGATAGAACTTAATAGACTGAGACTGAGACTGAGACTGAGACTGAGACTGAGACTGAGACTGAGACTGAGACTGAGACTGAGACTTAGACTTAGACTTAGACTTAGACTTAGACTTAGACTTAGACTTAGACTTAGACTGAGACTGAGACTGAGACTGAGACTGAGACAGAGACAGAGACAGAGACTGAGACTGAGACTGAGACTGAGACTGAGACTGAGACTGAGACTGAGACTGAGACAGAGACAGAGACAGAGACAGAGACAGAGACAGAGACTGAGACTGAGACTGAGACTGAGACTGAGACTGAGACTGAGACTGAGACTGAGACTGAGACTGAGACTGAGACTGAGACTGAGACTGAGACTGAGACTGAGACTGAGACTGAGACTGAGACTGAGACTGAGACTGAGACTGAGACTGAGACTGAGACTGAGACTGAGACTGAGACTTAGACTTAGACTTAGACTTAGACTTAGACTTAGACTTAGACTTAGACTTAGACTTAGACTTAGACTTAGACTTAGACTTAGACTTAGACTTAGACTTAGACTTAGACTTAGACTTAGACTTAGACTTAGACTTAGACTTAGACTTAGACTTAGACTTATACTTAGACTTAGACTTAGACTTAGACTTAGACTTAGACTTAGACTTAGACTTAGACTTAGACTTAGACTTAGACTGAGACTTAGACTTAGACTTAGACTTGCCTCTTCTTGCGCAAAACCTTTTGAATGCTCCAACAAATGCTTCAGATGTCATATCTCCGACCAACTCTAAATGTATTGCCTTGGTTGACATACAAATAAAAATAGCAATATACGCCTTATGCGTTTTAGCTCCTCGGCCTCTACTCCATAAGATTTGATATGGGCCAGCGAAATCAACCCCTGAGTTTATAAATGTTCGGGCTGGTGTCACACGTACTGAAGGCAAATCACCCATGACTTGCGTTCTAACCTTTGCATTTTGCTTGGCACATATCAGACATCGGTGGATATGTCTTTTAACCAGGCTCTTGGCTCCAAGTATCCAGTATTTAGATCGTAAATGGCATAACACCAGCTGAATTCCTCCGTGCAAAGTTCTGGTGTGAGCTTCAGCGATAATGAGTGGGACAAGGTTGTTGCTTCTGCCCAATATGATGGGGTGTTTACTTTTTTCTTCTAGGTTTGCATTCCGTAGTCTTCCGCCCACCCTGAGGATTCCTTTTCGTCCAAATATGGATCTAACGTTTTCAGTTTGCTTGTTCTTTTAACTTGTTTCTTCGTCTTCAACGAAAGAATCTCTTCATTAAATTCTTCTTCTTGTACTTTCTTTATACAAATGTTTAATGCTTCTTCGATTTCTTCAGTGCTAATATTTTCATCAATAATTTCTTTTTTATTCTTGGTCTTGTAATTTAAAAATCTCTTACAGTATGTGATTGTTCTTAGTAATTCATTTAATGTATTAAATTCTTCAAACCTCTTAGATAACTTTTTTCCTCTTTCTTCTTCTGTATTTGTTAGCGTCAGTGTTTGTATTGTTGTCTTTTTCATTTCTAATTGGATAGCATGGAACAGGATGGAACAGGATGGAACAGGATGGACCAGGATGGAACAGCATGGAACAGGATGGAACAGGATGGAACAGGATGGAACAGGATGAAACAGGATGGAACAGGATGGAACAGGATGGAACAGGATGGAACAGGATGGAACAGGATGGAACAATATGGTACAGGATGGAACAGGATGGAACAAGATGGAACAGGATGAAACAGGATAGAACAGGATAGAACAGGCAGGAACTGAGACTAAGACTGAGACTGAGACTGAGAACAAAATGGAACAGGATGGAACAGGATGAAGTAGGATGGACCAGGATGGAACAGGATGGACCAGGATGAAACAGTATGGAACAGGATAGAACAGGTAGGAACTGAGACTGAGTCTGAGACTGAGACTGCGAACAGAAGATTGCACAGGATGGAACAGGATGAATTAGGATGGACCAGGATGAAACAGCATGGAACAGGATGGAACAGGATGGAACAGGATGGAACAGGATGGACCAGGATGGAACAGGATGGAACAGGATGGACCAGGATGGAACAGCATGGAACAGGATGGAACAGGATGGAACAGGATGGAACAGGATGGAACAGGATGGAACAGGATGGAACAGGATGGAACAGCATGGAACAGGATGGAACAGGATGGAACAGGATGGAACAATATGGTACAGGATGGTACAAGATGGTACAGGATGGAACAGGTTAGAACAGGATAGATCAGGTAAGAACTGAGACTGAGACTGAGACTGAGACTGAGACTGAGACTGAGACTGAGACTGAGACTGAGACTGAGACTTAGACTTAGACTTAGACTTAGACTTAGACTTAGACTTAGACTTAGACTTAGACTTAGACTTAGACTTAGACTTAGACTTAGACTTAGACTTAGACTTAGACTTAGACTTAGACTTAGACTTAGACTTAGACTTAGACTTAGACTTAGACTTAGACTTAGACTTAGACTTAGACTTAGACTTAGACTTAGACTTAGACTTAGACTTAGACTTAGACTTAGACTTAGACTTAGACTTAGACTTAGACTTAGACTTAGACTTAGACTTAGACTTAGACTTAGACTTAGACTTAGACTTAGACTTAGACTTAGACTTAGACTTAGACTTAGACTTAGACTTAGACTTAGACTTAGACTTAGACTTAGACTTAGACTTAGACTTAGACTTAGACTTAGACTTAGACTTAGACTTAGACTTAGACTTAGACTTAGACTTAGACTTAGACTTAGACTTAGACTTAGACTTAGACTTAGACTTAGACTTAGACTTAGACTTAGACTTAGACTTAGACTTAGACTTAGACTTAGACTTAGACTTAGACTTAGACTTAGACTTAGACTTAGACTTAGACTTAGACTTAGACTTAGACTTAGACTTAGACTTAGACTTAGACTTAGACTTAGACTTAGACTTAGACCTAGACTAACTGGACGTAAGTACGAGCCAGTTGCGGTTTTAACACGAACTATACGGGTGATCCCATTTGACCCAGGAAAAACTTCTTCTACTAGCCCAAGCGGCCAATGTAATGGAGGCATGTTTTCGGTTAAAATAACTACGACAGTACCGACAGTAATAGGGTTCGATGGAGTATTCCATTTCTGACGTGACTGTAGCGTATGCAAATAGTCTGTTCTCCAACGCTTCCAAAACGATTGAACGAGCTTATCCAATAAGGCGTGACGCGAGAGAAGATGAAGTCGATCTTCCTCTATTTCTAAAGCGGGCAAATATTTTAACGGTGTCACATTTAAAAAGTGCGCTGGAGTCAGTGCAAGCGGCTCCGAGGGATCACTAGACAAGGTTCTACAAAGAGGACGCGTGTTCATAACGGCCTCGACTTGAGTGAGCACGGTGCTCAGCTCTTCGAACGTAAGAATCTGTTCGCCTATAACGCGAAACAGATGCGACTTTAAACTTTTAATAGCTTCCCAATTGCCACCAAAGTGGCTAGCGGCGGGCGTATTGAACGACCACTCAATGCGGTTTTCAGCTAATACGTGGGCGAATTCCGTGTTAAAATGTTTCGACCGTAGAAAATTATGTAGTTCAGAGAGGCTACGACGAGCTCCGACGTAATTCGTACCGTTGTCCGAATACATTCGAGATACGGAACCCCGACGCGACAAAAATCTTTTAAATGCAGCCATGAAGCATGGCGTGCTCAAATCACTAGCTAGTTCAATATGAACGGCGCGAGTCGTCATACAAATGAAAAGACAGACATAAGCTTTCGTGGAGCGTATACCACGACCGCGATAGGCTGTTACCCTGAAGGGGCCCCCGTAATCAGAGCCTGTGTGTACGAATGCTTTAGCAGCCTGAACAACGCGACAAGAACGATGGTCGGCCATTTCGGGCGCGATTGACTTCGGGCGAAGTTTGAAACACGGAATACATCTATGAACTATCGAACGAATCAAATTGCGTGCGGAAAGAATCCAGTATTTCTGGCGCAAAATCGACATTAATAAATCTGGACCAGCGTGACAATTCACCTTATGGTGATATTCGACTAAAAGATCAACGATATGATCTTTGCGCGGGAGAACTATAGGATGCATTTGATCATAGTTTAATTCGGACTGGCTCAAGCGACCACCAACTCGAATGAGGCCATCCTTCAAAAAAGGTTTCAAATGTTGAAAAGCGCGACTACAAGGTTTATTAATTTCTAAATTTCTAATTTCAGTCGAAAAATAAAATCGATGAAGTTCACGAAGTACAATTAACTCGGCCTTGTTCAAGTCAGAGGCGGTAACGTACTCGCGACGCGGAAGAATTTTCAAAAATCGACAAATAAAAACAACACTACGCAAAAGAATCGACCACGAGGATACACGACTAGCCAACGCTAAGATAGTCGATCTTTCGGCGGGCGGTGCGGTAGCAACTAAAGAGGTTTTCTTTTCCTCTGGTGGTGTGGACACAGTGGTGGGGTTGAAAGGACTTACAGGCCATTCATCAGGTGGGGTTCGGCACCAGGAGGAGCCATGAAACCACAACGGATGGTTCAAAATTTGTGCAGGTGTTAACCCACGAGACAAACAATCGGCAGGGTTGTCCGTACCTGAGACGTGATAAAAGTTTTGCGGCGCCAATTCCGACTGAATTTTTGCCACCCTATTTGCGACAAATGTATCCCAACGATGGGGCGAAGAATGTGTCCAACACAAAGCTACGGTCGAGTCCGAGAATGCGAAAATTCTATCTATATTTATGCGGTTGCGACAACTATTAATAATTGAACTAACGAGCTGGGCTAGAAGTAATATAGCGCACAGCTCGAGACGAGCGAGAGAAACTACTTTACTAGGGGCTACTTTAGATTTAGCGCTGATGAGGTGGAGCGAAATGTCATCACCATTACGAACGTGGAAGTACACAACACCCCCGTACGCTTTCTCGCTAGCGTCTGCGAAACCTAAAATTGTTACAATACTATCATTTGAGATGCCAACATGGCGCGGTATTCTAATTTGCTCGAGCACCGGAAGCTCGGCTCTAAAGCGGTCCCACAATTTAACAATGTGGTCAGGAGGAGTGTCGTCCCAGTCACAGTTGGACAGCCAAAGTTCCTTTATAAGAAGCTTTGCATACAAGACGACAGGTGCTACAAATCCCATAACATCCCATATGCGTGCGATACACGACAATATGGTGCGCTTAGTACAGGTTGACGGTGTAGGGCAAACTTTCAAACTAAACATGTCGGACGAAGGTGACCAACACAAACCGAGAACCTTATGCGTATCATTACCATCAAACTCCTTGACAGTTGACAAGCGATGCGTCGGTGGAATCGAATCCAAGACCGATTGCGAATTACTATTCCATTTTACGAGATCAAAATTACCAGCCTTCATGAGATCAATAACTTCAGCCGCAGTTGCGACAGCTTGATCTTCACTCTGCACAGAATAAATATAGTCGTCCATATACAGACCGGTTTCTACAGTCTCCTTAGCCTTTGGGTATTTGTCCCCCTCATCGGCGGCGAGCTGCTTGACAGTGCGAAGAGCGTGGAAGGGACTGGATTTAAGTCCAAAACAAACGCGATTAAATTCGTAAACCTGTAAAGGTTCCTGCGGCGAAAATCTATACAAAATGCGTTGGAATCGGCGATCCGATTCGCGAACACCAATACAAAGAAACATTTGTCTAATGTCGGCTGAAAGCGCGACAGCGAATAAGCGAAAGTTAACTATAATTTCAAACAAAATACCTTGGAGATTTTGACCACTACGTAAAATATCATTTACCGAAACATTCGAACTAGTTTTGGCGCTGCCGTCTAAACCAACGCGCAACTTGGTGGTTAGTTTATCCTCCCGGATAACTCCATGGTGCGGTATGATATACGAAGGAGCGTGCTTCGTCTCTTCAGCTTCGGGAGGCGCGGGTCTAATAAAGCCTTTATCCAAATATTCGATTATTACGTTATCGTAAGCCTCCTTCAACTTTGGAGATGCTTGCATTTTTCGTTCTAAACAGAAGAAGCGTTTTTCGGCTGACTGATAAGAATCTCCAAGCGAATTAACATCACCCTTAAAGGGGAGTGCGACAATATAACGACCATCGCTATCGCGAGTAGTCGTGCGACTATAAAACTCTTCACAAAGTTTATCATCAGGGCTGACAACAGGGGGTACGTTCACCTCTTCCATCTCCCAGAATTTACGGACGGTGGAGTCCAGCGGCTCGACGGCGCAACAATATGACACTGTCGAGTTACAATCTAAACAAGCGGGTGCGGAACCAACAATAACAAAACCAAGAACCGTCTCTAAGGCGAGAGGCGCGGGGTGCGACGAGTGACCTTGAACCTTACGCTGCAACAGGAGGTGCGGGAAAATCGAAGCGCCAACTAACAAATCAATATCTCCTGGAACGGCGTAAGTATCATCGGCCAAAGGCAAATCTCTAAAATTAGTCAATAATGCGGTATTGACTGCGACAGTCGGTAAAAGTTCGGTTACTTTATCGACAACTAGCGAATCCATCGAAAAACTAAGGTTATAATCAAAACGCGAGTGAAATTTAATTCCTACAGAACCTTGAACGGCTTTAGTGGAACCCCCAATACCTTTCACAACATTACAGGCAGGGCGGTTATTTATATGCAAACCAAGACGACTACAACAATTATTACTAATAAAATTACTTTGAGAAACACTATCTAAAAGTGCGCGTACACTATGTCCCCTACCATGTGAATCGTATACAATCACCCGAGCGGTTGCGAGAAGTACCGTAGTAGGGCTTGTGCGCAAACTCGATAACGAGCACAAAGCAACATCGTTCGGCTGCGGGCGCGCGGCAGTGGCGCCGCGGTCGCCAGGAGCGGGCGGGGACGAAAACACGCGAGAGCGCCCCGAGTCGCCGCTCCACGGCGCGGGCGGTTGTGACGTCACAGCGAGCGGACTACGGCTAGGCATGGCGTGGTCGGACACGGCAGGTTCATTACTAACTACAAGCGAGTTATTTCCATTAACGCGCGAAGTACCAACTGTGTTTAAATTGGACGCGGCATTATTATTTTCAAAGTGTAATAATGAATGGTGTTTACCATTACACTTGCGACAAAAATGATTCGAATTACAAATTGAAACACGATGTTTCTCACTGAGACAATTGATACATAAATTATTAGCACGAACAAATCTATAGCGATCGCTAGGGGTGAGCTTATTGAACTCCGAACATTTATAAAGTTGTTCGTGATGACCCTGACACAAAGAACACTTTTTCGAATGCGCCGCTTGCGAAGTTGCGGGTTCGAAATTAACAAAAGAATGCGTGGACTTCGTGGCGTGCGGAGAGTGCGTCGGTGGCCTATTGTTACGATTATTCGGACTAATTTTCGTAACTCCGTGGTTTAACGAAGTTCGTTGTAAAATTCTAATATGTTGACGAACGAAAGTTTCTAAATCGTCGAACTTAGGTATTTGATAGCCACGTCTATCCATTTCAAATAAGCGAACGGTTTCGGAATCTAATTTCTTTAACCCAATATACAAAAATAAAAAGTCACAGAGGTCATCGACCTTGAGATTCTTAAGGGCGCGAACAGCTGATGCAAAAGTATCTAAGAATTTTTCTAAGTCGTGTTCATTGCAGGAAGAACTATTTTTCAAATTAAATATTTGATCTAAATAAGCGGTTGTTACTAAACGTTTATCTTCGTATTTGACCTTCAATGTATTCAAAATTAAACTATAATTTTCGGCGCAAAGCGTTATCCCGGCGCAAATGGTTTTTGCTTTCCCGGTAAGCTTACTGACTAAATAATGTAATTTTTCGTGATCCGATAACGAATTATTATTATGGATCGTGTTTTCAAAACTAGCGAAAAACAAAGGCCAATTTTTTATATCGCCATCAAATTCTGGTATTTGAATGGGCGGTAATTTAGGTCGGTCCCGTTTTAACAAATCGAAACCGGCTAACCCGGGTTTCGACTCGGTAACTACTACGGGCGCTTGCAATGACTTGGCGACACGTTTTATTCGACAAAATAAATCTTCGAATGACGACATGGCGTCGTAATTTACTAAGAAATTGGCATTCAATTCTAATTCAACGGAGTTTATTTTATCGAGAATATTTTCGAAATCTAAGCGCAAAGTATCTACGGTTTCTAGCGAAGATAAAAACAAATCTTTTATTGATTCATCGGCGGTCTGCGATGAATAATCACAAATCAATTGCATACGCCTAAAAAGGCTATCCTTTTTAGCATGTAATATTTTTAACTGTGTCTCCGGAGTCATTTTCGGAGGCATTGCTACAACAACAAACTAACTAAAACTGCTAAACTAACGAACGATCAAATTGAAAGCGGTGAAGATCAGCGACGCGAGCGAGCGTAAGTACTTAGTGCGAGCGTGACTACCTACCCGCGCACAAAATATATTACTATGCGGTACAGTCGAAACTACGAACTATTATGCGAAATAAAGTATTTAAATGCGTTCATTCCCTATGGAATGAAAAACTACTATGCGTTTATTCCTTATGGAATAAAAACTAATGCGATTTTATGATGAACTATTGCGAAATTTGCGAACTATGGCGAACTATAGGTAGGTAGGTACTACGTACTAACGACTATAAAATGGATCAAATCCGGATCGTATGGACCAGAAAATGGTTGTGCGGGCGATAAAAATGGACTGTATTGATTTTGGAGCGGAGAAAGCTACTGAAAATATACGCGAAAGTCGACAATAACAGTGGAAATTTGGAAAGGGCACAATACCTTGACCGTCTCGTTGGGTGCGAGATGCTTGAGGTTGCCGGGGACGTCCCTGGTCCTGGCTGCAGCAGGTTCCTTGAGTTCCACTTTCACTGAACAGTTCACACACACGGTTTTAGCGTGTTTAGGCCACTAAATCCAAAATTAATGCGAAAAATCGGTGCGAGCGCGCGAGCGGCCAAGCGGGTCCATTTGCGTATTCTTTATCAATGTGTTGGCAGCATTGCATTGCGGTGCAACTTTGTACCGCTAGATGGCGGTGACAGTTGTCTCGCTCTTTCATACGCGAGCCAAGATATGTGCGATGGAGAAAGGAAATGGAAGTTTGGACGGGAGAGTCGACAACTATTTAATTAAATAAATTTAAATCGGCGATGCAACATGCAAATAAAAACGCGGCACATTTAAATCTATACCGGCGCAACCAGGTGGATATGTCTTTTAACCAGGCTCTTGGCTCCAAGTATCCAGTATTTAGATCGTAAATGGCATAACACCAGCTGAATTCCTCCGTGCAAAGTTCTGGTGTGAGCTTCAGCGATAATGAGTGGGACAAGGTTGTTGCTTCTGCCCAATATGATGGGGTGTTTACTTTTTTCTTCTAGGTTTGCATTCCGTAGTCTTCCGCCCACCCTGAGGATTCCTTTTTCGTCCAAATATGGATCTAACGTTTTCAGTTTGCTTGTTCTTTTAACTTGTTTCTTCGTCTTCAACGAAAGAATCTCTTCATTAAATTCTTCTTCTTGTACTTTCTTTATACAAATGTTTAATGCTTCTTCGATTTCTTCAGTGCTAATATTTTCATCAATAATTTCTTTTTTATTCTTGGTCTTGTAATTTAAAAATCTCTTACAGTATGTGATTGTTCTTATTAATTCATTTAATGTATTAAATTCTTCAAACCTCTTAGATAACTTTTTTCCTCTTTCTTCTTCTGTATTTGTTAGCGTCAGTGTTTGTATTGTTGTCTTTTTCATTTCTAATTGGATAGCAAGGAACAGGATGGAACAGGATGGAACAGGATGGACCAGGATGGAACAGCATGGAACAGGATGGAACAGGATGGAACAGGATGGAACAGGATGGAACAGGATGAAACAGGATGGAACAGGATGGAACAGGATGGAACAGGATGGAACAGGATGGAACAGGATGGAACAATATGGTACAGGATGGAACAGGATGGAACAAGATGGAACAGGATGAAACAGGATAGAACAGGATAGAACAGGCAGGAACTGAGACTAAGACTGAGACTGAGACTGAGAACAAAATGGAACAGGATGGAACAGGATGAAGTAGGATGGACCAGGATGGAACAGGATGGACCAGGATGAAACAGTATGGAACAGGATAGAACAGGTAGGAACTGAGACTGAGTCTGAGACTGAGACTGCGAACAGAAGATTGCACAGGATGGAACAGGATGAATTAGGATGGACCAGGATGAAACAGCATGGAACAGGATGGAACAGGATGGAACAGGATGGAACAGGATGGAACAGGATGGAACAGGATGGACCAGGATGGAACAGCATGGAACAGGATGGAACAGGATGGAACAGGATGGAACAGGATGGAACAGGATGGAACAGGATGGAACAGGATGGAACAGGATGGAACAGCATGGAACAGGATGGAACAGGATGGAACAGGATGGAACAGGATGGAACAGGATGGAACAGGATGGAACAATATGGTACAGGATGGTACAGGATGGTACAAGATGGTACAGGATGGAACAGGTTGGAACAGGATAGATCAGGTAAGAACTGAGACTTAGACTTAGACTTAGACTTAGACTTAGACTTAGACTTAGACTTAGACTTAGACTTAGACTTAGACTTAGACTTAGACTTAGACTTAGACTTAGACTTAGACTTAGACTTAGACTTAGACTTAGACTTAGACTTAGACTTAGACTTAGACTTAGACTTAGACTTAGACTTAGACTTAGACTTAGACTTAGACTTAGACTTAGACTTAGACTTAGACTTAGACTTAGACTTAGACTTAGACTTAGACTTAGACTTAGACTTAGACTTAGACTTAGACTTAGACTTAGACTTAGACTTAGACTTAGACTTAGACTTAGACTTAGACTTAGACTTAGACTTAGACTTAGACTTAGACTTAGACTTAGACTTAGACTTAGACTTAGACTTAGACTTAGACTTAGACTTAGACTTAGACTTAGACTTAGACTTAGACTTAGACTTAGACTTAGACTTAGACTTAGACTTAGACTTAGACTTAGACTTAGACTTAGACTTAGACTTAGACTTAGACTTAGACTTAGACTTAGACTTAGACTTAGACTTAGACTTAGACTTAGACTTAGACTTAGACCTAGACTAACTGGACGTAAGTACGAGCCAGTTGCGGTTTTAACACGAACTATACCGGTGATCCCATTTGACCCAGGAAAAACTTCTTCTACTAGCCCAAGCGGCCAATGTAATGGAGGCATGTTTTCGGTTAAAATAACTACGACAGTACCGACAGTAATAGGGTTCGATGGAGTATTCCATTTCTGACGTGACTGTAGCGTATGCAAATAGTCTGTTCTCCAACGCTTCCAAAACGATTGAACGAGCTTATCCAATAAGGCGTGACGCGAGAGAAGATGAAGTCGATCTTCCTCTATTTCTAAAGCGGGCAAATATTTTAACGGTGTCACATTTAAATAGTGCGCTGGAGTCAGTGCAAGCGGCTCCGAGGGATCACTAGACAAGGTTCTACAAAGAGGACGCGTGTTCATAACGGCCTCGACTTGAGTGAGCACGGTGCTCAGCTCTTCGAACGTAAGAATCTGTTCGCCTATAACGCGAAACAGATGCGACTTTAAACTTTTAATAGCTTCCCAATTGCCACCAAAGTGGCTAGCGGCGGGCGTATTGAACGACCACTCAATGCGGTTTTCAGCTAATACGTGGGCGAATTCCGTGTTAAAATGTTTCGACCGTAGAAAATTATGTAGTTCAGAGAGGCTACGACGAGCTCCGACGTAATTCGTACCGTTGTCCGAATACATTCGAGATACGGAACCCCGACGCGACAAAAATCTTTTAAATGCAGCCATGAAGCATGGCGTGCTCAAATCACTAGCTAGTTCAATATGAACGGCGCGAGTCGTCATACAAATGAAAAGACAGACATAAGCTTTCGTGGAGCGTATACCACGACCGCGATAGGCTGTTACCCTGAAGGGGCCCCCGTAATCAGAGCCTGTGTGTACGAATGCTTTAGCAGCCTGAACAACGCGACAAGAACGATGGTCGGCCATTTCGGGCGCGATTGACTTCGGGCGAAGTTTGAAACACGGAATACATCTATGAACTATCGAACGAATCAAATTGCGTGCGGAAAGAATCCAGTATTTCTGGCGCAAAATCGACATTAATAAATCTGGACCAGCGTGACAATTCACCTTATGGTGATATTCGACTAAAAGATCAACGATATGATCTTTGCGCGGGAGAACTATAGGATGCATTTGATCATAGTTTAATTCGGACTGGCTCAAGCGACCACCAACTCGAATGAGGCCATCCTTCAAAAAAGGTTTCAAATGTTGAAAAGCGCGACTACAAGGTTTATTAATTTCTAAATTTCTAATTTCAGTCGAAAAATAAAATCGATGAAGTTCACGAAGTACAATTAACTCGGCCTTGTTCAAGTCAGAGGCGGTAACGTACTCGCGACGCGGAAGAATTTTCAAAAATCGACAAATAAAAACAACACTACGCAAAAGAATCGACCACGAGGATACACGACTAGCCAACGCTAAGATAGTCGATCTTTCGGCGGGCGGTGCGGTAGCAACTAAAGAGGTTTTCTTTTCCTCTGGTGGTGTGGACACAGTGGTGGGGTTGAAAGGACTTACAGGCCATTCATCAGGTGGGGTTCGGCACCAGGAGGAGCCATGAAACCACAACGGATGGTTCAAAATTTGTGCAGGTGTTAACCCACGAGACAAACAATCGGCAGGGTTGTCCGTACCTGAGACGTGATAAAAGTTTTGCGGCGCCAATTCCGACTGAATTTTTGCCACCCTATTTGCGACAAATGTATCCCAACGATGGGGCGAAGAATGTGTCCAACACAAAGCTACGGTCGAGTCCGAGAATGCGAAAATTCTATCTATATTTATGCGGTTGCGACAACTATTAATAATTGAACTAACGAGCTGGGCTAGAAGTAATATAGCGCACAGCTCGAGACGAGCGAGAGAAACTACTTTACTAGGGGCTACTTTAGATTTAGCGCTGATGAGGTGGAGCGAAATGTCATCACCATTACGAACGTGGAAGTACACAACACCCCCGTACGCTTTCTCGCTAGCGTCTGCGAAACCTAAAATTGTTACAATACTATCATTTGAGATGCCAACATGGCGCGGTATTCTAATTTGCTCGAGCACCGGAAGCTCGGCTCTAAAGCGGTCCCACAATTTAACAATGTGGTCAGGAGGAGTGTCGTCCCAGTCACAGTTGGACAGCCAAAGTTCCTTTATAAGAAGCTTTGCATACAAGACGACAGGTGCTACAAATCCCATAACATCCCATATGCGTGCGATACACGACAATATGGTGCGCTTAGTACAGGTTGACGGTGTAGGGCAAACTTTCAAACTAAACATGTCGGACGAAGGTGACCAACACAAACCGAGAACCTTATGCGTATCATTACCATCAAACTCCTTGACAGTTGACAAGCGATGCGTCGGTGGAATCGAATCCAAGACCGATTGCGAATTACTATTCCATTTTACGAGATCAAAATTACCAGCCTTCATGAGATCAATAACTTCAGCCGCAGTTGCGACAGCTTGATCTTCACTCTGCACAGAATAAATATAGTCGTCCATATACAGACCGGTTTCTACAGTCTCCTTAGCCTTTGGGTATTTGTCCCCCTCATCGGCGGCGAGCTGCTTGACAGTGCGAAGAGCGTGGAAGGGACTGGATTTAAGTCCAAAACAAACGCGATTAAATTCGTAAACCTGTAAAGGTTCCTGCGGCGAAAATCTATACAAAATGCGTTGGAATCGGCGATCCGATTCGCGAACACCAATACAAAGAAACATTTGTCTAATGTCGGCTGAAAGCGCGACAGCGAATAAGCGAAAGTTAACTATAATTTCAAACAAAATACCTTGGAGATTTTGACCACTACGTAAAATATCATTTACCGAAACATTCGAACTAGTTTTGGCGCTGCCGTCTAAACCAACGCGCAACTTGGTGGTTAGTTTATCCTCCCGGATAACTCCATGGTGCGGTATGATATACGAAGGAGCGTGCTTCGTCTCTTCAGCTTCGGGAGGCGCGGGTCTAATAAAGCCTTTATCCAAATATTCGATTATTACGTTATCGTAAGCCTCCTTCAACTTTGGAGATGCTTGCATTTTTCGTTCTAAACAGAAGAAGCGTTTTTCGGCTGACTGATAAGAATCTCCAAGCGAATTAACATCACCCTTAAAGGGGAGTGCGACAATATAACGACCATCGCTATCGCGAGTAGTCGTGCGACTATAAAACTCTTCACAAAGTTTATCATCAGGGCTGACAACAGGGGGTACGTTCACCTCTTCCATCTCCCAGAATTTACGGACGGTGGAGTCCAGCGGCTCGACGGCGCAACAATATGACACTGTCGAGTTACAATCTAAACAAGCGGGTGCGGAACCAACAATAACAAAACCAAGAACCGTCTCTAAGGCGAGAGGCGCGGGGTGCGACGAGTGACCTTGAACCTTACGCTGCAACAGGAGGTGCGGGAAAATCGAAGCGCCAACTAACAAATCAATATCTCCTGGAACGGCGTAAGTATCATCGGCCAAAGGCAAATCTCTAAAATTAGTCAATAATGCGGTATTGACTGCGACAGTCGGTAAAAGTTCGGTTACTTTATCGACAACTAGCGAATCCATCGAAAAACTAAGGTTATAATCAAAACGCGAGTGAAATTTAATTCCTACAGAACCTTGAACGGCTTTAGTGGAACCCCCAATACCTTTCACAACATTACAGGCAGGGCGGTTATTTATATGCAAACCAAGACGACTACAACAATTATTACTAATAAAATTACTTTGAGAAACACTATCTAAAAGTGCGCGTACACTATGTCCCCTACCATGTGAATCGTATACAATCACCCGAGCGGTTGCGAGAAGTACCGTAGTAGGGCTTGTGCGCAAACTCGATAACGAGCACAAAGCAACATCGTTCGGCTGCGGGCGCGCGGCAGTGGCGCCGCGGTCGCCAGGAGCGGGCGGGGACGAAAACACGCGAGAGCGCCCCGAGTCGCCGCTCCACGGCGCGGGCGGTTGTGACGTCACAGCGAGCGGACTACGGCTAGGCATGGCGTGGTCGGACACGGCAGGTTCATTACTAACTACAAGCGAGTTATTTCCATTAACGCGCGAAGTACCAACTGTGTTTAAATTGGACGCGGCATTATTATTTTCAAAGTGTAATAATGAATGGTGTTTACCATTACACTTGCGACAAAAATGATTCGAATTACAAATTGAAACACGATGTTTCTCACTGAGACAATTGATACATAAATTATTAGCACGAACAAATCTATAGCGATCGCTAGGGGTGAGCTTATTGAACTCCGAACATTTATAAAGTTGTTCGTGATGACCCTGACACAAAGAACACTTTTTCGAATGCGCCGCTTGCGAAGTTGCGGGTTCGAAATTAACAAAAGAATGCGTGGACTTCGTGGCGTGCGGAGAGTGCGTCGGTGGCCTATTGTTACGATTATTCGGACTAATTTTCGTAACTCCGTGGTTTAACGAAGTTCGTTGTAAAATTCTAATATGTTGACGAACGAAAGTTTCTAAATCGTCGAACTTAGGTATTTGATAGCCACGTCTATCCATTTCAAATAAGCGAACGGTTTCGGAATCTAATTTCTTTAACCCAATATACAAAAATAAAAAGTCACAGAGGTCATCGACCTTGAGATTCTTAAGGGCGCGAACAGCTGATGCAAAAGTATCTAAGAATTTTTCTAAGTCGTGTTCATTGCAGGAAGAACTATTTTTCAAATTAAATATTTGATCTAAATAAGCGGTTGTTACTAAACGTTTATCTTCGTATTTGACCTTCAATGTATTCAAAATTAAACTATAATTTTCGGCGCAAAGCGTTATCCCGGCGCAAATGGTTTTTGCTTTCCCGGTAAGCTTACTGACTAAATAATGTAATTTTTCGTGATCCGATAACGAATTATTATTATGGATCGTGTTTTCAAAACTAGCGAAAAACAAAGGCCAATTTTTTATATCGCCATCAAATTCTGGTATTTGAATGGGCGGTAATTTAGGTCGGTCCCGTTTTAACAAATCGAAACCGGCTAACCCGGGTTTCGACTCGGTAACTACTACGGGCGCTTGCAATGACTTGGCGACACGTTTTATTCGACAAAATAAATCTTCGAATGACGACATGGCGTCGTAATTTACTAAGAAATTGGCATTCAATTCTAATTCAACGGAGTTTATTTTATCGAGAATATTTTCGAAATCTAAGCGCAAAGTATCTACGGTTTCTAGCGAAGATAAAAACAAATCTTTTATTGATTCATCGGCGGTCTGCGATGAATAATCACAAATCAATTGCATACGCCTAAAAAGGCTATCCTTTTTAGCATGTAATATTTTTAACTGTGTCTCCGGAGTCATTTTCGGAGGCATTGCTACAACAACAAACTAACTAAAACTGCTAAACTAACGAACGATCAAATTGAAAGCGGTGAAGATCAGCGACGCGAGCGAGCGTAAGTACTTAGTGCGAGCGTGACTACCTACCCGCGCACAAAATATATTACTATGCGGTACAGTCGAAACTACGAACTATTATGCGAAATAAAGTATTTAAATGCGTTCATTCCCTATGGAATGAAAAACTACTATGCGTTTATTCCTTATGGAATAAAAACTAATGCGATTTTATGATGAACTATTGCGAAATTTGCGAACTATGGCGAACTATAGGTAGGTAGGTACTACGTACTAACGACTATAAAATGGATCAAATCCGGATCGTATGGACCAGAAAATGGTTGTGCGGGCGATAAAAATGGACTGTATTGATTTTGGAGCGGAGAAAGCTACTGAAAATATACGCGAAAGTCGACAATAACAGTGGAAATTTGGAAAGGGCACAATACCTTGACCGTCTCGTTGGGTGCGAGATGCTTGAGGTTGCCGGGGACGTCCCTGGTCCTGGCTGCAGCAGGTTCCTTGAGTTCCACTTTCACTGAACAGTTCACACACACGGTTTTAGCGTGTTTAGGCCACTAAATCCAAAATTAATGCGAAAAATCGGTGCGAGCGCGCGAGCGGCCAAGCGGGTCCATTTGCGTATTCTTTATCAATGTGTTGGCAGCATTGCATTGCGGTGCAACTTTGTACCGCTAGATGGCGGTGACAGTTGTCTCGCTCTTTCATACGCGAGCCAAGATATGTGCGATGGAGAAAGGAAATGGAAGTTTGGACGGGAGAGTCGACAACTATTTAATTAAATAAATTTAATTCGGCGATGCAACATGCAAATAAAAACGCGGCACATTTAAATCTATACCGGCGCAACCAGGTGGATATGTCTTTTAACCAGGCTCTTGGCTCCAAGTATCCAGTATTTAGATCGTAAATGGCATAACACCAGCTGAATTCCTCCGTGCAAAGTTCTGGTGTGAGCTTCAGCGATAATGAGTGGGACAAGGTTGTTGCTTCTGCCCAATATGATGGGGTGTTTACTTTTTTCTTCTAGGTTTGCATTCCGTAGTCTTCCGCCCACCCTGAGGATTCCTTTTTCGTCCAAATATGGATCTAACGTTTTCAGTTTGCTTGTTCTTTTAACTTGTTTCTTCGTCTTCAACGAAAGAATCTCTTCATTAAATTCTTCTTCTTGTACTTTCTTTATACAAATGTTTAATGCTTCTTCGATTTCTTCAGTGCTAATATTTTCATCAATAATTTCTTTTTTATTCTTGGTCTTGTAATTTAAAAATCTCTTACAGTATGTGATTGTTCTTATTAATTCATTTAATGTATTAAATTCTTCAAACCTCTTAGATAACTTTTTTCCTCTTTCTTCTTCTGTATTTGTTAGCGTCAGTGTTTGTATTGTTGTCTTTTTCATTTCTAATTGGATAGCAAGGAACAGGATGGAACAGGATGGAACAGGATGGACCAGGATGGAACAGCATGGAACAGGATGGAACAGGATGGAACAGGATGGAACAGGATGAAACAGGATGGAACAGGATGGAACAGGATGGAACAGGATGGAACAGGATGGAACAGGATGGAACAATATGGTACAGGATGGAACAGGATGGAACAAGATGGAACAGGATGAAACAGGATAGAACAGGATAGAACAGGCAGGAACTGAGACTAAGACTGAGACTGAGACTGAGAACAAAATGGAACAGGATGGAACAGGATGAAGTAGGATGGACCAGGATGGAACAGGATGGACCAGGATGAAACAGTATGGAACAGGATAGAACAGGTAGGAACTGAGACTGAGTCTGAGACTGAGACTGCGAACAGAAGATTGCACAGGATGGAACAGGATGAATTAGGATGGACCAGGATGAAACAGCATGGAACAGGATGGAACAGGATGGAACAGGATGGAACAGGATGGAACAGGATGGAACAGGATGGAACAGGATGGACCAGGATGGAACAGCATGGAACAGGATGGAACAGGATGGAACAGGATGGAACAGGATGGAACAGGATGGAACAGGATGGAACAGGATGGAACAGGATGGAACAGCATGGAACAGGATGGAACAGGATGGAACAGGATGGAACAGGATGGAACAATATGGTACAGGATGGTACAGGATGGTACAAGATGGTACAGGATGGAACAGGTTGGAACAGGATAGATCAGGTAAGAACTGAGACTTAGACTTAGACTTAGACTTAGACTTAGACTTAGACTTAGACTTAGACTTAGACTTAGACTTAGACTTAGACTTAGACTTAGACTTAGACTTAGACTTAGACTTAGACTTAGACTTAGACTTAGACTTAGACTTAGACTTAGACTTAGACTTAGACTTAGACTTAGACTTAGACTTAGACTTAGACTTAGACTTAGACTTAGACTTAGACTTAGACTTAGACTTAGACTTAGACTTAGACTTAGACTTAGACTTAGACTTAGACTTAGACTTAGACTTAGACTTAGACTTAGACTTAGACTTAGACTTAGACTTAGACTTAGACTTAGACTTAGACTTAGACTTAGACTTAGACTTAGACTTAGACTTAGACTTAGACTTAGACTTAGACTTAGACTTAGACTTAGACTTAGACTTAGACTTAGACTTAGACTTAGACTTAGACTTAGACTTAGACTTAGACTTAGACTTAGACTTAGACTTAGACTTAGACTTAGACTTAGACTTAGACTTAGACTTAGACTTAGACTTAGACTTAGACTTAGACTTAGACTTAGACTTAGACTTAGACTTAGACTTAGACTTAGACTTAGACTTAGACTTAGACCTAGACTAACTGGACGTAAGTACGAGCCAGTTGCGGTTTTAACACGAACTATACCGGTGATCCCATTTGACCCAGGAAAAACTTCTTCTACTAGCCCAAGCGGCCAATGTAATGGAGGCATGTTTTCGGTTAAAATAACTACGACAGTACCGACAGTAATAGGGTTCGATGGAGTATTCCATTTCTGACGTGACTGTAGCGTATGCAAATAGTCTGTTCTCCAACGCTTCCAAAACGATTGAACGAGCTTATCCAATAAGGCGTGACGCGAGAGAAGATGAAGTCGATCTTCCTCTATTTCTAAAGCGGGCAAATATTTTAACGGTGTCACATTTAAAAAGTGCGCTGGAGTCAGTGCAAGCGGCTCCGAGGGATCACTAGACAAGGTTCTACAAAGAGGACGCGTGTTCATAACGGCCTCGACTTGAGTGAGCACGGTGCTCAGCTCTTCGAACGTAAGAATCTGTTCGCCTATAACGCGAAACAGATGCGACTTTAAACTTTTAATAGCTTCCCAATTGCCACCAAAGTGGCTAGCGGCGGGCGTATTGAACGACCACTCAATGCGGTTTTCAGCTAATACGTGGGCGAATTCCGTGTTAAAATGTTTCGACCGTAGAAAATTATGTAGTTCAGAGAGGCTACGACGAGCTCCGACGTAATTCGTACCGTTGTCCGAATACATTCGAGATACGGAACCCCGACGCGACAAAAATCTTTTAAATGCAGCCATGAAGCATGGCGTGCTCAAATCACTAGCTAGTTCAATATGAACGGCGCGAGTCGTCATACAAATGAAAAGACAGACATAAGCTTTCGTGGAGCGTATACCACGACCGCGATAGGCTGTTACCCTGAAGGGGCCCCCGTAATCAGAGCCGTAATCAGAGCCTGTGTGTACGAATGCTTTAGCAGCCTGAACAACGCGACAAGAACGATGGTCGGCCATTTCGGGCGCGATTGACTTCGGGCGAAGTTTGAAACACGGAATACATCTATGAACTATCGAACGAATCAAATTGCGTGCGGAAAGAATCCAGTATTTCTGGCGCAAAATCGACATTAATAAATCTGGACCAGCGTGACAATTCACCTTATGGTGATATTCGACTAAAAGATCAACGATATGATCTTTGCGCGGGAGAACTATAGGATGCATTTGATCATAGTTTAATTCGGACTGGCTCAAGCGACCACCAACTCGAATGAGGCCATCCTTCAAAAAAGGTTTCAAATGTTGAAAAGCGCGACTACAAGGTTTATTAATTTCTAAATTTCTAATTTCAGTCGAAAAATAAAATCGATGAAGTTCACGAAGTACAATTAACTCGGCCTTGTTCAAGTCAGAGGCGGTAACGTACTCGCGACGCGGAAGAATTTTCAAAAATCGACAAATAAAAACAACACTACGCAAAAGAATCGACCACGAGGATACACGACTAGCCAACGCTAAGATAGTCGATCTTTCGGCGGGCGGTGCGGTAGCAACTAAAGAGGTTTTCTTTTCCTCTGGTGGTGTGGACACAGTGGTGGGGTTGAAAGGACTTACAGGCCATTCATCAGGTGGGGTTCGGCACCAGGAGGAGCCATGAAACCACAACGGATGGTTCAAAATTTGTGCAGGTGTTAACCCACGAGACAAACAATCGGCAGGGTTGTCCGTACCTGAGACGTGATAAAAGTTTTGCGGCGCCAATTCCGACTGAATTTTTGCCACCCTATTTGCGACAAATGTATCCCAACGATGGGGCGAAGAATGTGTCCAACACAAAGCTACGGTCGAGTCCGAGAATGCGAAAATTCTATCTATATTTATGCGGTTGCGACAACTATTAATAATTGAACTAACGAGCTGGGCTAGAAGTAATATAGCGCACAGCTCGAGACGAGCGAGAGAAACTACTTTACTAGGGGCTACTTTAGATTTAGCGCTGATGAGGTGGAGCGAAATGTCATCACCATTACGAACGTGGAAGTACACAACACCCCCGTACGCTTTCTCGCTAGCGTCTGCGAAACCTAAAATTGTTACAATACTATCATTTGAGATGCCAACATGGCGCGGTATTCTAATTTGCTCGAGCACCGGAAGCTCGGCTCTAAAGCGGTCCCACAATTTAACAATGTGGTCAGGAGGAGTGTCGTCCCAGTCACAGTTGGACAGCCAAAGTTCCTTTATAAGAAGCTTTGCATACAAGACGACAGGTGCTACAAATCCCATAACATCCCATATGCGTGCGATACACGACAATATGGTGCGCTTAGTACAGGTTGACGGTGTAGGGCAAACTTTCAAACTAAACATGTCGGACGAAGGTGACCAACACAAACCGAGAACCTTATGCGTATCATTACCATCAAACTCCTTGACAGTTGACAAGCGATGCGTCGGTGGAATCGAATCCAAGACCGATTGCGAATTACTATTCCATTTTACGAGATCAAAATTACCAGCCTTCATGAGATCAATAACTTCAGCCGCAGTTGCGACAGCTTGATCTTCACTCTGCACAGAATAAATATAGTCGTCCATATACAGACCGGTTTCTACAGTCTCCTTAGCCTTTGGGTATTTGTCCCCCTCATCGGCGGCGAGCTGCTTGACAGTGCGAAGAGCGTGGAAGGGACTGGATTTAAGTCCAAAACAAACGCGATTAAATTCGTAAACCTGTAAAGGTTCCTGCGGCGAAAATCTATACAAAATGCGTTGGAATCGGCGATCCGATTCGCGAACACCAATACAAAGAAACATTTGTCTAATGTCGGCTGAAAGCGCGACAGCGAATAAGCGAAAGTTAACTATAATTTCAAACAAAATACCTTGGAGATTTTGACCACTACGTAAAATATCATTTACCGAAACATTCGAACTAGTTTTGGCGCTGCCGTCTAAACCAACGCGCAACTTGGTGGTTAGTTTATCCTCCCGGATAACTCCATGGTGCGGTATGATATACGAAGGAGCGTGCTTCGTCTCTTCAGCTTCGGGAGGCGCGGGTCTAATAAAGCCTTTATCCAAATATTCGATTATTACGTTATCGTAAGCCTCCTTCAACTTTGGAGATGCTTGCATTTTTCGTTCTAAACAGAAGAAGCGTTTTTCGGCTGACTGATAAGAATCTCCAAGCGAATTAACATCACCCTTAAAGGGGAGTGCGACAATATAACGACCATCGCTATCGCGAGTAGTCGTGCGACTATAAAACTCTTCACAAAGTTTATCATCAGGGCTGACAACAGGGGGTACGTTCACCTCTTCCATCTCCCAGAATTTACGGACGGTGGAGTCCAGCGGCTCGACGGCGCAACAATATGACACTGTCGAGTTACAATCTAAACAAGCGGGTGCGGAACCAACAATAACAAAACCAAGAACCGTCTCTAAGGCGAGAGGCGCGGGGTGCGACGAGTGACCTTGAACCTTACGCTGCAACAGGAGGTGCGGGAAAATCGAAGCGCCAACTAACAAATCAATATCTCCTGGAACGGCGTAAGTATCATCGGCCAAAGGCAAATCTCTAAAATTAGTCAATAATGCGGTATTGACTGCGACAGTCGGTAAAAGTTCGGTTACTTTATCGACAACTAGCGAATCCATCGAAAAACTAAGGTTATAATCAAAACGCGAGTGAAATTTAATTCCTACAGAACCTTGAACGGCTTTAGTGGAACCCCCAATACCTTTCACAACATTACAGGCAGGGCGGTTATTTATATGCAAACCAAGACGACTACAACAATTATTACTAATAAAATTACTTTGAGAAACACTATCTAAAAGTGCGCGTACACTATGTCCCCTACCATGTGAATCGTATACAATCACCCGAGCGGTTGCGAGAAGTACCGTAGTAGGGCTTGTGCGCAAACTCGATAACGAGCACAAAGCAACATCGTTCGGCTGCGGGCGCGCGGCAGTGGCGCCGCGGTCGCCAGGAGCGGGCGGGGACGAAAACACGCGAGAGCGCCCCGAGTCGCCGCTCCACGGCGCGGGCGGTTGTGACGTCACAGCGAGCGGACTACGGCTAGGCATGGCGTGGTCGGACACGGCAGGTTCATTACTAACTACAAGCGAGTTATTTCCATTAACGCGCGAAGTACCAACTGTGTTTAAATTGGACGCGGCATTATTATTTTCAAAGTGTAATAATGAATGGTGTTTACCATTACACTTGCGACAAAAATGATTCGAATTACAAATTGAAACACGATGTTTCTCACTGAGACAATTGATACATAAATTATTAGCACGAACAAATCTATAGCGATCGCTAGGGGTGAGCTTATTGAACTCCGAACATTTATAAAGTTGTTCGTGATGACCCTGACACAAAGAACACTTTTTCGAATGCGCCGCTTGCGAAGTTGCGGGTTCGAAATTAACAAAAGAATGCGTGGACTTCGTGGCGTGCGGAGAGTGCGTCGGTGGCCTATTGTTACGATTATTCGGACTAATTTTCGTAACTCCGTGGTTTAACGAAGTTCGTTGTAAAATTCTAATATGTTGACGAACGAAAGTTTCTAAATCGTCGAACTTAGGTATTTGATAGCCACGTCTATCCATTTCAAATAAGCGAACGGTTTCGGAATCTAATTTCTTTAACCCAATATACAAAAATAAAAAGTCACAGAGGTCATCGACCTTGAGATTCTTAAGGGCGCGAACAGCTGATGCAAAAGTATCTAAGAATTTTTCTAAGTCGTGTTCATTGCAGGAAGAACTATTTTTCAAATTAAATATTTGATCTAAATAAGCGGTTGTTACTAAACGTTTATCTTCGTATTTGACCTTCAATGTATTCAAAATTAAACTATAATTTTCGGCGCAAAGCGTTATCCCGGCGCAAATGGTTTTTGCTTTCCCGGTAAGCTTACTGACTAAATAATGTAATTTTTCGTGATCCGATAACGAATTATTATTATGGATCGTGTTTTCAAAACTAGCGAAAAACAAAGGCCAATTTTTTATATCGCCATCAAATTCTGGTATTTGAATGGGCGGTAATTTAGGTCGGTCCCGTTTTAACAAATCGAAACCGGCTAACCCGGGTTTCGACTCGGTAACTACTACGGGCGCTTGCAATGACTTGGCGACACGTTTTATTCGACAAAATAAATCTTCGAATGACGACATGGCGTCGTAATTTACTAAGAAATTGGCATTCAATTCTAATTCAACGGAGTTTATTTTATCGAGAATATTTTCGAAATCTAAGCGCAAAGTATCTACGGTTTCTAGCGAAGATAAAAACAAATCTTTTATTGATTCATCGGCGGTCTGCGATGAATAATCACAAATCAATTGCATACGCCTAAAAAGGCTATCCTTTTTAGCATGTAATATTTTTAACTGTGTCTCCGGAGTCATTTTCGGAGGCATTGCTACAACAACAAACTAACTAAAACTGCTAAACTAACGAACGATCAAATTGAAAGCGGTGAAGATCAGCGACGCGAGCGAGCGTAAGTACTTAGTGCGAGCGTGACTACCTACCCGCGCACAAAATATATTACTATGCGGTACAGTCGAAACTACGAACTATTATGCGAAATAAAGTATTTAAATGCGTTCATTCCCTATGGAATGAAAAACTACTATGCGTTTATTCCTTATGGAATAAAAACTAATGCGATTTTATGATGAACTATTGCGAAATTTGCGAACTATGGCGAACTATAGGTAGGTAGGTACTACGTACTAACGACTATAAAATGGATCAAATCCGGATCGTATGGACCAGAAAATGGTTGTGCGGGCGATAAAAATGGACTGTATTGATTTTGGAGCGGAGAAAGCTACTGAAAATATACGCGAAAGTCGACAATAACAGTGGAAATTTGGAAAGGGCACAATACCTTGACCGTCTCGTTGGGTGCGAGATGCTTGAGGTTGCCGGGGACGTCCCTGGTCCTGGCTGCAGCAGGTTCCTTGAGTTCCACTTTCACTGAACAGTTCACACACACGGTTTTAGCGTGTTTAGGCCACTAAATCCAAAATTAATGCGAAAAATCGGTGCGAGCGCGCGAGCGGCCAAGCGGGTCCATTTGCGTATTCTTTATCAATGTGTTGGCAGCATTGCATTGCGGTGCAACTTTGTACCGCTAGATGGCGGTGACAGTTGTCTCGCTCTTTCATACGCGAGCCAAGATATGTGCGATGGAGAAAGGAAATGGAAGTTTGGACGGGAGAGTCGACAACTATTTAATTAAATAAATTTAAATCGGCGATGCAACATGCAAATAAAAACGCGGCACATTTAAATCTATACCGGCGCAACCAGGTGGATATGTCTTTTAACCAGGCTCTTGGCTCCAAGTATCCAGTATTTAGATCGTAAATGGCATAACACCAGCTGAATTCCTCCGTGCAAAGTTCTGGTGTGAGCTTCAGCGATAATGAGTGGGACAAGGTTGTTGCTTCTGCCCAATATGATGGGGTGTTTACTTTTTTCTTCTAGGTTTGCATTCCGTAGTCTTCCGCCCACCCTGAGGATTCCTTTTTCGTCCAAATATGGATCTAACGTTTTCAGTTTGCTTGTTCTTTTAACTTGTTTCTTCGTCTTCAACGAAAGAATCTCTTCATTAAATTCTTCTTCTTGTACTTTCTTTATACAAATGTTTAATGCTTCTTCGATTTCTTCAGTGCTAATATTTTCATCAATAATTTCTTTTTTATTCTTGGTCTTGTAATTTAAAAATCTCTTACAGTATGTGATTGTTCTTATTAATTCATTTAATGTATTAAATTCTTCAAACCTCTTAGATAACTTTTTTCCTCTTTCTTCTTCTGTATTTGTTAGCGTCAGTGTTTGTATTGTTGTCTTTTTCATTTCTAATTGGATAGCAAGGAACAGGATGGAACAGGATGGAACAGGATGGACCAGGATGGAACAGCATGGAACAGGATGGAACAGGATGGAACAGGATGGAACAGGATGGAACAGGATGAAACAGGATGGAACAGGATGGAACAGGATGGAACAGGATGGAACAGGATGGAACAGGATGGAACAATATGGTACAGGATGGAACAGGATGGAACAAGATGGAACAGGATGAAACAGGATAGAACAGGATAGAACAGGCAGGAACTGAGACTAAGACTGAGACTGAGACTGAGAACAAAATGGAACAGGATGGAACAGGATGAAGTAGGATGGACCAGGATGGAACAGGATGGACCAGGATGAAACAGTATGGAACAGGATAGAACAGGTAGGAACTGAGACTGAGTCTGAGACTGAGACTGCGAACAGAAGATTGCACAGGATGGAACAGGATGAATTAGGATGGACCAGGATGAAACAGCATGGAACAGGATGGAACAGGATGGAACAGGATGGAACAGGATGGAACAGGATGGAACAGGATGGACCAGGATGGAACAGCATGGAACAGGATGGAACAGGATGGAACAGGATGGAACAGGATGGAACAGGATGGAACAGGATGGAACAGGATGGAACAGGATGGAACAGCATGGAACAGGATGGAACAGGATGGAACAGGATGGAACAGGATGGAACAATATGGTACAGGATGGTACAGGATGGTACAAGATGGTACAGGATGGAACAGGTTGGAACAGGATAGATCAGGTAAGAACTGAGACTTAGACTTAGACTTAGACTTAGACTTAGACTTAGACTTAGACTTAGACTTAGACTTAGACTTAGACTTAGACTTAGACTTAGACTTAGACTTAGACTTAGACTTAGACTTAGACTTAGACTTAGACTTAGACTTAGACTTAGACTTAGACTTAGACTTAGACTTAGACTTAGACTTAGACTTAGACTTAGACTTAGACTTAGACTTAGACTTAGACTTAGACTTAGACTTAGACTTAGACTTAGACTTAGACTTAGACTTAGACTTAGACTTAGACTTAGACTTAGACTTAGACTTAGACTTAGACTTAGACTTAGACTTAGACTTAGACTTAGACTTAGACTTAGACTTAGACTTAGACTTAGACTTAGACTTAGACTTAGACTTAGACTTAGACTTAGACTTAGACTTAGACTTAGACTTAGACTTAGACTTAGACTTAGACTTAGACTTAGACTTAGACTTAGACTTAGACTTAGACTTAGACTTAGACTTAGACTTAGACTTAGACTTAGACTTAGACTTAGACTTAGACTTAGACTTAGACTTAGACTTAGACTTAGACTTAGACTTAGACTTAGACTTAGACTTAGACTTAGACTTAGACTTAGACTTAGACTTAGACTTAGACTTAGACTTAGACTTAGACTTTGACTTTGACTTTGACTTTGACTTTGACTTTGACTTTGACTTTGACTTTGACTTTGACTTTGACTTTGACTTTGACTTTGACTTAGACTTAGACTTAGACTTAGACTTAGACTTAGACTTAGACTTAGACTTTGACTTTGACTTTGACTTTGACTTTGACTTTGACTTTGACTTTGACTTTGACTTTGACTTTGACTTTGACTTTGACTTTGACTTTGACTTTGACTTTGACTTTGACTTTGACTTTGACTTTGACTTTGACTTTGACTTTGACTTTGACTTTGACTTTGACTTTGACTTTGACTTTGACTTTGACTTTGACTTTGACTTTGACTTTGACTTTGACTTTGACTTTGACTTTGACTTTGACTTTGACTTTGACTTTGACTTTGACTTTGACTTTGACTTTGACTTTGACTTTGACTTTGACTTTGACTTTGACTTTGACTTTGACTTAGACTTTGACTTTGACTTTGACTTTGACTTTGACTTTGACTTTGACTTTGACTTAGACTTAGACTTAGACTTAGACTTAGACTTAGACTTAGACTTAGACTTAGACTTAGACTTAGACTTAGACTTAGACTTAGACTTAGACTTAGACTTAGACTTAGACTTAGACTTAGACTTAGACTTAGACTTAGACTTAGACTTAGACTTAGACTTAGACTTAGACTTAGACTTAGACTTAGACTTAGACTTAGACTTAGACTTAGACTTAGACTTAGACTTAGACTTAGACTTAGACTTAGACTTAGACTTAGACTTAGACTTAGACTTAGACTTAGACTTAGACTTAGACTTAGACTTAGACTTAGACTTAGACTTAGACTTAGACTTAGACTTAGACTTAGACTTAGACTTAGACTTAGACTTAGACTTAGACTTAGACTTAGACTTAGACTTAGACTTTGACTTTGACTTTGACTTTGACTTTGACGACTTTGACTTTGACTTTGACTTTGACTTTGACTTTGACTTTGACTTTGACTTTGACTTTGACTTTGACTTTGACTTTGACTTTGACTTTGACTTTGACTTTGACTTTGACTTTGACTTTGACTTTGACTTTGACTTTGACTTTGACTTTGACTTTGACTTTGACTTTGACTTTGACTTTGACTTTGACTTTGACTTTGACTTTGACTTTGACTTTGACTTTGACTTTGACTTTGACTTTGACTTTGACTTAGACTTAGACTTAGACTTAGACTTAGACTTAGACTAAGACTTAGACTTAGACTTAGACTTAGACTTAGACTTAGACTTAGACTTAGACTTAGACTTAGACTTAGACTTAGACTTAGACTTAGACTTAGACTTAGACTTAGACTTAGACTTAGACTTAGACTTAGACTTAGACTTAGACTTAGACTTAGACTTAGACTTAGACTTAGACTTAGACTTAGACTTAGACTTAGACTTAGACTTAGACTTAGACTTAGACTTAGACTTAGACTTAGACTTAGACTTTGACCTTGACCTTGACCTTGACCTTGACCTTGACCTTGACCTTGACCTTGACCTTGACCTTGACCTTGACCTTGACCTTGACCTTGACTTTGACCTTGACTTTGACTTTGACTTTGACTTTGACTTTGACTTTGACTTTGACTTTGACTTTGACTTTGACTTTGACTTTGACTTTGACTTTGACTTTGACTTTGACTTTGACTTTGACTTTGACTTTGACTTTGACTTTGACTTTGACTTTGACTTTGACTTTGACTTTGACTTTGACTTTGACTTTGACTTTGACTTTGACTTTGACTTTGACTTTGACTTTGACTTTGACTTTGACTTTGACTTTGACTTTGACTTTGACTTTGACTTTGACTTTGACTTTGACTTTGACTTTGACTTTGACTTTGACTTTGACTTTGACTTTGACTTTGACTTTGACTTTGACTTTGACTTTGACTTTGACTTTGACTTTGACTTTGACTTTGACTTTGACTTTGACTTTGACTTTGACTTTGACTTTGACTTTGACTTTGACTTTGACTTTGACTTTGACTTTGACTTTGACTTTGACTTTGACTTTGACTTTGACTTTGACTTTGACTTTGACTTTGACTTAGACTTAGACTTAGACTTAGACTTTGACTTTGACTTTGACTTTGACTTTGACTTTGACTTAGACTTAGACTGAGACTGAGACTGAGACTGAGACTGAGACTGAGACTGAGACAGAGACAGAGACTGAGACTGAGACTGAGACTGAGACTGAGACTGAGACTGAGACTGAGACTGAGACTGAGACTGAGACTGAGACTGAGACTGAGACTGAGACTGAGACTGAGACTGAGACTGAGACTGAGACTGAGACTGAGACTGAGAACAGGATGGAACAGGATATAACAGGATGAAACAGGATGGAACAGGATGGAATAGGATTGCAAAAGATAGAACAGGATAGAACAGGTAGGAACTGAGACAGAGACTGAGACTGAGACTGAGACTGAAACAGGATGGAACAGGATGGAACAGCATGGTACAGGATGGAACAGGATGGAACAGGATGGAACAGGATGGAACAAGATGGAACAGGATGAAACAGGATAGAACTTAATAGACTGAGACTGAGACTGAGACTGAGACTGAGACTGAGACTGAGACTGAGACTGAGACTGAGACTGAGACTGAGACTTAGACTTAGACTTAGACTTAGACTTAGACTTAGACTTAGACTTAGACTTAGACTGAGACTGAGACTGAGACTGAGACTGAGACAGAGACAGAGACAGAGACTGAGACTGAGACTGAGACTGAGACTGAGACTGAGACTGAGACTGAGACTGAGACAGAGACAGAGACAGAGACAGAGACAGAGACTGAGACTGAGACTGAGACTGAGACTGAGACTGAGACTGAGACTGAGACTGAGACTGAGACTGAGACTGAGACTGAGACTGAGACTGAGACTGAGACTGAGACTGAGACTGAGACTGAGACTGAGACTGAGACTGAGACTGAGACTGAGACTGAGACTGAGACTGAGACTGAGACTGAGACTTAGACTTAGACTTAGACTTAGACTTAGACTTAGACTTAGACTTAGACTTAGACTTAGACTTAGACTTAGACTTAGACTTAGACTTAGACTTAGACTTAGACTTAGACTTAGACTTAGACTTAGACTTAGACTTAGACTTAGACTTAGACTTATACTTAGACTTAGACTTAGACTTAGACTTAGACTTAGACTTAGACTTAGACTTAGACTTAGACTTAGACTTAGACTTAGACTTAGACTTAGACTTAGACTTAGACTGAGACTTAGACTTAGACTTAGACTTGCCTCTTCTTGCGCAAAACCTTTTGAATGCTCCAACAAATGCTTCAGATGTCATATCTCCGACCAACTCTAAATGTATTGCCTTGGTTGACATACAAATAAAAATAGCAATATACGCCTTATGCGTTTTAGCTCCTCGGCCTCTACTCCATAAGATTTGATATGGGCCAGCGAAATCAACCCCTGAGTTTATAAATGTTCGGGCTGGTGTCACACGTACTGAAGGCAAATCACCCATGACTTGCGTTCTAACCTTTGCATTTTGCTTGGCACATATCAGACATCGGTGGATATGTCTTTTAACCAGGCTCTTGGCTCCAAGTATCCAGTATTTAGATCGTAAATGGCATAACACCAGCTGAATTCCTCCGTGCAAAGTTCTGGTGTGAGCTTCAGCGATAATGAGTGGGACAAGGTTGTTGCTTCTGCCCAATATGATGGGGTGTTTACTTTTTTCTTCTAGGTTTGCATTCCGTAGTCTTCCGCCCACCCTGAGGATTCCTTTTTCGTCCAAATATGGATCTAACGTTTTCAGTTTGCTTGTTCTTTTAACTTGTTTCTTCGTCTTCAACGAAAGAATCTCTTCATTAAATTCTTCTTCTTGTACTTTCTTTATACAAATGTTTAATGCTTCTTCGATTTCTTCAGTGCTAATATTTTCATCAATAATTTCTTTTTTATTCTTGGTCTTGTAATTTAAAAATCTCTTACAGTATGTGATTGTTCTTAGTAATTCATTTAATGTATTAAATTCTTCAAACCTCTTAGATAACTTTTTTCCTCTTTCTTCTTCTGTATTTGTTAGCGTCAGTGTTTGTATTGTTGTCTTTTTCATTTCTAATTGGATAGCATGGAACAGGATGGAACAGGATGGAACAGGATGGACCAGGATGGAACAGCATGGAACAGGATGGAACAGGATGGAACAGGATGGAACAGGATGAAACAGGATGGAACAGGATGGAACAGGATGGAACAGGATGGAACAGGATGGAACAGGATGGAACAATATGGTACAGGATGGAACAGGATGGAACAAGATGGAACAGGATGAAACAGGATAGAACAGGATAGAACAGGCAGGAACTGAGACTAAGACTGAGACTGAGACTGAGAACAAAATGGAACAGGATGGAACAGGATGAAGTAGGATGGACCAGGATGGAACAGGATGGACCAGGATGAAACAGTATGGAACAGGATAGAACAGGTAGGAACTGAGACTGAGTCTGAGACTGAGACTGCGAACAGAAGATTGCACAGGATGGAACAGGATGAATTAGGATGGACCAGGATGAAACAGCATGGAACAGGATGGAACAGGATGGAACAGGATGGAACAGGATGGAACAGGATGGAACAGGATGGACCAGGATGGAACAGCATGGAACAGGATGGAACAGGATGGAACAGGATGGAACAGGATGGAACAGGATGGAACAGGATGGAACAGGATGGAACAGCATGGAACAGGATGGAACAGGATGGAACAGGATGGAACAATATGGTACAAGATGGTACAGGATGGAACAGGTTAGAACAGGATAGATCAGGTAAGAACTGAGACTGAGACTGAGACTGAGACTGAGACTGAGACTGAGACTGAGACTGAGACTGAGACTTAGACTTAGACTTAGACTTAGACTTAGACTTAGACTTAGACTTAGACTTAGACTTAGACTTAGACTTAGACTTAGACTTAGACTTAGACTTAGACTTAGACTTAGACTTAGACTTAGACTTAGACTTAGACTTAGACTTAGACTTAGACTTAGACTTAGACTTAGACTTAGACTTAGACTTAGACTTAGACTTAGACTTAGACTTAGACTTAGACTTAGACTTAGACTTAGACTTAGACTTAGACTTAGACTTAGACTTAGACTTAGACTTAGACTTAGACTTAGACTTAGACTTAGACTTAGACTTAGACTTAGACTTAGACTTAGACTTAGACTTAGACTTAGACTTAGACTTAGTGTTAACTAAACGTTTAAATAGCATCCCCGCAGCAGCAAACGGAACGCAAGCTGTGCGGGGCGAGGGGTGCGCACGAGCGCCCCTCCCGACCAAAAATTTCAATTTCCATGATGGCGTTTTATATCTCATACTAGCACGCGTGCCTTTATTCTACAAAATTGAGAAACATACTTTAACATAGGAGTCAGATACAAACAACTAAACAAATTAAGGAAGAGAAGCAAGCCGAGTGTTTTCAACACGTTTTCAGGTAATATTCTCAACATTGGTGACCCCGACGTGATCAAATCGAAACACTGAAGCAACTGAACAACAAGCGTGGTTTGTTGGCACCAAAAAAGAGTTGAGAATTGTGATCCGGCAAAGTGAATTTCAATACCACGAAATAATTATCGTCGGAGCAACCTCTTGTTATAAAACAAGTTACGAAAATTGTGTCATGTGTGTCCAGTGAGCAAAGCAAAGGAAACAGCGGGAAATGGCGGGAATGGTACAATGAATCACGGTACCTACCTAATAGTGTGACCAAAGTTAAGTGAAACCAATTTTAGTATCATTTCGCGCGTTTTACCAATAATTCGTCTATATAATTGCTCCATCTGTGCTAATAGTGTTTTTTCCAAAAATTTTGCCAATCTCGATTCATTCGCAAGTAAGTACCTACCTAAAGGTCAACGCCACGCCGCGTCGCATCGAACGCAAGTTGCGTTGCTTCAATTTCTATGTATGTTTTATCATTTTGCACGTCAAAGTGTTTGCTAAATGAGTGACCCATCTTATTTTATTGCTAACTAAGTTGCTATCGCAAAGTCAAAAATCTAAGTTCAAGTTTTTGTCTGGGAAGTGCTAAGGTTTAGTTTAAGCCCTAGGTTACCTAATTTTTAGCTGTGAAAACAGCTGTAGCCTACTTCACTTCACCGAATGTTATTTTATTCATTTGCTGTACAAAGTGCTAAGACTTTTTTCAAGTCCTAGGTTACCTATATTTTGGCAATCGTATGCTTGTGACCTACTTCACTTTCGTTTGCAGTCAGCTGTTTTTAATAACGATAATTGTCATTTTTCATCATTAATTGCTATTTTGTCCATAAAACTTAACTTAAAATAAACAAAATTTTTAATTTCAGTCTTTCGTTCTCGAACGTTCGGTATAACCCGACTAAATTAAATACACATTCCAGGTTCGGTTGTCGACTTATTAGCCGACCTCTTCGATTCCGCCGAGTTATAGTGAGCTGCGAGTCGGACTTTGACGCCGAGTCGAGTCACGGTGACGCAAAAAACATTATCGCGGGCCGATTGCAACATTGCCGCTTCGCAGTACTTTGCGAGCGGCCTTTACGGTTTGATACCTTTATTATTTTATTTTTGTTTTTTTTGTTCTTTTTGTACTTTTGTTGTTTGCTCCTACGTTGTCCATCAACATAATGACCGATACCGAAAAGCCTAAGTCAGATAAAGATAGTAATATAAAGGAACTTATACATCAAAGAGGTACTATTAAGGCCAGAGTTACAGTGTTTCAAAAATATGTAAACAATTTAAGTAAACTTAGTTCAAATGAACTTGATAGTGTCATTATCGGTGAGTTACAAATAAAATTAACTAGAATCCAGGAATTGTTGATTGTTTTTGATGAAATTCAAAACAAAATAGAATGTTCAGTGTCCGATATTAATTCTCAAATTGAGGAACGCGATTCTATTGAGACAACTTTTTGTAAAATTATTTCCGTTGCTCAAAACTTTATCGAAACCTTTGATAAGTCTCAAAAGCGTACTTCTCCAAATAATAGTCAAGCATCCTGTCATGGTTCAGCCTCATGTGGCAACCATAACCAATTAAATGTCAGATTACCAACAATCAATTTACCGCTTTTTGACGGTAATCATTTGAAGTGGTTGGAGTTCCGAGACACATTTGAGTCCCTCATTCACAGCAATGAGTCTCTGCCTGCAATAAGTAAATTTCATTATCTTCGTAATTCGTTGGAAGGTGGAGCTGCTGTGGTGATTAAATCAATCAGTTTTACGTCGTCTAACTATGAAGTAGCTTGGTCAACACTATGTGAACGTTTTAACAATAAAAGAATTCTTATAAATAACCACACAAAAGCATTGTTTAGTTTTGAAGCGATTTCTAAAGAGTCATATAAGTCTATTCGTTACATGATTGATTATTATTCGAAAAATTTACGTGCCTTGGAGGATTTGGGTGAACCCGTTCAGTATTGGTACACCATGATTATCTATATTATGGCATCAAGACTGGATGGCGCCACTAGTCGCAAGTGGGAAGAACATAGAAATACTTTTGAATCGTCGCCTAAGCTTGCAGATTTTTTCGAATTCCTTCGGGGTCGTGCCGATGTTTTGGAAACAATTCAATATAGTCGTTTTGATTCTAGCAAACCCGAAAAGAATATAGTTAAAGATTTTAATAAAACCACCAAGACTTTTGTTAACACAAATAATGATTCCAAATTTAAACCCTGCATAGTTTGTAAACAAATTCATTTGCTTCACGTGTGTGATAAATTTAAAACCATGTCGTTAAGTGATAAAATTTCTTTAGTAAATAAAAATCAATTGTGTCAAAATTGCCTTCGTTCTGGGCATCATCTATCGCAGTGTCGTTTGGGTCCTTGTAAAATTTGTAA